>OX439379.1:3850560-4513646 GCA_949319315.1 Zelleria hepariella | reverse complement strand
ACCGAGTCGAACCGCATCCGACACATCGCGAACTCGCGCTGCTAGCTGCCTCGACAATCCGGTAACCGGTAACCACTCCTGCTTATCCACCAAACTACCAACAAACAGATTAGCCGCACCGACCTCCTATCTGTCACCCGCTAACTTGGCATCCGACGAGAGCTTAATAAGCTCTCAATGTCTCTTGATCAAGTGCCCATACAAATATTGACGGTCGCAGCACTAAACATTTGATGTAGAGTATTAAATCGGCTTAATTTTGATCAATTGAATGCCTAATTGACTGATGAGCTCACGATTTCCCCGCGCCAGGCGGGTCCTCGTATAAGGCGGCGGCGTCAGGATTTTGGACGATGTGTTGGGTTCAAGCAAGTTCAACATACTAGATTTGGAGATCATTCGTCTCCATTGTCAGCGCGATATGCTGTTCTCACAAAAACTTGCCTCTTGGGGATGCGTGCGGATTTTTATAGATTGAAAGTGAATGGAAATACCTAAGTTTTCTGGCAAGCACCTCGTCGGCAAAATCGAAGGACCACCCTGCTGCAGGGATAGATGGGAACACAAAGAAATGCAGCAGAGAAAAGAAAGGAAGGAAGCACTCACCAAAATCCAGTTGTAATAGGTATCCAGTTGTAGACCACGATGGCTCCAGAGCGGGGGCTGCTTGAATGGCAGCGGCGGCGGTCTTGCGGTTAGGTTTTATGTATGTAGGTTTGATAGCGGTGAAAATAAGTATATTTTGTACAGCGGCGCGGGAGTTTATAGCGGTTATCGATTGCGGATTGAATCGAAATCACATGCGGTCGCGGCGGAGAAGGTAGGCACACTGGCGGCCGCGGGGGTGAGCGGCGAGTGCGGGGAAGGAAGGGGGGGGAGGAAACGGAAGATGGACGTCAACGGAGAGTTGCCAGAAAACAATAACATTTATTTTTTAATTACGCCTAGCACAACTCGCCATTTGATCAGCCTAAACATTCTCCCCGGCCTTGAGAATATGTAATATTTTCAACAGAAAAAATATTTAAATACATATTATTATGCGGTTTAATAAACAAGCGGTTTAAAAAATAATAATAAAAAAGTTTTTTTTTTATTATTATTATTATTTATTTATTTTGTTATTATGTTTATTGAGTAGGTAAAGGACAAAGTTTTACAATTGGTCGTTTGAAACAATTAGTGGCAGTTTTTACTAAAGCAACCCTAACCTTGCCATCTTTACCCGGATAAACTTCTTTAATTATGCCCAAAGGCCAGCGGAGCGGAGGAACATCATCTTGATGAACCAATACAACTGTATTTATTTTAATATTTTCAGTTTCAGTTAGCCACTTCTGCCTTACTTGTAGATTATTTAGATATTCTAAACGCCATCTTTTCCAATAATCAACAACCATTTTATCGAGTAATTGTTTTCTAAGAAGAAGACGCTTCGTTCCATCTTGAAGGCTTAGAGGCTCAAACGGAAGGTAAGTTAATGGAGAAGCCATTATAAAGTGAGCGGGTGTCAGAGGTTCAGGATACGGATCTTCTGTCAAGATACAGAGCGGGCGAGAATTTAATATTGACTCAATCTGAGTTAAGACTGTAGCCATTTCTTCATAAGTGAGAATCTGGCTTCCAATAACGCGGTATAAATGAGTTTTCATACTCTTTATGTTCGATTCCCACAGACCTCCGAAATGTGGAGCTCTAGGCGGAATCATTTTCCATTCAATGCGGTGGCTAGTGACCAAGGCCCCAAGTTGGGCTTTGGCTCCAACAAAATTGGTTCCATTATCGGAATAAAGACAAGAAACTGGACCCCTACGGGACAGAAAGCGCTTGAAAGCCGAGATAAAAGTGTCAGAAGATAAATCTGTAGCTAACTCTATATGAACTGCCTTAGTTATTAGGCAAACAAATAAGCAGATATATGCCTTCTGGGTTCGTTGACCTCGGCGTCTGCAGGGGGTTATTGTTATCGGGCCAGCATAATCTGTAGCCGTATAGACAAACGCTTTGGTTTCTTTAACTCTATAAGAAGGTAAATCAGCCATTTTTGGACTAGGATGCAAAGGAGCGGTTTTGAAACAATAGTTGCAAGAATGAACTCTTTGTCTAATAACGCTGCGGGCGGTTAAGATCCAGTATCTCTGTCTTATCAAAGAACTCAGTAAATTTGCGCCAGTATGGCAGTGTAAGCGGTGATAATAGTCAATTAACAGGTGAGTCACGTGATCATGTTTAGGTAACAAGGTGGGATGTTTAGCTTCGAAAGGTAAGTTACTGTTTGAAAGTCTACCTCCTATTCTAATAAGGCCATTCTCATCAATAAACAGATCAAGTTTTCGCAGCGGGGAAGAAGGTAATTTACCTTTCGTTAAATCATGGATCAGCTGTTTGAAATGAACGCGCTGAACCTCGCGGATTAGGTAAGTTTCGGCCAAGTTCAGTTGAGAGGAAACGATGCGGTCAGAAAGCGGTATGATTTTTGTAAATTTAAGTATGTGTACTATAATGCGGAGTATTTTATTCCAGGAGGAAAACTTCAACGCCAGGTCATAAAGTATGCCAGGCGTAGGCGGAGCTGCAGCGGTACAGGTAAGAGTCTTACTTTTATATTCAGGAAGTTCTTCCATCTTATTCGCGGTAGTGAACGGAACGATTGGCCACTCAGTCACTTGACGTTTGAGCCACTCAGGTCCGTGCCACCATAGTTCATGAGACACTAACTGTTCAGGTAAGAGACCTCTAGACAGACAGTCACTTGGGTTCTCTGAACCGCTAACATGATAGAAATGTTTTGGGTCAAGATTTTCTTGACACAAAGCCACGCGGTTGCTCACAAAAATATTCCATCTATGCGGTGAAGAATTGATCCACGCTAAGGCAATCGTGGAGTCAGAAAATGCGTATATATTATTTATGCGGGTACGCAAGCTGTACGTCTCATTGACAAGTTTTACTAGCTTGGACATTAGGACTGCAGCGCATAATTCCAATCTAGCGAGGGAAACGACCTTGACCGGTGCGACCTTAGATTTGGCGCACACCAAAGTGACACTTACATTACCGGAAGAGTCTACCACGTGTAGGTATACCACAGCACCAATTGCCTTCATACTTGCATCAGCGAAGGCAACAATGCTAGTAGTGCAGTCTATACCTACAACTCCCAAGTGTCGCGGAATACGTAACGCGGAAAGCGCGGGAAGTTGCTCTTTGAAGTGTTTAAATGCGACGGTAATGTCAGTGGGCGGCGGCTCATCCCAACCGAGGTTTTGGGCCCATAACTCCTTGATTAGGAGTTTGGCAAATAAAACCACCGGAGCGGCAAAGCCGAGGACGTCCCATAAGCGGGCAATTGTTGAGAGAATTGTTCTCTTCGTACACTCTTCGTCTATAGGAGACGTTGAGAACGTAAAGGTGTCTGAAGCGGGAAGCCATTTGAGGCCTAATATTTTTAAGTTAGACTCCTCTGAAAATTCTATAGCGGCGCGGTTTGACTGGGGGACCGTTTCGAGCACCTGTGAGGAATTACTCGCCCACTTAGTGAGATTAAATCCACCAGCCTTGAACAGATCAATTAATTCAGCGGATAGCGTCACAGCATCCTCTTGAGTGAGGGTAGATGTGGTTAAGTCGTCCATATAAAGTTCACTGCTCGCTACTTGAGCGGCGCGCGGAAAGCGGTGCTTTTCGTCCGCAGCTAGCTGTCGTACAGTACGCATAGCTAGAAACGGACTACATTTTAGCCCGAAGGCAACGCGGTTGAATTTAAATTCCCTAATAGGCTGTGAAGGATCAAAGCGGAACAAAATCTTTTGGTATTTTTGATGCTCTTGGAGCAGGGCTATTCTTAGGTACATTTGTTTGATGTCCGCTGTCAATGCAATCGGAAATAAGCGGAAATTCAAAAGCAGAATTAAAATATCGGCTTGTAAATTAGGCCCTGTATGTAAAGTGTCATTAAGTGACACTCCATTGTGACACTTGGCACTTGCGTCCAAAACTATCCGAACTTTGGACGTTTGTTTGTCCTCTCGGATGACGGCGTGATGCGGGATGAAATAACCTTTGCCATAGTCAAGGTCAGAAGGTGAAACTTCGGTTAGATAATCGTTATCGATGTAATCTTGTATAACCTCATTGTAACTGAGACGTAACGCGGGATCCTGCAATTTTCTTTCTAGTGAAATCAGGCGGCGGTTCGCGACCGAACGAGAATCGCCCAATTCGGATGGATCGCGGTTGAATGGCAACGCGGTACAATACCTACCGGTTTCGTCGCGTGACACCGTAGAAGAAAAAATATCCTCGCATTCGATTTCCTCGGGACTGAAGTGTTTCTTGTTGGGGACCTCCTCTAGCTCCCAAAACCTTCGCAAGGTTGCGTCTAAATTTTCAGTGAAAAGTGTTACAGAAGTGTAAGCCGCGGAAGACGAGGCGGGGCGAGAGGGGTCGCGTATTACCGGAACTTCTCCCATAAATACATAACCGAATACGGTTTCAATAGCGGGCGGTGCAGGCGGGGAAATCACTCGGCCAGCCAGCATTAAAAATGGGAACAGCTGAGCGCCAATCAAAAGTTCTACCTCGCCAGGTACATACCATAGCGGGTCAGCGAGCGGCAAATCGACTAGGTGCTGCACGATACTCGTATCAACAAAGTCGCAAGGCATTTGTTCTGTGATCGCGTCGAGAACTAAAGCGGTGATGGAAAACGAACTTTCATTATTTTTAGCGGATATTTGTAGCTGAACGTAGCCACGCACAGTTTGAGTAGCGGACCCAATGCCTTTGATAAATGAATTAGCGAGCGGAATAGGTATCAAATTCAGTCGCTCGCAGCATGCGGAGGTTATAATGTTATTTTGCGAAGCGTTGTCAAGGAGACACCGAATTGAAACCCGTTGTTTATTTTTATTTTGCACGTTAACTTGAGCGGTAGATAAAAGAATAGTCGTGGGTTTTGCGCTGCAATCAGCTGATTGCGCGAGTACATCGGACTCGCGGGCGCAAAGCGAAACACGCGGGGGAGCGAGCGCGCTAGCTGCGGCCGGTGCCTTGGAGACAGGCGCGTGCGAGTGAGTCGACTCTATCGGCTGAGTCGCTCTGGCAACGTCGCGTTCTCGGGCAGGCTCGCGTTCACGCGACTGCTGCGCGGTCGAGCGATTATTACTATTATCCAAATGCAATAGAGAATGATGGCGTTTTTGGCATAGTTTGCAAGAATAGGCAGAGTTGCATTGGGATGCTGTGTGTGTTAAGCTCAAACAGTTGACACATCCACGTTTAGTTTTGACAAAATCTAAACGGTCGTTCGCGGTAAGGTTTTTAAACGCGGGGCATAGATACAATTGATGCTGTGTATCGTTGCATAAAAGGCAAGCGGTGGTGTTATTGCGGGTGGTTACAAAACTTTGCGAGTGAGTTTGCGGGCGGTTGTAAACATGTTTAGCAGGAGCATTGTTAGGGTGCGAACACACTTGGGTGTTGCGCGAGGTGGAAGCGGTCCGGTCCAGTATTTTAACCTGGCCTTTTATAAAATCAATGAAATCCTTATAGGAAGGAATTTCCTTGTCCCTGAAAAGCATTTCAAAAGACTGAGCGGTTGTTGCGTCTAGCTTGCGCATAGCGATAGTAAGAAACATGAAATCTTTGAGATCTTGTATTTTTAGTTGTTCAAGAGCGGAGACTGCAGAATGAAAAGATTCTACGAATGTGTTTAATGAAGCAGAGTTATTTGAAGCGGGTTTTGCATTGAGAATTAGTGACATGTAATGCGCACCTAATGCTCTTTTGTCCTGATACTTTTGTACTAGACTATCCCAAATAGCTAGGTAGTTTTCTCCCGACGGGATTATTCCAGCGGTTATCTTTAGTGCTGATCCTGATAGTCTTCCCATTAAATAATGGATACGATGGGCATCAGTCAAAGAGTCGTTAGTATGGACGTTGGCCTTAAAACACTCATAAAATACAGGCCAGTTGTCAACTTTTCCATCGAAATATGGTATATCGATCGGAGGCAACTTAATTTGCGGAGGCGTCGGTGTGTTTGCACCTTTAGCCTGACATGATATTTGCGGGGTGGTGTTTTGAATAACTCGCGACCTGTGTCTTTGAAGGTGTGCGTAAATTACCTCGAAACTATCGAGAATTTGAAAATCCGGGATAAACTTTTCTATGGATTCCAACGAGTACTCGTTTATTAGATCTAAGTTTGACATAAACTCTTTTCGGATGACCGGTAAAGTTTCCGTTTCAGCCATAAACGTTTCAGTGGAACGAAGATCAGCGGTGATGGTTATTCTTTTGAATGAATCATATAAGCGGGTAATGCGGGCAAAAATAGCTTCATTTTTAGCTTTCAACAAAAGTATTTTCTTATCCATTTTTTCAAAATGGCGTCAAAATGGCGTTGTAAAATAGCGGTTAGAATTATATGATATTTATGATGAAATATTTTAAATGCGGTTGCAATGTAAGAAATATGCGTGGAAAAATGCGGTTTATGCTGGTTATTGTCAAATCCGGTTCGAAGTCAGACCATCAAATGGGGATGCGTGCGGATTTTTATAGATTGAAAGTGAATGGAAATACCTAAGTTTTCTGGCAAGCACCTCGTCGGCAAAATCGAAGGACCACCCTGCTGCAGGGATAGATGGGAACACAAAGAAATGCAGCAGAGAAAAGAAAGGAAGGAAGCACTCACCAAAATCCAGTTGTAATAGGTATCCAGTTGTAGACCACGATGGCTCCAGAGCGGGGGCTGCTTGAATGGCAGCGGCGGCGGTCTTGCGGTTAGGTTTTATGTATGTAGGTTTGATAGCGGTGAAAATAAGTATATTTTGTACAGCGGCGCGGGAGTTTATAGCGGTTATCGATTGCGGATTGAATCGAAATCACATGCGGTCGCGGCGGAGAAGGTAGGCACACTGGCGGCCGCGGGGGTGAGCGGCGAGTGCGGGGAAGGAAGGGGGGGGAGGAAACGGAAGATGGACGTCAACGGAGAGTTGCCAGAAAACAATAACATTTATTTTTTAATTACGCCTAGCACAACTCGCCATTTGATCAGCCTAAACAATGATTTCAAAGTTAAATTATTGGTATTTTTTAGCTACGACATTAATGAATAGATTATTCGAGATATTGTTTTATTATTATATTTTATTTTAATCTCTTTTGATTTATTTAAATGCATGATTTTATTTTATTTTGTATTTGGCTTTACGCGCTAGTGTGTCTAAAATTATTGTGTGAATGGGACTGTTTGAAAACCAGCGCTGTAGTTAGTCATATCACTACCCCCCATTTGCCCCATTTGCCACAACCGCGGATGATAATTTTATTTGTATAAGTTTTTCGTGTTAATTTTGTGGCAATAAACCATTTCTAAATCTAAATCTAAATTCATTGCTTGCAAATTTTATCGCATCACGTAGTTGATGTCAGCATCCTACCTACCTATTCTATATTTATCAAAAACCATTTATGTTTTTGCTTTGAATAATAAAAATTGCAAATATATGACACGGCATTTTTACCGATTGAACATGGCAAGCCTGATTCTTATCTGTGGTGTTTGTGTATCTTTAGTACTAGTACTTTCTAATCTGTGAATCTGTGGGGAAAAGCTTTATTTGACTGCCGTATTTTCTGCGCCATCTAGCAAGCATTTTAAAATCAGCTTTTAACGAACTGTCAGTTGAAAACGGGTCATTAAGCACGAACTGCCTCAATTAGGTATGCACAGAGTACGGGGGAGCACCAACAGCATCCTGGAAGTAATTCGGAAGGCAAAGTTTTTTGTTCGAAAGTCCGTTATTGGCTTAATCTTATCTTTAGACAATATTGAGAAACTAATTTCAATATTTTTTATTTTGGTACAGTAGTTTGGATTTTACAACGTTTCAAAGATACGGTTTTATGACGTCACGCGACGGTCTGCATACTGTTGGCAGTCATAGGAACAAAACATTTTGGCGCATAAAAACAAAACTACTGGACCAAAATAATAGTTATTTGTTATGCAAGAATGCAAAATTATTGTTTGCGGCGAGTGCTTGTATTGAAAACCGAGCTAGCGAAGGTTTCTAAAATTGAGCCACGAGCGTAGCGAGTGGTTCAAAAAAAGAAACCTGAGCGTAGCGAGGTATTCAGAAGCACGAGACGCAAATAATATTGCATTCGTGCGAAACACAAAACTTTTCATCTCACAGAAGCGAGGAAATGACTTTGTTAGCCAAGCGGGACAAACTCTATAGACAACTACTTACAGGCAAAATAGGTGAGTCAAATAAGTTCCTTTTAAAAGCATATTTTACTGTAGTTACGGCTGCCGCACTAAAGTTTTGAGATTCGTTGGTATTAAAACCATTCGTTTTATTAATAATTTCCTGAAGTTTATTTATCCAGACACAAAAATAATCTAAATAAAAGAATGTTTTTTTTTCCGGATGCATTCTGAACTTTTACCATATAAATTAAAAATTTATAGGAGATAAAAAATGAAATTAGTAATATCGTTTGAAAAAATGTATTTAACAAACCAAAACATAATTATCTATTTGATAAAACAGAAGCGCAGCATTTTTTTTATTTACTGGTTTTTAAAAATAAATATGTGTACAAAATATTGAAAAGACTATAAGAAGAAACCGCGTTTCTGAATGTTCCATTCCGTGACTTTACCTTTTTAAAAGATGCTTATGCACCATTTACATTCACAGTTTTGTATAGAGAATGGGCACGAACAATCGCTTTCGCTGAAATACGCGTTTAAACGAACTATGAATGAGGCTTTATTTTCCATCGGGATCTGGCATCTACTTAAACGGCCAGTGTTTTTTTATTTTTCAAAACCATAGGGCGCGGGAAAGACTGTCCCGGCGTCGCGTTCAAATTTCGAAGCGCACAAAAGTTCAGATAGTTTAAATCCGGCCTTTACACGATCGTAAGTTACTAGTAACAGCAAACTTTCCGAGCGTGGGAGATGAAAAAAATATTAAAATTAGTTTCTCAATATTGTCTAAAGATAAGATAAAGCCAATAACGGACCTTCGAACAAAAAACTTTGCCTTCCGAATTGCAGTTGGGGCTGATTGCCACATCTATGGACATTGGGTCCGTACACATATGTATGGGCCCAATAAGTACGTTAATTAATTAAGTTTTTAGAAATAAATAATTTACTAACATAAATGATTATACTGACAAACTGTATGGATCCTTTCTGAAATAAAATATATTGAATTGAATTGAATTGCTATAGATGTTTTATCTCACGAATGCGGATGAGCCACACTTTTGTGTGTAAATGTACATGCCACAGCCTTATAAAGACTGTGGTACATGCACATTGTATTTGCATGCATAAGCTCGGGAGCGCTCGGTTTCGGCAGAGTACTAGTGTTACTTAATTCGCGCCAAAATTATCCATCAAATACAATGAAGTTACGCACACAAGAGCCCGCGTCTATACAATACGCATTACAACTTTACTACAAGTATGGCTCATCCGCTTCCGTGAGATAAAACAACTGTAAACTACAGCATCCGAGTGGTCATTTGACTTATCTAGGGCACAGTACAATGCGTAATCTCAGGTCTTAGTCTACTTCGGTCGAACGCGCGAATTTTGGCGGCGCCTTCGCTTTCCCCAGCCACTCTACCCTTGACGCTATTTTTTCAATAATGGGGCAATTAACAAATTTTAATATTTCACGAATTAAGACGCATTTTATATTTTTGTTGTACAAAATGGCTATTTTGTACAACAAAAATATAAATGCGTCTTAATTCGTGAAATATTAGGCATAACCTTTCAATCTGGGCCGTGCCCCCGCCAAGTCGAGCGCGAAGCAAATAAACATAACAAAAATATAAAATCAAAACATGGCTATGCGAATTCAAGAACAATACAATTTAAACACATCTTCGATATGAACGCAATAGCATCAAGGGTAACCCCAGGGGCCTTAGCCTGTAATGCAATACCATACCCTTGACGCATTTTTCCAATACGGCCGCGCAATATGGCGCAATTTACAAAACTTAATATTTTACAAATTAAGACGCATTTTGTGTTTTTATTGAATAAAACAGCCTTACCTTTGAACAAACATTACAAAGTATTTAAAATCAAAGCATTACTATGCGAATTCAAAGAGAAATTCAGCCGCAGCGGCATTCTCTAAAATATTCACCGTAAAGATAACCGTTTTTAAATGTAAAATAAAAAAGATTGTTCATTTCAATAAGGGCTATTTTAGAGTGTTTTGACGCTCAGAGGTTGAGTGGATTTCTTAGATAATAGAGGCGCAGGTCGCAGCGGCCAGAGATACACACATAAGTATGAAATCGCCATGGGCCAGTGCGCGCGGCCAACGGCGATTTCATACAAATGTATCGATCCCTGGCCGCTACCTAGTGTCATATTTATAAAATTGTAATAAAATTTTAATGATTTAATTTTAAATTAATGAATGTAGACGAGTTGAAAAATCTAAATGAAGGAAAATAAAACAAATCCTTTAAAAAATATTTCCTTACATTTTATTTATACCTTGTACAATGTCAATTTGCACATGTAAGTAGGTAGTGAAATGATATTATAGATTTATTCTAACAATAAATTAGAAGAGCGATTAGCGTACACTAGATACATACGTAATATTTTATTCATATTTTACATTCTAATATCCTTCAATAAGCTAAATTACAGTGAAATCACCAATTTTTATGGAGCTACACATTAACCGTAAAATCGTATCATAGTCAAAGGCAGAGTAAAGATTGAAAAGCACCATATGATTTTGTCGGTATTCCGTAACGCAAGCAAGTAGGTATCAAAGCTAAGGCATAAAGTATAGCTTTTCCAGTTGCGATGGTATGATACGAGATTACGCTCAATGCAGTACCACCTCAGGGATATCATTATCACTTGGTGCCTAAATCCGTTATAATCTAAATACATACTCGTACGTATAAAACAAAGTCGTGTTAGTTACACCACTTATAACTCAAGATCGGCTGGACTGTTTTTTGGTAGATTCTTCTCCGCTCCGAATAGCAGAATAAGTAATAAAATATCGGATAACGGGGAAAAAACGAAGTATGCGCGGTCGAAGTCGCGGGCAAAAGCTAGTTATTCATAAAAATACTATCCGTTCAATTTTATGAGTTTCTGATCATGGAATCTGTTGCGATATTACTCATTACCAGAGACCCTATTCTAGCGACGTGTTATGGAAAACAACTTCTTTTATTGTTCAGTTACTTATTTTTGACAGCTCTTGATAGCATACATCAAGGGCAACATTCCCTCTGGTCCGGACCACTTGTACCCCTAAACTAAACAGTTCCACTGGTGGTACAAGTGGTAATACAGGGTGCACTCTAAGTCGATAGCGGAACTTTATGTAGGCTGTCTACTGATCACTACAAGCAACTTGTACCAGGTGGCGAAATCAAATAGAGCGAAAAAAAAAACTGCTGTTCCGTACAAAAGGTCGACGCAGTACTGCGCCAAATGTATGAAACAGCAGATTTTTTTTTCGCTCCATTTTTTTCGCCACCTAGTACAAGTTGTTTGTAGTGATCAGTAGACAGCCTACTTATAGTTCCGCTATCGACTTAGAGTGCACCTTGTAGTTTGCCCCACTTGTACCACATTGCAAAAAAAGTAATATATTCGGATTTTAAACTGCCACTTCAACCCCCTCATTAATTTTAAACGGACATTCGGCTCATGGTTACAGAAGTTTACGCGATCCGGCAGCATCACACCACGACAAACTTATAACTTTTGTCGCCGGAGAAGATTCTTTAATTAATTAATGTTGTCACATAACTTTTGAAACAATTCAAATTATTACTTTTTGTACTAAATTCAGGAAACTCAAGAAATGTGGACAGAGAAGGAAAAAATCAAACTTTTTTACAATATAAAGTAAGTAACTAACTTGAATTAAAACGAATATGAGCCGACTCTAAAACTAGCTAATAATAAGATCTAACTAATTTTGTGTCATGCGTCTAACATTAAAACAAAAAAGGTAAGAAAATAGAACAAGACTTGATAAAAAAAAAACTTAAATAAGGGCTCAAAGAAATTAATCAGACTATTAAAACTACCTAATTCTTATTTATTAAGTTAACCAATCATAATGATAAGGGCCCACCAATAAAAGTTAAAAGGCGCCGTGCATAGTGAATTAGCCCACTAATTCAGTATGCACAGCGCCTTAATTCATTGCACAGAAATACATAATATAATTTACATTAAAACAAGTTTACATAGAAGTATTAGTTTACATAGGAAAGTGTGATTTTAGCAGCAGGAATGCAATTATAGTAAGTAAAAAATACCTTCTTCCATGCTTCTAATCTCGGTTCTAGAGTTATGTGCAAAAACCGCACTTAAAATTCGAAATAAAATAAATACATGTTGGCTCCAAATTTGAGGCAAATCAGTGATGACGTCACGCTTCAAATCAATTTACATAGGGTCAGCACTGACTTCCCTATTAAAGTATTCTTTGTGATTCGATTCGACTGATTAAAATGGCACTTGGAAATTATAACTTTGGTGTCATTGTTTTTTTTTTTGCACTGATCTCATGAACGTAGTTCTACTTTATGTTTTACAGCTTAAACTTTCGAAATAGCACTGCTAATTTTATGACCGATTGCCAAGGCGGGGCGCGGCCATCTTCTCTCCTCTGTGACTGACTTCCGGACGAGGTCGAAACTAGTCTTCTATTATTAAACCGAAAAAACAATATAAATTAACTTTATATGTGACTTTATTCACCCATTGGGTCCAAAGGATCTTTGTATACATGCACACGAAGACTTTTCCTGTCAATAAACATTTAAGATATTAATAAGAGTTCATTTTCGCTCAGCAAAATACAAAACAAGAGTAATTTTCTTCACGTGTGCACAAGTCTGAATCAAGTGAGCCTTAACTCTATGGAAATAAGATTCTTGATACTATCAATATTTTTATTCCTCCAAAACCTAAAATGAACATGAGCCACAATCTATGGATATAGACAATGCCAGTACAGAGCTTTGTATTATAAAAATCTAAGTAGTAAAAAATCCATCGTGTTTTAGTGTTTTTGGGCTGAAACTTTTTTGTCTGAGCGTAGTGAATCCTCTAAACTAAATCTATGACTGTGACAATTAAGAATCATGCCGAATGAAGAGCGAAGGTTTACATCTTAAATTTACAGACTAACAGCAGTGGCGCATGTAGATAGGGACAATGTGGGGTAATGTCCCGGGGCCCCCAAGCTCAGGGGACCCCCTCGAACCGAGCTATTTACGGTTTTTTTTTTACGTAGCCTGTTTGGTGTCCCACTACTGGGCAAAGGCCTCCCTTCTTTCAGACCAGGTCTTTCGGTCCTGAGCAACCTCTAACCACTCCGGCAGATATTGGTCGAGTTCGTCCCGCCATAGCCTTTTTGGGCGACCTCGGCTGCGGCGACCGCCACATGGTATCCACTCGATGGCGAGTTTCGCCCACCTATCCGGTTGCATGCGGCGGACATGGCCGGCCCAGCTCCATTTAAGCTTTGCCGTCTGAACACCTACGTCGGCTATGCGCGTTTTTGAGCGCAAGGTGGTGTTTCGGACACGGTCGATCCTGCGGACACCCAATATGCTGCGCTCCATCGCTCTCTGGCAAACACTGGCTCTGGATTTACGGATAAAATCGGTAAATTTTAAGCGGCGCTGCCCACGTGTCTTTAAATAAATTCTCCTTGCCGTGGCTTGTGACTTGATAAAACCTAAACAGTTCAGTTGGGGTCCCAATTTGTTTTTTGACCCAGGGCCCCTGTTTACCTAGCTACGCCACTGACTAGTATTATAGTAGAGGGACTAATAGTTTCGCATCGACGGCTACTTGCTACGTAGCTCAGCTGGCAAAGCATAAGCGGCCATACCAAGGCTTACTACAGTGTACCTTTTTACCAGTGAAGTTGTTTTTTTTTTTTTTTTTTCTATTATGTGGAAACAAGTGGAATGTAAAGACAAAATAACTTTCTGTATAGATACGGCTCTCAGGCTGGGCCTGCTGATTAGAGCGCAGGTGTGGTACGCCAAAGGTAGCGGGTTCAAATCCCTCGAGCGAAACTTTTAGTCTCTCAACACATCTTTACACTACTTTAGCTCGCGCAATAAAATAACTATTGCGAAAGCGACACAGCACTTTTGAACTATCGTAGAGGTTGAGTCATATAAGTACACACGTCAGCACGTAGACACTTAAACTTTCATAGCAAAGTCACCCGTAACGTAAGCAAATAGAGTGTAAGCGTCTACGTGCTGTCGTGTGTACCTTTGTATAACCTTACCGACAGTGAGGGATGAAAGAACTCAAGAGAATCAAATCGGGGGGGAATTCTACGGCAGAGTTGCATTATGCAATTCCCGTGGCATTTTTTATTTAAGGGTTTTCAGATAATTTGTAAGAACACATTACTTTAGAACACATTAGTAACAATTTTAATGACATTATCAATTTTATTGAGAATTAACAATTTACATGATTATAAAATTGTTACTAATGTGTTCTAAAGTAATGTGAGAACATCAAAATATCTGAAAACCCTAAAATAAAAAATGCCACGGGAATTGCTCTGCCGTAGAATTACCCGGGGGCCTGAACCCGAGTCTGTAACGTAATGGTGCCAAAATGGGCTCCCAATAGACGGCTTTAATTACGATTTAATAATGCTCTCGGTCCTTTTAATGTTTTCGTAGTACAGCAAGGAATATTCTAATTCTAGTTCGCTGGTTGTAGGAGAAAAACTAGGAAACTCCGGTTTTGTCCTTCTACCTATTTGGACGCCATCGGCACGCCATTGCCAGATTTAAACCTAAACAGTAAAGACTTGCTTGCAGGCTGAAAAAGTGACTCAACCACCTACCACCCTTTCTTCATCGTAACAAACTAAAACTTACATTATTTACAAACGCCTAAAGTAGAATCGCCGAGAACTCTGGACAAATGCCTCCATCTATCTCCAAGATGCGCTTGCTTACGAACGTTGCAGTTAGTAAGCAAAAAGCAACGCGCCTTTATTATTGCTGATCTGTTCTCTTGACTGTTGTTTATTGTCGTGACACAAAAACCGCCAAAAAAAATCTTTAAATAAAAAAAAACCTTTCGTTGAACCTTGCAAGTTTTTTGACGTATTGCGAGCAGTAGCGCAGCACTGGCGGGATCACTGCAAGATACATAATCAAGGCTGCTCTGAACATTTGTCTAAAAGGACCGTTACCTTTCTGACCCTTGGCACATTGTTACCACATAGAGGACGTTGACATCATATAATCTCTGGCGCGTAAAATGCTGCCAAACGTTATACATAATGGTTGCCACCGCTAAATATAATGCCGCTTCAGCCGTTTCTTGTAAGTACGGTCGGCCACAATCTCAGATACCCCATGGCAGTTCTTATCGCGCGCGGCATAAGGGCGCCAATCGAAAAAAAAGGGGTATCTGAGACTGTGGCCGACTGTACCTACCTTTATCACATTATTTACGATTTTCGCCCATTATAATGAATGAAGTCGAATGTTTAGTTCATTTTCATAGACCCTACTACAGAGTATGTTCTTAGTATTTCTTCTGGATATAATTGGTTGGTGGCACGTAGATTAGATGTAAGGATTTCAATGACTTTTCGCCGACCCTACTAAAAACGTCTACAGATTACGACACTTTGAGCTTTCCGCTCTCTGCCTCGCTTGGCGCGGCCTGCGGTTTGACGAACCCATTAGACACCTTTCCGTTGGCCTTGGGTTGGTCGGCCTCGGCCTCCGATTTGTCAACCTCGGCAGCGTTATCCTTCGAATTGGCGACTTCGGCGCTAAATTTTTCGGCCTCGTCCCTCGATTTGTCCGCCTTCAGTTTGTCGGCGTCGGCCTTCCATCTCTGCTTCGGGATCTCGAAGATACGCTGCATGAGCGCCAGAAGGATGTTGCCAGGGAGCCTCTGGTGCTCCACTATCAGGTCTTCGATCGCTTTCGCCGCCTGGTGGGGGAAAACAGGTTATTAGAAATTCTAAGTCGGTTACATCAAGGAATGGACGGAGATAGCCAGCGTCGAACATCTATTTCGCTTGGCAAAGAACAGAAAAGCATAATAATATGAAGAGCTGACGGCCAACCTCCATTAATGGAGAGGCGCGCCAAGAAAAAGAAGAAGTTTGTTATTGGCAAACCTAAGGTAGAAAACTTTGTATGGCTACAAAACCTACGTCAATGGTCTTTTTTTCGTATGGGAACTTCGAAGGACGACAAAATGGATCGACAAGTACAGCACGAAAAGAATGAAGAGGAGGGAAGGTCTGCAGTTGCTTTCGGCGCTGGGTTCGGGAGTTTGGCCTCTTCTATGGAGCCTAACCCAAGATTGCGAGGTCGAGGGCCGAGCTTTGTTTAACGAGGCCGAAAGCCGAGTCCCGCGTTGAGCGATGCTCAGAGTGGCACTAGACGCCCCGACCCGCGAGGTCGGAGGCTGAGGTCTGTTTAACAAGGAGCGGTGCTAGACGCTCCCACCAAACTCTTCGCCCGCGGGGCCGAGAATGAAGATCGATACCTTTCCCCGCGAGGCCGAAAGCCGAGTTAACTTGGTCTGCAGCTGCTGCGGCGTGAGGCTGGGGTCGTGCGGCAGGTTAATGAGGCCGAAGGCTGATGCCCGCGTTGAGCGAAGGTCAGAGGGGCACTAGACGCCCCAACCTGCAAGGCCAAAGGCCGAGTCCCTTGATGCTCAGTGCGACTTAAGACTCTCCCCGCCAGGTGGAAAGCCGAAACTGGAGAATGGAGATTCTTCCCTCGTTGGTATCCCCCGCGAGGCCGAAAGCCGAGTTACCTTAATCTGCAGCTGCTGCGGCGGGAGGCTGGGGTCGTGCGGCAGGTTAATGAGGCCGAAGGCCGATGCCCGCGTTGAGCGAATGTCAGAGGGGCACTAGACGCCCCAACCTGCAAGGCCGAAGGCCGAGTCCCTTGATGCTCAGTGCGGCTTAAGACTCTCCTCGCCATTTGGAAAGCCGAAACTGGAGAATGGAGATTCTTCCCTCGGTACCCCCCGCGAGGCCGAAAGCCGAGTTACCTTAATCTGCAGCTGCTGCGGCGTGAGGCTGGGGTCGTGCGGCAGCGGCGCGCCCAGGTGCGTGATGAGCTTCACGGGGAAGCCCCCGTACACCGGCGTGAGAGGGATGCGCGTCGCCGAGTACACCCGCAGGCAGAGGCCCCGCAGCCAGCCCACCGTGCGGAACGCCTCGCGGACGTTCTGAGTGAACATCGGGACGATTGGCTGGCGAAAAAATGTGCAAAGATTAACGCCCGATTTCATGTACAGCTCCCGGCGCATAACTTGAGCAAAAGTCTGCGTAGTGGGGATGAGTTCGCGCATGTCAAACAAAACTTAAGGGTGGACGATAGCAACGTGGCGGGAAATTCAAAATGTTCACAGTTTTTTACATTTTGTAGCTAGACCGAGCTATTTTGGTTCAGCGATTTTTCGTTCGCAGCAATAACATACTAGTATTCTTTACATTATTGTAACAAAAGAACAACAATAATGCAGCCGATTATGTGTTCTGGTCTACGACAAGTTTTTTGGGCAGTACCACTGCATAGACCAGAACACATAATCGGCTGAATTATTGTTGTTCTGTTGTTTACATTAATGAAAAGAATACTGTTTTATTGCCGCGAACGAAAAATCGCTGAACAATAGTAGCTCAGTTTAGCTACAAAATGTAAAGAACTGTGAAAATTTTGAATTTCCCGCCACGTTGCTATCGTCCACCCTTAACGCCCGATTTCATGTACAGTTCCCGGCGCATAACTTGAGCAAAAGTCTGCGTAGTGGGGATGAGTTCGCGCATGGGCCGTCCGAAGCAATAGCAATTCCGTCGCGCCCCTTGTCCCCCGCCAAAGAGACCTAAAAATCGTCTACTGCGCAGTCAAGGTCATTTTTCAAGTTATACGCCGGGAATTGTAACAGGGAGTCTGCTTGGACACGCCCCTCTCCAGAACGACAATTATTTTTATTATAGTGCCCTTTTACCGACAACCTTGCTCATGAAAACTAAGGCCTTTGCATCTACGCAATGAGATGATGATTTATACAGCGTCCAGTGGCACCTTCACTCACACTAGTTGGGTGAAGAGACCACTCGGCGCTGCAGTGCCTGGGACACTAAATCCAGCAACGATCGAAACCGAGTGCCAACAACAATCCGGCGCGGCGTTTTAATGTATGTTTATAATATTATGTATGAAAATTTACTTAATTTTGTCGGATCGTTATCTGGTAGTTCGAACATGAGCCAAAGCGGTCGTGGGTCACGTCTCAGTTCGGGGCGAAGCCCTAGTTAAAAATTGTGGGGCGTGATTGGCTGAAATAAGTTTGACATGAGATTAAAATTATGTCTTTTACATTTGATCGCTCTTGCAGATATCAGTATGCTTAGCATGGTCGTTTTGACACTCTCTCGAACTCGAGTGACAGACGTGCCATGTCTATTGTGCGAGCATGGCAGGCGGGACTCGGGATGGCAATAGATTAGGGTCATGTCGAGCAAAAAGTAGTTATTGCCATTTTAATAAAAATGTTGTATTTTTGTCTCCATCGCCATGTTGGCGTAGAGCCAACTCGAGCTTGACCGACAAGTTGACAGTTTTGCATAGAGAAGGGCCTATCTCGGGCTTACCATGCTGCCCGTACTGACCGTAAGTCAAGTCAGTCCTTCATTCATTGCACGGTAAGAAAAAATGTTGGATTTTTCTAAAGCACCGACTAGATATACGTGTAAATATGTATGTATTAATAAACTTCATGGATCATCATCTTGGTCCTACGGATAGATAGACGGATAAAAAAATGCAAGGACGGGAAAAAGCTGAACGGTTCGCCGATAGCAACAGCAAAGGTTGCCACCATTTTTTAATGACCTATTTATGCAATTCGGCAAGACCTGCCGCATAAATTGGTCTCGGCCACTTCCAGTATTCGGTTTCGATCGGGTGTTGGACGAAGTTGTAGAACAAAAGTTGTTGGAAATCACATTTAGAACTAAGTACTCACCACTTTAGCCTCGTTGGCGACTTTTGCGAAGCCGATGCGTGACTTCCAGTTGAGCCGGTAGTCGTGGTCGCCGAACTGCGCCTCGTAGACGCCTCCTGGCGAGATGGCCAGCGTATTCCCTTCGCGGAGAACTCCCGCGCAGGATTGGACGGTGCCCGGGATCACACAGAGCCCTTCCAGAAGCGTCTTCCAGCCTGGTGTAGAAAGGTTAGAATAAAATCGAATGGTTTTGTTTTTTCTTAATTACTATCTCGTACTAGGGAACATTATGAAGATTTTTATAATACAAGGTGTTACAAAAGATGCTAACTCTTTTTACAGGGTCATGGTCCATGGTACCTGATGATAGGGATCACAACCAAAATATTTTTTTAGCTCTATGTCGTTCCGTTGATTTTTAAATAATTAAAATGTAAGCGCTGTGACGGGAGAAAAGTATTTTTAAAATACTGTTTTCATAGACTTTCACTATGTTTTAACAGCCTGAAGCTATTAAAATACAGCTAAGCATACAACCATATTTTTTAATTGGAGCTAAATCCAAAAACAAAAAAGTTTTCAAAATTTTACAATTTTGAGGTTATAAAAAAAAAGTTGTGTGTTTCAACTTTTTTTTGCAGGTTTGTCATTAGGTTGACCAGCAGGTTACACCCTGTAAAAATAGTTAGTATCTTTTGTAACACGTTGTATGGTTACAAAATTCGAATCGTTTTTTTTTATTTTAATATTTCAAGTCCTGAGTTCCTGACCCGATTATCATTAAAATTTAATATTCTTTATAGGATATTTTAAACAATTGCAAAAATAATCACTAAATGCCAGTTTTACCGCTTCGGGATTGGCGATTAAACGCCTGAGATTCCGGATCCTCTCAAAGATTAAAAATTCAGTCCAATTGAAAAGGACGGAGTTCCCCAGGAATTTATTATAGGCCCGTCGCTTTTTCTTCTATGTATATCTGTTTACGATAAAAAAAAGACCTGAAATTTTAAACATGGACCACCAGTTTGTTGTGAGATGAGCAGTTGAGAGACGGGTGTCAAATGTGAGTGCTGTACAAAGATTTATAAGTATGTAAAGAAGATTAAAAAATTCGCCCCAATTGAAAAGTGTGGAGTTCCCCAGGGATATATCATAGGCCAGTCGCTTTTCCTTGTATATCCGTTTAAGATTTAAGCACCAACCTGGAATTTTAAACATAAATCTGTCGCCGACGGTGTGAACCATCTTCTTTCTGTAGAGGAACATCCTAGCGGTGAAGTAATACATGTCTATGGGGAGCGCGCCGTGGTAGTAGATCACAAGGCACGGCTCATCCGGCATGTTCTCCAGGCCGCGGATCTCGTACCCTGGAAGGTGGAAGGGGCTTTTTTAATACAGGGTGTTACAGAAAGGTCCTGTAATACTAAACTCACCAATACAAGAAACTTTTACTATGGGGCCAAGTGCGAAATCTCGAAAAAAATATTCAGATGCTCCATACATTTGGTGCAGTACGAATTGAATTCTAAAAAGATTTGCGGGAGTCTGCGCAGATGATGATGCCCTGCAATGATGATGATGATGGATAGGGCGAACTTCCTTTTCAAGACCCGACCCCTGTCCGAAGGTTTAAGTTTCGTCTTTCTATACCTATAATAGCATTCTGTAGGTACACACGACAGCACGTCAGACTGTACTGTACACTTTCTTTGTATAGTCGCCCGTAACGTAACCTAGTAGAGTGCTAGCGTGTAAGCGTCTACGCGCTGTCGTGTGTACCTATAATATTTGCATGCCGTATGCTTCCACGTTTAAAATAAATGTCTTAATATCGCGAGTCATTAAAAGTGAATATCTTATATCTTGTTCCTTAGTTAGAGTTTTGCTTAAAGGTTTGAACACCTTCTTTAAATGACGCTGTATAAATCATCTAACATGTTTCACAAGATGCAAAGATCTCACCGTGCCAAAGCCACCCGTGTGCGTCCCAAAGTGCGCATATCGCGAACCGCGCTGCTTGCCGCCAATCTGACTGCACGCCGTCGACTATCCGTAATCTGGAAAATATGAGAGCAAACATCGTTTAAAATTGTTTGTTTAAAGCTGGAAGATAGCAGCGTGGCGGGAAATTCAAAATTTTCATAGTTTTTTACATTTTGTAGCTAAACTGAGCTATTTTTGTTCAGCGATTTTTCGTTCGCGGCAATAAAACAGTATTCTTTTCATTATTGTAAACAACGGAACAACAATAATTCAGCCGATTATGTGTTTTGGTCTACGACAAGTTTTTTGGGCAGTGCCACTGCTTCGTAGACCAGAACACTTCGTCCACCCTTAAGGTTGAATATGACGCAAGATACCTGCACTGCATGTAGTCAGTGAGGTGGAATATGATGCAAAGATACCTCTCTATAGTCAACTAATGTAGAATATGATGCGATTTAAGGACATATATACCTGTGTATAGCATATAGGCTATAAAGGCATCTACGTATTATACCTTACAAGGTATAATACATAACATAGATACCTGTATGATCTATAAAATTGGAATATAAACTGAGTATATGGCGCCATGGTAATGAGCAAATGGAAACCACAGCAGAAGAGACCAAGAGGCAGGCCCAAAAAACTTTGGATTGACTGCATAGAAGAAGACCTCAGGAAGATGGGCAAATACACCAACTGGCGAAAAGAGGCAAGGGCCAGAGACAAATGGAGATCTACTGTGGAGGAGGCCAAGACCCACAAAGGGTTGTAGCGCCAAAGAAAGTAAGAAGTAAGAAGTATATGGCGCCATGGATACCCATGCCGCCACACATAATATAGTTACCTGTATAGTCTGTAAAGGTGGAATATGATGCTGCTAGCGTAGATCAGCACGATGATGACCGCCGGCAGCAGGAAGGTCACGATGACCGGCGTCAGGAACCACGAGAGCCACAGGCTGTACTCTGTGTCCACGTATTCCACTGGGGAAGGAGAGGAGCGATCTTGTCAAGTTATGTCTAAAAGAATAGCAAAAAAAAAACCAGGAGTATTTGTGAAACTATCGAAAATGCCATCGCGATCGAAGTTTTCCTTGATCCGAGAGAGAGAGAGAGAGGGGTAAAGAGACAGGATGGATAATTATTTTTTAGGGTTCCGGACCTCAAAAGGAAAAACAGACCAGATTATGTTGCTGAATGAAACCAGTTAAAGATAGCTTAGATAGACATACAGACTGTGCAGGCTTAGTAATACCTACTGTCCAGGGCCCTTAGCCTGTAACACAATGGTGCCAAAATGGGCTTCCGGTGACGGTTTTAATTACGATTTATTGATGCTGTCGGTCCAGTGTCGGTCCTTTTAATGTTATTGTAGTACTGCAAAGAATATTAAGAGTCTAATCCTAGAGGATTAGTTCGCTGGTTGTAGGAGAACAACGAAAAAATCCCGGTTTTGTCCTTCTACCTAGGACGCCATTGAGACGCCATTGTGTTACAGGCTAAGGCCCCTGGGGCCTGAGTCTATTATATCAAAATAATTAGGTCTTCAGTCCCTTGGAGCCTAAAAAATCAAGCTTACGGTAAAAAAATCAAAACATACGACTTTGCATCATTCTGTCCTGTATCTGTGCCTAAGAATCGCCTTAAAAGATACAAAAAAACTGAGCACCGTGGACTCCTATAAGTAATGTAAAATGCCAATTACAAAACGCTTTCAAAATACTTAATCAATAAAAACGTGTCTCGACTATCGGTCATTGATGTTGGAAGCCATATCGTACCCGACAGGATATTATATAGGGCATTGATTCCCGTATCAATGCAAACAGACAGACGGAAAGAGCATAATATTATGTTTATTAATAGTACGACACTTCTGTTGATAAATAAATAATTTCACGCTTAATGTTTCCATTGTGAATTACTCGACGCGCTACATCCGGTTAAAAAACGGATATACATATTTTATTTATCACGTCTCGATTGACCATATAATAATGCTTGAAGGAAGAGCCGTTACACATAAAATATGGTATTTTTTCGTCAAAGCACTAACAAGTTTTTTCGTTACTTTTTTTACTTATTTAAATTCTTATTAAATTAATCTTATTTATAAGATACAATCTCGCCAAACTGCAAAGCAAAGTTCTAGGAAACAATTAATGATTTATTATATGGTTCAAAAATTCGCTTGGAACAGGACTTGAACCGGCAACTTCAGGCGAACTGTACCGGCGCTCGTACCGAGCCAAAGAACTGTCGAAGCGATTTTTTCAACTTCACCTTTTCACGTCTTGCGGACGTAGGCGCCACCTGTATCAGAAGTTTGCACTATCTCCAACACCCAATGCGAGGTTGCGGGTTCAAGTCCCGTAACGAGTTTTTTTTTCTTTCATGATAAATCTTTTGATAGATAAGAGCCATAACTTGGCTGGTCCAAGGTCATTCTTAATAACGCTTTACATAATAATAACGAACGATCAGAGCTAGTGAAGCTAAAGAATAAAAAGTAGCTAGATACTTAGTATTAGATAGTAATAAGTATCTGAAGTTTTTTTACCTTAGATAATATTTTGACGTTCAATGTAAATAATTTATTTATGGAATATTGAACAAAAAACTTTGATTCTGATTCTTTTTGGGTTTCGGCAAGGTTTCGCCGTCCTAGGAAATGTCACAACATTATAATGAAAGAATGTGCATGCAACGATTTCAGAGTCTGGTATCAAATAACGCAAATACCTAGTATTTATTTGTAGCTTGAAAGATAAAATAACAGATATACAAGGTGTTACAAAAGATCCTAACACTTTTTACAGGGTAATTATAACCCGGTGATAGGGATCACAACCTAAGGCCCGGTTTCTGAGTTGAGAATTTTACTAAGCACATACTTACGTATCGCTCTGTCGCGCTCTTTTGTGACAAATCTGCAGAGACAGGACGATATTTACCCATTTGCTTAGCGAATTTCTCAACTCAGAAACCGGCAGTAAATGTTTTCATTGGTCAATGACGTTCCATTGATTTTTAAATTAACTAGTGGTTCGCCCCGAACTATGAACTCGCGACTCCATATCTCAGCAACCCCTCGACTGATTTGGCTCATGTTCGACCTTAAAAATTCTCTTGGCCTCATTTACCTGCCTACCATATTTCATGACGATCCGACTAAATTTACTCAAGTTATCGTCGAACGATCATTCATACATACATACATAACGCCGGATTGTTCCAGTAGACTCGGAGAACTTTACTCGCTTCGCTCGCTCGTTCAATAAAATGTAAACGATGTGGCGAGAGAAAAGTATTTTTTAAATACTGTTTTCACTGACTTTCACAATGTTTTAACAACTAAAAGCTATGCTAATGCAACTATACACACAAACATGTTTTTAAATTTGAGCTACTACCAAAAACAAATAAGTTATGAAAATTTTTCAATTTTGCGGTTATTTAATAAAATTTTATTCATTCTAAAACTTAAACTTTCGTAAGCACTGAAAATTTTTATATCGCTTTAACGGTTTATTCATTCTGTTGACAAATAGGTTACACCCTGTAGAAAGAGTTAGGATGTTTTGTAACAAGTTGTAGAGTCAAACTGTGCAGTTACTTGAAATCTTATATGATTTAATTTCAAGAGGTTTGATGTAAAATAGAAAGGAGTAAAAAGTTGGTCCAAATGGTTCGGGGAAATTGACACACGGTGCGTTCGCCAGTTTTCCTGGAACTTGGCTTGACACGCTACTGCGTGTCTAGATTAACAGAATAGATAAACAGAACTCTTTATTTTCCACCAGTTCCTATGGGGCGAAGGCGCAGCCCTTCAAACAATTGAACGAGCGAGCGAAGCGAGCGAAGTTCTCCGAGTCTACTGGAACAATCCGGCGTTTGTATGTATGTATGTATGTATGTATGAATGTTCGTTCGACGATAACTTGAGTAAATTTAGTCGGATCATCATGAAATTAGATAGGCAGGTAAATGAGTCAAAGAGAATTTTTAAGTTCGAACATGAGCCAAATCGGTCGAGGGGTTGCTGAGATATGGGGTCGCGAGTTCGTAGTTCGGGGCGAACCACTAGTTATTTCAATACAGTTTTTCCACAGCCAAAGTTTTCATACAAACATAACACAGAAACGGTGATGCAAACGTGATGACAAACTGCAATTCTTAGACCATTAAGACTATCACTAAGCAAAGATAAACCCAATAAAGTCGTCGATTATTGACACGAAGATCGTGTGCGCGCTGCGTGCGCTGAGGTCAACTGCGCATGCGCGCCAGACGGCCAATAGACGGACGATAAATCGTACCCGGATGATATAGTGCCTATAGTAAAGGCGGATGCGGATAAGGAGGCGCTATACATATAGGTCGATGTCAGGTCGGGCCACTGTCTTGGTTGAAGCTAAAATATTGCAAGAGAACTCACAAGAGGCTTATCCTACAGTAAACTTTGCGCCATATAAAATACTAGCTTTTGCCCGCGACTTCGTCCGAGTGGACTACAGAAAAAGGATATTATATGCTTTACTTTGCTCTTAAGTGTAAAAGCGTGATAATATGTAGCCTATGCCTATTCTGATGTCTAAGCTATCTCTATTCCAAATTTCATCCAAATCCGTTCAGCCGTTTCAGCGTGAAAGAGTAACAATCATCCATCCATCCATACTTACAAAATTTCGCGAATATTTAATGGGTCATTTTCAAAAGTTGCATGTTATCTCACAGATGTGTGTTTTTTTTACCGAATTCTATGGACAACCTTCACAAAAGTTAGCCAGTATATCTGGCAGAGCTTAATGACCGTAAATTTTTTTTAAAATGAATTTTGAAAAAAGCTCTGGCCATGTCTGTGACATATCGACCACGTCTGTGACATATCGACCACGTCTGTTACTTGTCTACAGAAATTCAGTTATTTCACGAGCACGTTTGTGAGTTTTGTGACGGTTGGATCACATCTGTGATTTGTATTTGGAAATGCACTTAAAACACACCTACAACTACTTAGCATTGTAATTTTTATGAACGTCATAGCTTTTGGGATATTATTCGCAAATAAAAAAAGTGTTAGATTCGTTTTTCTGTTAAAGTCAAAACAAATATTATCAACATTTATCAAAAACAAAAAGTGGTTAAACATTTATCAACTTAAGATATTATTTCAGATCAAATAAAGTTTATTTTTTTACGATTTTATTTAGTTTCATTATAATTGTGTGTACATAATTTGAATAAAACCACGTCTGTGACAACTTTTTAAAACCACACCGGTGACATTTTTGCATCATGGCCATTATAAACTAACCTAAAAGCTACACTAACAACGCGAAACTGATTTGACGGAATTTACACACCAAAACCTTATCAGATTATAAAAGTCGTGAAGATCGCTCCGCCACCTGATAAATCTAATACGAGTTATGCTTGTCGTTTTCCAGAATTCAAAACAAAAAATGTTCTCAGCTTGGATCAGTACTCCTGTGTGTTCCGCTGCCGCAAAATGCAAAATGGCTGATGTTCGCTTTTCTTGTCGCCAGTGTTTCCAGAGCTTGAAATTCATAATATACCGAGATAGTGTGCGAAATGCTAAGGACCACACCTGTGACAAAAAAAAAAAAAACAAGACTGTCCGTATGCTACGACTCCAAAACCAAAGCCATAAAATGATTCAAAACTGTATTCGTAAAGCCATAATAGGTACAAACGTGGGTTACATATCACTACAGGTCTACCGGCAAAAATAAGACTATCGAAAATAAAATAATAATGAAAACTGGAAAAGGAACAGCCACGAACTGTGACATTTTAGTAAACTATCAATGACGCATAGTTTTTTTAAAATTGCTATTTAAAGGCATGAAAAGTGCTTTCCGGTACTATAAAAATACTAATCTAGCCGTTATACTAGTTGTAATAATGAAATTCAGTCTAAAGATGTCTGTTTTCACTATGTCTCACTCAAAAATTTAAAATGAAAATGACCCAAAATATTTGTAGGATAGGATGTCTTATCGTTAAACTAGCGACCAGCCCCGGCTTCGCACGGGAACAATTAGAAAAAAAGTGCGGTAAAACAGCATCAAGATCAGCTGCGTAGCTGCTAAAGGAACAGACAAAATATTTATGAAAATTTCCCTCCAAAGACATGTATACGTATTTTCCATCCTGTATAATAAAGCCTTCGGGCACAAAACACTCATACTAAGGCCTATGCACACGGCGTCCAACTTACGCGGCGTAGACGCGCGTTTTCTTTTTCAGTGCGGAGAATCTTTTTCCAATAGAATAAACGCCGTGTGCATGCGCCCTGCCTTAAGATCCATTCCGCTAGGAAATAACCCTGTGGGGGTCAGTAGAGCTGATACAGTGTATCACAAAGTCTGTGATCACAGCCTACGGACCCGTGACATAATATAATTGCACTCATCGTCTCGGCTTGATAAGACGTTTGTGGTGGCCGTTTTCACCAACCCTCCCATACGTTAGAAAGATAAATAAATAAATCAATCGCAAAAAACTAATAAAATAATAATACAGAGTGTCCCGAAATTCCACGTCAAGCGGGAACTCGGTGAAAGGGCCTCATCTTCTTGATAAGACGTTGGTAGTGCCCGTTTTCACCAACCCTCCCATACGATAGAAAGAAAAAATAAAAATAAACCAATCGCAAAAAATAAATAAAAAAATAATACAGGTTGTCCCAAAATTCCACGTCAAGCGGGAACTCAGTGAAAGGGCCTCATCTTCTCGCCTATATAAGACGTTTGTAGTGCCCGTTTTCACCAACCCTCCCATACGTTAGAAAGAAAAAAACAAATAAAAAAATAATACAGGTGTCCCGAAATTCCACGTCAAGCGGGAACTCGGTGAAACGGCCACATCTTCTCGCCTTGATAAGACGTTTGTAGTGCCCATTTTCACCAACCCTCCCATACGATAGAAAGAAAAAATATAAATAAACCAATTATTATTGAAAAAAGAAATTAAAAAATTATACAGGGTGTCCCAAAATTCCACGCCAAGCGGGAACTCGGTGAAAGGGCAACTCATAGCGGTACTGGGAAAAATAACCAAAAAAATCCTGGTTACTTCATTTAGAAATAAGCATTTATTGAAAATTTTTCAAAGTGTCATCCTAGGCCATATACATATGTTATGTATGATATTGAGGT
This sequence comes from Zelleria hepariella, assembly GCA_949319315.1. Classification (NCBI taxonomy): domain Eukaryota; kingdom Metazoa; phylum Arthropoda; class Insecta; order Lepidoptera; family Yponomeutidae; genus Zelleria; species Zelleria hepariella. Next base: position 4,485,390 of record OX439379.1, on the reverse strand, counting down.
ACAATGGTCGTATATTTTATAATTTTGTTGTGTTTTATTTTCACGTAATCCCTAATAACCATTTTCAAAATATTGAAAGAAATTCATACCTATTATTTCTGAAAGCCACTCAGCCGTTCCACTAAGATAGCAACCCTGTCGTTAAAGTCAAAGCCACGAGTATTAGAGACTAGTGATACATGGTCAATATTCTTTGTTATTCGAAAATAGTAACAAATTGTATACCTTTTATTTGCGTGAAAACAATATTGTTGTGTAAGGACTCAAAACCTTCACTAGAAAAATTTAACGAACAAAACGCGATTCGTGTAAAGTCGTGTCATTCCGCCACGAATCGTGTTTTCGAAAATCGCGTGACTCAGCTGAATGAAGCGTTTTCAAAAATTGGGTCGATATGAATGTATTCGAAAAGACTCGTGTCTTTCCGCCAATAGTCGGGTTTTCAAATATTATCACTCAAGCCAAATGAGCGAGGCAGAAAATCCATTTCCGAAACTGCGTTCGACTCGGGTTAGTAAGTTAGTAATATTAGTAAAACTTATTCGAAAATGAATTTTAGTAATTTACTAATCTTGTTTTCGAAAATAAATATTAGTTAATTCAGATTATTCGAAAAGTGATGTCATTAATAATCGCCCATCTTTAATTCTCCTAGTCCAAAGAATTAAAACGACCACGCGCATATAGTCTGCCAGTAGAGATGTCATCACTCACCCAGATGACTGACTGTTTCGCGACCTAGCGTACTATCTAAGTCGTTAGAGCAGTCTGTGTCAATTTAATTAGTCATATGCGGACATGGCACCTTAAGGTGGACACTATCACTAAAATTACCGTACCAACATTTTTGTTTTTGTGTTTTTTAGGTCCGATTTTTCAACAGCCAGATTAGCACTATTCCTAGGAATAATTTGAAAATGGAACGAATTTTGTATAGGTTATTGGTCGAATAACTAACTGGGGCTTTAACTGAGGTTGCCAATTTACCTATGGAGGTGAATGTCATATTAATTTATGATTTTCAGATGTGGTAGGTTTCGCATAACTTGGCCTCAGTCTCTATCTCTAATTTCCAAGTCTTAAGACGAAACGTGGGTAGCCGCTGCTCCTTACAGAAAATACAAAAAGGGAGACCTGTTTCCTCCCTGGATAATTATTTTAGAAATAATATGTTTATGCCATGTACTGTGTCTTATGATCATCGTAGTTGATCGAAATAAATTGAATTATTATTATTCAATTTATATGTACCTCTGCCATGTCCCTATGCTTTCCTTTTTATATTATTTTAATTATTTTAATAAAATTTATATAAATAATTAAAATAATAAAAAAGGAAAACAGGGACATGGCAGAGGTACATATAAATTGAATGGCATAATCATATTTTTTCTAAAATAATAATCCAGGGAGGAAACAGGTCTCCCTTTTTGTATGGAGCAGCGGCTACCTATGTTTCCTCTTAAGAGGATATGTCAGTAGTGTTTTCTCCATACAAATGTAGTCTGATATCCTCACTGGATAATAGCACTACTAGATAGAGAATACATTTTTGGTATGCTGGGACATGTCCACCTCTGAAATGTCGGACCGTTCAGATTTTTTCGATAAATTATTGTTAGTAGGATTATTTTCCTACACCTTCCAAAAATACAAGAACACACATACCTATATATTTAAAAGTGGCTACAAAATACGTCTGATATCCAGATTTAACAAATTAAAATAAAAATAAACAAGTCCGTCCGACATCAAGTAGATTCTTGTGATAGCAATGTCGAAAAAAATATCGAAATCGGACCAGCGGCGTAACTCCTTGACGCCATTGCGTTTATATTGACAAGGTTTTAAAATTATTTTTTCTTTTACATCGCATAGTCATCGTTTAAGTTTACTTACTTCGTAATGTTTATTCAAAGGTATATATTTTTTTACAATACCAATATAAAATGAGGGTTAATACGTGAAATCTACAATTTTGTAAATTCCGCCATATTGCAAATGCGTCAAGGGTAGAGGGGCAGTTTTCAGAGAGCACAATGGGAAATACGAAACCACGATTTTGTCCTTTCGCTCATTTAGGGGTAAAGTAGAGCGAGACAGCAACAGCTTTATCAACTATCTATTCTCTGTACTAGTATACGCTTTAATAGTACATTACTGCCGCGATCTGTAATGAGTGCGTTTCTGGCGCGCTTTTGATGGCCGACAGAGCGCAGCGTAGCGCAGCTCAAGGCCCTCACAGTGCGGTCAGCATCGCAGCCCTTGATGGACAAGCTGGAATGAAGGCCGAGACCGAAGGTCGAGGCCTTTATAGCGCGGCCAGCAAGGGCTGCAATGATGACCAAACTTGAGGGCCGAGAGCGTAGCTAAGCTAAGCTCGAGGCAATCATAGCGTGGCCAGCAGCGCACTCATTGCAGACCAAGGCTTGTATAGTGCTTTACTCAAACAATGCGAGTAATTAAAATGGTAATTAGAATAGTAATTAAAATAGTAATTTAATTAGCTTACCATTTGTCGTAGATTAGGTACTTTCTGGCGATTTTCCATTCCGCAAACTTTTTGTTGGTAAGCTTGCTTGTATTTTTCTTTTGACTTCGGTGGCAATAAATTTCCAATTACTAATTTCGCTTGCTTTTGAATGTCCGGCGGTATTAAACACATCATATCGGAGGATTTGTCGCTTTAAGAGTTCACTTTTTCAACAAAAACACAGAAAAAATCACTTCGAACAACGCGCGAAAAGCCGAAAACAATATGGCCGCGCTTTTTTTTTTCTGTGCAATGTGTGGACTGCCAGTACCCATACAGCCCAATTATAAATAAATACTTTTTTCGCCTGATGTTTGAGTTCTATTTATGAAACAAAACTCGACAGTAAAGGATTTTCATACAGTTTATCTGGCCGCAAAACACGACATTAATGAAATTCCATACAACTTTTCTGGCGTCTAATCCAAGTAGCCCGCAAGTCCTCCTTTGCTCAAAGAAGGTTGTCGAATTAATGACCACATTACGAGCTTTTTTGAGTAAAAAAATATTATTCTATTCAATGTCGAAAGTGGTAAAAGAATAATCGATAGATTTAAAACTAAACGCTTTTTTTGTCCGCTTTTTTACGCTATCGAGCAATAAATTCAATGCTTGGCGTCGCAAAAAAAACACTAGGCACATTTAATAAAGGTTAAATGTGAGAATAACCGCAGTGCGGCATTTTGTTAAGTTTTTAAACACAGGTGTCTTCACTCCTCAACATAAACGAAAGGTCCCGTGCTTGACTATACAGGGTGAATCTTTGAGACGGGGCAGTAAGGGCAGGTACCTTAACCGTTATAGTTACAGGAAAACGTTCCTACGAGACCATACATAACTTTTGGAGATATTATGAACAGCATTCACAGATATAAAAAAAATTACAGTCAGCAAGAAAAATGCCAATCGGTCTTGTTTCATGTAGGGATCAAGACTCCAAGAAGCCAAATGAGGTTTGAGTACAAGAAATGACAGAAATCGCGAAAAACTTTCCCTATACATTTTTTTTCGGAAAAATTAAGATCTTTTTTTATCTAGTACCTACTGATTGTGAGTTTGTGTAAAATAAAAATGCAGTTGGAAAAGCTAATAAAATAAATTAGGTACTAGAAACTAGAATTAAAAGCGAATAACACGCTACCGTACCGTTTCTTAAGTACGGAACGGCGTTGGCGAGAACTATACCTAGATGTGGTGTAGAGGGTACAGTTCCTATTTTTATATTCCCTCTTCCAAGTTAGGTCTTCTCCACTTTGCGAACCCAGTCATTACAGTCCGGCCCTAACCCGGTTTTATATGAAGAGGCAGGTGTCACAGTCTCTCATTTATTTATTTTTAAATACCTCTGAGCTGCTAATGTTCCAACAAAAACAGTCGCAATGTCAGGGCCACCGTTACGTTTTGATCGTTCAGCTCACAGTTCACAGAACAGTTTTTTTTATCTATGACTAGGTATTACTATTAAATAAGAAAGTGTTGAATGCCTAAGGCCGGCCACACACGGACGGAATTCCTGACGAAAAAAAAACGAATCGGGATTCCGAACGCATGCAGTGACTGTATACAAAGTCTATGGACCGCCACACACATACCTACAGTTTTTTTTCCGTCCGGAATTTTCATCCATCAAGTAGGTACGCAGTTTGCATTGGTTACGTTTTTCCGAACGGAAAAATTCCGTCGTTATGTGGCCGGCCTAAGAGTCACTGGCGGCCAGAAATGGGCATACACCCGAATATGCACCCAAAAGATGGAAAGATAACTGGGTATATACCTACCCACTTTTTTATGCGTATAGGATAGGTTCAATGTAAATAATTTATTTATAGCATAATAATATTGAATAAAACTTTTTGACTTTGACTTTGACTTTGGTACCCAGTTATGTACTTAATCATTTTTGGGTGCTTATTCGGGTATATGCCCATCTCTGCTGACAGCTGGCCACAGGTATAGGGTTATTTATTTTAATTCAGCGGCGTGGTGTTTTGTGTATCGGTATAGAAACCCTCTATGCGCGTGTCCGACTCGCACTTGACCGGTTTTTTTATAATATCTAAGGGACACTCCGTACTCCATAGAAACATTAAATTTGAAACTGCCTGGAAAAACAAACCCCATAAGATGAAATACGTTATACGACCCACAACTAGCGCCGCCAATGAAAAAAATCATATCTTCTTTTCGAATGCGTTTTTAGCAAAAAACGCTCCTGCGATTTCTCAATTTAGGACCTAAGGTTTCGATTCCAGATCCTAGAACTTAAGAATGCAACCGATTCACGCCAAAAGTGGCCACTTTTCGCATCCAATAAAAAGATAAGATTTTTTTTTATTGGCGGCGCTAGTTTTGATACCTAGTACGTGAATAAATAAATGTGAATCCCTATTTTTTAGGCCAGTGGTGTTATAGTATAGGAGGAGCCATTTAACAGCCCTCGCTGGCAACCTGGCAGGTGTATTGCGGCAATTAGTTAGGTACATACATACCACATGCAATTTTTTGTCCGTCTGGAAATTGATCTGTTTGAGAAATTTAACGTGAGCTTCACTAGGTGTTTGGTCTTATCAAAGTGAATTTGCTTTATTTTAAGGGTTTCTTAAAATAGGAAAATACGCATACCTACACTACATACAAGGAGTTGTTTTGTAAAGCGACACCCGCCATGGGTGAGTATTTACAGGATACTGAAGCCAAAACAATATTTAAATACAGTAGGTAAGTATTTTTTGTCCTTTGATTATAAAGATCTAGAAATACCTCTACATCCTACTAAGCGTTGTCTAACATGTCTACACTCAAGATAGCACAGAACAAAGATACTCAGCGATAGAGAACACAGACAACGACATTGAAAATGACCGGATTGTTTTCACAATATCGGGTTCATGATCACTTGCACAGCTAAGAAATAACATTAAAAACCGGCCAAGTGCGAATCGGACATGCGCACGAAGGGTTCCGTACCATTATCTACAAATACGGCAAAAAATCACGTTTTTTGTATGGGAGCCCTCTTAAATATTTATTTTATTCTGTTTTTTAGTATTTGTTGTTATAGCGGCGACCGAAATACATCATCTGTAAAAAATTCAACTGTCTACGGTTCATGATGAGATACACCCTGGTAACAGACAGACGGACAGACAGACGGACAGCGGAGTCAGGGTCCTTTCACCCTTTGAGGGTAACGGAACCCTAAAAACGATAAAATGAATGTAATAAATAACATAAACAGTATTCCTCTCGGTCACACGTTTTTATCGGCAAGTATTATCGTTAGAAAGAAAATGGGATTTTTTGATAGTAATACATGTAAATATTAAACTGATGTAATTCATTTAATGCTATCACAATTTCATTAGCATTGCAAAAAACGCGTATATTTTGTCGTAGACACTTTAAGCGGGAGGGACCGCATGATGGTTCATTCAATCTTTTTTCGTCGGCCCCTTCAACTAATTAATTAGTATTATTCTTATCCACTGATCAAAACGCTCAAAAAGATTTTTACCAACATTTTGCGTTTAGCTTTTTATAATACAAGGTGTTACAAAAGATGCTAACTCTTTTTACAGGGTCATGGTACCTGATGATAGGGATCACAACAAAAATATTTTTTTAGCTCTATGACGATCCGTTGATTTTTAAATAATTAAAATGTAAGCGCTGTGACGGGAGAAAAGTATTTTTAAAATACTGTTTCCATAGACTTTCACTATGTTTTAACAGCCTGAAGCTATTAAAATACAGTTAAGCAAACAACCATATTTTTTAATTGGAGCTAAATCCAAAAACAAAAACGTTTTAAAAATTTTACAATTATGAGGTTATAAAAAAAAGTTGTGATTTTCAACTTTTTTTTGCAGATTTGTCATTATGTTGACCAGCAGGTTACACCCTGTAAAAAGAGTTAGTATCTTTTGTAATACACGTTGTATTTATTGCGACTAACAGCTGATTGACTAACTAAGTAAGCGACCTTTCTTCTTCTTGTAGAGCCGTCTCATATCGGTGTTTGGCAATCGTCTTCGCTATTACTTTGAGGGTTTGAGGCTGCCATACGCAATTTACATAAGTCCTATACAATTTCTATAGGACTTATCTGGTTTAGTCCGCCGACCCTAGATCTAAGACCTCGATAGCTCAGTTGGTAAGAGTGCTGGTAAACTCTAATTTTTAATTCGAGTCCACGGAATGACAATTGCTAGTATGACAGATAAAGCCTTTGTAACAATTGTCATTCCGTGGACTCGATCTACTCCGTGCAATTTTAGTGGTTTTAAAGCCGAAGGTATTTTGTTGCACTGGTGATTCTGAGCAAAATTATAAAATTTCATTCCAAAATGCGCGAAAAAAAAATTCACTTCTCCATACAAATAGTGTCGATTGGCGATAGCCGTTTGTATTGGGAAGTGTTTTTTTTTTTCGCTCGTTATGAAGTAAAATTTTGTAATTTGGCTCAGAATCACGAGTGCAACTAAATACCTTCGGCTTTAAAACCACTAAAATTCCAGGGTGTATAAATGTTTGAGTCATAATCCTATTTCGAGCAATTTTATTTTAATTTTAGATAAGTATTTAAATATGCCCTGACTCGAGTTAGTAAAAAAAAAAATATGCAAGCTACTCATAAGCGTAATACTTCATTGTAATTTAAGCGATGGTAAAGGCACACTAACGCAGCAATTATTAAAAAAATTGCCTTCTCTTTGGATGCGTTTTTTTACAAAAAACGAGCCGTTAAATGAGAATCCCTAGGCTTAACTATTTATAGGAACTAAGCTCTAGACTCCATATCCTAGAACCTACGACTAAATCCCACCACCGCCAAAAGTGGCCGTTTTTACTCTTTGTCGACTACAATCACCATACTGTGTGCCTCTAATAAGTGGTCGAAAGGTAGATTTTAGATTATAGACGTCACGTTTGTATATTGTCCGAGAGACTGAGTCATCATAACTTCACGTACCTACTGGTTGTAAGTCGCTATATTGCAGATTCTGCATTATGATTTTCAACGGCGAAATCAAAAGGATGTTAGTTACTTAAATACGTATAATAATTTGCATCAGATATAGGTAGTATTATTATTTTGTTTGTTCATGTTTGCTCCACTGACATATCTATAAGCAGTTATGCCAACAATTCCTAAACACATCAATTTATTTTTTATAATCAAACTTGGACCTGCAGGTTTCATGGGTTTTAAACCCAATACTTTTTTCAACATCACGTCATACTGAGAGGTTTGTTTTGTTTATGAAATGAAACTCTTGTTTATTTTAAGGTCGATAATGTCCTATCTATTGATACCTAAAAATCCTGATATAATTAAGACTATACACTACAAGACCCGTTTTTTAAAAAAATACATGGAAAATTAATTTGCTATTTTTAACTGGCGGCGCTAGAGTGCCTTACCAGTCTTCTTAAAAATTGTATACCTAGGCACTAGACATGCGCGAATCAGTGCACTTCGAAGTCATAATATATTTCATGACATTTCATACCGCGTGATATTACCTTATATCATGGCACCAAACATGACACATGACATCATGGTATTTCTTCATTGCAGACATGAAACATGACATCATGGTATTTCTTCATTGCAGATATGAAACATGACATCATGGTATTTCTTCATTACAGACATGAAACATGACATCATGGTATTTCTTCATTGCAGATATGAAACATGACATCATGGTATTTCACACTTTCATTGCAGTACGTACAGTGTGCTGAAATGCCATGTGTCATGTTTCATGTCATCTAGTGTAATGAAATGCTATGTGCCATGCTTTATTCTCTCGTGTAATGTGTAATATTTCATGACACTGTTGTGTAATATGTCTTTTGTAATATTACAAGCATTACCTTCACATGTCTACTAGGCACAACTAGCGCCGCCAATGGAAAAAAAGGCATATTATCTTCTTTTTGGATGCGTTTTTTGCTAAAAACTCTTCATTAGGTTATCAACGCTAGGCTTAACAATTCTTAGGACCTAAGGTTTAGATTCCACATTCTAGAACATACGAATAAAATCCTTTATCGCTAAAAGTGGCCCCTTTGGCGGCGCTCTGTTGTGTTGTGCCTAGGTTTTCACCTTAAACGAATACTTGTACATAAAGCCGACAGTAGGTACGGTCGGCCACAATCTCAGATACCCCATGGCAGCTCTTACCGCGCGCGGCATAAGGGCGCCAATCGAACAAAAAGGGATATCTGAGACTGTGGCCGACTGAACTATCTGCTAACTATCGTCTCCTCTTTGAACTACAGCACAGGCGCCATGATAATAATACAAGGTGTTACAAAAGATGCTAACTCTTTTTACAGGGTCATTACCTGATGATAGGGATCACAACCAAAATATTTTTTTAGCTCTATGACGTTCCGTTGATTTTTAAATAATTAAAATGTAAGTGCTGTGACGGGAGAAATGTATTTTTAAAATACTGTTTCCATAGACTTTCACTATGTTTTAACAGCCTGAAGCTATTAAAATACAGCTGAGCAAACCACCATATTTTTTAATTGAAGCTAAATAAAAAAACAAAAAAGTTTTGAAAATTGTTTGTTTGTTTTTCAACTTTTTTTTGCAGATTTGTCATTATGTTGACCAGCAGGTTACACGCTGTAAAAAGAGTTAGTATCTTTTGCAACACGTTGTATAACTTTATTTACATATGCGGCTTTCGATTGTCTTTCGCTTATGTAATATGAGTGATAATATGTCATATCACATTTTATAGCGAAAATGTGGGATTGTAGTATGATTTGTTTATTATATTATACCTTTATCTAAGTATTAATCTATACATATAAAATTCAATGTCCTGACTGACTGACTGAGATGTCAACGCACAGCCTCAACCGGTGGTCCTAGAGGCATGACATTTTTGTGGTGTGTTCTTTATGAAGAGTAGATATCCACAGGAAATGAATTTTCGAAATTTCACCCCTTAGAGGGTGAAAGGGGATGCCAAAGTTTGTATTGGAAAATTTTTTTTTTAATCGATTGCTAGAATATTCCCTGACTGAAGTTGATAGCGGGGGAAAAATCAAGCTGGAACCTTTTATCTAAGTCAGCGCGGACGAAGTCGTGGACAAAAAGCTATCTATTTATATTTACTACGGGCACGGGAGCAAACCTTTTGAATTCCGGTGGTTTTTGCGAAAAAAGAACTTTCATAGAATTTCCTGATAATCACCCCTATAAGGACTGAAACGGGATAGGTACGCAAGTTTTTATTAGAAACGTTTGCGTGGACTAAATCGCGGGGGAAGGTTAGTACTGTAATAGTACAGTCGCCCGTAACGTTTTAATTACTAAAAAGGTTACCAGTTCCCTTTTTGATACGTTATAAAGTACGTAGTAATTATGCACAAGTATTAGCACGCCGCAAACATAAAAAAAGGATGCCTTGTATTTTTTTTTATTAATTTCGTTATCTTAATATTCGACGTGTAAAATCAGTTGAAATGACTATTAATTAGTCTTTTTAACAGGTCTTACAACAAAATGAATTAAAACGAGTGTTAAATCCGGTAAAATTGTGTTTAAAATTATAAATTAAAACGTTACGGGCGACTGTACTATAATGTACCTATATCGGAAGAAACATTAACAAAGTGCAAACCTAATTAAATCGTAAATATTCCATAACTAAGTTGAATAACTGTTTGGCGACACAAACTCTATTTGTGTCGAACTAAATTACTTTATAATGCTGTTTTGCGTTATTTAATCATGTAAGTATTATTGAACATTAAGATTTTGTATAGGTATGTCCTAATTAGTGATTCACAGAAAGTTCTAGTATTAAGTACCATTTTCACTTATTACCTACCTCTATACTTCTTTATCTTCTCTTTTTATATTGATCAATTGATCACCAAATGATCACAAGTTAAAGTGATACATTATTAAACCTACTGATATTAAAAATATGATTAAATCGTGACAAATAAAGACGATTTTTACGCTCAATCCAGGTTTGACAATAATTCATTTTAGCTCTACTGTGAAAAGAGGCATGACTAAAATCAACATCTAATCAAGAAATGAATTATAATATGAAACCGAAAACTTCTAATTTGTGCAAAGCAGCACGGCTAAAATTGAAATAATATTGATTAAAAAAAAATCAAAATCGCCTCATCCGTTTGGGAGCTACGTACGATGGCACGCCGTTAAACTTCGAGCACCCTTAACTTTGCGTCAGCGTTTAAAAAGCGAATTTAATTACCAATCCAAAAATTTAAAAAATGAAACAGGTACGTACAATAAAACAGGCCGGCGTACAACCCCCCGACCGCAACCAGCGCCTTGACCAGATCGTGGGTGGCATCGAAGTCCAACTTCTTCAGTAGATCACTCATGATGTACGCTTTCACCGGGCCGGCCTCGCACTGGCCCTCCACCATCGTCGACGAAAAAAAACTTATCGCCTTATTTTTCAATGAAAAAGTAAAAAATAATAACGCATCGATAACCCGGGAGCGACCCGCCGCTGTGATATCAATATTGAAAAATTGCATTCAGCGGCCGCACTTCGCAAGAGAAAAAAGAATATAACAACAGTTTAAAAATAGAACATGATGTGTCGCCCGCAACAAGACTGGTGCAGGAATGATGGAAGGAATCAACCGGCCGGCTTTGCTGACCCTAGCTAGTCATTATCTACACGACGTTTATTACCTACATACATGGTACATAAGTGTTAACGTCTTGAATAGACTTGTCTGTCCATCTGTCCCTTATCTCGGATGTGTTTTTTTTAAACCGACTCCTCAAAAGGAGGAGGTACTTAATTAGACCCGTATTTTTTTTAATGTGTGTTACGTCAGAACTTTTACGTGAACAGATTTTGATGGCTCTTTGTTAGTTTGAAAGGGTATACTTCCCATGTGGTCCCATTCCCATATAAAAATTGTAAAGATCTGATGAACTACTTCGGAGATGGAGGACGGAACTCCTCAAACGGACAGCATCAAATCACGCGGAATCAGTGCAATAGCTTAGTAACAGTGTACCTTTTCACCATTGCAGTCGTTTTTTTAATTTATTATTAGCGTATGCCGTTTGAGTGGACGTGCTTCTAGACACTGAACAAATCATAGAATGAACTAATCAAATCAAGACTTAGTGTAACGCGGGCGAAGCTGCGGTAAAAAACTAGTTAGATTCATAAGTTTCCAGACACCTCGATGTCCCTTGAAGTGCCCTTGTCCCTTAAACGTCAGGGTTTAACTCAGTAAAATCCGCTTAAATCTGGGGGCACAAGTACCAAGACGAGCTAAGCGCGAAGCGCAAGGGCACTACTATCTTTTCTCAAAGAACTTTTGTTTGGATTATACCACATAAACCAAATCAATTGCATAGCTCTTATACTTTAGATTTTATTGATATCTAAAATCCCACTTCGTCACTGACTCACGGATGATCATCAAAATTCATAGGGTACTTCCTGAAGTCCTAGAAAGCTGAAATTTGGCGTCCAGCTAGTCAATTGTGTGCAAACAAAGAAATGAATCAGAAAACAGTATTTTTCTACGATTTATAGTACTTTCTGATGAGATCTGATAGCTTTTTGACAGTGCGAGGTGTATGGTCTCGTTTTGGCAACATTTTACATGCAAATATTTTTGGTGGGATATTTCTTTAAATACGATCTTATTATCTTCTCTTCAATGTGGCTAGTGGTTGGTCAGTTACACACAATTTTGTAACATGACTGTAAACCGCACCACACGCCTTGTGTCAAGTTTCAGTCCTAAAATCTCGGCCCCAATTTAAACCAAAAATACCGTCATAAAATTCGAGTTTCACTATCGCCTTAGGTTAAACCATAGAATGGTTTAACTGTAGGTAACTAAGAAGGGCCTAAAAAAAATTACCGAGTAGTAAAATAACTAAATTACATATTATTATGTAATAAATCTTTCCATGTATTATGGCCCCGATGTTTTTTTATTTAAACGGTTTTTATTATTATTTAGCTCACCCCGTTTGTTTTATTTATTCTTTATACTTTCTTGGGTCAAATTTAGTAATTAAAATTTCACCCTCTTCCTGTCAACCGATTAATCTGAAATTTTGTATACACTTTGGATTTTGGTGACAATACAATTATGTTTATTCATTATCATTATAAATTCAAGATGGCCGCCGCTACAAAATGGCGGATAACGTAGGTTTTATCAATCCCATCAATATGGGTATCAAATGAAAGGGCTCAACAAGCAGAATACAATATACTATAAAAAATTGAAATCCAAGATGGCGGCCGCTACAAAATGGCGGATAACGTAGGTTTTATCGATCCCATCAATATGGGTATCAAATGAAAGTGCTCAACCAGTATAATACAATGTACTATATGAATTAAACAGAATGCGAAATAAAAACTAAAAACTAGAAAATAAAAATAGGTAAAAAAACTTTTTAAGTTAAACGGTTTTATGTTAAACATACATTGAAATGTTTAAGATAAATGTACTAAAAACCAAAAAATAATAAAATAGATACAGTCGTGGGAATTATAAACATATGCATAGACTAGACTAAAATAAAACCGTGGGGCACGTCAACTGCCTAATTATAGTGTAACATTACAAAACAAACATTTTAATCAACGATTGTAGACAATTGACGTGCCCCACGGTTTTATTTTAGTCTAGTCTATGCATATGTTTATAATTCCCACGACTGTATCTATTTTATTATTTTTTGGTTTTTAGTACATTTATCTTAAACATTTCAATGTATGTTTAACATAAAACCGTTTAACTTAAAAAGTTTTTTTACCTATTTTTTTTTCTCGGATAATGGAAAACATCGAATAAGAATTCAGATTGTTTGAGGAGCCACAGACACTTTAACCCTGTAGTTTGATTAAACCTCATTAGATTTCAAGTAGGTAACACGCACAGAGGTCCGTGGTAACACGTAGCACAGAGTTTTAACTGTGCTCGATGCATACACCTTTGTCGATAATATTTTTCGCTGTACTTGCTTCGCTTTACAGCCCCTTTATTCTCTAAAATAATCACCGTAAATACACACAACCCAAATCATAATGTCTAAAAACCCCCCCTTTGGCTTTGGAAGATTGACGCGGTACCGCGGTAGTGATCAGACGCGCAGAAAGTTTTGAATGAAACTAGCGCTCTTATGATTTTAATATCCTTTTAACCCTTATCAGGGATATAGGGCTCGAAGAAGAGGTCTCCATTTTCCGCGGTCTTGCGCGGCACGGCAGTCTCTAACTCCTTCCAGCCGAGTCCAGGGCCCTTAGCCTGTAACGCAATGGCGGGTCAATGGCGTTCCGGCAGAAGGACAAAACCGGGCTCTCCTCGTTTTTCTCCTACAACCAGGGAACTAATCCTCTAGAATTAGAATTTAAATATTCTTTGCTGTACTACAAAAACACTAAAAGGACAGACAGCGTTAGCAAATCGTAATTGAAGTCGTCACCTGACAGCCCATTTTGGCACCATTGTCTTACAGGCTAAGGGCCCTGGGGCCTTAGCCTGTAACACAATGGCGTATCAATGGCGTCCTAGGTAGAAGGACAAAACCGGGATTTTTTCGTTGTTCTCCTACAACCAGCGAACTAATCCTCTAGAATTAGAATCATAATAGGTATTCTTTCCTGTACTACAAAAAAGGACCGACACTGGACCGACAGCATTAATAAATCGTAATTAAAACCGTAAACCGGGAGCCCATTTTGGCACCATTGCGTTACAGGCTAAGGGCCCTGTTGATGCAGCCTCTTTCTTAACTAAGCGCCTCTAGTCCGGGGGCGTCCAGGCAGTCTCTTGCCGTCAACTTGCCACGTCAGTCCCTGTTTGGACAGGTGACTGTCTGACCTCCGCAACGCGTCTCCGATCCTCGCCATTTTCTTTCGAGGATTTCCTTGTGTAATGGCTTTAACTAAACTAGCGTTCTACACTTTACTATTCTCGGCCTGGAACCTTCCACCTCACTCGTACGTTACCTTGTATAGAGAGCAGCTATTACCTATTGTTTTGCATCAAATTGCGCGACCCTCCGACTGGATAACGACTCGACTTATATAATAAACGACACTTAGAATGGCGGTTTTCTTCGACATAAGACGCTCGACTAACTGCGTCGTAGACATAACTACTAAATTAATAATACCCCCGACATTTTAGCTTCAAATTAGCATATATCATAAACGACTGAACCGATTTTGATAAAACATATCTAAGAACACTCGTTAGAAAACCCGCATCCAAATCGGTTCACCCGTTTAAGAGCTACGGTGCCGCAGACAGACACACAGACACACATAGCAGTCAAACTTTTAACATACCTCTTTTTAAGTGGGGGGTTAAAAAAACTTAGGCCTTTGCATCTATGTAATAAGATGATTAATGCACATCAATCTAAATACAGTAGTGTCGATTATCTGAACTATAATTGGGGGACGTGGGTGTTTGGTAGTTATTTTTTTATTCATACAAAAACATATTTTTTCTCTTAAACTATAAAAAGTCAGCTAACTTTAAAACTGTTAAGTTTAAAAACATTAAATAATAAAATCGATTTGTTTGAGCCTCATATTTATTTTGTGCTTTACTTTGCTCCTAAGTATAAAAGCATGATAATATGTAGCCTATGTGTTATTCCGATGTCTAAGCTATCTCCATTCCAAATTTAATTCAAATCCGTCCAGCCGTTTCAGCGTGAAAGAATAACAAACACACACACTCATTCATAAACTTCGGCATTTTTAATATAAGTTTCATTATGTTTGTCTTTTGTAATTTTTAAACCTTAATTTTAATTCAATGTACTAAATTAAGGTATTATTATGGTTGTTTGTCTACGGAAATAAATGATTTGATTTTGAAAACGTAGGATAGGATAGGACCGAGGACAGTAGTATAGGATAGGAAGTAGGATATACAGATAATAAATAATATGGCCTATCTATCCTCAGAACAAAAAAAATCAAAGCCTATACGATTTTTGATTTTTGTGCAACACAAGAGGGTTCAACTGAAAATCTAATAAGAATCTGTCTGTATGCATGTAAACTTACCTTGATCATTCATTAGGTACCTATGTAAATGTAATTAGAATTAGCATTTTATGTGTGTAACGAGAATATTTTTAATTAATGCAATGACCTCCAGGTGTTAATCTCGGAAAAAACAACTAAATTAATGGTGCAAAATTGAACCAGCAGGTGTTATTAAATTAGGGACCTGCCTTCATGGAAAGGTAATATAAACTTACTTACCCTGTAGTTAGGTAGATATGAGTGGCACAAACTAAGAAAGCCGATAGCAAGAAAATTATAGTTTATTACCCATTAAAATTACTCGGATATCATCAATATTTAACTTACCAATAATGTCGTACAGGCTCGAAGAATAATTGTCCATGAAATTCGAAAGGACACTCATTTTTATCGAATTCCGATGAACAGCTGATGAATCCCAAGAAGTTACAATAACTTTAGGCACAGCTATAGGTAACAAAGGGGTTTCACAGGGATTTTATGATTACAACATTGCGACATGCGGTTTAGGACTTGATGAGTAATCGAATTACGCTTTGTTATTATTTTTATTGAACAAAAATAAGCAAAAAACACAAATCCGTGAAATTCGACCCACAATCACAGAATACCTACAACACAGACCTACAAAAAATAATCAACATCACATCAACCACTCGGGGGCCGATTTTGTACGTCCCGATTTTGCACAGCCCGATCATCCGAGTCCCGTTTTGTCCGGCCTGATTATACGAAGCCATGGACTCGGAAAATCGGGTCGTACAAAACGCGGCCGTGCTAAGCGCTGTGTACACCAAGTGCACAAGCCGATTTTGTACAGCCCGATTTTACGAATCCCATCATAGACAAGATAGTGACGCCTCGTTTACATCGTACAGACCCAAATGAGTGGTGTCGCTGTCAGCGTTTTGATTGGCGGGCGCCTGAATTCTCACTTTTCATTGGTCGTTAACCGTAGTTCCGGATTCTGTCACTTCACAGATAAGTTGGTGGATCTGTATAACTCGCCGAACTTTTTTGTAATCTGTGGCTATAGCTGCGTTCAGTTTAACACAAATAGCCTAACAAAGATAATAGAAGCGTTCCAAAATTTTCAAATGCTTCACGGTCAAAACATGATTTGATCAAACGCGTCATCAAAGCAAAGACTACATCATCAAAGGAAGCTACAGGCTCATGTCCTTATCCACATGTCCGCATCGCACGCATCGTATTGTAATATTCTTTAAATAGAAAGTTCGTTTACTGATCCGTACGATGCGGTCGTACGGATCGTATTGTGAAAACTAATCCGTTTTATGCGATGCGTCCGATGCGAACATGTGGATGCTTGCCTTTGAACTTCTAAATCTACTGATAGGTTGCTTACATTAAACTAGTGGTTCGCCCCGAACTATGAACTCGCGACCCCATATCTCAGCAACCCCTCGACCGATTTGGCTCATGTTCGAATTTAAAAATTCTCTTGGCCTCATTTACCTGCCTACCAAATTTCATGACGATCCGAGTACATTTACTCAAGTTATCGTCGAACGAACATTCATACATACATACATACATACATACATACATACATACATACATACATACATACAAACGCCGGATTGTTCCAGTAGACTCGGAGAACTTCGCTCGCTTCGCTCGCTCGTTCAACTACTTTAAGTTCCAACGATAGCAGCGTGGCGGGAAAGTTTTTTTTTTCAAGTTTTTAAATTTTGAAGATAATCTGAGCTATTGTTGTTTGGTGGTTTTTCGCTCACGGCAATAAAATAGTATTCTTTCTATTTTAAACAACAAAACAACAATAATTCAGCCGATTATGTGTTCTGGTCATAAACTACTTTTTTGGGCAGTGCCACCGCTTTGCCGATCAGAGGCCTTAGCCTGTAACACAATGGCGTATCAATGGCGTCCTAGGTAGAAGGACAAAACCGTTATTTTTTCGTTGTTCTTCTACAACCAGCGAACTAATCCTCTAGGATTAGACTCATAATATTCTTTGCTGTACTACAATAACATTAAAAGAATCGACACTGGACCGACAGCATCAATAAATCGTAATTAAAACCGTTAACCGGAAGCCCATTTTGGCATCATTGTGTTACAGGCTAAGGGCCCAGAACGCACAATCGGCTGAATTATGAATACTATTTTATTGCCGTGAACGAAAAACCGCTGAACAAAAATAGCTCAGTTTAGTTTCGAAATAATAAAAAAAAACTGTGAAACAATTGAATTTCCCAGCACTCTGATATCGTTGGACCTTAAAGTGCTTTCATGAAAACGACCTATTAGAAGATTCAGAAGTTCAAAGCCAAGCATCCACATATTCGCATTGGACGTTCTTTTCATTCGCTGACTAAAACCAAATGAGCAGTCAAGGTTAGCTAAAACCGTAAGCAAAACTAATGGCGGTTTGCACATATTTCAATGAATTTGGTTTTTAACAATTTTTTTAAACTGTTTTACATAAAAGCCACAACAAATACTTCTAAAGAACTTAAGCAAAATAAAAAACAAAAATGAAGAAATAAAGAAAATATAGGTAGGTCATGGAAATGCAATATAAGACGTCACCAAATGGTTCCTTCTTACTATAGCTTCTTCCAGCTCCACCAACGTCAATGATTCGATTTCACTCAACTTTCATACGAAATACGGGGATTTCTTCCATTTATAGACTGTACGTTAACTCTAGAAATGAAATGGCAACAATTTTTCATAGTAAAGCCGACCACTTTTCGGATTTACTATGAATATTTTTTGTTATTTTATTTCTAGAGTTAACGGACAGTCTGTAAGCCATCTTGTTTTTGGGTTTTCATCTTTTTAACTTTGACGAGTAGAGCTCCATCCTAGTTGCGTTTTTTTCCATTTTAGTGAACTTGTCTCTGGCTCGGTTGGAATCGACCAATCAGAAGCGTCTATTTTCTTGGATGGCTTATTTGGTTTTATTTACTTTCTCTGTGAAAACAGTTTCTGTATATAGCTGAAAAAATGCGTTCGTATTTTGCGTTCAATACTGGAAGACAAAGCATTTTGTTTCGCAAAATGCTTTGTTACGGGAAATCTCCTGAATCTGGGTAAGACTTCATAGCAGTGTTGCCAATATGATAATTATCGCATGGCATGGTTGGCAACGCAGCGCTGCTTCATAGTGATATAGATATCGCAGGAGCCTTTGTTTTTGGCCTGGATAGTTGTATTTTGCATTACCATTTTTCAGAATGTTCTAAAATACCAATTTTCTACCGAATGTACTCAAATATACCGATTTTCTACTGAAATTCCAAAATCAAATCAAATCTACCAAAAAAGTAGAAATCTACTAAAAGTGGTCACACTGAATCTGTGACGCAAGCCTGACATCTACCTGACGTTTCCTAATCTGTGTGGTCAATTTTGACAACCAAA
Source organism: Zelleria hepariella (assembly GCA_949319315.1). Lineage (NCBI taxonomy): Eukaryota > Metazoa > Arthropoda > Insecta > Lepidoptera > Yponomeutidae > Zelleria > Zelleria hepariella. The sequence continues at coordinate 4,466,370 of OX439379.1, read as the reverse complement.
TAAATGTAAACGAGGCTCCATTTTGACAGTTCTGAAAATGGATTCGTAAAATCGGGCTGTACATAATCGGTACGGGCTGATTATTCAAAGCCAGTTTTGCACAGCCACGTTTTGTACAGCCCGATTTTACGAATCCAAATTGGCTTCGAATAATCGGGCCGTACAAAACGTGGCTGTGCAAAACTCTGGCGTACAATATGGGACTCGTAAAATCGGGCTGTACAAAATCGGCATGTGCACTTGGTGTACACAGCGTTTTGCACGGCCGCGTTTTGTACGGCCCGATTTTACGAATCCATGGGTTCGTATAATCAGGCCGTACAAAACGTGGCTGTGCAAAACTCAGACGCACAATATATCATGGGACTCGTAAAATCGGGCTGTACAAAATCAGGCTGTGCTTAATCGGTACGGGCTGATTATCCAAGGCCAGTTTGGTACGGCCAGTTTTGTACAGCCCGATTTTACGAAGCCGTTTGGCTTCGTATAATCAGGCCGTACAAAATCGGGCCGTGCAAAACTGGGACGTACAATATATGGACCCGTAACCACTCAACACAACACACAAACTTTGACATTCGTTTTGTAAAGGCCCCAGTACACATGCATTGGCCCACCCACGCGACCTACATTATGTGGGCCAATGTGTACCACAGATTACAAAAAAGAAATGTGTATATACCGCCTTTAAAGTGATACCAGCGGAAGCCAACAAATAAATAGTGACGTGCTAAAGATAATATTCGTTTGTTTGATACACTTTATTGCACACAAAAATAAAAAACTTAAATAACATTACAGTGAGAAAACGTGTACAAGGGCGGACTTATTTCTAAAGAAATTTCTTCCAGCCAGCCTTGTTCGTTCATTTTATGGGGATTTTTTAATAGCTTTTTTTTCTTAAAAACCTCAACTTCTAAATGTCATTTCCAACCACTTTTGTTCTACGACTTTTCAAAAAGTTCGATACTTTTTATTAATTGAACCTTTCTTATTCTTTAAAGTGTGCCTTTCTACCATTTCAGCGCTGCCTGCGCGGCGCGCCTTTCATGCCTTTCTCTTTTCTTCTCTCCTGCTCCTATTAACCAGTTTTCAACTGACAGGTTAAATTTCAATTCAATTTCAATTCAATTTAATTATTTCAGAAAGGATCGATACAGTTTCTTAGTATAAGACTTAATTTATGTTAGTAAATTATTTATTTCTAAAAACTTAATTAGTTAAGGTACTTATTGGACCCATACATATGTGTACGGACCACAGCCTTCTTTATCTCTCAAGCCATGCTATTAAGTTTGGCAACCTCGCATTTAAGGACTGTGTGAACCGGTTGTCTGTCTTGTAAGACTATCTAATAATTATTTTTCCAGCCACTTAATAAATCGTTATCCCGTGGGAAAGGAAACGTAGATAAAGGTCTTTCTCCTCTCTTTAGACTTGAGTCGTAATTCGACTTACAGCCAGGCCACACAACACCGGCGAGGCATTTGAAAATAAATTCATGTTTTAATGTTTTGTTACGATTGGTTCTACGGGATGTTAAAAAACCGCCAACAGACACGAAAGCCACTCATACTAGACACCAAAACAAAGTAATTTTTCGATAAATTATTGCTGGGAAATGATTTTGGTTTTTTAGGTTATAATTTTGAAAATTATTTAATCACGCGATGGACGTGTAACGCACAGAAGTCATATTGCGCAAGCGTAGGTATAAGTTTATGTTACTTTAGCTTGAAGTGCCGATGTTTAGAATACATTGCGGGTTGCAATTTTAACGTCGTTTTTTGCAAGAAATATTCATAATTTTGATATGGCTTCTTGAGAAGGTATGTTAAGAACTAGATACTGAATACATATTTGCAAAAAAACGTTTTGAAAAGTCCGACTTTGAACCTCATGATCTCGGAAACCGTTGATTTCCCAGGCAGTTGCAGTTCCTTGGGCAAAAATGTTTTTTTTTTTTATTTATTTGGGTCATAAACAGATTAGTTATACAGTATGCTTTGAATAAATATTGGTTTTTACATGAATTTGTATACTATCTAGAAACAATGACCACAACACTCGTACTTAAAGAAAATAACATGCCTACACTTAACCTAGCATGCAATATCCACTAATAAAAAATAAAAAAAAACGTTTTTTTTTTTTTAAAACGTTAAAAATTTTAGAAAGAAGATTACTATTATCATACTAGCGGTTATACATTACAAAACACACACAGCTTTAGGGGTGATGTTTTTGAGCTAAACTAAATAATACAGAAGTAACAAAAAATTTACAAAGGGCAAAGTGGGACGAGAATAAAAATGTGTTGTTGTTTTACTGTTTCGGTCATAGATCCATAGACTTAATAGCAGATGTTGTGGTCGAAAAAATGTCTAGAGTCATTTTATGTTTGTTGCACAAAGTCATGATTCGATTCAGAGGAGCGTGTGAACCCAAGTTGGTCCGATTCTTCAAAGGTGCAAAGGGTTTGCGATTGGCGATCCTGCTACCATTGCGTGGTACTTTAATATTTATTTACTCAAAAAAGCTCGTAATATGGTCATTAATTCGACAACCTTCTTTGAGCAAAGGAGGACTTGCGGGCTACTTTGATTAGGCGCCAGAAAAGTTGTATGGAATTTCATTAATGTCGTGTTTTGCGGCCAGAAAAACTGTATGAAAATCCATTAATGTCGAGTTTTGTTTCAAAAATAGAACTCAAAAGTCAGGCACAAAAAGTATTTATTTAGAATTTGGCTGTTTGGGTGCTGGCAGTCTACAAATTGCATAGAAAAAAAAAAGCGCGGCCATATTGTTTTCGCCGCTTCGCGCGTTGTTTGAAGTGATTTTTTCTGTGCGTGCTGTTTTTGTTGTAAATAAAAGTGAACTCTTCAAGCAACGAATTCTCCGATTCAATGTGTTTAACAACGCCGAGCATAAAAAGGAAGCGAAATAAGAGATTTAAAGGTACCAATTGCTACCGAAGTCAAAGGAAAAATACAAAATCTACGAAAAATTTTGCGGAATGAAAAATCAACAGAAAGTAAACTAAGACAAAAGGTAAGCTGATTCTATTTAAATTACTCGCATTGTTTGAGTAAAGCACTATACAAGCCTTGGTCTGCAATGAGTGCGCTTCTGGCCACGCTATGATTGCCTCGAGCTTAGCTTAGCTACGCTCTCGGCCGTCAAGCTTGGTCATCATTGCAGCCCTTGCTGTCCGCGCTATAAAGGCCTCGACCTTCGGTCTCGGCCTTCATTTCAGCTTGTCCATCAAGGGCTGCAATGCTGACCACGCTGTGAAGGCCTTGAGCTGCGCTACGCTGCGCTCTGTCGGCCATCAAAAGCGCGCCAGAAACGCACCCATTAAAGACCGCGGCAGTAATGTACTATTTTGCTAGGATTTCCGGGCATTCAATGTATCCACTCATCAGCTTATGTATGAACACCAGGTCGGCACGCTTACGTCTCACACTTAGGGGTTCCATGCGATAATGGCGTAGTCGTTCCGAGTAAGAAGTTAGTTTACGAGCTAAGCCGTCTGCAAATGAAAGATGATAGAGGAATCTTTTCTGCACCCTCTCTATCTTATCAGAATGGTTCTTATACAGGGTGGCCCAAACATAGACGTCAAGCGAGAAAATATAGATAGCTGACACCAAGGGCTACCCGAATCACCCCCATGTATGTTCAGCCATTTTTTGTCGTTTAGAAGTTAAGAGGCTTTTAAGGTTTTTTTGAAAAAAATTACCTAGCATTCAATTTTATTTTGTAACTTTTTTTTCTTTCGTCTTTTCAGCAAATTTTTTTATTCTTTAGAGTTTCAGATAAATTATCTATCACTAAAAAAATAATGATCAGCTATGGACTTTTAGAAGATACCGCAATTTTGATCCAAAGTCCAAAAATGTTGTTTTCGTGAAAACATCACTGAAATAGTTAGTATGGGGAAAAAAATAAGTAGAGGTCTGAAGGACTTTATATTGATTTCAAAAACTTTCCCACTGCGCTCGGAAGTCATTGAACCCCGGAACAATGGCTTCTACGGTGATAAAATGTACAAGTTGTAACATTGTGATTAATGAAGTTCTGGCATTCGTGCAGAATAAAAGTGATGTGATGGATGAAGTGTCTCTAGCTTCTCTGTGCTTAACGAGTTTTACGGAAGAAGATATCGTAGTGGCCAAAAATCTTCTGTTTGAGTCCATTTCGCGCCGCAAGACTACAAGGATAGGGAGTGGAAAGTCACAGCGTAATATTGATGATATTATAACTGTTATAAAGGAAACAGACCCTGAGGAAATTCGCATTTTTGTGGCCAAGGAGCTTCAAAAGCTGCCCCCTGTAACCTTTGACCACATAGATGTCACGCGCCTTCTAAAGGACATAATTATTCTTCAGAAGGAATTAAGATCTGTACAAGAAAATTTGTTAAAATCTGAATCACAATACGCCACAACGGCCGAAGTTCAACAGTTAAAATTTGAAATCGAGAAACTCAAGAGATCGTCATTACATGTGAGTGAAACTGAACCGTACGTCAACACGAAAAGAGGCGCGTTTTGCCTGCAAGACAGCTTTAACTACAACAGCGGACCTATGGGCCTGATTACTGGTTTCGATGTGGAGAGCTCTACTACAACTACGCAAGGAGAGGCGGAGATAATAACTCCGTCTCCCTCACACGCGAAAGACACAGCGCGCGATTCGAATAAACCGGTCTCACTTTCGCCACCGCAGATCATGCGTCCGTCGTATGCGAAGGCCACCATTCCGATCACCGCCTCCGCAGAACCGGCGCAACCACCTTGTGCGAAATCACAATCAGTACCGGCAGCGGCAGTGCCGCCGCCACTTGCTACAACGACAGCGTCAAATATGGTCGATGCGAGGCGCTCGCGCAGCTCGAACTCGTATGCAAATGATCTGAGTAAAAATGGTGAAAAGTCTGTAGTTTCTCAGACTTCTCCGCAAGATGAGGAAGATTGGATGGAAGTCAAGAAGCGTAAGAAACTACGTTTTCAAGGTAGAAGAGGCACAGCATCAGTAGATATAAACTCGAAATTTAAGGCCGCCGATGTGAAAATTCCATTATTTATTTACAACGTATCACCTGAGACGTCAGCGAAAGATGTAGCGGAATACATTGTAAATAAAACGAACATAGATGTGCAACCAGAAAAGATGAAAATGAGGAATGCAAAGGAATATAATTCTTATAAGTTTTATATACCTAAGCACAAGCTATCGCTGTTTGATGATGATACATTGTGGCCAGATGGGGTGTACTTTAGACGATATATCATCTTTAAAGACAGGCAAATCAATCAAGGCGCGGAGCAGCTTCCACAACCGTCAAAATGACCCAAACAACAAATAGAAATGAAAATAGGAGTAAAGTTGTTAGCTTCAATTGTAAATCCGTTAAAAGATCGGCTGTTGGCGTGGCGAAACTTTGTGAAACAGCCGATATCGTGGCGCTGCAGGAAACGTGGCTACTCCCCCATGACCTATCGTTTCTTGACACAATACATGCTGATTTTGGTGCCACTGGAACGTCAGCTGTGGATACATCGGCAGGCATCTTAAAAGGGAGGCCCCACGGAGGTGTTGCCCTATTATGGAGGAGAAGTGTCTTTCAGTCAGTGATAGTGATACCATGTTATCATGTGCGTGTAGCCGCTATAAAGGCAGTAACGGCAGAGAAAACCATTCTCTTTTTCTCTGTGTATATGCCAAAAGACAGCGTATCCAATCTAGCCGAATTTACCGAGTGTATGAGTATAGTGAGCGCCGTGACGGAGGAGTCCAATGTAGATACAGTCTTTATTCTAGGGGACTTCAACGCAGACCCGGCGGGTGAGATATTTTGTAACGAACTATTAGACTATTGCGAGTATCAAAAACTTATGTGTGCGGACATGGATAAGTTAGGCACGAGTTCTGCAACCTTTACCTTTGTAAGCGACGTTTATGGCACCACAAGCTGGCTGGATCACTGTATCGTGACTCAGTCAGCTTGGCAGGTGATAGAAGATGTAAGAGTGAATTACAATGTGTATTGGTCAGACCACCTACCTCTAGAGATAATCTGTGACTTTAGACTTATTAAGTCCAGGGTTTTGCCTATTACTGCGAGCAATAACCATATTATATGGAACGATAGAACACCGGAACAAATTGCAGAGTACTCCGAATTATGTAATAATAGGCTTAGACATGTAGACTTCCCCGAGATCTTTAATACCTGCTGTGATAGTAACTGCAATGAACCTAGTCATAACATAGCTATAAATAAATTATACGCCGATATTGTATGCATCCTAAGCAACGCTGCTACGGCTAGCCATAAGATCCCTAGTCATAAGAAAAAGAAGGGTTACGTCACGGGATGGAACAAGCATGTAAGTGAGGCACACAGGGAGGCTCGGCTTAGCTTTCAATCTTGGTTGATGTACGGAAAACCGAATTCAGGCCCGCTGTATGAGAGTATGACACAAAATAGGAAATTTTTTAAGAAAAAGCTTAGATGGTGCCAAAACAATGCTGATAAAATTAAAATGGACATAATTGCAGCGCATCATCGTAAGAAGGATTTTAAGTCATTTTGGAAAGAGACTAACAGATTGAACCCTAGGCCCAGTCTGCCAGTGAGTGTGGAGGGACTTACAAAAAATGAGGATATTGCTAATATGTTCAAAGAACATTTTAAGGTTGAACCTATGCCAATCTCGGTCACCCAAAATAATGCGACAGCTAAAGCATCTCGTAGTGTAAGGGAGAATGACTCGGTTCTTCGTTTTTCAGTCAAAGATGTGAGATTTATTATTAAAAATATGAAGAGAGGAAAGTCGCCCGGGCACGATGGACTTAGCATAGAACATCTTCAGCATGCTGGTGTTCACATGCCTAGGGTACTCTGTCTGCTATTGAATCTATGTGTTAGTCATGCACATTTACCGGAAGCACTCATGAAAACCATTGTTGTCCCTATAATAAAAAACAAAACTGGCGATGCTTCCGATAAAAGTAATTATAGGCCTATCTCACTTGCCACTGCGATTGCAAAGGTGCTGGACGGTCTGCTTGATAAACACCTAGACAAGCATCTGAATTTACACGATGCTCAGTTTGGCTTCAGAGCTGGGCTATCAACAGAGAGTGCCATTCTATGTTTAAAGCAGACCGTCCGGTACTACACAGATAGGAAAACTCCTATATACGCATGTTTTTTAGACCTATCCAAGGCATTTGATTTAGTTGCGTATGATGTTCTGTGGAACAAAATTATGGTAGAAACAGACGTTCCCGATGAAATTCTACAAATTTTCAAATATTGGTATAACCATCAAACCAACTACGTCAGATGGGCTGGGGCTTCATCTGAAGTGTATGGCTTAGACTGTGGAGTTAGGCAAGGTGGCTTAACTTCACCTAAACTTTTTAACTTGTATGTTAATGGCTTGATTGAGGGACTCAGCAGGACAGGAGTCGGATGCTCTATCGACCAACTTAGCATTAATAACATTAGCTACGCTGACGACATGGTCTTGCTGAGTCCATCGATCAATGCCCTTAGAACGCTACTGAAAGTTTGTGAAACGTACGCTGAAACCCACGGTCTTAAGTATAACTCTAAGAAAAGCGAGTTTATGATTTTTAAGGCAGGAACGAAGTGCCCAACCTTAGTACCACCTGTTATGCTCTGTGGCTCGCAGTTGAATAGAGTTACTCAGTTTAAATATCTGGGACACATGCTCACTGAAACTCTATCTGATAATCTAGACATAGAACGAGAACGCAGGGCGTTGTCAGTCCGGTCCAATATGCTGGCCCGCAGGTTTGCGCGGTGTACTAATGAAGCGAAGGTGTCTTTATTTAGGGCGTACTGCCAGACCTTCTACACGTGCAGCCTGTGGGTCACATATACGGATCGGGCTTACAACACCCTGCGTGTACAGTATAACAATGCTCTCAGGGCACTGTTGGGGCTGCCGAGATACTGTAGCGCATCTGCAATGTTTGCTAATGCCAGAATGGATGATTTCTTTGGCATTATTAGAAAAAGAATTGCATCTACTATGCGGCGGTTTCGCGGCAGCCCAAACAGCCTACTGAGAATACTGTCAGAAAAGATGGATAGCCCAATGCTACGACATTGGGTTAAAATACAAATAAGTCGCAACAAAAAGAGTGCGGCGCCGGGCGGTCTCCCCACCCATCTAGTGTGAGTGAATGTGCCACTGGACGCTGTATAAATCGTCATAATAAATCATCTCATTACATAGATGCAAAAAGGACATTTATTATTATTATTATTTACATCCTGCAGATTTTAATTTTTGTTCCGATTTATTTGAATACAATTTTATTTTATTTTTACTCTATAATTTGATTACTTTCAATTTTACTATGGATTTTATAATGTTTTAATAATGTTGTAATAATCTGAAATAAAAATATTTTATTTTATTTATTTATTTTATTTAAAGCCTCATTCTTCAGAATAATACAAAAAACCTGTCACTTTATAGGACTTTTATTCAAGTAATTTGCGATCAAAGTCGAAAAACTGGAGTTGGAAGAAATTTTATTTCAATCGATTTTCATTTATTTTGGTCGATTCGGACAAAAAACATTGCGGATCGGCTTAAAATCATCTGTCAGTAGGATCTGCATTAGAAATTCACGAAAAAATAAAAAAAATTAGTCATTTAATTTTCAGGCTTTTTTTTATATTTTTTCTTTAAATTTATTTTTTTCTTCATTTTTTGTAAGTAAATTCGTTAATAAAATAATTTAAATTTCAAATAATGAAAAAAAAAAGAGCAAAAAAAACAAAATATTTTATGGTATTTTTTTTTATTTTTTCGTGAATATCCTGTGCAGACCGTGCTAACAGGCAATATTAAGCCTACCTGCAATGTTTTTTGTCCGCATCAACCAAAATAAATGAAGATCGATTGAAATAAAATTTCATCCAACTCCAGTTTTTCGACTTTGATCGCAAATTACTTGAATAAAAGTCCTATAAAGTGACAAGTTTTTTGTATTATTCTGAAGAATGAGGCTTTGGGAAAGTTTTTGAAATCAATAAAAAGTTCTTCAGACCTCTACTTATTTTTTTTCCCATACTAACAATTTCAGTGATGTTTTCTTGAAAACAACATTTTTGGACTTTGGATCAAAATTCCGGTATCTTCTAAAAGTCCATAGCTGATCATTATTTTTTTGGTGATAGATAATTTATCTGAGACTCTAAAGAATAAAAAAAATTGCTGAAAAGACGAAAGAAAAAAAAGTTATAAAATAAAATCGAATGCTAGGTTTTTTTTTTCAAAAAAACCTTAAAAGCCTCATAACTTCTAAACGACAAAAAATGGCTGAACATACATGGGGGTGATTCGGGTAGCCCTCGGTGTCAGCTATCTAGATTTTCTCGCTTGACGTCTATGTTTGGGCCACCCTGTATGTGGGGTTCCAAGCTGTGCTACAATATTCAAGGATGCTTCGCACATAAGAGTTGTAGAGTAGTTTTATGATGTTGGTATCGCGAAAAACTTTAGCTTTGCGTATCACAAAGCCGAGCGATCTATTTGCTTTCTTGGTGAGCTTGTCTATATGGATAGCAAATTTAGCTTTCTTATCCATCTCTACACCAAGGTCTCGTATGGAGTCTAATTGGTCCAGGATTTTGCCATTAATTGTGTATTTGCACGAGATAGGATTACGCTTGCGAGAAAAGTTAATGTTGTAGCATTTAGATATATTCAGATACATCCGATTTATTTCGCACCATTGAAAGATTTGGTCAACAATGTTTTTGACCTCTCTGTAAATCTTTAAATAGTCTGCATAAAATAGACATTGTGAATACCGGAGAAGTTGCAAGGCATCATTGATAAAAATTACGAACAACAGTGGACCCAAATGAGATCCTTGAGCCACGCCAGAAGATATCGACAGCTTGTTTGATTTAAAACCAGCCGTGATGTTCCTTATGATGAGGACAATCCGTGGTTTCCCGCTTTGTTGGCGGTCTTTTAACACCCTGTATAGGATCAAATTGTAACTACAAATCGTAACTAAAACTATGAAAATACTCTAAAAACATACCTTAAGCTGGCAAGTCAAGTTGGGCTGTTTTAAAGCAATGAATAACTAATAAATTACTTTTTTTCACTCACAATATCAGCCACAATAAATCAAAACAAATCCTCACGTCAAATGAAGATGACGTATTATCCAACTAACTTAAAACTACAAGAAACATGGTATAAAAACAAACGGCATAATTGCCATGTTATTTAGCCGCGTATTATTATGTGACTAAAATTAATGGTTTCCAGCCAGAGTTGAAGTTAGTGAGACTCGGATTAGTTGTAACTTGGTCGTACTATCATAATGGCTTCTGACAGGCAGTGCATTGTCTATACCATGAACCCGGCGACGTTGCCAGACTTGCACATCACGGCTTGAGAGATAAAGAAGGCTGTGGTACGGACCCAATGTCCATAGATGTGGCAATCAGCCCTATGCTGTTGGTGCTCCCTTGTACTCTGTGCATAATTAAGGCAGTTCGTTTTCGGATGATTGCATAAAAATCATCGACTCGTGCTTCAGCGAACATGCCAGACGCGCTGCAGAATCGAGGAAGCCCCATCAGCACCCTGAATGCATTGTTGTACTGTACTCGAAGGGCGCTGTAAGTCTTCCGCGTATAGTGGGCTCACAGGCTACAGTTGTAGAACGACTGGCAAAATGCCTTAAATAGGGGTATTTTCACATTAAAAGCTGAATGAGTTGTTCTGACGGTTTCTGAAGATACTATTGAACGAGCGGGCGAAGTTCTCCGAATGAACTTGAACTGCTCGAGTATCGTTGGTCAGATCGTCATGTTTGGAAGGCCTGTTAGTGAGTACAAAAGAATTGTATCAAGGATCGTTGCAGAAAGAAGGTTTTTGGGTACCTAGATAATTTAAAAATTGCAGTACGATGCTGTTATCTAAAAGATAAAATTGTTCTCCTAATAAATAGTTAAAGCTTGGTTTCCTATAGAATGAGCAGAGCAGCGGGCTAAAGCTAGTATCATCATCACCATCTACCTGTTAACACCTACTGCTGAGTAAAGGCCTCTTCATGCTCACGCTACCTCACGATCCTGTCCCAGGAGCAACCACTGTATTCCGGCTGCTTGGGCTGTGTCATCGGACCATTTCTGGCTGGTGGTCTACCAACCGATCTCTTCGCCTCTCGGAGTCACTAGTCTGCAATTGACTTTGTCCATCTGCTATCGGTTGGTACGTCTAGCCAGGAGTCCTGCCCACTTCCACTTCAAATAAGTTATGCGTCTTCCGACGTCAAACAAACTTACATACGAGTACATACATTATATACAAACTTACAAAACTCTAAAAACTTTGCTCGAATCGTTCACTTGTTTAATTATTTCTCTGTGAATCTGTAAGAAAAAGCAAATTTGACGGCCTTGAAAACGACTTGTATTCTAAATATTTTTTTCCACAACAAATAATGAAGTGAACCAAGTTATATGCCCAACCCATCACCCATCACTTTTTATTTCATCGGGTATCCCTCAAACTGTCAAACGGTTTCTTATCTGTGCAAACGATGAAAAATTGTTTTGTTCAAGGAATCGAGGACGAGCGAGGTGTTTTTGTTGCCTGCTTTGTATTGAAAATAATTAATTTGGTGGTTTAGATGGAAGATTCATGGAAACAATAGTGTAAAACTTATTACAAAACACAAAACGCCTACCAAGGGTCAACATGAGCGACTCGGACGACGAAAATGTCATCCGTTACGGAACTCCCTTGGAACCCTTTGAAGAAGGTGAGATTCGGGGGTTTTATCACGTATTTTACGCTTACAATTTTCAATCTTATAGACCCAAGGTTTTAGGGATATTTAAACAGAATCCGAACCATGTAAACAAAAACATAACCTAACCTCTACAAGGGAACTCATTATTGTATTTACTGAGTACTAAATGTTATACTTTCAGCTCGATACATCAACCAATAACATTTCTGGTGAAACTCATCATAATTATTTACAATCCTGTTTATGTTTAGGAACTGAACAAATCTTTGCCCCATGCATATAATATCTTACAGATGGAGTTTTTATCACTAAGGCCTGATTTTACAATCCTCAGTTAAAGCGCCCGTTAGTTATTCGACCAATATCCCATAGAAAATTTGTTCCATTTCCAAATTATTCCTAGGAATAGTGCTTATCTGGCAATCGAGAAATCAGACCTAAAGCAATATCTCCCTGACGTTTGCCTGGACTGGCACCCTACGTTGTTCTGTTGTTCCATACTCACTCTTTGATTGTCCATTCCAAACTATTGGTCACTATTCTTCGCAGACGAAGTACCATCCAAGAAGCGCTTCCAGCAGCGCGATGCCACGGACCAGTATGCAGTGGACGCTCATGGACGGCGGCGATTCCACGGAGCGTTCACAGGGGGGTTCTCCGCGGGCTTTGGCAACTCCGTGGCCACACCAGAGGGCTTCGTCCCCGCAGCGTTCAAGAGCTCCCGCTCTGAGAAGGCTAAGACGTCGGTTCGTACCTTTGCATTGAAATTATATAATAGTCACAAGTTCACAACACAAACACAATGTCAGTGTGTGTATTCATTACCATTCAATAACCCAGTTATAAGCCTTTTATTTCTTTACTAAAGATTTAACATTTTTCTTACATACTTACTTTATTCTAATTAAAAACCATGCACCAAATTTCAAAATTACATTAAAATTCACATTATGCTTCGTCCAAAAAATAAAAATAAAAGAAATAATGTCAATAATAAAACACAAAAAACATGACAAAGAAAAAAATAATAATAACAATAAGCCAATACCTACTCAAATAAACCACCCCGGGCCACATCCGACCCAAAGGTCCCCATGACGCTAGCAGCGTTACCACGCTGAACCGCCAGGGAGATCCTCTGCATCAGATATGCCCCGGAGCGGTAGTCAAACCCACGGTTCCTCAATCGGCAACCTATCTCTTTGACAAAAACCTTGCCCTGAATTCCCCAAACCCCAGTGGTTCCAAGAGCAAGAGGATAAAAAATACATACTTACTATAAAATTAATTGTTCATAATATTTTCTTCAAGAAACTTTCATCAAAGTCAAAGTTGATTTGGACTAAAGTTGTCGATTGACATAGGTGGGCTAGTGGCTCCTCCAGGTTTTTCCATGCATGCGTTTTTCTCATGCAATTCATTCAAACTTTTTGATAGAACCTAGTTACTAATATTTACTTATTATCCACTCATCCTCAGAGCTATCGACCGGAGGATTTCATGGATGAAGAAGACCGCGGGGAGTTTGGCATCGCACCAAGACTTGTGCAGACCCGCAGTGACTTCTCCGGCCAGAAGAGACCGAGGCAGAACACGTTCTATGACGGACCTATACCTGGTTAGTGAAGAATGCTATGAACAAATTATGGGTCGAAAACTTGTAAAACCTGGGACTTTCCTATGTTCCGTTGAAGATTTCTTGCTTAGTAGCAGTAAATTGCGCGCGGAATTTCAAAATTAATCACAACACAAAATTTACAACTTTAAAAACGCATTATATGCATAAAGCAAGGTTTTCTTTGTGTTCCTAAGCAAGGATGGGGTGGTTTTAACAATTGTGTTTCATCCCACATATCAGAGCTAGAAATGAAGGCGCAAAAACGGCCAGAATGGAAAACTGTTTCGAGAGCCCTATGTCCCTATGGGATAACACCCTATGGGATAACACCCTATGGGATAACACCCTCTCAAGGATACTCTACAGGGTGCACTCTAAGTCGATAGCGGAACTTTAAGTGGGCTATCTACTGATCAATACAAACAACTTGTACAAGGTGGCGAAAAAAATTTAGTTAATAAAATATCAGCTGTTCCATACAAAAGGTCGACTCAGTACTGCGCCAAATGTATGAAACAGCTGATATTTTTTTCGCTCCATTTTTGTCGCTTAAAGTTCCGCTATCGACTTAGAGTGCACCCTGTAGTGTTAGAGTATCCTTGCACCCTCTGTGTTCTCTAAATAATAAACACTGTAAACCTCTAATTTATCATTGTCAAATAATTTTCAATAGGAGCTACTTTTCAGAATAAACCGCACCGGATAGTGCGTTTTTTTTTTACATAATAAGCCCTCTGATGATCTCCCACCCCGCAGGCGAGCCGGTCCTCCAGGCGATGATCCGCGCTGTGCACGAGACGGCGGCGGTGCGAATGCTGCGGGCGATGGGCTGGCGCCCCGGCCAGGGCGCTGGGGGGCGCCGCACCGCGCGCGACAAGCGCCGCGACCAACGGCGCCTCTACACCTGCCAGCCTGCGGTAAGTATACTGGAGGAAGTACATTGGCGCTTCGGGCAAGGAGCCGATGGCTGGCGCCCCGGGCAGGACGCTTCTACACCTGCCAGCCTGCGGTAAGTATACTGGAGGAAGTACATTGGCGCTTCGGGCAAGGAGCCGATGGCTGGCACCCCGGGCAGGACGCTTCTACACCTGCCAGCCTGCGGTAAGTATACTGGAGGAAGTACATTGGCGCTTCGGGCAAGGAGCCGATGGCTGGCGCCCCGGGCAGGACGCTTCTACACCTGCCAGCCTGCGGTAAGTATACTGCTGTTAGAGGAAGTACACTGCTGCTAGAGGAACTACACTGCTGCTAGAGGAAGTACACTGCTGTTAGAGAAAGTATATTGCTGCTAGAGAAAGTATATTGCTGCTAGATGAAGTACACTGCTGCTAGAGGAAGTACACTGCTGTTAGAGAAAGTATATTGCTGCTAGAGGAACTACACTGCTGCTAGAGGAAGTACACTGCTGCTAGAGGAAGTACACTGCTGCTAGAGGAAGTACACTGCTGCTAGAGGAAGTACACTGCTGCTATAGGAAGTACAATGCTGCTAGAGGAAGTACACTGCTGCTAGAGGAAGTACACTGCTGCTAGAGGAAGTACACTGCTGCTAGAAGGGGACATTGCTGCTAGAGGAAGTACACTGCTGCTAGAGGAAGTACACTGCTGCTAGAAGGAGTACACAGCTGCTAGAGGAAGTACACTGCTGCTAGAGGAAGTACACTGACGCCCCGGGCAAGCGGCCGATGGCTGGCGCCCCGGGTAGGGCGCCGGGGGGCGCCGCACCGCGCGCGACAAACGGCGCCTCTAAACCTGCCAGCCTGCGGAAGTATACTGCTGCTAGAGTGAGCTATTTTGATGATTCTTTATTTGTTTCAATGGGCACACTTCCCGTGTGGTCCCATAAATAAAATGGCGAAGATCTGAAGAACTTCGGTACTCGTGTCCCACTGCTGGGCAAAGACCTCCCCCACCTCGGTCCAGGTTTTCTGTTCTGTTCTGGGCCAGCTCAAAATTGGTCGAGATCGTCCCGCTACCGCTTTCTTGGACTGCAGAGACATCTCTCTGTTATTTATTTGATATTAAAAACCACCCATTAATGCACAAAATCGATTCCTGTATCAAATACACTAAAAAAATCGAAAATGTTCACATATCAAACCCTAGAATTAGTTGAGACCTATCTAACACAGCCAGTTTCATGTTGATATCCATAATAAGCGATTGCAAGATATTTTGCTTGAAAAAAAGGGCGCCGCCTAATTTTTTTCAAGCAACATATCTTCAAAACGTTTATGAATGTCATCACGAAACTGGCTGTTTTAGATAATTCTCACTCAACTAATTCTAGGGTTTGATATGTAAACATTTTCGTTTTTTTTAGTGTATTTGACACAGGAATCGATTTTGTGCATTTTTCTTTACGCGCGGGCTAGTACACTATGCCCAGGCCATCATAATTTTAACTTCATTGCTTCGGAACAGAATTCAAACCAATGAAAATTGAGGACTATCTCTGCCGTATAAAGGGTTATACTATTTCACTCTTCACAGACCGCGCAGCCGCCGCCTTCCGACACCTCGAGCTCGGACTCCGAAGTGGATTTTGAGACCCTATTCGCGCCAGACGACTATGAGCCGTATCTCCAGCGCGCGAAGAGCGACCGCTTCGGGCTTGGGTACAGCGGGCTGAGTCGCCATTCGGTTCTCGGCAGTTTGGGCGAGTCTTCCCATCTGCGAGCCACCGACAAGGGACGGAAGGTACGTACAGAATCAGAATCAGAATCAATTTGTTTTATTCAATATGCCATTAATAAATTATTTACATTGAACGTCAAAATATTATCTAAAGTAAAAAAAAGGTATATAAATCAGATACTTATTATTATCTAATACTAAGTATCTAGCTACTTTTTTTTCTCCAGCATCACTAGCTCTGATCGTTCTTGGAGAAGAAGCATGGTAAAGAAACTCCAAGGATCTCGTGCTTAAAAAATAATACATTTTGTAATGCAGGTAGGAACTTAAAAAATAACACATTGGTAAGTACAATGATTAAAAAATAACACATTGCTTACATGTCGGACTATCTTCATAAAATGGGACAAAAACGCCCGAAACACCCTTTTCCCGAATATATCGGGCTGAACCGGTTTTGATGAACAAAAAAGGTCTAAGAACACTCGCTAGAAAACCTGCTTTCAAATAATGAAAAACGCATCCAAATCGGTTTACCCGTTCAAGAGCTACGGTGCCACAGACAAACACACAGAAAGTCAGACAAACACACGCACCACACCTACATAGCGGTCAAACTTATAATTATAACACCCCTCTTTTTTGATCGGAGTTAAAAATATGGTTTATTTCGATAAGAGCTATTTTCCCGCAAATAAACCGTTTTTGAGGACTAGTAAAGTGCGGCAGGTTTTTTAAGGCCCATTTATAGGCAGAACTTTTTGGATGCGTTTTCTGCTAAAAACGAAGCGTCAAAATATGATAATCCCTTGGCTTAACTATTTTTAGGACCTAAGGATTAGATTCCAGATCCTAGAACCTACGAAGAAAAACCCGCTGCCGCTAAAAGTGGCAATTTTTGGCAGCGGCGGGATTTATCGTTTTTAGCAAAAAACGCATCCAAAAAGAAGGTATGTTTTTTTTTTCATTGGCGGTGCTAGTTGTGCCTATACAGGGCGTCCCACGGCTATGCCACATGGAGGGTAAGTACCTTAAATATTGTAGATGGAACATTTTACTGAAAGAAGACATTATTTGAATTTCAAAAACTATTTTAACTGCATTCATAGTTATTTAAATAATTACATGGTTGAAAAGGGAAACGAACCCGTTACATGAGAAAAATAATTTTATTACCTTGTAGTTTATCATACCGATCGAAAGGCTTCATCATAAGGATTTTTTTTTTCTTCATGGTCTTCCTTTTATTTCTAACTCTATGTTATTTAGCGAAAAATAATCCTTATGATGAAGCCTTTCGATCGGTTTGATAAAGCTACAGGGTAATTATTTTTCTCATGTAACGGGTTCGATTCCCGGTTCAACCATGTAATTATTTAAATATCTAGGAATGCAGTTTAAATTGATTTTTAAATTCAAATAATGACTTCTTTCCAATGACATTCCAAATGTCATTGCTTCTTTCAGTAAAATGTTCAATCTACAATATTCAAGGTACTTTCCCTCCATGTGGCATAGCCGTGGGACGCCCTGTATACTCACCTTAACTTAATAATTCATCCTTCTTTGTGCCGTTGTTCTCTCGCATTGTTACATTTTTCATTCTCAACATTATTTGACCTTGACTTTTATTTGTCTTCTAAGCGCCGGTCACTGTATCAAAACATACAGTAGAGTAGTTAGTAGGCAGTTAGTAGTCTGTCCATATCATGCACATAGCAATACAAAAGTCTAGGCGATGCATAGCTTTGGTTAAATATAGAATATGTAGACGTCATGAAGGTACAGGAAACGCGATAACAATATGAGTGTGGTATAAAGCACATTTTGTGTAATTATACCCCGTGTATTATGGAGTGGCTTGAGAATTCTCACGGAGAATTTTCGCAATCAAAAGTAGGTAGCTGTTCTCAGGGATTTTAATATATTTTATTATTAGTGAAAGATTTTCAGTGCTACTTACGATAAAACAACATAATTATCTAGCCTGCTGGGTCTTTTAGACTCTCTTTCTCTTCCACTAATACTAATTTATTCACTAAGAAGGCCAATTAGTCAATATTACCGTGATATAGGTACACGTGCTATCGTGTATACATTGCCGATCACTTAAAATGTTTTTACTGTACCTATGCTATGATTGCCAATATTGCAGCCATATATTGCCGAAAATGCGGTGGTGGTCTAGTGGGTAGAACAATGGACTCGGAAGCGAGAGACCCAGGTTCGAATCCCGGTGCGGGCATATACCTATGACTTTAATTTATTTCAAAGTTACGTATATTTGTGAATTTGTAGTAGCAATACCACTCGCTGACGGTGAAGGTAAAACATCGTGAGGAAACCTGAGCGTATGAGGCATTATACCCTCAACGCTAAAATCGCCAACCCGCATTGAGCACGCGTCGTGATTAAGCTCGAACTCTCTCTCTGAGAGAAGGCCTTTGCCCAGCTAGTGGGACATGTACAGTTGTACAGGCTACATCTTATATTGCCGAAAAATATTGCACGTTACCAATACCACTAGCTAATGACGCTTCTATCATTAGCTAGTGGTATTGTTGCTACTAATTTAACGAATTTACGTTCCCCAGATGCCCTAAGCCTGAGACTAATAGCCATATTTTAAAAATGTTTGTTTTTTTAAGTACACACGACAGCACCTCGACCCTAACACGCTAGCACTCTACTCGGTTACGTTAAGGGCGATTTTGCAACACAATTAGTGCTGTCGTGGTACATACTGCAAAATCACAAGAACACTGTTTGTTTATCAGTTGGTTGCAGATGCATGTGATTCATACTCTGTCCGTTCGGTTGCTGTCTGGACGATATGCTCAAGGCTTCGATCAAGGATAAAACTAGATACAACATAGAACTCTGAAATGTGTCTGGAAAAATAGATGTCCAAATTGCCTTTGGGAGCTTATTTGCTCGTAGTCCATGCAATTAAAGTAAAACTGTAAACTAATGCAATAAGGTTGACATTCGAATATTAGATTTAAGGTCGAAAGGATGTTTCGTATTGTTCTATTGCTGATATCTTTTGTTTCTGTGTGGGGACAAGTTTTTATTGTGATTTTATACGTAATGCGGATTCTATGGGATTTAGTTCGGTGGCTCAAGGTCAAACGATGAAACTAAGCAATGAGGGCTAGTGTTTTAGTGCTAACTTGTTGGCGCCACTGTCAAGTAACTTCAAGTAAGGCCATCAAGTATAGCTCTTGAAATATGTAATATCAAGCAGTCAAGGCCGTCCACATTGAAATATTTTGCTGCTTGCACATTTTATCAATTCAGATAACATAATTATTGTTATGTAGAGCTAAGCTTAGTACTTATCTTATCGCACCTAAGGCGGGAGTGCGCGTCCAGTCGTACACCCCAGCTGGCATATTAGCTTAAAATCCAATACAGAATTTTAGTGGTTGTAAAGCCGAAGGTATTTAGTTGCACTCGTGATTCTGAGCCAAATTCCAAAATTTTACTTCAAAATGAGCGAAAAAAAAAAAAACACTACCCAATACAAACGGCTATCGCCAATCGACACCATTTGTATGGAGATGTGAATTTTTTTTTCGCGCGTTTCGAAAGATATTTTGTAACTAGCTGTGCCCGCGACTTCGTATGCGTTTTTACACATGTGACATTTAATTTAAATTCGACTGTGGAGGAAAACTCAAAAGGAAGGTTTTTTTTAACCCCCGACCAACAAAGAGGGGTGTCATAAGTTTGATAGCTTTGTGTGTGTGTCTGTTTATGTGTTTATGAGGGTGTGCCTGCTTGTGTGTCTGTCTGTGTGTGTGTGTGCGCTAATCTAAACAATAAATTTATGATAAAATATGTTTTGTTTAGATAAGGTATCGCCCGTGTAAGATACCAGGAAGCTTAGCATAAGAATTGCCTGGTAAGTATGGGGGTTTATTATGTATCTCCCTCGACGTAGAGTGGGATAGATAAAGTTATAAGCCCATAGAAAAGGTCTTACCCATTCTCATGCTAAGCCAGCAAGCAAAGTATAAGGTTGGGTTAGAGCGTATCTACCGCAAATAACTCTGTCTATCCCGCTCTACGGCAAACAAAATATATTTTTTTAATATCAAGTTGGGCTCAGTAGAGTAAATATTTAAAAAGGCACAAAAAAAATTTCAACCTCGCGTGGGTTCAAATCCAGATCATTTCGACCGCGACGCAACAGTACTACATTTCTAACATCGATAAACTTTGTCCGACCTCCACCGAAAACCACTCACACACAATTCCCTCCAGCAAGCATCATAAGGCTGGGTTAGAGCGTATCTATGGCTCTGTCCATCCCGCTCTACGTCAAACAAAAGAGTGAGATACCTATTATTTTAAACCCATAGATACGCTCTAACCCGGCCTTATGCTACGCTTGTAGAACTAACATTTTCCGCCAAAATAAAATAAAAACAAATGCCGATTTTTCATTTACAATATGCGCCCCAAATGCCAAAAGTCGTACCGTGCTATTATACAGAGTGTTAAAATAAATAAATAAAAGTCCGCCAACAAAGCGGGAGACCACGTATATTTACGTATAAGTATAGTCCTCATCATAACGAACATTTTTGCCCAAGGAACTATGCCTGGGAAATCAACGGTTTCCGAGATAATAAAGTCGGACTTAATTTTTTTTTTTTCAGAAATATGTTCAGTATTACGTTCTTAACATACCTTCTCAAGAAGCCATATCAAAATTATGGATATTACTTACAAAAAATCAAGTTAAAATTGCAACCCGCAATGTAGGT
This sequence comes from Zelleria hepariella, assembly GCA_949319315.1. NCBI lineage: Eukaryota > Metazoa > Arthropoda > Insecta > Lepidoptera > Yponomeutidae > Zelleria > Zelleria hepariella. The sequence goes on along the minus strand of OX439379.1, from coordinate 4,445,506 downwards.
TTTCGAGAGAATGTGGTTCAAAGTCGGACTTTTTTTTTTTTTGCAGAAATATGTTCAGTATCACGTTCTTAACATACCTTCTCAAGAAGCCATATCCAAATTATGAATATTTCTTACAAAAAACGAAGTTAAAATTGCAACCCGCAATGTATTCTAAACATCGGATAGCCTAAGTTACTCCCAGAAACGTGAGTTACGACCATGTTAAGTTTGGTTGAAAACTATTCAGCGGTGTTCGCGTTTATCGTGTTCATACAGATAGACAGACAGACAGACAGACAGACAGACAGACAGACAGACAGACAGACAGACAGACAGACAGACAGACATAAACCGTTTTTTTTTGCATTTTTGGATTCAGTATAGTTTACTTAGTAACCCCTACTAGTTTTTTTCTAAAAATATTCAATGTACAGAATTGACTTCGCTAGAGTTTTATTATAAGTATAGATAGATATAGATTTGGCTCAGAATCACCAGTGCAACAAAATACCTTCGGCTTTAAAACCACTACAATTGCACGGAGTATAAAGTCACGTAGGTTTTATCAATATACGTTGTTTGGATCAAAGACCATTATTTGGATAATTTAATAAAGAAAATGTTGGCCATTGAGACTTTCTTCGTAACTTCAGCAGTTCTTGCGATAAAAAAACACCGATGTGTGATAGGATAAAAATCGCGGCGAAAAGGAGGGAAACAACTATTGCTCAAGGTCGACAACTACATCAGGATCGAAGCTTTCATAAAATAAGCTACGTTTATGATACGTTTCGTTCCTTCCGCCGGACGAGTCCATTAACTCGCTAAGGACCTGGAATAGCTGTAGATTCCCGATATAAAACATCAAATGAAGATTTTTCTACAACATTGCGTTTAAAAATCTTAGTTTGTCAACCAGCAGGACATTTCCCGCGCAAATCAGCTTTTGTCTATGTTCGATGCGTTTCCGAAGGTTTTCTCGGACAGAACAAACTTTGTACAGAAAGTCAGAAACACCAGTCGAACCAAAAATACGACGTCAGCATCACTAGAACCCTTTGTGTGATTTCGACCTCACCATGAAAAAAATGTTTCGGTTAAGCCCTGATATTATCTTAACTTATAGGTATACGTAACGCCGAACTCGCCATAAGGGCACTACTTTTTGTAAGTTGAAAACTCGTGGTAGTGTGTTTCCTCTGGTTGTACACATTCTATCTGCAACCGCTGACTCATTCGCCCGACGAACACGGCGCGGGAAGCGTCCGAGTCCGATACTTGTTGCCTTGCCACTCTTAACATAATCGCTCCACTCGCTCTGCTAATCGGTCGCCTTTCGCGCTCTCTCATTTTTGTCTCTACAAAAAGTTAAAACAATGGCATCCAAGAAGGAAATTCAGACGTTCATCTTCATGAACATCGGCGTGACCGGCCTGTGGGACGAAGACTTTACCCTGAGCCGGATCCGTCTCATCGTCAAGCCTGTGAGCCGTCAGGAGTTGCTGAGCCGCAGCGTGGACCTCGTCCAGAATGTAACCTTCTTCAGGTTCGAGCCGATCGACGAGCATTACGTCGCGATGCAGCCTCTCATCGACTACGACTTGACCTTCAGCTCTGAGGAAACTGAACGCCTGCACACCTACATAGAGTCCTTCCCTAAGCCGGTGACTCTTGTTTCATACAACGGCTACGAGCAGAACTTTCCACTCGTGCGCGCGGCCGTCGGCCATCTTGGACGGCCGCTGCCTCAACACCTGAGGGCGTGCGACCTCATGCAGGGGATATTCGAGATCGAGAACAACTTCGGGGCCCAAACACCGCGTGACGCCGGCAGGATGCCGTGGGAGTACCAGAGGGACCCCGAAAGGCTCCCCTACAAGTTTCCGGAAGTGTACAAGAGGATGACTAATCAGTCGTACAACTTGACGCTGGAAAGGCCGATTTTGAAGTCGATCGCCGAAAGGGGGCTGCCCGTGCCGCATACGCTGATGATGATAGAGTGCGTGTTGGCGATCTTGGACGCCTTCGTCGAGTGGGTGGACCGTGACACCAGCACCACCGTCTTTACCGAGGGCCGGCTGCCGCACGAAGTGCGCGGAGCGGTCTAGTACCTGGACCTAAATACTGTAATGTGTGTTCTTGTTAGATATAATGAAGAGGTAAATGCTGTGTTTATTCTTCACGCCATGTCGACCAATAACATTACATTACAGAGCTTCCGAATGCTCTCGTCAATGTAAATTGTGATGCAACAATTGTGATGAGTCATTAGGTATTGTGCTAGCTATCTTGTTAGTAAACGAAGCTTTCTTATAAATTGACCTTGTAATCGGTTATCTGCTTATCGCAAATTTTATACTGTTTGTAATAATAAAATATATCTCTATATTCAAACGATTTTTATTTCTAGCCACCTCAAATGTTTAAGAAAGTCATTGCAAGAATAAATTGATTTCGAAACAAAAATTAAGTTACCAACACTAAAAGTTAAGTAAAGGAAAGTAATTTTAAAGTTCAACAATAGTAATTCAGCTGATTAGGAGATTTGCTTGAACTTCCTAGTTTTTTGGGCAGTACCACTGGTTGCTCGACCATAAAAGCAAATCAGCTTATTTATTGTTGTTCTGTTGTTTAGAATAATTATTAAATTAAGGGTAGACGATAGCAACGTGGCGGGAAATTCAAAATTTTTACAGTTTTTTACATTTTGTAGCTAAACTGAGCTATTTTTGTTCAGCGATTTTTCGTTCGCGGCAATAACATAATATTCTTTTCATTATTGTAAACAAAAGAACAACAATAATTCAGCCGATTATGTGATTTGGTCTACGACAAGTTTTTTGGGCAGTGCTACTGCTTCGTAGACCAGAACACATAATCGGCTGAATTTTTTTTGTTCTTTTGTTTACAATAATGAAAAGAATACTATGTTATTGCCGCGAACGAAAAATCGCTGAACAAAAATAGCTCAGTTTAGCTACAAAATATAAAAACTGTGACATTTTTGAATTTCCCGCCACATCGCTATCTTTCCACCTTAATACAGTTTTATTGTCGTGAAACAAAATCGCTGAACAAAAAAAAAAACATTGGTTGCGGTGGTGGACTAAACATTTTGCCGTTATGCTAAGGCTGATTTACACAGGGCATGTTACGGACTCTAAATTCGAGGCAAATTAGTATCAACACTGACTCTCTGTAAATCTTTTTGAAGTCAGTATGGACCGGCTGTAAATCAGCCTTTAGGTTAGGGAAACATTTAGAGATTGCACGCTGAAAAAAATTTTCTCCATACAAACGTCGCTCGCCAATCGACACCATAAGTATGGTGATTGGAGAAGTGATTTTTTGCGCATCTAAGGTTCGGATTCCGGAACCTAGAACTTAAGAATGCAATAGATTCTCGCCAAAAGTGGCCACTTTTGGCGAGAATCGATTGCATTCGAAGGAAATCCAATCCTGAAATCCAAACCTTAGGTCCTAAAAATAGTTAAGCCTCGCGTTGAGAAATCGCAGGAGCGTTTTTTGCTAAAATCGCATCAAAAAAAAGATATGATTTTTTTTCCATTGGCGGCGCTAATGAAAAAAAAAACATATCTTCTTTTTGTATCCGTTTTTTTTGCTAAAAACTCTCCTGCAAGTTCTCAACGCGATGCTTAACTATTTTTAGGACCTAAGGTTTGGATTCCATATCCTAGAACCTACGAATGCAATCATTTATCGCCAAAAGTGGCCATCCTAAAAGAAAATATGTTTGTTTTTTCGTTGGCGGCGCTAGTTGTGCCTACCACTGGGCTTTAAATCCTGAAATACCCGACCGTTTTTTCCGTTTTTTCACCCACTATTATACAAGGTGTTACAAAAGTACCTAACTCTGTTTACAGGTTAATTGCTATTACTATACAGGGTGTTAAAAGACCGCCAACAGAGCGGGAAACCACGTATTGTCCTCATCATAAGGAACCTTTTTGCCCAAGGAACTATGCCTGGGAAATCAACGGTTTCCGAGATAATGAGGTTCAAAGTCGGACTTTTCAAAACTTTTTTTTTGCAGAAATGTATTCAGTATCTAGTTCTTAACATATCTTCTCAAGAAGCCATATCAAAATTATGAATATTTCTTACAAAAAACGACGTTAAAACTGCAACCCGCAATGTATGCTAAACATCGGCACTTCAAACTTAAGTAACATAAACTTATACCTACGCTTGCGTAATATGACTTCTGTGCGTTACAAGTCCATTGAGTTATAAAATATTTTTCAAAATTATAACCTAAAAAACCAAAATCATTTCCCAGCAATAATTTATCAAAAAAGTACTTTGTTTTGGTGTCTAGTATGCGTGGCTTTCGGGTCTGTTGGCGGTCTTTTAACACCCTGTATTACCCGGTGTTAGGGACTACAACCTAAATTTTTTTTTTGCTCTATGATGTTCCGTTTATTTTTAAATTAATAAAATTTGAACGCTGTGGCGGGAGAAAACAACTCAAAGCTATGTAAATGCACTAACACACACAAACATATTTTAAAATTTGAGCTAATACCAAAAACTTTTTTAAATTAATAAAATTTGAACGCTGTGGCGGGAGAAAACAACTCAAAGCTATGTAAATGCACTAACACACACATACATATTTAAAAATTTGAGCTAATACCAAAAACTAAAAAGTTATGATTTTTTTCAATTTTGAGGTTATAAAATAAAAATTGTTTTTTTTTTCAACTTTTTGTTTACAGATTTGACATTCTGTTGACCACTAAGTTACACCCTAAAAAAAAAAAGAGTATAAAGAGTTAGGATGTTTTGTAACACGTTGTATATCCGACCGGTTTTTCCGTTCCAGGTGTCGATCCGCGGGCAGGCCTTCGGCGTCGGCGCACTGGAGGACGAGGACGAGGACGTGTACGCGACCGAGGGGATGGCGCACTACGACTTCGCGCTCGGCCCCGAGCCCAGCGCCGAGCCGAGCCGCGCCAAGGCGAGAGAGCGGACTGTGAGTCAAACACTGAGATACCTACAGGGTGCACTCTAAGTCGATAGCGGAACTTTAAGTAGGCTATCTACTGATGAATACAAACAACTTGGACTAGGTGGCGAAAAAATTGAAGTGAAAAAAATATCAGCTGTTCCATGCAAAAAGTCGACTCAGTACTGCGCCAAATGTATGAAACAGCTGATATTTTTTTCGCTCCATTTTTGTCGCCACCTAGTACAAGTTGTTTGTATTGATCAGTAGACAGCCTACTTAAAGTTCCGCTATCGACTTAGAGTGCACCCTGTAGAAGTGTAAGAGGCTGTGATTTTTATAGGTCGCGTCAAAAGAAAGTAAGAAGAAGCTAGTAGCCATACACTTTGCTATTTTAGTCGTTTTAAAGCCGAAGCTATTTTATTGCACAAGTGATTCCGACCCAAATTCCAATATTTTACTCCAAAAAGAGCTAAAAAAAAAACACTTCCCAATACAAAAATGTCTATCGCTAATCGACTCCATTTGTAATATGGAATATTTTTTTCGCGCGTTTTTTAATGAAATTTTGTAATTTGGCTCAGAATCACCAGTGCAACAAACTACCTTCGGCTTTAAAACCACTAAAATAGCACGGTGTATGTATAGCTAGTCCAAAAATAAAACAATAAGCCTAGTTCTTTCGTGCGCGAGTGTACCCATGCGCAAAGGACGAGGACGAGGACGTGTACGCGACCGAGGGGATGGCGCACTACGACCTCGCGCTCGGCCCCGAGCCCAGCGCCGAGCCGAGCCCAGCGCCGAGGCGAGCCGCGCCAAGGCCAGAGAGCGGACTATGAGTTTTATTTCTCACTAGCTGACCCAGTGAACTTCGTATCACCTGAAATAGTTTGACTCTCCGCGTCAAAAATGGCGATTCCAATACAAAATGACCAATTTTTATTTCTCCGTTTTTCAGCTAATCCTTTAACTTTTCCCATATTTCTTTGCTTTTAAACCTACCCTGAACTATGGTGAACTAAACAAAACAGTAAATATGCAAATCGGTCAAGCCGTTTCTTAGTTTTAGCGAGACTAATGCACGGCGATTCATTTTTATATACAGGGTGTCCCAAAAAATAGTGTCAAGTGGAAGTCCAGAGATAGAGCACCCCTAGGGGTACCCGAATCACCCCCATGTATGTTCAGCGATTTTTTGACGTTTAGAAGTTAAGTTATACAAAAAAAGATAAAAAATAAAAACCAATGCTAGGTAATTCTTCCCAAAAAAACCTTAAAAGCCTCATAACTTCTAAACGTCAAAAAATTGCTGAACATACATGGGGGTGATTCGGGTACCCCTAGGGGTGCTCTATCTCTGGACTTCCGCTTGACACTATTTTTTGGGACACCCTGTATATAGATTATAGATTATTAGCTTTTCGCCCGCGACTTCGTTCACGGTAACTAAGATAAAAGGTTGCAGCTCTATTTTTCCCCCGTCAATTTGAACCCAATCGGTCAAGCCGTTTAGTAGTTGACATACCGACAGCAGCGCCACCTACCGGGTCCAATTGTATTTTTAAATCATCCCGGAAACCATCGAAATACCCATATATAAAATTTCAACCCAATCGGTTCAGCCGTTTAGACGTAGAATATAATGGAATAGAATAGAAGATGTTTCTTCAGATGTTTATTCATATAAGTTATGTGAAAAAGATAAGTACGGAAGGATAATTCTTACTACCCGTTTTCCCGTAGGAATGAACCATTTTCCCGTGGTAAAAAGTAACCTATGTTCATCAGGGATAATGTCGGCTTCTCATAGTAAAATAATTTTTCAAATCGGTCCAGTCGTTTCGGAGCCTATTCAATACAAACAAACAATCAAATCTTTCCTCTTTATAATATTAGTGTAGATTTTGTATGTCCCACTGCGGGCAAAGGCCTCCGTGCAATTTTAGTGGTTTTAAAGCCTTTATTTTGTTGCACTGGTATTTTGTTGCACAAGCCAAATTACAAAATTTCATTACGAAATGCGCGAAAAAAAAATTTACTTCTCCATACAAATGGTGTCGATTGGCGATAGCCGTTTGTATTGGGAAGTGTTTTTTTTTAAATTCGTTTTGAAGTAAAATTTTGGAATTTGGCTCAGAATCACGAGTGCATCTAAATACCTACGGCTTTAAAACCACTAAAATTGCATGGAGTATTTGTCGAGATCGTTATTTGTTTTTGATTACTTACTTTTAAAAAAAAATCTTATATAACAAAAAAAAATTGCTAAAATGCTACCCAGTTTGTTGGTGAAGAATGCACTCTTTAATTTATATTCTCAACCTACGAGTTTGTTCGGGGTAGGGATACCGTCTAGACCTGACCCCCAGCAAATATTATTTGTCGCTGAAAATTTAAAAAAACCTTCGAGGAAGAAAAAATTCCGACAATAGAGAAGTCAAGGAAGCCATTTTGACCCATTTTCAGGGCAAGGAAAAAAACAATTTTTTTCAGGGTAAAGACAAGAAAATTCTAAAATTCAAAAAGTGTATTGAAATTCATAAGGACTATGTTGAAAACGAAAAATATATATATTTTTTTATCCCACTTACAACCCTTTCATTCAGCGAACTTTTGGACCTCCCCTCGTATAATACCTCAAATTATTTATTAGTGTGTAACACTGAAATACCTGGAACTTTAAGAACAGGCTTCGATTTTTACTAGCCATTACAAACCATTTTGTGAGTTAACTGCTTATTCTACGACGGTGCAATTTTAGCATACTTTAAAATCATCCTCTCCTGGTAAGAGTAGGTACGAGTAAGTTCCCAGAAACGCGATTTGATAATTTTCCCTCGATCAATTTTTAAATCGAAATCAGTGCCGTTTTTTTTTTCTCTGTAATTTAGTAACTACTTGAACGTTACCTCTGAAAGATTCACAATAAAAAGATAATGTAACATCACTGCAAAGGTTAGCATGAAGAAAAAATAAATAAGAGGTCTGAAGTACTCTATTCGGGCTGTCCACACGAGGCTGTAGAGAGAGTACCTATGTACGTACTATGTAACTATATTATTTATATATAAAAAAAAGTAGGTAGTTTATCTACTTATTTTTCATGTAGTATATTCTATTTTTCACTCCCCCCCCCCCTTGTAGTGTTAGGTTTTTGTATTTATGTAGATAAAAGTAGTTTATGTATTGTTGTGTACCTTCTTGCGCGCTACCCAAAACACTATCTGCAGTACCAAAGGTTGACTGGCAGAAAATGCTACTTAGCATTAAGTACGGCTTTGTATAAATGTTTCATATGTGCAATAAAGAATTAAATAATAATAATAATAATTACTTTTTATTGAATTTGTCAGCTATCTTGATTTTCTCGCTTGACGTCTGTTTGGATATTTTTTTAAACTAGTATTTTTCACATTATAGGTAATTTAGTTTCAGTTATTTTTCCGGCAGGATGTACTTACTAAAAGTACATTCTATTGTATGAGCCAACCTAGGTGTCAACATACATAGCAACAAAAATATTTGCAACCTAGCTAAAACAGACACCTAGGTAGGTGCGATGGCGAATGTAAATTCCGTCAACTGGCATCACATTACCAAGAACCTCTACCTAGTAAGCATATTGGCGTCAATACTGCAACATAAACGAACTATGAACTCGCGACCCCATATCTCAGCAACCCTTCGACCGATTTGGCTCATGATCGAACTTAAAAATTCTTCTCCTTGTGCTGACTGTACATAGCGCAGCCGAGTCCGAGCCGTAGTCAGTTGGCTATTGCCGCTTATCATAAACAGTCCTCTACCATGTAAACAGTTTAACAGAACATAACAACATTGTCAAGAATAAACATGAACACCTGAAGAACATCCATCTACTTCTTTCCTCCACTTTCCTACATTCAACATCTCAGTGCGAAAGGGTGAGAGTTGCACACGCTCTCCCCTGCTCGTACAGCAAGATAGCAACGTTGCGGAAAATTCAAAATATTCAGTTTTTTACATTTTGTAGCTAAACTGAGCTATTTTTGTTCAGCGTTTTTTCGTTCGCGGCAATAAAACAGTATTCTATTAATTATTGTAAACAACAGAACAACTATCGAGCCGATTATGTGTTCTGTTCTGGAAAATTGCTGAACAAAAATAGCTCAGTTTAGCTACAAACAGTTAAAAACTGTGAAAATTTTGAATTTCCCTCCACGTTGCTATCGTCCACCCTTAAGCTTTGGCTATTGGAAAAAAAATTGGCTGTGAGGGGAAAAGAGATAGCGCCACAGATACTGCGGTGAACAGGAGATGAAATACCGTAGTTTACCAGAAAATTACCGGTTTTATTTATAGGTCTTTAATTTCTTCCCTGATACTTCAAAGCCACGAATTCTATCTTCAAAGTCCACTTTTCCCCCTCAATTAGATATCTAAGGGTGGCATAATAGTCGTCGACCAGCGAACTGGAAAACATCGTCGACTCAAGATCGATCCCAAGTAGGTGAACTCAGAAAATTCAAATGCTAATGTCAAGACTTGGCTAATGTCAATGTCAATCTCAAGATAGTGTCTATTACAGATCCACCAACTTATCTGTGAAGTGACAGAATCCGGAACTACGGTTAACGACCAATGAAAAGTGAGAATTCAGGCGCCCGCCAATCAAAGCAACAATAAAACGCTTACAGCGACACCACTCATTTCACAGTTAAGTTGGTGGATCTGTAATATGCTGACAGCTACTCAAGTTTGACATTAGCCAAGGCGTGACATTAGCATTTGACTTTTCTGAGTTCACATACTTGAGATCGATCTCAAGTAGGTGATCACAGACGACTATTAATACCATCCTAAATTATGAAACTGTTAAACTAGTGGTTCGCCCCGAACTATGAACTCGCGACCCCATATCTCAGCAACCCCTCGACCGATTTGGCTCATGTTCGAACTTAAAAATTCTCTTGGCCTCATTTACCTGCCTACCAAATTTCATGACGATCCGACTTTTACTCAAGTTATCGTCGAACGAACATTCATACATACATACATACATACAAACGCCGGATTGTTCCAGTAGACTGAGCTGGGTATGCACCCGGTATGCAACACATATCAGCCGCATGCACCCGGATAGGTGGGCAAGAATGGCCACGGAATGGGTACCAGCAGATCGACATCCAAGTCGAGGCTGGCGGGACGATCTTGTCAAATACATGCCGGAGTGGTCTGAGGTGGCCCAGGACCGAAAAGTCTGGACTGAAGTGGGGGAGGCCTTTGCCCAGCAGTGGGACACTAACACCGAGGCTAAGTATACTAGTGGTTCGCCCCGAACTGTGAACTCGCGACCCCATATAAACTTAACAACCCCATATCTCGGCAACCCCTCGACCGATTTGGCTCATGTTCGAACTTAAAAAATATTTTAATTTCATTACTCCGACCAAATTTACTCAAGTTATCGTCGAACGAACATTCATACATACAAACATACATACAAACGCCGGATTGTTCCAGTAGACTCGGAGAACTTCGCTCGCTCGTTCAAAAAGAAAAACTCATGTTGCAGACGCTGGACGGGTTTACGAAAGCCTCGCGCACTGCGGTGGCCACGCCCAGCTACCCGCCGCCGGCGCTGCCGCGTGACTTCGCGCCGGCCGCGGCGGGCGCGCGCCGCTCGCGGTTCGAGCCTACCACAGCGCCAGGGAGAGACCAGGGTACGTCCTGAGCCTTAAGAAGCATGAGGGGACCAGGGTAGGTCCTGAGCCTTAGGAAGCATGATCAATGGACCAGGGTACGTACTGAGCCTTAAGAAGCATGAGGGGACCAGGGTAGGTCCTGAGCCTTAGGAAGCATGATCAATGGACCAGGGTACGTCCTGAGCCTTAAGAAGCATGAGGGGACCAGGGTAGGTCCTGAGCCTTAGGAAGCATGATCAATGGACCAGGGTACGTCCTGAGCCTTAAGAAGCATGAGGGGACCAGGTTAGGTCCTGAGCCTTAGGAAGCTTGATCAAGGGAACAGGCTAGTTACGGGGTATTCTGTAACGTCAGACTGGCGTAGCTACAAAGGGGCAAGGAGGGGCAATGTCCCAGGGCCCCAAAGCTCAGGGGGCCCCCTCGGACCCATGTTTATTTCTGTACAACAAAATCTGACTGACCAAGCAGAAGGCGGTCAACGAAGAAATTATCCTTAGAAAGTGGGGTTGGCTCGGACACACACTGAGGAGGTCGTATCCCCTACCCAACCAAGCAGGTGCTAACCTGGCTACCCGAGGGCAAACGGCGAGTGGGTCGACCCAAACCCACGTGGCGCCGATCGGTCACCAGCGAGGCGCAAAAGGTCGGTCTGGACTGGAACGACCTCGAACCAACTGCGCAAGATCGTCCCAAGTGGAGAAAACTTCTTCGAGCCCTATGTCCTTCCTGAGGGATAACAGGATTTAAGTCAAGTCAAGTACCTGTTACTACAGGGTGCACTCTAAGTCGATAGCGGAACTTTAAGTGGGCTATCTACAGATCAATACAAACAACTTGTACTAGGTGGCGAAAAAAAGGAGTGAAAAAAATATCTGCTGTTCCATACAAAAGGTCGACTCAGTTCTGCGCCAAATGTATGAAACAGCTGATATTTTTTCCGCTCCGGTTTTGTCGCCACCTAGTACAAGTTGTTTGTATTGATCAGTAGACAGCCTACTTAAAGTTCCGCTATCGACTTAGAGTGCACCCTGTATTTTGGCTTGATAAAACCTAAACAGTTTAGTTGGGGCCCTAGCTAGTTTTTCGCCCCAGGGCCCCTGATTACCAAGCTACGCCACTGGTCAGAAGTATTGGAGAGGATCGACGTTTGAGCCTACCACAGCACCGTTTCACCCGTTAAAGAGCTACGGTGCCACAGACAAACAGACACAAACAAACACAAAGCGGTCAAACTTATAACACCCCTCTTTTGGGGTCGTGGGCAGCGAGCGGAAGAAAACCTGGATCTCACTAGCCCTGAGAAATGACCTAATGCATATGGTTCTCGTATGGGCGGAGTCTACAGATGGTTCCTCTCACGAATTTCGTAGTTCGATAGACGTGGCGTCAGTTTGACGCTGTCAGTATAATACGTCCAATAACATCGATAGCGCGAAAACTATCCACCAATGCCGAGTTCATTGTTTTCTTATTGGTTTAAAATATTTTTAACAAAGCTGTCTGCGCGAGTAGATGCGTGTGCCGATTTTAGAGGGTGGGTTAGCTGGAAGAAATGCTTCCATGTTTTTTTTGTTCGTCGGTCGTGGGTTAAAAAATTAACGTTATCCTCAGGTTTGGGTCGCCACGAGCTGACGCCGGCGGCGCGCGGCGCGTTGCTGGGAGAGGAACCCGCGCCCCCTGCTCCCGCCGACCCCATAGCGCGCCTCCTAGGCCGCAACGTCGACTTTGTCACCACGAGGTATGTGTAGTGGACTGTATTTAAACACACATAGACTTCTTCAGACTTTTCAGTTTATTACTTTTCCCAAAGGTTCTCACTAAATTATACTCGTAATTAACAATAGACGATGACACGAAATTAAATACATAAGTCTCAAAGACCGATGTTTACTGTTTGACTTGTTCACTCCTTCACTTGAAATTAAAGACTGACTGTCGGGGCCGGGCGCCCCGCTATTTATACTAAAACTAGCCTTCTAGACTTTTCCATGATTATTCTCGAACATACTTGACTCGTCCTAAGTACACAAATGTAATACGATCGCTATTCGATCGAACTAGAACAATCCATCGAATGTAGAACATACTATAGGGCTATGCACATGGAAAAGTCTAGAACTCTACAAAACGTCTCGATAGGTGCGGGAAAGTTCTCGAACATAACTCTATCTCTCGTGCACACTATTTATATCCTAGTCTAACACTATCGCCTATCTTCGAGATAGTTCCACAACATTCTACCCCCTTCGGGAGCCTTCCAGAAGGTTCGACAACTTTCCATTCGTTCCATAACGATCTAGAACCTTCCGGAAAGGACTCGAATGTTATCGAAAGCTCTCGAAAGAGCTACTAGACTACGCCCGAACGTTCCAGAAAAGAGCTCTGTCTCTTTCTAACCATAGTTCTATCTCACTCTATTATATCGAGACTACGAGAACTATCTGGAAGGATTGTCCATCCCTTTTACACATATGACGTAGTGTATTATCTATCTCTATCTAAGCTCTAGATTAATCTACACCGTTCGGCGGTCGTCTCGCCGTCCGTAACAGTCTCCCCCCGGCGAAGACTTGTCGAAGCCTCACGATGCTACCGGGAGGACGGCGATTCTCGACGCTGGTCGTCTGAGGTTCCATGCGCTACCAATGTCCCGTAGCGCCGCGCGTTTGTCCCAATCCCCCGTTTTCCTGGATCGAAACAAACTCCTTTTGACTGACCCGGCCTTTTCATCCATGTACCGTGCCAGTTATTCCGTCGTGATGCTGATAGGGCATCGTAAGCCAGTCTGACATTTCCCGGTTTATCCTGGTTTCTTATCGCAATCAAAGGTAAGAAACACTGCACTTTACTGGAATCTTCTGTGCCACATTTCTCGGCATTTTCATCCTTCAGAAGAATTTCCACTCGTTTTTCTATTTCATTTTTCCAGTACGTGTTTGTGGACGCGTTCCTCTTGAATCCGTCACAACACTTAGGTGACATAACTTTGTAGGTCTGATCAATTCTCCGCGCCATACAATCGAACTTATCCATAGAACGTCGTTCACAGGTCTTCACAGCTAGTGACTTGCTCGCGTCGATGTCCTTGTGACATTCCTGAGCAGACTTTTCAGTGTCCAAGTCTTTAGCCACTGGCTGTTCCGTTGTACAGATGTGAAGACACGTATCGACCTTTTCCATTACCGCTTGTGGTATGCTGCCGATTATAACCCAGCCAAGCTTCGTCTTACAAGCAGCGGGTTCATCTTCCTTTCCGATACGTAATTCGCGCGACACGATCAGATGCCAATTGTCGTTTCCGATCAAGATACGAGGCGTTTTCTTGTCATAGCAGGCTTCTTGCAGGTCTCGGAGATGACTGAAGCGCGTAACTTCTCTTGGCACCGTTTGCTGACTTAGCACTAAGTCCTTGACCGTATACGCGTTCAGCTCATACTTGCTATCTTCTGCTTGGCCTTTTATTCCCAATCGAACCTTTTGGCTGTGGTGTTCTTTCGAAACATTAACACCACGTATGCGCAATGGCGCAGCGGGTCCTGTTGCACCAATCTTCTGAGCGAGCTCCTCATCAATGAGCGACAACGTTGACCCTTCGTCCAACAATGCGAAGGTGCTCACTTTTCCTGATGGGCCGCTGATTGTTACAGGACAGGCTTTCAACATAACTTTCTGCTTGGCTTCGTTCACCAGCCCAGCAGATAGCACTGCTACATTCTCCGGAGCGGCGGCAGCACTGCCTCCAGTCGCAGGCGCCGTCGCCTCCGATGTTTTCGTCGTTGGTTCCACATGCAGCAGTGGGTGATGTGGCCTCGTGCAACCTCCAATGTTACACGATTTAGCCTCGCAGTCAATCCGTTTGTGTCGAGTGTTGATGCACTTGAAGCAGACACTAGTGCATTTCACAAATTCCCAACGTGCGTTGACACTCAGGTGGCCAAACTTCCTGCACTTGGGTAGGTTGTGGTCCCCACCACAACATTGCTGGCGGTCCTCGTTGATCGTGGCCAGCACAGTGTCTTCTTTGTACCGTAGCTTCGGCGGCAGAATCTCTTGTGATGCCGGTCTTGTTTCTCTCCATACCGGCGCTGATGTGAAGTTCGGTGGAGCTCGGATAAATCGCATGATGATGTCGGCTTCTTCCATAAGGAAATCTGACAAAAGAACCAGTTCCGGTTCCGAACTGCTTATGTGCTCCTGGGCATACCGGGCCCAACACTTCTTTGTACATGGGCTGAGCTTTTCCACGATCTCTCGCACCAACATGGGGTTCTGGATGTAGCCTCTGTCATCCAGGTTCTTCAGCACGCAGACAATATTCTGCACTTTAATGGCAAAGGCATTTAGATCCGGTGCCGCATCGCTTGGTCTCGGTAAACTCTTGATGTCCTCCAAGGCTTTGTCGATAATCGTTTCTGGTCGTCCAAAGCACTTTTCCAATGTGTCCATAACCTTTTCAGGACTAGCAGCAGTATACAGTAGTGCTGCTACAGCCTCCTTGGCTTCGCCGCGTAGACTGTTGCGAAGTCGCGCCATATTCTCCACAGGTGGAATATGGTACAAGGCGGTCGTCTCCCGCATGGCGGCTTTAAACGGCAGCCACTCGATCGGAGCGCCCGAAAATATTGGCAGCTCCAGAGCTTGACGAGGTGGCGGCCTGTCGCGAGCTAACTTCTCTATAGCATTCGCTAACCGTTCCATACTGTCTGGGTCATGACGATTCTTTCCCCGGTCTGAGGATGGGGAACGATCACGGTGGCCTTCTAGATCTTGGTCGCCGTGTTTCCATTTCCTTTCTTCTGATTCCGCGCTTGTGCGGGGTGCGGGAGGGAATCGGTCCCTGATTTGTTCCCTCTGTTCTGGTACTGGCTCCACACGCGCATCATGTGCCAAGAACTCCCCCCGTTCAGGTCGTGAGCGGGGCAGGGGTTCAATCTGACAGCCGTGAAGGTTGCCCGCCCGTTCTCGTCGTGTAGCTCCCGTTCCCTCGGGCATGCGATCGGCATCCTGGTGGAGCAAGTCGACGATGGTAGGCTCACGTTCGAATCCACGGAACGTAGCCTCCGACGTTTCATCCATAATGGCAGCATGCTCCCCCCGTCGTTCTCGAAGGGCACGTGCAGATGTCTCGGTTTGAGTCGGCGCAGACTGCTGGACCCACTCATCTACGCGTTCTGTGATGGTCAGCTCGTCATCCTCAAATTGCTCCGACTACTCGATCACCGAGAGATCCAACTCCAGGCGCTTCTTCACCAAAGCAGCTTCGTTATCTAACTGCTTGCGCCTTAACTCGGCTTCTATTTCCTTTCGTCGAGTTTCAGCTTCAATCTCCAGCTGTTTGTTCTTTATCTCTGCCAGCCTGGTTTCGGCGTCTAGCTCTGCCTGACAGATCCTCGTCCGTGTGCTTGCAGACGATCGGCCTGAGCGCACGGAGCGTCTGTCCGACGATGAAGCTATCGATGTAAACCGTCGATGGGTCACCGCAGACTCTGCGACGTCACGCGATCGCACGACAGGCACGTTCCCACTGTCGCTCGTAACATCAGTCTCGACGGCTCCAGCAACTCCAGCTTGCTTCCCCATGCTCCGGGTCTTCATCCTAGGTTCCTCCATTTGAGGTGTCCTTGATTCCATTCCAGCTGTTGCAGATTCCCAATATCCTTATTCACAAAACTGTATCCTGATCCAACTGTATCCGGTCTCCTGATCCGGCTCGAAGGACCAAACTGTAGTGGACTGTATTTAAACACACATAGACTTCTTCAGACTTTTCAGTTTATTACTTTTCCCAAAGGTTCTCACTAAATTATACTCGTAATTAACAATAGACGATGACACGAAATTAAATACATAAGTCTCAAAGACCGATGTTTACTGTTTGACTTGTTCACTCCTTCACTTGAAATTAAAGACTGACTGTCGGGGCCGGGCGCCCCGCTATTTATACTAAAACTAGCCTTCTAGACTTTTCCATGATTATTCTCGAACATACTTGACTCGTCCTAAGTACACAAATGTAATACGATCGCTATTCGATCGAACTAGAACAATCCATCGAATGTAGAACATACTATAGGGCTATGCACATGGAAAAGTCTAGAACTCTACAAAACGTCTCGATAGGTGCGGGAAAGTTCTCGAACATAACTCTATCTCTCGTGCACACTATTTATATCCTAGTCTAACACTATCGCCTATCTTCGAGATAGTTCCACAACATTCTACCCCCTTCGGGAGCCTTCCAGAAGGTTCGACAACTTTCCATTCGTTCCATAACGATCTAGAACCTTCCGGAAAGGACTCGAATGTTATCGAAAGCTCTCGAAAGAGCTACTAGACTACGCCCGAACGTTCCAGAAAAGAGCTCTGTCTCTTTCTAACCATAGTTCTATCTCACTCTATTATATCGAGACTACGAGAACTATCTGGAAGGATTGTCCATCCCTTTTACACATATGACGTAGTGTATTATCTATCTCTATCTAAGCTCTAGATTAATCTACACCGTTCGGCGGTCGTCTCGCCGTCCGTAACAGTATGTGTATGTGGTATTGCACTTAAGAAGTCCCTGGACCAAGAAGTCTTTTGTCGCAGCTTTTAAATACGCACTTTTTAATTTTTTTAAAGATCTAGCCACTGTTAACAATAAAAAGTAAGTAAGTAAGATGTAGCCTGTACAATTGTACATGTCCCACTAGCTGGGCAAAGGCCTTCTCTCAGAGAGAGAGTTCGAGCTTAATCACCACGCGTGCTCAATGCGGGTTGGCGATTTTTGCGTTGAGGGTATAATGCCTCATACGCTCAGGTTATAACAATAATTTATCGAAAAATTCTAAACGGTCCGAAGTCCCAGCATACCAAAAATTTAGATTTTAATTAGATTTTTATTTTCTGTAAATTAAATTTCATGTAAATAGTATCTTTTTGTGTAACAAATATTTTACTTACTCACTTGAACTTTCTTGTACGGTCGGCCACAGGCACAGATACCCCATGGTCGGTCTTAACGCGCGCGGCATAAGGGCGCCAATCGAACAAAAAAGGGGTATCCTAGCGTGTTCGGTAATGCGACCTCACTGCATTGCCGGGTACTGGCCACTTTTTATTTTCCATCAAAATTTCTGAACGTTTTGCTTTTGTTTTTTTATGCCCCGCGCTCTTTTCGAATATTTTGACAGATGCATTTTTCTCGCCCCATTTTTCGCCCACTAATATTTTCGCTCTCTTATTTTAATTTGTAATTCGCTCCATCCCTCTGTATTTATTGATATTTTGACCCACTATCACCCATTTCGTATTGTTATTATTGTAATCTGTGTATTTGTGTTAATTTCCCCGCCCAATCTCACTCACTACCATCATTGTCGTTCAACCCTGTGCCTCACTGTTTTGATCCCGCATACAAATATTTTCTACGCGCTCGCCGTGCCTGCTTTTCGGTGAGTGTTGCATTGCTGATCATATTAGCTAGTCCCCTCGTTACTTTGCATTCGCCGGAAGAAGCCGCGGGGCCCGTACAGAAGGAGCAAACCACATTTCGCCCGCCTTCAATCGCAGCCGCTCGGTCACCCCGATCGAGTGGCTGCGCACCCTCTTGTGTTCGAGGGTGGACACAATAGCGAACATATTTTGGTCCTTCGAGCCGGATTTGCTCCTTTTGGAAGGCTTTGTGGCTTCATTTTGGTGAATGTGAAGCCACTTATTCAGCACTGTTTCCCGTAAATTGTCCCTGCCCTCGTTGTCCCTCTGTTGTTATATTTTTGCCTCGATTCCCTCTCACGTCGTAATCAACTCACTTACGAACGTAATATTTGATCCCATCTAATACAATTTGTGAACCCTGATTTGTAATTTTACCTTTTGTTTGACGCAAAGGCGTAAGTAAAAGCAATGGCTCCAACTCTTTCACGTTCGGTGATAAAGTTCACACATTTGTCCAAGACACTTGTGACTTTGAATACAATTTTGACTCCCACGCTTCCCGAAGTGTTACGGATTCAGCACGAATTGGGCCGTTTCACCGAAGTAGAGCATTTATATAATGAGATCTACGCTCAAGTCATGCAACCCACAACTGACAGAGTCCATCCCATCTGCGCTGACGACTTATGCACAATATTTGAGACGTACGTGTCCAATTTCTGCTCCCTGCAAGCAAAGTATGGCGTCGACTCCACACGACCTTTATATTGTGCTCTAGAAAACATTCGCCAATTTGATGGTGACGATCAAGAGCGCCTTCGAGCTCCCCTCCCGATCGAAGTAGCTCTGTCTTCGACTGGTGCACTCCGCATGCCGTCTCCCTCTCTTCCATGCAACGAAACTTGTCCACAGCCGCTCGCGCCCTCTCACCAGCCCCGTCTGCACTCCGGCAAACGGGATGGTGATGAAGTTCACCCGCCACATTTTTCAGCGCCCGCTGCTCTCTCGTGTACAATTCCTGTGCACACGGAACAGACCCCTTTGACAGCTAACAAGCCCAAGCTAACTGAAGCAAATGAGGGCTCTGTGTCCGCCCATACCAACAATATGCCTCCTGTTTTGTTGACGACTGCTTCGCTGAAGAATAATGATTATGGCTGTCAAGGTGTGCTGCTCGGAACTCCCACTCCTACTGACATTGACAGACGGTTAATTTCTGACCCTCAACAAATTGCAGCCGGTTTATCTCACACTCCAGCTCCCTCTCTATTGCCCAACGAAGCTTGTTCGCAGCCGCTCACGCCTGCTCGCCAGCCTCTTCTGCACTGCAGTGATGTGAATGGTGTCGAAGATCTCCCGCCATCTCTTCCACCGGTTGCTCCTACCTCGTATGCAATGCATGCGTTCGTTGTGAAGGCCCCTCTGACCACTCATAAGCCGAAACAAGCTGTGTCAAATGACAGCTCTGTCGGCGCCTATTTCAACAACAAGCCCTCTGAGTTGCCCTTTGTTTTGTTGAAGGCTTGTGTCGGTCAAGGTCTGCCATGTGAAACTCCCGCCTCTTTTGACCTTGACATGCAAGTTGATTTTGACACTGAAGACGTTGCTGATTTGCTACCCCATCACTGGATTGACGTTGTCGTTTCACCCCAATGTGGTCTTGTTCACTCTCCTTCTACCGACCCCCCTGGTAGATATGCCATCAACTCTCGACCTCAGTGCATTCTCAATATCACTGGCAATTTTC
Organism: Zelleria hepariella; assembly: GCA_949319315.1. NCBI lineage: Eukaryota > Metazoa > Arthropoda > Insecta > Lepidoptera > Yponomeutidae > Zelleria > Zelleria hepariella. Next base: position 4,425,705 of record OX439379.1, on the reverse strand, counting down.
CTGCACGACCTCCTCCAGTTCTAGTCTGGCCTCACGTTGGTGATCTACAACTTGCACATCCGACCAATCACTTTACCTCTGACGTTTGGTTTTGGTTTCGTTTTCCAGGCCCTCCAGGCCCTCCGTACACTCTCTTCGCTGGTTTCTTTTGCCAGACCCACTGTTGGCCTGTTGTCACTTATGTGCCGATCCAATATGCCCCTTTGTCCCAGGCATTTTAATAGTTGCCCGAATTGTAATTTTTTGTGTCCCATTGGCACATTTGTGTCATTTGTATATTAATGATTCCTCTATTGGACTCTCAACCCGCAGAGCTCCTTATCCTTGAACACTGCTCTTCTCTCTGTTTTGTGTATTAAGATTTATTTTGTGTCTTTGTTTTTGACCCGACTACTGGGCTCTCGTCCGCCCCCAGGACAACCCAGTCTAGTCTCGTGTGTAGTTGTTTCCTCGTTTTTCATTGTTTGTTGCTGCCCTTGCTCTGACCACTGGGATCCCGTCCGCTCCCAGGACAACCCAGATGTATTAAATGTTTTTTGATGACCTGTGGCCGTCACACCCCGCTGACGTCACACTCTACTGATTTCTCTCGATTTCTGTGTAATTTTGTAAATTTATGTTTGTGTATAGTTTTCTTCCCGCTGTATGTATTGGTATTATATTGTTTGTGTTTGTTGTGACCCGATGACTGAGCTTTCGTCCGCCCCCAGGACAACCCAGTCTTGGGACTTGTGTAGTTTTTTTCCCGTTTGTTATTGTTTGGTTTGATCCGACTACTGGGCTCTCGTCCGCCCCCAGGACAGCCCAGATGTCCAGGTTTTTGGATGAGCTGTGGCCGTCACACCCCGCTGACAGCACACTCTGCCAATGTATCTCATTATTTCTCTAATTTTGTAAATTGTTGTCAATGTTATCTTTTCCACTCCCTGTGAATATTGTAATTATTTGTTGTGTTTAGTTTTCCTGACTGCTGGGCTCTCGTCCGCCCCCAGAACAGCCCAGTAATGTCATTCAAATAGATTTTTTCACTGCCCTTTGTTTGAATTTGTATAGTTATTTTGTAAATAGGTCTACTTACTTGTCACAGGCTCTGCAACTCGCAACTGTGAAAGTAGTACTGTGAAAGAAAGTAGTAACCTACCCCTGTGAATCTCTGCTTTTTTGTGTCTCGTCCGCTCCCAGGACTACCCAGCTGTCAAGCTCGTACCCTCGCCCGAATGATCGTCACAATCCGTTGGCGCTTGTTTTAATTTTGATCTCTTTTGTATAACGTTATATTTTATTGTTTTGTTTTACTTGACAAATTACTCTACTCTGGGTTAAGCGTCCCAATTCTCATTGTTGTACTTTATGACTACTTTTTTGAATAGAAGTGTGATGTTTCCAGCGCCTCCCGCCCAAAGCTTTTGCTTTTACTTTGCGTTTGCCCTTATTCCACGATTCCTCCCACTTTTAATTCCCCTTATCTCTTTATTTTATTTTATGCTGAATACGTGGTTTCAGGGGCGGCGGTATGTTCGGTAATGCGACCTCACTGCATTGCCGGGTACTGGCCACTTTTTATTTTCCATCAAAATTTCTGAACGTTTTGCTTTTGTTTTTTTATGCCCCGCGCTCTTTTCGAATATTTTGACAGATGCATTTTTCTCGCCCCATTTTTCGCCCACTAATATTTTCGCTCTCTTATTTTAATTTGTAATTCGCTCCATCCCTCTGTATTTATTGATATTTTGACCCACTATCACCCATTTCGTATTGTTATTATTGTAATCTGTGTATTTGTGTTAATTTCCCCGCCCAATCTCACTCACTACCATCATTGTCGTTCAACCCTGTGCCTCACTGTTTTGATCCCGCATACAAATATTTTCTACGCGCTCGCCGTGCCTGCTTTTCGGTGAGTGTTGCATTGCTGATCATATTAGCTAGTCCCCTCGTTACTTTGCATTCGCCGGAAGAAGCCGCGGGGCCCGTACAGAAGGAGCAAACCACATTTCGCCCGCCTTCAATCGCAGCCGCTCGGTCACCCCGATCGAGTGGCTGCGCACCCTCTTGTGTTCGAGGGTGGACACAATAGCGAACACTAGCGTGTGGCTGACTGTACCATATGTATTTTTTCCTGTTCCACAGCACGCACCCTTCCGAGCCTCCGAAGGAAATGGTCGTGGACAAGACGCAGCGAGAGACGACGGAGCTCGACTTTATATCCATCACTGGAGGCGCCGCGGAGCCGCCCAAGACTTTCAAGCCGTTCGCTTCAGACCCGGACAAACAGGCAAGTACTTATAACCTTCCCAGCCTCCGAAGGAAGTGCTAGTGGAAAAGAGAAAACAAGACAAGGACAAAACAAGAACAGGATAAGACAAAATTTCCCTGTTTGTCTAGGACAAACAGGCAAGTACTTATAACCTTATGACCTTCCGAGCCTCCGAAGGAAGTGGTCGTGGACAAGACAAAACAAGACCAGGACAAAGCAAGAATAGGACAAGACAAGAACAGGACAAGACAAAATTTCCCTGTTTGTCTAGGACAAACAGGCAAGTACTTACAACCTTATGACCTTCCGAGCCTCCAAAGGAAGTGGTCGTGCACAAGACAAAACAATACCAGGACAAAGCAAGAATAGGACAAGACAAGAACAAGACAAGGTAAGGAAAAGAACAGGACAAGTCAAAACTTGCCTGTTTGTCGTAGACAAGACAAATAGGCAAGTACTTATAACCTTCCGAGCCTCCGAAGGAAGTGGTGGACAAGACGCAGCGAGAGACGACGGAGCTTGACTTCATATCCATCCCTGGAGGCGCCGCGGAGCCGCCCAAGACTTTCAAGCCGTTCGCTTCAGACCCGGACAAACAGGCAAGTACTTATAACCTTATAACCTTCCGAGCCTCAGAAGGAAGTGGTCGCAGAAAGACAAAACAAGACAAGGACAAAGCAAGAATAGGACAAGATAAGGACAAGACAATAACAAAACAAGAACAGGGCAAGACAAAACTTGCCTGTTTGTCGTTAACAACAATATGTCATGCATGGCTGAACCGATATTAAAAAAGCCATAAGTTCTCGACTACAGTGACCCAAATACTGTAGTTTAATTTTTTTTTCTCGTGGGGCCATCGTAATTGCTCAAAAAACCTGTATTCATTGTTCAACATTTGAATAATTAATCGAAAACGACGCTTTTTTTCTAAATTTTATACCCCCAAATTTTATTACCCCCAAAGTATCAATATCGCGAGTCAAATAAGAAGCAAACGTCACAGGAAGATAATATCCGAGCTCCTAAACTTTGACAAGACCTTTCTGTAACACGTTGTATAATAAAACAATGAATTTCCCTCCACAGAAGCGGTACGAGGCCTTCCTCCAGAACAAGCCCTTGCCAGAGCGAGAGGGCGCTAGCGGCGCGCTCGCCGCGTGGGAGCGAGACAGAGAGCTTCGCGAGTTCACACAGGCTGCCAAGCTATACAGCCCGCTGTCCGGTGTCATGGCCGACAGGTGAGTTCGGCCTTCGGCCTTTGGATTCGGCTTTCGGCCTTCAAGCGTCCTATGAGCCTTCAACCGTTTTGGGCTATACAGACCGCTGTCCGGTGTCATGGCCGACAGGTGAGTTCGGCCTTGGGCCTTTGGGTTCGGCTTTCGGCCATGAGTTCGGCAATCGGCCTTCGATCATCCTACCATTTTTGGTTTCTGTCTTTAACCATCTATTGAGCCTCGAGGTTGGCATTCAAATTAAATCTTTGGCAAAAAATCGATTTAGCCATCCACTGAAACTTGTCATAGAGGTTCTCCCCGAACTATGAACCCGCGACCCCATATCTCAGCAACCCTTCGACCGATTTGGCTCATGTTCGTACTTAAAAATTCTCTTTGCCTCATTTACCCGCCTACAAAATTTGATGACGATCCGACAAAATTTACTCAAGTTATCGTCGAACGAACATTCATACATTCACACATACAAATGCCGGACTGTTCCAGTAGACTCGGAGAACTTCGCTCGCTCGTTCAATTATGTTCATGCTGCCTAAGTTCATTTGGTCCTGTTCTCTCTTTTCAGGGACAAAGATACTGGATATTCAATTTTAAAAGAGTAACTTTTCTAGGTTATCTGAAGCACATTGTGAAAGATGTACAAATTTAATATGTATTGAAGTCAGAACTTTCATTGAGTAAAAAGTGACGACGTATGCATTGTATGCGTATTCTAAGTAGAAAGCGTCCTTAGAGCTCTTGTAGTTCCGTTTCTACCACGTCTTGCCATTTTCCAGCAATAATCGGAAAAGGAAATAAGTATTACTATTAAGTGATCACGCGCCATCTATGCATATACCTAATGTAATCTAAAATGTTTAAACTCCAAGGGCACGCTGAAAAACATGGCGATGGCGGCACATCTAAGCGTGCCCCATTACCAAAAATGTATATCTAATCGTGTTTTAGTTCATAAGGTTAACATTTTTGCAAGTCTTTTTTGTAATAAACCTTTTTTTATTCTTATTCTATTCCGAACTGAAGATTTCAATATTGGGTTAAGGGCGACCAGTGAAAGGATTCAGATAATCAGCAGAGATTTTAGATAATATTTTAGATATTATTTGCGTCTAGACATGGCAAACGACAAGAGACAAGTGACAGTACAAGCTAACATATAGGTTTACCTCTACAGCCAGTTCTAACATTTAATTTGCAGGTTCACCCACGCCGAAGAGCCTGACGAGCAGCCAACCAACGCCCTTTGCACGGTGGCGCGAAGCCGACGAAACATCGGCCTGGCCTCGGAGGCGGCGGCCGCGGCGGCCTCTGCCGGCCTCTACGGGGCCGCCACGCGCTCGCTGGCCTCTTGGCGGCCTCACGCGTTGATCTGCAGGAGATTCAACGTGCCCGACCCTAATGGAGCGAGGTAAGAGCGTTAAAATATCGGCCTGGCTACGGAGGCGGCGGCCTCTACGGGGCCGCCACGCGCTCGCTGGCCTCTTGGCGGCCTCACGCGTTGATCTGCAATTCAACGTGCCCGACCATAATGGAGCGAGGTAAGAACTTTTAATATAGGCCTGGCTACGGAGGCGGCGGCCTCTGCCGGCCTCTACGGGGCCGCCACGCGCTCGCTGGCCTCTTGGCGGCCTCACGCGTTGATCTGCAATTCAACGTGCCCGACCCTAATGGAGCGAGGTAAGAGCGTTAAATATCGGCCTGGCTTATAGCAATCTAATATGCCCAGTTACTAGAGGTGTGTAGCAACTCATTTTCAAACGCGAACTACTGTGAGTCAAAAGATACGAGTACTGTTAAAGGAACCAGAACTGCTAAGGGAACGGGAACTGTTAAAGGAACGAGGGCCGGCGAGCTTATTTAGCTCCTTGTGAACCAAGTGAACTACTGGACTAGAACGAACTTGTTCTTTGAAGTGAATGGACTAAATTAACTAAGTTCGTTTCAATAAAGCGTTGGGCGTATGACTACCAGTTACCATTGTACATTGGCATCCTAGCTTTTGATCAAGACAAATAAATAGGTATAAAATTTATTGTTACACTCGCTAATTGTTTTTTTTTTTTTTTGCAGACCCGAGGACAAAAAGGACGACAGACCAAAAGTCTCCTACTCCATCTTCGACTATCTCGAAACTTCTGTGCACGATAAGGAAAGTTTCACACGGGACCAAGCCACTTTCAGCGGTTCTAAATCCATAAACAGAGAGCCAGTGGCAAATACTTCTAGCTCACAAACAAACGCCGCTGTAAATAAAAAGGAAATACATGCAGAGAGTAGACAGGATAGTCGAGTTTCTATGACAGAAAAAAGTGGCACAGTCACGCAAGACAGCGTACCAATCTCAGATCCTAATAAGAGAATGACGGTAGCAGAATTATTCCGGAAAGAGTCCGAGAAACAACTAAAAGAAAGTGAATCGAACGATCCGACAGTTCTAACGGAAACTATTGGGAAATTCGACAAAATGGAGCTCTACAAGTCTATATTTTTAAGCGACAGCGAAGACGAAGACTTAAAAGATGGCGGCGGTCAAGAAAAAACCGCAGAGTATAGCGACTTCACAGATGCGCCGAAAAATGTTGAAAGAAATCTTTCTCCGCCTAGAGGCATTTTTGCCAACATAGATTTCGACGAAATCAACTCGTGGAGTAAACCATCGGAACCCAAACCAAAGGATACGGAGAAAGATAAAACAAATATCACTGAAACAAAGGAAGACGACGACAACCTTTACGGCCCGAAAATACCCGAAAGCTTACTTCGGAAATCAGAGGGAGAGAGCAACAACTTCAGACCCGCGTTTAGAAGTAGGAGCGAAAGGGACAAAGACATTCAAGTTCTTTCCTCGTCAAGTTCCGATTCGTGGGTCGAAGTCGGCGAGGACAAGAAAAAGAAGAAGCTAAAAAAGAAAAAGAGTAAAAAACATAAGAGTAAGCATAAAAAATCTAAACATAAGAAAAAAGATAAATAGACTGTTTTGTTGTTTATGAACTTAGTTTTATTTTCATTGAGTCCAGCCGAGAGATCGGTAGAAGTGGCGCGAGGGGGCAAAAATGGGCAGAGGTGGGCTGATGTCGTGGTTTATCGATTCTTAGTTTTACAACGTGTTAGAAAAGCTCCTAACTCTTTTTCTTTTAACGGTGTAACCCACTGGTCAACTTGATGACATTTCTGTAATTTTTCTTTTGGATCATGATTGTGTGCATTTGCATAGTTTTAAAATGATAAAACGAACATTGTATCAATGGTAGTCAAATTTTAAAAATACTTTTCTCCCGCCACAGCGCTTACATTTAAGGGTCCGTATAAGGCTAACTAGCGCCACCAATGTTGAAAAAATCATATCTCGCTTCAGAAAGGGTTTCTGACAAAATCCTAAGATGAGCTCATGCGCCATGCTTTTCTAGATTTTTAAGTGTGGGTACCCAACTCAATTTCTAGTCTTAAGCTAAAAAATTTTCGATAACCGCCAAAAACGGCCGTTTTTGGCGGTTATCGAAAATTTTTTAGCTTAAAAGTAAATTTCGAAGAGGGTATCTACACTTAAAAATCTAGAAAAGCATGGCGCATAGGCTCATCTTAGGATTTTTCCAGAAACTTCTTCTAAAGGAAGATATGATTTTTTCAACATTGGTGGCGCTAGTTAGCCTTATACGGACCCTTAAGGCCTTGCCTTGAAATAAATGTTTTTAATTAATTAATTTTAATGAATAATTTAAAAATCAACGGAAAGACAGAGCAAAAAAATATTTGATCCCTAGTTAGGACCTTTTTTAACACCTTGTATGACTTAAATATTTCGATGTTTATGGCCTTACGTCCGTAAAGGAAGTCCCGTAACGCAGTTGGCACCTTTCACGCTTCCTTCGAGCGCGAGTGAGCCGACTATAAATCCGGTATCAAATTAGACATTGCGTAAGTTAACGTGCACAACTGAAAGCGTCGAGTTGGAATGTACCCAAGGGTACAAGGTCACGGGAAACGACGCCGAACGACGAAAGCGTTTTTTGCAAGAAAACAAATCGTAAAAATACTTTTGTTTATTTTTGTGCTAGCTTACGCTACGTCTCGCTCACCTATCGGAGAGCGAGGTACGAGTATTGGTCGCGGCACCGTCAAACTTTGAATGCGAAATTGTAGGTCACCGACGCGTCTTGCATGATGAAGGATGAACGAGCTTTGACACCAATGTGAAGGTATCTGTTAGAGAGGTAGTCATAGGTGTATCGAGCTACCTACATATTATTGACCTGAAAATTTTCAACTTCTAAATGTGATTCTCAACAACTTTTGTTCTACGACTTTGGTGAAAGCGTAATTTTATTTTTTCGATACAAAATAATTATGGGGAGGTAGAGAGTGCACAAAGCGCGCCGCGCAGGCGGCGCTGAAATGCTACAATAGCATTTTTTTTAAGAATAACAAATGTTAAAAAAATTCAAAATAACGAGCTATTCGAAAGTTGTAGAACAAAGGTTGTTGGAATTGACGTGTTTTAGGAATAAAGCTATAAAAATTACCCTGTATATGACTAAGTACTCCCAGTACCTAGATAGTGCTCCCAGTAGATCAAACTTGTTTTAGGAATAATTATGTATGACAAATGCTAAGCAACCCAGCCCAGTAGATCAACTCAGTGGCGTAGCATTGGGCCCCATGGCCCCGGGCGGCACACGTAAGGGGGCGGCGGCGCCAGGTGGCAAGGGGCGCCAAAATGACCAGCAGAGCACCCCAAAATTTTGCAGGCGCCTTTTGAGACGCACGGGACGGCGGGACGGGCTATGTATCTTCTTGGCATAAATCTCAAGTATTGTTGGCGCCTTTCGAATGAGCATACCCACCTTTACATAGTTTTTTCGGGATCTATTCATTCTATTAAGACATTAATAAAATCGGTACATACCTAGGTTATGTTAGGCGAATTTAATTTTGACGCCTTTTGAGAGGTGGAAGAGCCTTATTGGTACCTTTTAAATAGGACCTTAGTTACCTCAGGCCCGGTTTCTGAGTTGAGAATTTTACTAAGCACATACTTACGTATCGCTCTGACACGCTCTTTTGTGAGAAATCTGCAGAGACAGGACGATACTTATCCATTTGCTTAGCAAAATTCTCACTTAGAAACCGGGCCTCAGTAATTCAGTTATTCAGATTTTTTTGGGCGCACTCTATTTTTCTACATTTTTGTGGTAGTAGGTAGGTACTTAGTACAAAAATATATTTAAAAGTTACATTTAATTTTTCGAGCGCGTTTTTGCCCTCGTTGTATGACAACCAAAAGTAAAGTTTCTATGTGCCAGTCACGGAATCCAAAATTAACTATTGGCCAGCTCTTTGAATTTCAGTCCAAATATTCATAAGCGGATAATTATTATCTCCTTTAGTAAAATCGGCGAATTGGCTGGCACCTTGAGCCCACATTTTTGCAATTTACAGAATAGATATTGATTAAGTATGCTAAAAAAGTGAAAAAGTTAATTTTTGAGCTTACTGTGTGCGTTTGGCCTATTAACAAACAAAGTAAACCACGATAATGATATTTTGGGGAAAATTTATGAAATTTCGGGCGCACTGCGCGCGTTTCTTTTTAATTAAAAAACTAAAAGAACCGTAAAAAATATCATTGTAGGAATAACATTAGTGAATTTTTGGGCGTCTGTTTTAATAAATTCTCGGCTTTAATTTTTTTTAAAGATTGTTTAGTTTTGGCGAAATCAGTGAATTTTCATGCTTGCTGTGCACTTTTTTCCTATTTTTAATCAAAGGAAACCACAATAATAACATGTAGGTGAAAATCGGTGAATTTTTGGGCGCACTGTGTGCTTTTCTTTTGAATTAAAAAACAAAGAAAATCGTAAAAAATATCATATTATTATGTAGCGATAACATTAGTGAATTTTCGAGCGTCTGTTTTAATACATCCTCGGCTTTAATTGCTTTTTAAAGATTTTTTAGTGTTGACGAAATCAGTGAATTTTCATGTTTGCTGTGCGCTTTTTCCCTATTTACAATCAAAGGAAACCACGATAATCATATATAGGTGAAAATCGGTAAATTTTCGGGCGCGCTGCGCGCGTTTTTTTCTAATTAAAAATCAAAGAAAACCGTAAAAATTATATGTGAATTTTTCCTATTTACAAACGAATTAAACCACGATCGTTATTATAATTCGTTGTGTTAAGTTAATAAAGTTAACAACATTCTGACATTTAAAAGATTTGGTTTTTATTGCGCCATTTCTTCCCAAGTTCCCACACATGCGTACTTTCAAAAAAGTTGTTCGATGTACCTACTTAGATACATAAGTTCCATTGAAAAAATATTTAAACTTAAAAAAAAGGGCTCGGGGGGGGGGGGGGGGGGCGAATTTCCGATCGGCCCCGGGCGGCAAAAACCCACGCTACGCCACTGGATCAACTTCAGTGACAGACAACATGATACTGTACCGGCTACATATTTATGCAACATCAGCATCACGCATGCCCCAGGCAAATTGGTAAACAACTAGGTAAGTAAACTATTCAGTGGCAGTTTCATAATAACAAAACTTTAGTGCGTAGGTACCTATGTATCTACCTATTGTAAACAGTTTTATCGGACGCTATATCACGCACACGCACCGAAAGTCTGATTAAGCCTCGCGTCCATTAGGCGGATCGGGGCGGATTTTTGCCGGCGGCAAAAATCCGCCTGCCTATATTTTATATGGAAGTGCGTCCACTAGAGCGCATCGGGGCGGGGCGGGCCGCGACGCAATATTTTTGCCGGCGGATTTTTGCCGGCGGCATTACCCGCCCCGATGCGCCTAGTGGACGCAGGGGCAACAGCATGCTCGCGCATGCGAATGCGCGCGAGTGTTGCCATTTGTCGACCAGAATACATAATCGGCTGAATTATTGTTGTTCTTGTTTATAATAATGTAAAGAATTCTATGCTATTGGCGTGAACGAAAAATCGCTGAACAAACGCTTAGTACGAATAGCTCAGTAAAGTTAAGCTACAAAAAAATAAAACTGTAAAAAAATTGAATTACCCTCCACGCTGCTATCGTCCAACCTTAAGGGTGGACGATAGCAACGTGGCGGGAGATTAAAAATTTTCACAGTTTTTTACATTTTGTAGCTAAACTGAGCTATTTTTGTTCAGCGATTTTACGTTAGACAAAAATAGCTCAGTTTAGCTACAAAATGTAAAAATCTGTGAAAATTTTGAATTTTCCGCCACGTTGCTATCGTCCACCCTTAACCGATCATGATGATGAAGAAATACCAGCAGAAGTATTAGAAGTTGATTTTTGGTTTGGTTAAGTTTATGGTTTTCACAAACGCCGTATTGTTCCAGTAGACTCGGAGAACTTCGCTCGCTTCTCTCGCTCGTTCAATTATTCCGTTTCGGATCCAGATTGAACGCAGGTTGGACGTAACTCAACGCGGGATTTTTTTGTAACTAAATATTGAAATGAAAAAATATTACGTATACTGCGTGTTATTCACTAGGTAAGTAAAAAAAAAAATGTCATCGAGTATTTATCATCAATTTTATTAGTTTAAAGTGCATGAAATCCCTAATATAAAATAGTCTGTAATTTTGGCATGAATGAATAGGGCTTGGCAATTTTTTTGCAGCCAAGGGCCACATAGAGCCAAAATGGCATAAAAGCGGACCGTACCTGAAACTATAGGTAGGTACTTACCATACCCTATAATTATTTTACCCATAGTATATTCAGAGTGAGATGAGCGCGCGTCAGAAAATTTCAGTCTCAATCATACAAAATAATTTCAATCTGTTCAAAATTTCTCAATCGACTAGGCATCAAAAAGTTACAATTTAGGCAATGTCACAAAAAGTCACAACGAGGGCTCAAAAGTTACAATATTTGTGATTAGACAAAGTGGCAACACCAAAAAATCCGCCGAGCCGATGCGCCGATCCGCCCCGATGCGCTTAGATGGACGCACCCCAACGTTGCGTTGCGTTGCGGCCCGGCCCGGCCCGCCCCGATCCGCCTCATATGGACGCTAGGCTTTAGAATCTGTTTTCGCTTACAAATAGATACGCAAATAGCACAATAGTCACATCGACTCATCGCTGTTTGTTGTCTTATGTCGTGTTGTTTTGTTTTATAGTAAAGTGTTGGTTGGTATGGAGCAGACTTTCCCAACCTTTTTGAAGGGCGGACGGATCCCTTTTTATGTTCTTGTTTAATAAGCAAATTCACATAGTTAACTACATACATGTATGTAAGTCTATTTTAGCATTAGGCTCCTACGACTTTATGTAAGCCTAGTACTTTTTCATCAAGTCTCGTGGCGAGCTCGAAGGGGACAGTTCGGAAATGGCCCGTTTTCAAAGACTTCATAGATGGCGCCATAGAATTAGGACACCTAGAGCCTCGCGTCCATTAGGCGGATCGGGGCGGATTTTTGCCGGCGGCAAAAATCCGCCTGCCTATATTTTGTATGGAAGTGCGTCCACTAGAGCGCATCGGGGCGGGGCGGGCCGCGACGCAATATTTTTGCCGGCGGATTTTTGCCGGCGGCATTACCCGCCCCGATGCGCCTAGTGGACGCAGGGGCAACAGCATGCTCGCGCATGCGAATGCGCGCGAGTGTTGCCATTTGTCGACCAGAATACATAATCGGCTGAATTATTGTTGTTCTTGTTTATAATAATGGAAAGAATTCTATGCTATTGGCGTGAACGAAAAATCGCTGAACAAACGCTTAGTACGAATAGCTCAGTAAAGTTAAGCTTCAAAATAATAAAACTGTAAAAAAATTGAATTACCCTCCACGCTGCTATCGTCCAACCTTAAGGGTGGACGATAGCAACGTGGCGGGAGATTCAAAATTTTCACAGTTTTTTACATTTTGTAGCTAAACTGAGCTATTTTTGTTCAGCGATTTTTCGTTCGCGGCTATAACATAGTATTCTTTTCATTATTGTAAACAACAGAACAACAATAATTCAGCTGATTATGTGTTCTGGTCTACGATAAGTTTTTTGGGCAGTGCCACTGCTTCATAGACCAGAACACATACTAATCGGCTGAATTATTGTTGTTCTGTAGTTCACAATAATGAAAAGAATACTGTTTTATTGCCGCGAACGAAAAATCGCTGAACAAAAATAGCTCAGTTTAGCTACAAAATGTAAAAATCTGTGAAAAATTTGAATTTTCCGCCACGTTGCTATCGTCCACCCTTAACCGATCATGATGATGAAGAAATACCAGCAGAAGTATTAGAAGTTGATTTTTGGTTTTGTTAAGTTTATGGTTTTCACAAACGCCGTATTGTTCCAGTAGACTCGGAGAACTTCGCTCGCTTCTCTCGCTCGTTCAATTAGCCAGTTTCGGATCCAGATTGAACGCAGGTTGGACGTAACTCAACGCGGGATTTTTTTGTAACTAAATATTGAAATGAAAAAATATTACGTATACTGCGTGTTATTCACTAGGTAAGTAAAAAAAAAAAATGTCATCGAGTATTTATCATCAATTTTATTAGTTTAAAGTGCATGAAATCCCTAATATAAAATAGTCTGTAATTTTGGCATGAATGAATTTTTTTTGCAGCCAAGGGCCACATAGAGCCAAAATGGCATAAAAGCGGACCGTACCTGAAACTATAGGTAGGTACTTACCATACCCTATAATTATTTTACCCATAGTATATTCAGAGTGAGATGAGCGCGCGTCAGAAAATTTCAGTCTCAATCATACAAAATAATTTCAATCTGTTCAAAATTTCTCAATCGACTAGGCATCAAAAAGTTACAATTTAGGCAATGTCACAAAAAGTCACAACGAGGGCTCTAAAGTTACAATATTTGTGATTAGACAAAGTGGCAACACCAAAAAATCCGCCGAGCCGATGCGCCGATCCGCCCCGATGCGCTTAGATGGACGCACCCCAACGTTGCGTTGCGTTGCGGCCCGGCCCGGCCCGCCCCGATCCGCCTCATATGGACGCTAGGCTTAGAATCGCAATCAGTGCTCGCAAAGTGAAGCAAATAAATGCATACCAAATTGGTACGCTTTCCAAAACGGCATGTCAGTGTTCAAGGTCACTTTCAAGCGAACGGAGCTCCTGCAATTTTATTCAAAATGACGGGTTTTTGCTGTGTTTGGCTGCACAAACAGCACGGATAAGAAAGATGAAGGCACGAGGATCACTTTACACCAGTAATTACAACGATTCCACTTTATATTATGTCGAAAAAGATCGTATTTAGATTCAACAATTTTCTTCCGTATGACATTCAACATTTTTTATGGGGTTGCCAGTAGGTAAAATGTCGAAAATCACAATACACAAAAAAACAATTTTAGAAATATCAATCTAGAGCTTTGTTTTAGTTTTCCTTTAACAATGAATGACTTATGAACGGACTTCAAAAAAGTAGGAGGTTTCCAATTTGTGTAGCTTTTTTATGGGTGTTCAACAATAACTTTTTACCTTGCGGACCGATTTTAATATTTTTTTTAACCACCGATCCAAAAAGAGGGGTGTTATAAGTTTGAACGCTGTGTCTGTGTGAATGTGTGTGTGTGTCTGTGGCAGCGTAACTCTTAAGCGAGTGAACCAATTTGGATGAGATTTTTTTTATATGAACGAAGTTTTCCTAGCAATGGTTCAGCAACATATTTTATCAAAATCGGTTCAGCCGTTTATGAGATATTTAGGAGATATCTACACCTAAATAAATTCCCCCGAAAGCAAAGTTGAGTAACAATAATTGAAAATTTTGTTATTCTTTAGCATTTCTCATTTCAAATTACATTTAAACATAAAATGTACGTTGTACCTATATATTTTTGTAAAACCCTTCATTTTGATTCCCCACTCGATAGGTTTAAAAAATAAAAAATACCATTGTTTGGGGCTAAAAATCGGCTATTTTTGTTTTTTTTTATATACCTAGTGTCACTCTTACAATCAAGATGAATCTAACGACACTTCGCAAGCTAAAATCCATCAAGCCGTTTAATTAGGCTGCAGAGCGTGCCAAAGAAATGTACATACATACATACATACACTCGAAAAACATAAACCTCCTTCTAGGGCAGTCGGGTACAACTTTTTTTTTGTTTAGATCTCAGATCCTAGATTTGAAGTTCATACGCACAAATATTGAGAAATGTTACTTTAAATAACATGGACTTCTTGTCCGCAAACATAATTTAATATGTCTATCACCTTACCAACCAGAAGGAAAGTCACAATATTGTGAAAAGCTTATTACGCTGGCAGCATTATTAGGGTGCATGTGTTGTGTAGGCGATTGTCACAGTCAGCAGCTTTACGCACACATACAATTTCAATTTCGGGCGGCGTTTTGAATGGACGGACTCCGTCTAGGTGTAGTGAGTCTATGGATGGCGCCTATAAAGGCGTGGCCATAGAAGAACCGGGACGTAACTGTCAAATTTCGCTTAACACAGATTATTATTTTTACAGTCACGTCCCGTTTCTTCTAATAAGGCCACGCCTGTAAGCGCCATCTATTAAGTGCTTTGAATTCAGCCTTCAACTGTCAGTCGAAAACGGACCTTGACTGCCGTGTTCTAAGTTGAGAAATTCACTAAGCAAATACGTAAGTATCGTCCTGCCTCTGCAGATTTCTCACAAAAGAGCGAGACAGAATTAGTAAAATTCTCAATTCAGAAACGGGGCCCTAGAGTGCAATTTTCCACTGAGGTGGTAAACGCCACTAGTTATTCCCAACCACCAACACGTTGGCAGTCTCGAAGGGGACAGTTGGGAATAAATAAATTAACCTTTCCACCCTGATGAGGAAAAACGATAACCAACTGTGTGACCCAGAGGTCCGCGACCCGAGGTTGGGAAACTCTGGATACAGTGAGCGCGAGACCATTGACATGACATGACACCACTCACCAAAGAAAGTATTTGTGGAGAGGCAGAAGGCCGACACACACAACCAGAATGGTATAGAATAAGACTTACTTACCTAGTATAAGTACCTAAAAAAATTGACCCCACATCCCATCATTGCCTTGATGATTCGAGCAGGCGTTTGATACGGTAAGTTTTAGGTAGGGACTTACACTTTTTGTCATACAAGGTTTCACAAAAGATGCTAACTCTTTTTACAGGGTCATCGCACCTGATGAAAGGGATCACAACCAAAATATTTTTTTAGCTCTATGACGTTCCGTTGATTTTTAAATAATTAAAATGTAAGCGCTGTGTGTGACGCGAGAAAAGTATTTTTAAAATACTGTTTCCATAGACTTTCACTAAGTTTTAACAGCCTGAAGCTATTAAAATACAGCTAAGCAAACAACCATATTTTTTAATTGGAGCTAAATCCAAAAACAAAAAAATTTTGAAAATTTTACAATTTTGAGGTTATAAAAAAAAAGTTGTGTTTTTCAACTTTTTTTTGCAGATTTGTCATTATGTTGACCAGCAGGTTACACCCTGTAAAAAGAGTTAGTATCTTTTGTAACACGTTGTATAGGTACAGTCGGCCACACGCTAGGATACCCCTTTTTGTTCGATTGGCGCCCTTATGCCGTGCGCGGTAAGAGCTGCCATGGGGTATCTGTGGCTGTGGCCGACCGTACCTACTTTATGATACTAAAGTCGCAGAGATTGCCAGCTGGTACCTGTGGTGGTGAGTTTATATAAAGACTTTTGGGCACCCTAGCTATAGTTTATGCGGAGTTAGGTAACCACTACGGGATCCCTAAAACTTAGGCAGTAGGCATCGGGGCCTCTGGCTGGACTCAGTTATTTTGTGCCGATTTTGTTCCATACAATAAGGAAGGTCGAAAGACGAGCAGTCTGCTGTCTGTGTCTGACTGTTCAAAAGTCTAAATCCATGGCGGTAGCAACCATGAATTATTTATTTGAACTGTCCATTACTGTTTCAAATGAAGATACAGTTGAAGTCACAAAGCAAGAGAATCGTTGAACTAAAAACAAAGAAAATAACAGTTTGGTGCAGTTTGCCCACTCGCTCGAAAGAGAAAGAGCGAGCCGCGAGCTGTAGATAAGAAGAGACAAAATATCGAGCTTCATGAAAAGGATGCAGTACGAGATTATCGCATAGTTAAAGAGAGAGGCACAATAAAAACGGGCTGCCAACGTAACCTTTTGATAGATAAGTTGGTTGGTTGGTTGGTTGGTTGGTTGGTACGCATGCGTCAATTGTTTGCCAGGGCCATACTCAGGTCAAGTCTATTTTAGTTTGGTATAGGTATGGTTATAAGTTTATAACCCCTGTCATTAAAGAAAACATTTAGGACGGAGTTAAAAACCTAGCGTTGTCTCGCTTTGACTGTATTAATTAGAGCGAGAGGGCCTGTGTTTTGAAGTTCATCCTAAATGTTTTCTTTAATGACACGGGTTATACTGTGTACAGTAGACATGTGTAGGTAATGCTTGTAATATTACAAAAGACATATTACACAACGGTGTCATGAAATATTACACATTACACGAGAGAATAAAGCATGGCACATAGCATTTCATTACACTAGATGACATGAAACATGACACATGGCATTTCAGCACACTGTACGTACTGCAATGAAAGTGTGCTGAAATACCATGATGTCATGTTTCATGTCTGCAATGAAGAAATACCATGATGTCATGTTTCATGTCTGCAATGAAGAAATACCATGATGTCATGTTTCATGTCTGCAATGAAGAAATACCATGATGTCATGTTTCATGTCTGCAATGAAGATATACAATGATGTCATGTTTCATGTCTGCAATGAAGAAATACCATGATGTCATGTGTCATGTTTGGTGCCATGATATAAGGTAATATCACGCGGTATGAAATGTCATGAAATATATCATGACTTCGAAGTGCACTGTTTCGCGCATGTCTAGTGTACAGCTAGAAACTGTGTGTGACCACTAGACTGAAGTGGAAATGGGCTGGCCAATTATAAGCCGCATCGGTCGGTTCGTTCCTTTTACTGTTTACTGCGCATCGGTATGCTTGTGTTGATTTAGGTTAGGGCTTAGGGCTGCCCTTCCTTATTCGGTCTTTACGTTTTTTTTCTTGCTTCTTTTCAGTTTCCAGATCAAAAGATTCTGAAAAGTCTCAAAAGTAGCTGTTTTTTTAGGTATGTACCTATAGGAAAAAACGGTTTTCAAAGAACATCGAATGCGGCCCTGGCAAAATACAATCAGCTGTTTGTGGTGAAGTGACAGCTCCTGACAAATACAAAATGGTTGAAAACTAAAGTTGGCAAACAAAGAAAGGAAACGTAATAGCGTATTTTAGCTTTGAAAATCAGTTTTTAAAGTGAAAGTGTGATAGAAAAGTGTGTGTTTGGAGTTTTATCACAATGTTGGATTTGGAAATCATCCCCGAACGTTCCCTGGGCTGCGATTCTTGGGAATTCGTATTGGGTGAGCGAAGCAAAATGTTTATTCCATACGTCAGTATTTTGCGTTGTATTTCCACGGGTGGAATCTTACGCAATTGTGTTTTTGCTTGTTTTATCGGGCAGCTGGTCAATCAGGGAAATTGCTACATGAATTATTTCGCATGTTTCGTTGGGGCAACATCGATTTTTTCGCCTTCAAATGTAGCTCGGTCCGTTTCTTTGTGTGGGACTCCGTTCACAGTGTTTATTTATTTTTTTATTGTTAAACAATGACACACTTGACCGTGAAAGTGGTAGGCGAAGTAAACAACCGTTATTTGGTAATTTTATACCAAAATTATTTATATATTTGAAGGAGGCTTAATGTAAGATGCTATCTAAGAATAACAATTACGATTTAATTTATTTCAATCGATTTCTGTATGTAACTATCTTGGTTTTTGTGGTATTTTTCCTCTATAAAATAATAAAATAATGTTGTTTACTCTTAGATAACTTGCAGTTAATGGCAAGACCTGTTACTCAGTCAATTTTAATTAACCAAAATCCAATCAATCAGCTAGTAACAGATAAAACTCTTTATTATACCAATAATACTAAAACTAGTTTAGTACTTTGGTTGGATGGACTGGGGCTTAATTCTGTAACGCAATGGTGTCTCGATAGGTTCCCAGTGGAAGGACAAAACCGGGTTAAAATCTTAATTTTTCTCCTACAACCAGTGAACTAATCCTCTAGAATTACAATCAGAATATTCTTTACTTTACTAGAAAACATTGAAAGGACAGACAGAAATAATAAATCGTAATTGAAGCCTACAACTGGGAGCCTATCAAGGCACCATTGCGTTACAGACTCAGGCCCCAGGACTCTGTTGATCTACATCGCAGATTCTATGTAGAAAGCCAAATATAGTAGATATTTACGATGGCAGTGTATCAAATGATCAAGCTTTTACATCCATCATCAGACATCTCCAAACCAGCAGATAAGCTTTAAATATTGACCTCATGTCTATCTATCTATATGTCCGGCCCATGACTGTAGCCCACTGTTGGGCATAAGGCTCCTTCTTTGTCACACCAACCTCGTCGGTCCCATGACAGCAGTGTCCACTGCTTCCCGGCCAACTTTTTGATGTCATTGACCCATAGGATGGTGAGTAGTTCTAGGCCACCACTCAGTGACTGCTTTTGTCCACCGAATAAAATGTCCCGCCCATCTAGGGTTGCCATAGGTATGTCCAACTAGCCAGTCAAACATGTCCTCCGTTTTACAGTTGTGTGCGGTCAAAAATATACAAGTCCGGCTGGTTCATTTTTTTTACGCTTTTCCTCGATTAGTATTGTAATACCAGACTTAACTTACTGGTTTCCTCCCTGGATAATTATTCTTGTTTTAATTATTTTATTTTTTTTCCCTTACAGGTGTAGCCCTTCTGATCTTATTTTATTTTGCTTTTATTTAAGGAGAATTTTAGGCTTCTTTAAGATTGAAGTAGGCTCATTTATTTCACATACAACAAGAAATGATATCATGACATTTCCGGCGAACGGAAAAAAACTGCTATTTCAGACTGAACATAAAGCAAAAACTTTCAAATGCAAAGCAATAAATACAAGCTTCAAAATCATCACTATAAAAAAAATTGCTGCATTAAAATGTAAGAAAATAAATATTAACTACTATGTTTACATCGACAAAGAGCATCGATAACATTTTGAAGCGGGGTAAGATCAGCTTGCCTTGGAGGTCGAAGGGGTGGCGAGACTGAAAAGGTTAGAAACCACTTAAAGTACCAAACTTTTTTTTTTTAAATAAAAAGCAATTTGTCCCGTTTTCAGTTTGTCCATTTTGTCAATTTGCAATTTGTCCTGGCAACCCTCCGCCCATCTCCACTTCATCTTTTTGATTTGTGCCTATGTTTTCTACTTTGGTCTTCTGTTAGTTTGGTATATTTTATAAAATTATAAACATGCTGTATACTTTATTGCAAAGTTGATTGCTGTAATACCTACTGCCGTTATCATAAAAGTTCAATAGTATTTTTATCTCCACACCACTTGTTGTGACTTTCTGTAGAGGTTGGTGGCATTTATAGCCATCAATATGGTGTGTTGAGTGATGCAATAGTACCTACTTTGATGGAATAATGTAATTCTAAATTGATGACTTTTCATGTGCAGTATATCTATTTTAGTTCCTCATTCATCATCATTCTTAGCCATCGATACTAGCGCTTCACCCCCAACTATGAACACGCGACCCCAGCAACCCCTCGACCGATTTGGCTCATGTTCTAACTTAAAAATTCTCTTGGCCTCATTTACCTGCCTACCAAATTTCATGACGATCCGACTAAATTTACTCAAGTTATCGTCGAACGAACATTCATACATACAAACATACATACATACATACATACATACAAACATACATACATACATACAAACGCCGGATTGTTCCAGTAGATTCGGAGAACTTCGATCGCTTCGCTCGCTCGTTCAATAAAAAATAATAACTAGTGGTTCGCCCCGAACTATGAACTCGCGACCCCATATCTCAGCAAACCCTCGACCGATTTGTTCCATGTTCGAACTTAAAAATTCTCTTGTCCTCATTCACCTGCCTACCAAATTTCATGACGATCCGACTAAAACTCAAGTTATCGTCGAAACATACAAACGCCTGATTGTTCCAGTAGACTCGGAGAGCTTCGCTCGCTTCGTTCGCTCGTTCAATAGATACCTTTAAATCGATGTTCTTAGCCAACATTTGCCCAATGCTGGGTATAGGCCTTATCCCCTTCACGCCAACCTGATCTGTCTCTCGCCAAACGCATCCACAGGCATTCTGATGTAGAACTTTAAAAACTTTTTAAGGGTTCTGTTCAATTAATACGCATTGAGTGCGCGTGGTGTATTTAGGGGTATAAGCTCGAACTCTCTCTCTGAGAGAAGGCCTTTGCCCAGCTAGTGGAGGCTACATCTTAACCCTTCCGCTCGGGGAGGCTTTAACGCGACGCGGAAAACGCGGAAAATGGAGTTTCCACCGTTGACAAAATCTCTCATATCTCCGCACTTACTCAACCAAATGTTGTGAAATAAGAAGTAATCTTTTCTTTAGAAACGACATTATTTGAGGTAGGTACGGAAATATATGGTTCTACGTTAAAAAAGTCTTAATTCTCTGTGCAAAATGAAAATGTAGGCATAAATTCCAGATTTGTGGAATAAATTGTCTATTGAGGTAAAAATACAAACCTTTAGGAACTGAAATCGTTTCTAAGCCAATGTTGAATAAATGCCTAGTACACATAAGTGGTTTCTTTCATCCTACAACATCCAAATCCTAAGAAAACATTACACAACAATCGATGCAAATTCCAGCGGCCGAACGAAGTTGACGAGTGACTGTCAGTGTCAAAATCTTTTGTTTTTTTCTTCGATATTTGGTATCAAATCACAGACAATTTTATACTCTGTGATTCGTCTATACACGATCAGACATTCAGTTCACGACGTGACGCAATATCCGGTAGAAACCATAGAGCGGGCGAACATTCAGAAATCGTTACAGACTTCTATAGCATGATGAATTTATACTGTAAAATGCAAGTTTTTCTTATGAAGTAAGGACCTAAAGAACCAAAGAATAACGTAAATCAACGTAAATTTACTTACCTCTCGTAGAATTTTCAAAACAATACACTTTGTGTGTCAGCTCCGCGCGACGGCTTTTTATGATTTCTGAATGTTTTAGAATAAAAAAAACCTTTTGTTTTTTTCTTACAGTGTGACCAGTGTTTGGTATCAATAAAGAGATAATTTTATGCTCTGTATTTCGTCTATAGACGATCACGCTCTACGGTTTATGCCTGACTCAGTAACCGGCAGAAAGTAAAAGCGCGCGAAAGCGCGTGATGACCCTAGCGCCAACGTACACATGTGTACGTTTCTCGAGCGGACATGTTAAGGGTTCAGTACCAAAAGGGGACCCTATAACTCTGCCTATGCTGTCTGTCTGTCCCTACATAATTTAATCCAAGTCTTTGGAAGCGTTCATACAAATATAATAATAATAATACATACAAATATTGCTCAATTCATAGAATAGGATATGTAGCCCGCACAAATTGAACTTATGTATCAATAATGAAAACAATAGGGCTTGATAACAATAGAATGGATGAAACTATAAAAATGCTAATTTGAACTGCGTCTGACCAGTCAATCCATCCATTCATTTATTTATAGTAGGAATGGTTGTCGTTACAAATATTTTATAGAGAGTTAAAAATCCCTTGAGTTGAGACTTGAACCTGTGATCTGTGGCGTAACTGGCGTAAGATTATGTTCGGTGAATTACTACGAAATTAAAAAAAAATACCCTGCCACGAATTAGCATATCTTATAAACGGTTGAGCCGATTTTGACAAAACATATCTAAGGACACTCGCTAGAAAACCTGCATGCTACTACGGGGCCACAGAACACACACACACACACACACACACACACATAGCGGTGAAACTTATTACACCCCTCTTTTTGGGTAGGGGGTTAAAAAATCTGTGAGGACGGTTAATATTTAGGGGTAGCGACTAGCGATACGTTTTCTCCTAATGAAAATAATACTATTACGCACCGTCTCCAAATTCATAAACATGTTGTTTACCGGTTAAACTTTATTAGCTAGGTATGTTATGAATGATACCCATTACGTATTTTTCGCCAGCTTGACCTTGGCCGAGTTATCAGTGAAAAACAAAAATATTACGCAGGTGGCCATTGCGGTATTAGGTATTTGCGTATTTAGTAAAGAACCAGAGATCTTCAATTGAATTAAGGCGCTGTACATAGTGAATAGCCCGCGCGCCAAGAAAAATGCGCAAAATCGAGTCCTGTATCAAATACACTAAAAAAATCGAAAATGTTCACATATCAAACCCTAGAATTAGCTGAGACCTATCTAAAACAGCCTGTTTCGTGTTGACATTCATAAACATTTTGAAGATATTTTTGATGAAAAAAAATAGGCGGCGCACTTTTTTTCAAACAAAATATCTTGCAATCTGTTATGGGTATCAACACAAAACTGGCTGTTTTAGATAGCTCTCACCTAATTCTAGGGTTTGATATGTGAAAATTTTCGATTTTTTTAGTGTATTTGATACAGGAATCGTTTTTGTGCATTTTTTTTGCGCGCGGGCTAATTCACTATGCCCAGCGCCTTAAGTAAGACGCATAGCAAAATAACAAGTATTCGTAGCACGAGGAGCTTATCGCGTTACATATCGATATCGCTATATCATTTGGTTAAACTACATAAAATGAGACATACAACGGCGTAGAATGTACGATACGGAATCAAAATATCACTGAACTTCGGTAAAAAGCAGTAATTCAGTAATATATATTTTTTTATGTAGAAATATGAAATCAAAATTGTGTCCACATGTTGATAGCTTTATCTACTTACTAGCTTTTGCAGCGACTTCGTCCGCGTGGACTACAGAAGAAGGATATTATGCTTTACTTTGCTCCTAAGTGTAAAAGCGTGATAATATGTAGCCTTTGTATTATTCTGATGTCTAAGCTATCTCTATTCCAAATTTCATCCAAATCCGTTCAGCCGTTTCAGCGTGAAAGAGTAACAAACATCCATCCATCCATCCATACTTATAGTAGGATGTCTGCATTATTATCTATGTTTTGTCGGTGTAGCCGACTAGTTTCGGTTCTCATTCAAGAAAAAAAGTAATAGCTTAGGTATGTTTCTTTTACAGGAATGCATTTCTCGCAGTCGGTGGCCATCATTCAGAGCCAAGTGGGCACGATACGAGGCGTCCAAGTGCTCTATAGTGACCAGGTAAGGGTACCCTCTTGTTCTTTACTTCATATTCTGAAAGAAGTTTAGTACCTTACTGCCGCGGTCTGTAATGCGTGCGTTGCTGGCGCGCTTTTGATGGCCGACTGGGTGTAGCATAGCCTTTCAGCCCTTGATGAAGCTGGAATGAAGGCCGATCCCGAAAAAAATATTTACCCGTTTCTTGAGTAAACAATACTTATGTAAAACGAAGGGGAATGTATTTTTTTTTCAAAACGTTCCTTTAAGTTTTCAACCCTACTCTTAGATATTTTTAGGACACAAAACCCTGGATAACAGATCCAAGAAACAATGTCAAAATCTTGCACAACTCGCAAACGGCCACTTTTTGCGATCTTAAAAGAAAAACATGAATTGACATTTTGTTGACCAGCAGAATAAACCACATAAAAAGAGGTAGAATGTTTTGTAACTCGTTGTCATCGATTTAAATATCGATGCTCGTTGTAGAAAATCATTGATTTCTCAATATTCCCCCTCTTGGCTTCCAGAACCCCCTAGCGGTGGAGCTGGTAATAAACATGCCACTAGACGGCGTGCGGCTCATCTTTGACCCCGTGGCGCAGCGGCTCAAGGTCATCGAGGTCTACAACATGAAGCTGGTCAAACTTAGGTATAGGTGAGTGTCGCCCACTGTATGTCACCCAAACATCAGTGGGAACTAGGTAATATGAGGTAGTTTGGCCACCCCTGGTGTCAATTAATCAATAAAAACAGGGACCAATGGTTTAACGTGCCTTTCGAAAAACGGAAGCGCTCAGACATTATTGCCACTAGCGGTCATCCATCAATGGACTGACCGCGCCCTGTGTTGTTTAATTTCGCCAATCGATTAAGGCCCGGTTTCTGAGTTGAGAATTTTACTAAGCACATACTTACGTATCGCTCTGTCACGCTCTTTTGTGAGAAATCAGCAGAGACAGGACGATACTTACCCATTTGCTTAGCAAAATTCTCAACTCAGAAACCGAGCCTATGAATGGCTTGTCCAACTGGGCTGTGTGTGAGCGCGTCGCACAGTGGTCGATTTGTACGATTTAGGCGGCCAAAACTATTTTATGCTTTATTTCAGTAATAAATACGACAACAAATGCTAATCTGGTATTTTAGAGTGAATATATATGTTTATCCCTATTCGTTTCATTGAAAGCGTATTTTTCTATACAAAAAAACATTTCTGTGAAAATATTTTTGTAAATAACGCCAATGTTTTTAAATTTTCTTTAAATCTCCCTTTGGTGTAAAATATATATTTTGAGTTCATTTGAATTATCGAAATCGGCTTAGTAGTTTTTGATATTTGGGTTAAGAATTATCACAATTTGTTAAGTAAAAGACGGCCGTACATAAAAAAAAATGTTTATTCTCTACAGTCTGCATGCCTATTTAAATTGAAAATAAAATATGGATGACAAAAAAATACAGTATACACTAAAATTAAATGGTCAACAGTTATTACCACATTATTATACTAAATGTTACTTACAATGTTAGGTACCGAATCATAAACAATAAGACAATATTTTATGAAAGTTTAACATACAAATTGTTATGTTACTCTTTAAAAGACAATTCTTCCTCACCGTCACTTTCCATGCATTTATCACAAGTGCCTTTTGTATTTGGGTCTGCAGGAAGCAAAAGCTCCAAAGTTTCCTGCAAAAATGGTTTTGATCGGATCTTCTTTTTTTTTCTCATTGAACTGATGAGTGGATCTGATGTCAAGAGTAACCTGTGATAAATATCAAGGTTACAGTCTTCGCGTGAAAACTTTCGAGCAAAGTTTAGACGGTATGAGCGAAAGTGCTTATTACGAGCTTCTGCAGCTTCCTCCGAAAGTTGACCAATAGGCACTAGAGAATTTTCTATAACTTTTCCACCATGTACCAAAATTGTATGCATGGTAGGAGTCATAGAATGCCAACCATATAACTCTACATACAGTTTTGCTGTCTCCATGGCGTATTCATCAAATTTCGGGACATCTATTTTGTGACCGCTTGATATGGCTTCCAAAATAACTTTAATTCTATAAATAAAATTAAAGTCTATTCCCGTTATTTCAGCAGCCAGATGTGGGTTTTCAAAAAATCTTCTACTAGTATTGCCGTCATTTGTGTTACCAAAATTACATTTTGGCATATCTACCAAGATACCTACTTCTTCTCTGAATCTTTGCTGAATCTCTTTTTTTTTTTGTTGTTCTAGCATCTTTTCTGCTTTGGTTCTTTTTTCACGGTATTTCCCAACGGGCAATTTATAAGCTAAATGTAAAATACTCTCGAATAATCGAATTCTGGCATGTAAAGTTGATAGGCCAAATTCAAGCGATTCTGGGTGAATTTCGTTTTTTTTACTTAAGTCATTAAAGTTTTTTGAAGTGGCTCCGCATATGTAGCATCTACTCGTTGATTTGGTGTCAGTCGCCGCATTGCAAACTTTGCCGTCCACCATGGTCATTTTAAGACTGTGGCTAACCGAGAATTTTTGCCCATTCAGTTCCAATTCCGTGGCTTTTAGGGACTTCACACTGTCCCGAACGTAATTTATTTCATCTTTTGTAATGTCTGTAGACTCTTTTATAAATCTGAATCGTATCGGGCGGCAATATCGTGGTGAAGAAGGAGTCGGGTTTTGCCAAACCATTTTTGTTTTGTCGTTGCCGCAAACAATTTGTAGAGGCACGAATGAGCTCAAAAATATATTTGCATCCGAGTCGGCGTCATTCATTAACTTTTGTTTGTATTGAGCTTGTTGTGAACCATCACAACCCCATTTGCAGATAATCTGCAAGGAATTTCTCTCAGTTTCTGTAAGAGTCATTAGTACTTCTTCGAGGAAAATTGATAATCGCGTGACGGTGTGATCTAACAAAGATTGTAGATCACTTTCAGCACAGGAAGCGGTCACTCGTAGCGTCTCTTTGGGTGGGTAACATTCCTGTTTAGCCTTCAACACTAATTCGTAGCACGGGTAAAAGCTTCTGTTGGTTGCTCGCACAATTTCATATTGACTTCGTGTCAAATCAGCGTCCACGCACATTCGCAGTGCCTCCCGAGGCGTAAGGGGATCTTGTGCCTTTGATTTGGAATGTCTTTTTTTACATTCGTTTGCGGCTGCAGGCGAATTTGTAATATCTTTTAGGACTTGCGAGGCGTTTCTTTTTCCTTCTTTTTGTAAAATTACTTGCGCTGCGTGAACTATCACTTCTTTGCCTACAGAGGAGCGAACTTCTTCTGTTTTCCTCCTTTTAGTTCTTTCACTACATTCACTGAATGTTTTGCTAGGTCGTCCTGACTTATTATGCGTTTTTATGGGCATCTCGAACGTTCCTGCTAACCATGCATCATTGCTTATAAGAAAATTTTCTAGCGTGTTGCGTGCTTTGGACCATCTCTTTTTTATTTCTGTTTTAAAATATGAAAATTTATGATTTATATACTTTTTGTCTTCGTCGGAGTCCCCGTAAGACACTAACAAATAATTTTGTAAGTATTCCAATTTGTCGTTTATTGATGGAGAGTTTTCCTCAATCATCTTATCAAAAAGATATCTGCGAGTTACTACCTCCATGCCCGAGTAACTTGATGAACCTAGAACAACGAAAAGGAATTTTAACGCAAAAGAAACAAAAAAGGAATTTTTCTCACTTTCTGCCTAAGTTAATGAATTATTATTTTTCTCGCGAAGTGGTCAAAGGTGGTGGCTATTTTTTTTGTGGTTATCTGCTCAAAGAGCTATACTATTAGAAACCATAAGGAATTTAACTCGGACGGTCTCGGAAGTACAACATTTTTACTATTGAAAATAAAAAAATGATAATATTTTCTATGAAAAAGGGCGATCTTTGATACGTTGTAACTGCACTAAATATTGATATTCCTTATCTTAATTTAAATTATATTTGAAGGAGCTTACCTGAATTTTCGACTTCCATCACTTTCACTTGTAACTGAATAATATCCAATGAAATATTCACTTTAGAATATCGGTTGCGCTAAGAGTGTCGAGAACGAACGCGTACAGCTTGCGCGACGATCAAGTTCCGACTACCTGTGGGGGCGCGCACGCAGTTCTATGAACTGGGGAGGGGTGGGGTTTGGGCAGTCGGGGTGTCTATTTTTCCGGGAATCAATTAGTTTTGTTATAAGTTAACTTTGAGAAATGGACTTTTGGCCGCCTAAATCGTACAAATCGACCACTGTGCGTCGGTGGGAACTGAAAATGAGTAAAATTGTATCATCTTTTACATCGGCACGAGACACCTACCCTTGAGAAATGTTGGAGTATTTCCAACCTTTTTCAAGGGTACCTACACGCTACTTTACTATGATCCGCGAACTACGAAAAAAAAAACAAACTCAAATAAACTGCAGTGTCCTATCACCACTAGACACGTCAATCCATCTTAAAACTGAAAAAAAAAACTAAAAAACTCTCCATAATGTTGGCAATTTGGCATATATTGACACGTCTCAGTCCGTAAAGTGAAAAAGGCAAAATGTGACCATATCTAAAACTACAGGTGCACTAAGTCGATAGCGAAACTTTAAGTAGGCTGTCTTCTGATCACTACAAACAAATTGTACTAAAACATGAAAAATGGAAAAATCCAAACTAAAAAATGGAGCGAAAAAAAGATCAGCTGTTTCATACATTTGGCGCAGTACTGAGTCGACCTTTTGTATGGAACAGCTGATATTTTTTTCGCTCCAATTTTTTCGCCACCTAGTACAAGTTGTTTGTAGTGATCAGTAGACAGCCTACTTAAAGTTCCGCTATCGACTTAGAGTGCACCCTGTAGATATGCCCCGAAATGCTAAATTACTAGAATGTTGGCCATTGTTTGCATATTGCTTTATACTCCGTTGCTATCAGTGGAGACTTGTTATGTGCCTTCTGCCGTATTATTTTTATGCTAAACCTTTGTATTGGCTGTATGTTTTCCCAAAAAAGATATAAATATCTCTATGCTATGAGAGCGGACGCTGAGGCAAAACAAAAAAAAACAATATATCCTGAAATATTCTAGTTCAGGCAACGTGTAAATTTTTTACCTATGTTATATTAGCTAGGTATTATGAATTATAATCCGTGCGGAATCAGAATGGGATAATACCTTTTGGAACTGAATCGAAAATGACAGTTCTCGAGTAGCGTCAGTACAAAAATTGTTAGTTCTACGTTCTATCATAGGGTTATGAAATTGGAAATACACAAAAATGTTCAATGGTTGCAATCTAAAACGATTCAATGTTATTGCATTAATTGAATAAAACGTGATAAAACTCGAGCAGACACCCACGCGCACAGAAAACACAAGCAAGTTTCGACGCGAGTTTGCCATAGACAACTAGAGTTTGCCGAAATGCTGACGCTACAGGACCGCGAGTGTCTCAGTTCCAAAAGGTATTATCCCATTCTGATCCCGCACGGATTATATGTAATACTTAATTTTATTGAAATAAATAAATTTTAATTTGTATCGTTTTTATTCCGCTGTAGACCATCGCTATCTTGCTTTATTTCACTGAAAGCGGGATATTTTTTTTTATCGACGTATCGTGCTGCCGGGGCAGGTTGAGCTCTAATTTCTCTTTTTATCTTTCCAGCGGCATGTGCTTCAACTCGCCGGAGATAGCGCCCTCTATCGAGCAGGTTAGTGTAATGTTTTTTAATCATTATGTGACATATTCCAAGAAGTTCTGCATGCATTGCAGCAGCAGAATAGAATAGCATAATTTATTTGTCAAACATAGGTGATTTATATACAGATCGTCAAAATAAGATGTGCTCTATGTTTCGCCAAAAGGCGTCCAGGGGGGTTACCCTTGACGCCATTGCGTTCATATTGAGAAAGTTTTTTAATTAATTTCTTTTTTACATTGTATAGTCATCTTTTGATTTTACATACTTCGTAATGTTTATTCAAAGATAATACTAATTTGTACAATACCAATATAAAATGAGCTTTAGTTCGTGTAGTCTTAAATTTTGTAAATTACGCCATATTGAAAAAAATGTGTCAAGGGTAGAGAGGGGCTGTACGACTCGCAGCGACATCTGTTCGCGCTCAACTTTGTGTTTGTGTCTTGTCCGCCAAGCGTGTAGACCCGCCATAACAAGCAAACCTTTGCTAGGTGGAGCACTGTTTCGGAGCGACGCACCCGGGCCTGTACGACTCGCAGCGACATCTGTTCGCGCTCATCTTTGTGTTTGTGTCTTGTTCGCCAAGCGTGTAGACCCGCCATAACAAACAAACCTTTGCCAGGTGGAGCACTGTTTCGGAGCGACGCACCCGGGCCTGTACGACTCGCAGCGACATCTGTTCGCGCTCATCTTTGTGTTTGTGTCTTGTACGCCAAGCGTGTAGACCCGCCATAACAAACAAACCTTTGCCAGGTGGAGCACTGTTTCGGAGCGACGCACCCGGGCCTGTACGACTCGCAGCGACATCTGTTCGCGCTCATCTTTGTGTTTGTGTCTTGTACGCCAAGCGTGTAGACCCGCCATAACAAACAAACCTTTGCCAGGTGGAGCACTGTTTCGGAGCGACGCACCCGGGCCTGTACGACTCGCAGCGACATCTGTTCGCGCTCAACTTTCGCGGTCTGTCCTTCTACTTCCCGGTCGACAGCAAGTTTCAGGTGAGACACCTACTTTCACCACATTGCTCCCAACTACGACAGGCCAGGGGGCTAACTCTCGGGAATTTCGGATTCAACACATCTCGAAAGAAAAATCTCATTTTGCGGCAAATGTCACACCTATTCTTACGAAGTCGTCCTCTAAGTAAGGCACGAGATTTCTGCGAGATGTCCCCTTTGACTAGAGAGGTCGGGAGCACTCGATGTCGAAATGACATTACATTTTTTCTTCAAGATGTGTCGAATGCGAGATTGTCGAAAATAAGCCCTCAGTAAAACACCTACTTTCACCACATTGCTCCCAACTACGACCGGCCAGGAAGCTAATTCGGTACGCAAAGTTTTTTGTTCGAAAGTCCGTTATTGGCTTAAACTTATCTAGACAATATTGAGAAACGAATTTAAATATTTTTTATTTTGGCCCAGTAGTTTTGTTTTTATGCGCTAAAATGTTTTGTTCCTATGACAGCCAACAGTATGCAGACCGTCGCGTGACGTCGTAAAACCGTATCTTTGAAACGTTGTAAAATCCAAACTACTGAACCAAAATAAATCATATTGAAATTAGTTTCTCAATAGTGTCTAAAGATAAGATTAAGCCAATAACGGACTTTCTAACAAAAAACTTTGCGCACCGAATTCTCGGGAATCTCGGATACGACACATCTCGAAGGAAAAATCTCACTTTGCGGCAAATGTCACACCTCCTATTCTCACGAAGTCGTCCTCCACGTAAAGGACGAGATTTCGAAAAGAAAAAAATTCGATACCTAGCTAGGCAATAGGTATCGAATTGACACCGATGATGAAGAAATAAAAAACTGCATTGCAGGTGCGAATGGTGCGATTCGGACGACGATCGCTACCGAAAAAAAGAAGTGTGTGACTAACTAGCATCGCCGATTGTATAGTGTATTTTTAGTTCTTTTCATGCCTAACTGGAGCGAATAGCGATAAAAAACTGCATTAACAGATATTTTGTCCTCAACAGCCCGGGTACGCGCACGGACTGGGCTCCCTCCAGTTCCCTAACGGCGCGTCTCCCGTGGTCTCCCGGACCACCATCTACTACGGATCTCAGCACCAGGTGAGTTTGTTATGTTTCGCGACACACCGACTGCTGTTTGATTGACAGATAACGTAGCAGGGTTGGCACGATTAAATCAAATGTTTTTTGACGTGATAATGACGTGATAACGTCTTTAAAATCGTTTTAGTCGGGTGACATGTTCAGAAACTTGTGTCACACCAAAACCTCACGAGCGCGATCGCAGGTATAACGAGAGAGAGACGGACCGATCTCCCGTCTCATCTCGAGCGCTGCCAGTCATTCCGTGAAACTTGTCACGCGGAATCCTCACGAGCGGAGGCTGGCATAGCGTTCGAGTGAGTGGACCGATCTTCGAATGGAGATTTTCTCGTGCGGTTAAGTTTTCGTTGAATGTTTAAAGACGTTATCACGTAAACATCTCGATCGTAAACCTACTTTACAAACAACCAATTTTTTCAATAACACCAGTGATTTAATCAAATGGGTTACATTTTAATTTCTTTCATAGTTATCAATATTAAAAACATATTTAGAAATTATTATGTTAAATTCTAGGGTATTTTACATCTGAGAAATCAGTATAATTATTATAATGCATGAAAAAAAAGTAGGTATCCAGCCTATTCAATACCCAGTCGGTTTCTTAATTTACTATGAACCATTCCAAAGGTGGAAAACACTTTTTTCACAGCAGCTATCGAAGAGACAGTTACTTGGCTCGGTAGCTTCCCTAGCACGGGTGAGTGCTTTAGAAAAAACAAAAGCAAGTTGTTGTTGTTGTTGTTGTTAATCGCGAATATTGAGTGAATTCACAATACTTTTACCGGCATTTTGAATCTTGGTTGACATATTCAGTGTTAATGATTCGCGATATACCCACATTATTGTCCTTTCGGAACGTGCTATCCGTTGCCCAAAACACCCGTTCCCAAAACACCCGTTCCAAAATATCATTTTATTAAATGAACGTAGGCCAAAAGATCCGTTTCTCATCGCATCAGTTTGTCAAAACACCATAGAAACCCATCTAAATATTCTATTCGAAACGGGTCGAATCGCGGTTGGTTTTAGGCAAAATTAATCTACCTTGGTTGACCTTATAATACCGTTCTTCAGGCGTCGTCATCTAGCGCCGCGACCTGCGCCTGCCCTTTGCCCGAGCTGCCGCTCTCATGCTACAGACACCAGCTCCATCTAAAGCGCTGTGACGTGCTACGCGCGCCGGACGCCACCACCGGCCTGCGCCTGCGCTGCTTCACGCAAGGTAAACAACAATTAAACATTTCTGTTGTTCGCAAAATACAATTTGTGTCTTAAGACGCAATAGGACGCACGATTAGCGCCGCCAATGGAAAAAAAGTCATATCTTTTTTTTGGATCCGTTTTTAGCAAAAAACGCTCCTGCGATTCCTCAACGCGAGGCTTAACTATTTTTAGGACCTAAGGTTTGGATTCCAGATCCTAGAACTTAAGAATGCAATCGATTCTCGCCAAAAGTGGCCAGTTTTGGCGAGAATCGATTGCATTCGTAGGAAATCTAATCCTGGAATCCAAACCTTAGGTCCTAAAAATAGTTAAGCCTCGCGTTGAGAAATCGCAGGAGCGTTTTTTGCTAAAAACGCATCCAAAAAAAAGATATGATTTTTTTTCCATTGGCGGCGCTAGTTGTGAGACGTACGTCGTCTTAAACATTTCTGTTGTTCGCAAAATACAATTTGTGTCTTAAGACGCAATAGGACGCACGATTAGTGCCGCCAATGAAAAAAAAAATCATATCTTCTTTTTGGATTCGTTTTTTGCAAATTTACAACGCGAGGCTTATTTAGGACCTAAGGTTTCTAGTATTCCAGTCCCCGTAGCATGACTTTTATCGAGGCGGATTTTTCCAACAAAATTGCGGTTTATCAGCATTTTTGACGTCTATAGTGTGTTATATATCGCTCTCGACGATATATAACCCACTATATACGTCAAAAATGCTGATAAACCGCCATTTTGTCGGATAAATCCGCCTCGATAAAAGTCATGCTCCCCCCGCAGATCCTAGAGCCTACGAATGCAATCGATTCTCGCCAAAAGTGGCAAACATGCACTGTTTTATCGACGGTTCTAAAACTGGGCGGGAAGAGTATAAACTGTTATCTGGGAGAGTTCTGTAATACCACCCCACCCTAACGCCCGGTTTCTTAATTGAGAATATTACTATGTAAACACTTAAGTATCGTTCTTTTGTTTTTCTTTTGACCGAATCAACTTACGTATTTGCTTAGTGAATTTCTCAATTCAGAAATCGGAGGACTTTGCCGTTAAAAACTCTAAGGCCCGGTTTCTGAGTTGAGAATTTCGCTAAGCAAATGGGTAAGTATCGTCCTGTCTCCGCAGATTTCTCGCAAAAGAGCGTGACAGAGCGATACGTAAGTATGTGCTTAGTTATTTATTTTATTTTGCGAATGGCATTGTGCTCGAAATGCTATACGGTGAAGGGTAAGCCATCCAGCCATGTCGTTACGTCTGTGTCAGCCTCATGCACCTTAGCGACGCCGCCTTGGATGGCGAACAGCGGGCAGTCGTCGGTGATGTGGGACATGTGCTTAGTTGAAATGCTCAACTCAGAAACCGGGCCTAAGAAATTCGTATTTGTAGAGTAAAGAGTCTCCGTCTCCGTTTCCAGGCACGTCCCGCGCGCTAGAGCCCGTCCGCGTCTCCGTGACGCGCGTGGTGCGCTTCGGCGACAGCTGCCAGGCGGTCGCACGCGCTCTGGGGGCCCCCTCGCGCCTCTTTTACAAGGCGGAGGACAAGATGCGCATCCACCGACCAACCGGCAAGCGTCGCGCGCCGCCCGCCTCCGACTATTTCTTCAACTACTTCACGCTCGGACTGGTGAGTGGCGGTTTCAAGTATTAAGAGGCCCCTTCGGGACCGTGGGAACTCAGTGACGGCCAAGCGTGTGAAACACTGTTTTCTATTGCTGTTTCACCCAGAGCGAGACGGGGCGCGGGAAACGTGAGAGGCAATGCGGCTGTATGAGTCTACGTGTGTTCGTGTCCTTTCGCGAGTATCTACAGGGTGCACTCTAAGTCGATAGCGGAACTTTAAGTAGGCTGTCTACTGATCAATACAAACAACTTGTACTAGGTGGCGAAAAAAATGGAGCAAAAAAAATATCAGCTGTTCCATACAAAAGTTCGACTCAGCACTGCACCAAATGTATGAAACAGCTGATATTTTTTTCGCTCCATTTTTTCACCACCTAGTACAAGTTGTTTGTATTGATCAGTAGAGAGCCTACTTAAAATTCCGCTATCGAATTAAAGTGCACCCTGAAGTTGTAGTTGTAATGTCATAGATCTATTTTCCCAAAATTTTTCGTAGTTCAGCTGCCATTTCTACATTTTATTAGGTATGTCAAAAATCTTTTTTTTCTGACAAGTACAACACATTATTGATGTTCCCAAGGTAGTTAGACTCCAATAGACAGTGTAATAATGTAAGTAAATAACAGCTGAAAGTAACCCCATTTTCGGCGCGAAAAACGCATCGCTCTAATTTCTTTCAGGCTATTTTTTTATTATTAAAACTATTTGAAAACCTCCGTATAGGTCATCTACTGATATAAACCAAGTTTCAGCAAAATCCAGCCTGTAGTTTAGAAATTAAACCGGAACTACTTTTGTATGGGAAAATGGTGCTCTAACGCCCTCTTAAGTTTCAAGCTATTGAATTAACGCATCTTTCAAGCTAAGTATCATTACGCTACTATCAAAGGCAGCGGAGAAGCGCTCGCTTGAACTTGGTCAATATTTAAAAGCTTCTAGCGCAGAAACTACTGAACCGATTCGCACGAAACCAACACCGTTACAAAGCCTAGAAACTCCACTATCCAAGCATAAAGGCGCGTCTTTATCAGGTCGATGCGTTATTGCACGTTATTATCAGGTCGATGCGTTATTGCGCGTTATCATCAGGTCCATGCGTTATTGTGCGTTATTATCAGGTCGATGCGTTATTGCGATATCTGTTTTCAGTACATTTTGTATTAGGATGGCCATGGAATTACACTTACTTCTTCTTACTTCCTTTGGCGCTACAACCCTTTGTGGGTCTTGGCCTCCTCCACAGTAGATCTCCATTTGTCTCTGGCCCTTGCCTCTTTTCGCCAGTTGGTGTATTTGCCCATCTTCCTGAGGTCTTCTTCTATGCAGTCAATCCAACGTTTTTTGGGCCTGCCCCTTGGTCTCTTCTGGAATTACACACTGCTGCGATAATAACGCCGCAATGAATGTAGGACGTTCCTAATACAAAATGTACAAATATCGCAAAATCGGACGATAAAACGCCTGTGTGGTGTGGGTGAGCCCTCGCGCCTCTTTTACGCTCGGATTGGTGAGTTGCGGTTTCAAGTTATGCTTGGATAGAGGAGATTAGTGATTCGGCAAGCGAGACAAAACAAGAAATTTTCGATGTCGAGACTTTCTTCAGACAATCGAGCATTGATCTGTGATAGATTGAACGCTTGGATTGGTGGGTGGCGGTTTCAAGGCACCACACAGGCGCGTTCTTATCGGTCGATGCGTTATTGCGATATCTGTTTTTAGTACATTTTGTATTAGGATGGCCATGGAATTACACCCTGCTGCGATAATAACGCCGCAATGATAGAAGTTCGCCCCGTACTGTGAACTCGCGACCCCAGTTACAGATGTGTAACACCATTAGCGCAGGCACGTGCGCTTTGCATACAAGGTGTTACAAAAGATGCTAACTCTTTTTACAGGGTAATAGCACCCGGTGATAGGGATTACAAGCAAAATATTTTTTTTTGCTCTATGACGTTCCGTTAATTTTTAAATTAATGAAATGTGAACGCTGTGGCGGGAGAAAAGTATTTTTAAATATTGTTTTCATTGTCTTTCACTATGTTTTAACAACTCAAAGCTATGCAAATGCACCTACACCCACAAACATATTTTGAAATTTGAGCTAATACCAAAAACATAAAAGTTATGAAAAATTTTAAATTTTGAGGTTATAAAATAAAAATTGTTTTTTTCAACTTTTTTTTACAGAATTGACATCCTGTTGACCAGTAGGTTACACCCTGTAAAAAGAGTTAGGATGTTTACAACCCCATATATCGTCAACCCCTCAACCGATTTGGCTCATGTTCCCAATTATTTTAATTTCATTTACCCGCCTACCAATTTTTGACCTACTCAAGTTACCTTCGAACGAACATTCATACATACAAACATACAAACGCCGGGTTGATCCAGTAGACTCTGAGAACTTCTCTCGCTTCGCTCGCCCGTTCAATAAGCTAAAGGCATTTGCATCAACGTAATGAGATGATTTATGCAGCGTCCAGTGGTACCTTCACTCACACTAGGTGGGCGAAGAAGCCACTCGGCGCTGCAGTGCCTGGGACATTGATTTAGATGGAGTAGGTTTGCCCAGCACCTATACCATCAACCTGACAGCTTAGTCAGCCTAGCCCACAGGAAAGACGAGTCAACGTGTGGAAACTAAGCTGCGGGTTTCCTCACGATGTTTTTCCTTCACCGTTAGCGAGTGGTTTTGCTACTTCAAATTCACAATAATACGTAACTTTGAAAAGAAACAAAGTCATAGGTACATGCCAGCACTGGGAAGCGCTCACAGCCTAAACTCTAATTTTTTATTCGAGTCCACGGATTGACAGTTGCTAGTATGCAACTGTCAGATAAATCCTTTGTAGCAACTGTCATTCCGTGGACTCGAATTAAAAATAAGAGTTTAGTTGTACTAGCCCAGCGAGCGGAAGATCCAGTTCGCTGTACTAGCCGTTCTTAATCGATTGGAAAAGTTAAGCAACAACGGCCGCGGTCAGTCCATGGATGGGTGACCGCTAGTGGCAATAATATCTGAGCGCTTCCGTGCTTCGGAAGGCACGTTAAACCGTTGGTCCCGGTTGTTGTTCATTAATAACAATCGTTAAGCCATGTCAGACACCCTTTGGGTGGCCTGAAAAACTCTGACACCAGGGGTGGCCACCTCATACGATTACCTACCTACCTAGCACTGGGAATCGAACCTGGGTCTCTCGCTTCCGAGCCACCACCGCTCTTACGCCGATTAATAAGTACTACAAGTAAGGTTTATGTGTTGTATCGTTTCCAGGATGTACTGTTCGACGCGCGCACGCACCAAGTGAAGAAGTTTGTGCTGCACACCAACTACCCCGGTCACTACAACTTTAACATGTACCACCGCTGCGAGTTCCAGCTGCCCGTGCAGCCCGACAAGTGAGAATTCACCTTTGACTGTTTTCTAATTTCATCTAATTTAACCACTTTTTGTTATTTCTAAAGCACTAACCCGTGCTAGGGAATAATTTAAACATTTATTATTATTATTATTATAAGTTGAAAAAATTCACTCGGGACAGGACTTGAACCCGCAACCTCTCGCACACCTTGCAGCCGCTCTACCAATTGAGCTACCGAGTCAATTAACTGTCGATGAGAATTTCTTCAACTAGTCCAGTAGACGGAGCCTAGTTGAAGAAAGAAGATTGTCGATGCAAATTTCTTCAACTAGTCCAGTAGCCGGAGACTAGTTTTGAAGAAATTCGTATCGACTCGGTAGCTCAATTATTGGTAGAGCGCCTGCACGGTGTGCGAGAGGTTGCGGGTTCAAGTCCTGTCCCGACCTTTTATAAATCTTTACAGAAAGTTCTGTAAGTAGGTAGTATTTCCCTCGCTGCGATTGGATGAAAAGTTGTGAGTTTCGATGCAAAATTATTTGCGTCTCGTGCCTGTAAATCCCCCGCTAAGCTAAGGATTATATTTTCTTAGAATCCTTCGCTATCGGTAATCAATACAAGCACTGGCACCAAATAACAACTTAATGTTAGTGTTTTTTATACAACTTTATTCAACATTCTCTTTGAGAGAAGGGCTATGCCCCGTTAGTGGGACATGTACATTTGTACAGGGTACAAAGGTTAAGTCCTTTTTTTAATGATTGTCCGGTCGGCAGCTCTTACCTCGCGCGGCATAAGGGCGCCAATCGAACGAAAAGGGGTATTCTAGCGTGTGGCTGACTGTACCTCTATCTCTCCATCGCCAGATCGAACCCCAACTCTCTGGTCGACACGTCCAACTCGCCAGTAGTGATAACAGCCTACAGCAAGTGGGAATCAGTCTCTGGAGCCCTAAGACCCTGCGAGCGACCAGTGGTCCTCAACCGTGCGAGCTCCACCAACACCACCAACCCATTCGGCTCCACCTTCTGCTACGGATACCAGGATATTATCTTCGAGGTAAAGCAAAGGAAGACCAACACAAAACACAAACAACAACACTATAAGCAATCACAAACACCAACACATAACACCAAAACACTATCAAACACTAAACGACAAAGCAGACAGAAACACTATCAAACACCAACACTAAACGCCAAAACAGACAGAAACACTATTAAACACAAAAACAGACAGAAACACTGTCAAACACCAACACTAAACGCCAAAACAGACACAAACACTAACTGTAAACGCCAGAAGTGATAACAGCCTACAGCAAGTGGGAGTCAGTCTCTGGAGCCCTAAGACCCTGCGAGCGACCAGTGGTCCTCAACCGTGCGAGCTCCACCAACCAGGATATTATCTTCGAGGAAAAGCAAAGGAAAACCAACACAAAACACTAAAACAGACACAAACACCAACACATGAACGCCAAAACAGACACAAACACCAACATATACCACCAAAAAAGGCAGAAAAACTATCAAACACTAAAAACTAACAAACGCCAACACATAACACCAAAACAGACAGTAGCACTATCAAACACCAACACTAAACGCCAAAACAGACACAAACACTAACTATCAACGCTAGATAACCAACCAACCATAGATAGCTAGATCAACGATAACAGCCTACAGCAAGTGGGATTCAGTCTCTGGAGCCCTTAGAACCTGCGAGCGATCAGTGGTCCTCAACAGTGCGAGCTCCACCAACCCATTTGGCTCCACCTACTGCTACGGATACCAGGATATTATCTTCGAGGTAAACCGAAGGAAAACAACACAAAACACTAAAACAGAAATAAACGCCAACACTGAACGCCAAAACAGACACAAACACTAACACATAACACCAAAACAGACAGAAACACTATCAAACACCAACACTAAACGCCAAAGCACATAACACATACATAACAAAACACATAATCGGGTGAATTATTGGTGTTCTGTTGTCACTCGCTAACGGTGAAGGAAAACATCGTGAGGAAACCCGCGGCTCAGTTGGCTCCACACGTATTGACCTGTCTTTACTGTGGACTAGGTCGACTAAGCTGTCAGGATGGTATAGGTGCTGGGCAAGCCTACTCCATCTAAAACAATGTCCCAGGCACTGCAGCGCCGAGTGGTCTCTTCACCCATCTAGTGTGAGTGAAGGTGCCACTGAACTCTGTATAAATCATCTCATTACGTAGATGCAAAGGCCTTAGTTGTCTTCAATAATGAAAAGAATACTAGGTTATTGCCGTGAACGAAAAATCGCTGAACTAAAATAGCTCAGTTTAGCTTCAAAATTAAAATTGAAAATTTGGAATTTCTTGCCACGCTGCTATCGTCCATTTGGCTCCACCCTCGGCTACGGATATTTGGATATTTTACCTCGAAGATTCGAAGATCTTCGAACTCCTCAACTGACAGCAGCAGATTAATTAGTGCAGTAGCTTAATAACAGCGTACCTTTTCACCAGTGAAGTCGGTTTTATTAATTTTTAACTACTTTTTTTTCTAAATAATTAATTCATTGGTAGAGCGCCTGCCTGGGAGATTGTTTTTTTTAGATGGAGTAGGCTTGCCCAGCACCTATACCATCCTGACAGCTTAGTCGACCAAGCCCACAGGAAAGACAGGTCAATACGTGTGGAGCCAACTGAGCCGCGGGTTTCCTCACGATGTTTTCCTTCACCGTTAGCGAGTGGTATTTTCTATGTCCCAGGCACTGCAGCGCCGAGTGGTCTCTTCACCTATCTAGTGTGAGTGAAGGTGCCACTGGACGCTGTATAAATCATCTCATTACGTAGATGCAAAGGCCTTAGTAGTTTTAGAGCGCCTGCACGGTATGCGAGAGGTTGCGGGTTCAAGTCCTGTCCCGAGTGAATTTTTTCAACTTATTATAAATGTTTATTAATTTTTGTTATCTTATTCTATACTCCCAGGTGATGTCCAACAACTACATCGCGTCGATCACCCTGTATCAGGCGGAGGGGGCGCGGCCTCACTACAGGGTGAGCTCTATCGCGTGACACAACCAGGCGAGTACCTTTTTTTACTTCAACGTGTTTCAAAAGGGTCCTAACACTTTTTACACGGTGTAAACTACTGATGATCAGGACTACATTTCAAAAAACAAAGTTGAATAAAACATATTTGTATTTTTTAATCTCTAAAATAAATAAAACATACATGTTTTTATGTTTTTGGGTTTAGGCTAAATTCAAAAACATATTTGTGTATCAAAAGGTGCATGAAACAGAATTAAAACAATTTCTTATTATTTTTTTGAATAATCAATTTAAAATACTTTTCGCCCTCAACATATCATATTAAGTATTATTAAAAAATCGACGGAAAATCATAGAAAAAATATTTGGGATGTGATCCGTATCACCGGGTGCTATGCTGCACCCTGCTAAAAGATTTAGGACCTTTTGTATCAAGTTTTATATCTATCTTCGGTAGCTTTTCTATTCGATCAGCTGACTCATTGCAAATCCCTCGCTTTGCAGGTTGCTTCAAATCAAGAAAAATACACATCCTGAAGGGTTTTCAGCTTTTCCGTAATTTTTTAATTAAGAAAAACAAAATCCTCCATTGGTGTGGCAACACTGGCACATTTGAAGCAAACCGATTCAAGCCACACAGTTTTAAATTAATAAACCGTTCTAAAAGTGACCACTACCATATCCCTTGTAAAATACCGAAGGATACAGTATTTAAAAAAAAATGTGATAAAAACTGTGAAAAAAAAAACTTAAAAAAAAATAAGTGAGTGACAGATCTCAAGATGGTGTGTACCTTTTATGTTATATAATAATATGTAATTTTTTAATCCCTAGACACAAAGACTCTAAATAAATAGCAAACGAAAAAAAGTTTATTTTTAAATTTACCTTTAAGTTTCAACGTTTTTAATAGCAATGAAAGGACAGTTTTTTTATTAATATTTTATTATAAATGTAAATTAGTTAATATGTGTTCTATCTCGAAGTGAAACGCGTTTGCTACTAAATTAAGCAATATCAAAACGATGTAAATATTTTTTCTAAAAAACAATTAGGATGACAAAACTGTGAAATAATAAATTAATGTATTTTTTCTAAAATGTTTGTGTTTACGTATGGTTTGAATTGAAGGATGGAAAAATTATGAAAAAAAAACTCTTGTAAAAATAATTAGCACCACTTTAAATGCCATGAATATTTAAACTTATAATTACTTATCAATTATTAATCATTAAAATTGTATAATATAATCTAATGTGCCTCACATTTTTTTTACTTATATTTATTTTTATCTAAGTAGTTTTGTTTGTTAAACTGCAATATTATTTGTACAAACTTCGATCAATCGAAGTTCATACATCATTTTTTTATTGACACACATTGACTTCAAAATGTCTAAATATAATATATTAAGTAGTTT
Source organism: Zelleria hepariella (assembly GCA_949319315.1). NCBI lineage: Eukaryota > Metazoa > Arthropoda > Insecta > Lepidoptera > Yponomeutidae > Zelleria > Zelleria hepariella. The sequence continues at coordinate 4,383,527 of OX439379.1, read as the reverse complement.
ATAAATTAATAAAATGTATGACAGTTACTGCAATATTTCATATTCATAGTAGCTTGACAATACAAAAAATAAATGTATACTCAGCATAAAATTACTGACATTTAAAAACTAAGATGCATGACAGTTTGACCATAGTCTTACATCAACTCTTAAAACTTTTACTACGGATTATACAGATTTTTTTCAACTTTTGCCAACGAAAACCTGGGAAAATGGTAAAAAAGTAGTTTTGCTACGTTACCTTTATACCCTTAGTAAAAGTTTCTGGTGTTAATGATATTAACAATACTGTAATAGACTCAACTGACCAAAACAACACAATACCCTGTAATTTTTTTGCTGGCTGTACAGTTATAATATCGAAAAACATAACCCTCCGTCTGGGGCAGGCAGGTAAAGATAGTCGCGATTTCGGTTGTGATATACAATAGACCAAAAAAAAATTGTTTGACCTCTCGCTGCTTCAGGGTAATTTAAATAGCTTCCTGAATCACGTCAACTTCTAAATGTGATTATTTAATGAACGTTTCAGTCTTTAAACGTTTGTATATTTTGTACTATTTCAGCGCTGCCTGTGCTGCGCGCTTTCGTGCCCCTCCGCTCTCACCTTTCCTATTTGTTATTTGTTGTCACCTTTCCTGCTCCTACAAGGTGTTACAAAAGTACCTAACTCTTTTTACAGGGTGTAACCTACTAATCAACAGGATGTCAAATCTGTAAAAAAAAGTTGAAAAAAACAATTTTTATTTTATAACCACAAAATTAAAAAAAAAACATAACTTTTTTGTTTTTGTTATAAGCTCAAATTTAAAAATATGTTTGTGCGTGTAGGTGCATTTACATAGCTTTGAGTTGTTAAAACATTGTGAAAGTCAATGAAAACAACCTTTAAAAAATACTTTTCACCCGCCACATCGTTCACATTTTATTGATTTAAAAATTAACGGAACGTCATAGAGCAAAAAAAATATTCAGGTTGTGATCTCTATCACCGGGTGCTATTACCCTGTAAAAAGAGTTAGGTACTTTTGTAACACCTTGTATTTGTTACTCCGAGCCGCAAATTTTACAAAAAAAAAAAAAAGTTTTTAAGTATCTGGAAAAATAAAATTATTGATCTTTCACCAAAGTCGTAGAACAAAAGCTGTTGGAAATTACATTTAGAAGTTTACGTGTTGCAGGAATAAAGCTATTTTAAAATGGCCATGTTTAAAACTTAGACAGTGTCCACAACGCAAACTAAAGTTATATCGGGGCTTGACAGTAGGGGCACAGCAGTAGGTCGATCGATACACCGGTGGTTATTCAGCTAGAGTGAGATAGAACACTGTATTGAGCTCGATACGTTGATTAATTAATTAAACTATATAGGGTGTTAAAAGACCGCCGACAGACCCGAAACGCACGCATACCAGACACCAAACAAAGTACCTACACCTTTCATAAATTATTGCTGGGAAATGATTTTGGTTTTTTAGGTTATAATTTTGTGAAATATTTTATCACGCAATGAAAGTGTAAAGGACGTACTTACGCTCGAGGTGCCGATGTTTAGAATACATTGCGGGTTGCAATATCGACGTCTGTTTTTTTAAAGAAATGGTTTATCTTTGTATGTTGCCACTATATTGGGTTGTGGGCACTGTTTAAGGTTTAGTTGTCTGGCTATTTTGGACTCACGTTGTCTTATAGCTTATGAAAATTATAGTAAATTTTAATTCCAAATCTGCGGAAAAGAGGAAATTCAATAGGTTTTCAAAATAAATATATTCCAAATCTGCGGAAAAGAGGAAATAGGTTTTATCGAAATATTAGACTGTTTCCATACCATCGTGTTCAAAAAGCTGCCGTGTAGCATGATGCACTATGTTGATATTTGAAAGCGAACTTCACTTCTGTCTATCCCTCTCTAGTATCAATAGAGTGAGAGAGAGAGCAATGTATGTAATTTCTCTACAGCGTTCGACATAGTACTTCGTGCTAGGTGTGCTGTCTAGTGATTTACGCTATCCGTTTATCAACAGACTTCATGTTTAGACTGCATACTTATAATATACTTATCTCTTTCACATACATGGCATTATTTAAGCTTAAGCAATGGATGAAAATAGTTATTAAAGAAAAAAAAATCTCTCATTTTTTTAATATAATTTGTGTTTAATATTAATTTATGCACAAGTAAGGTCGTGTGCTGTATGGCTATTGGCTGTGGTGCCATAAAAAAACATAAAAAAATTGACAAACACAATAAAAAAAGTATTAATTGTAAGTAATTTAGTTTGTTTTCTTGTTATGTGGATAGTTCTAAGAGGTTGAAAAAATACCGTTTTTCTACCTTCACACCTTTTAAAAGGTGTTAAAATACCGCCGACCTTTTTTATGTATTTATTCAATGCATATAAATTTACTCCTTATTTACAAATTTAATTCAGCCTGAAACCTGAAATAGGTTCCGCCGCCGACATACCCGAAAGGCATTTTCAATTATATGTGGTTGTGGTTGTCGGTCTTTTAACACCCTGTATATTTCCGAAGCATACATAAAAAAGATTCACTAAAGCTTTACAGCTAAAAAGAATCATAGCGTTAAAAATATTGTGTATAAAGGAAGCAAAGTAGACAATCTCACACTATCCTCTTAAGGCGCTGGGCATAGTGAATTAGCGCGCAAAGAAAAATGCACAAAATCGATTCCTGTATCAAATACACAAAAAAATCGAAAATGTTCACATATCAAACCCTAAAATTAGGTGAGACCTATCTAACACAGCGAGTTTCATGTTGATATCCATAACAGATTGCAAGATATTTTGCTAGAAAAAAAGTGCGCCGCCTATGTTTTTTCAAGCAAAATATCTTCAAACGTTTATGAATGTCGACACGAAACTGGCTGTTTTAGATAGGTCTCACCTAATTTTTATTTTAGTTTATTTGATACAGGAATCGATATTCTTTGCGCGCAGGCGATTCACTATGCACGGCGCCTTAAATCAACCACATAACGAGTGGCAACATTCTTTTAAGCATAAAAGTAACTGTTCTGTGACCGAGAATTATTAGGGTCACAGTGTGTCGTAGATGTGAAAAATGTATCTATGAAAATACAATGAGATTTTACAAAAACAATCTTATTACCTCTTATTATCTGACTGGAGCCGGTATTGTTTTATAATGGTCAACTCAACTCAAAGTTAAAGACAGAACCACAGACAATATTGATATTGATATTTTATTATCATTATCATTAAATCGTGCAAACTATAACAATGCACTTCTTTGTCATCACAGTCGTTGAGAATTAAAGGATCATATGAAAGTAAAGTAAAAGTGGTTTATTGCATAACACATAGGGTTTCTTATAACTTTTAAATTAAACGTTTGTATTTTCCGCTGTATTTTCAAAGGACTTCAGGATTTGACATAACTATGTGTTTTTCACTTAGTTCATAATGTTGTTTGAGTGTATAGTAAACATGTCTGCCTTCTTTATTTCCCATACAAACGTAGTTCCGGTTTAATTTCTAAACTACAGGCTGGATTTCTCTAAATGAATTGATAAAAAGTAACAAACGCAGTGAAAATTGAATGAAAGCTGAAATGGTACAAATGCGAATTGTAAATAATAATAAACGTTCAATAAATAAAAAGTATCGAGCTATTCGAAAAGTTGTCGAACAAGAGTGGTTGGAAATTACATTAGACCTATTTCAGGAATAAAGCTAGGTATTAAAAAATAACCCTGTATAGCTTATCAGAAAATTTGCTCTCCAGCGAGCTTGCCTAGCATTAAACATTTTGTTTGTATTGATGAGTAGAAAACCACTGAAAATATTGTAAATGAGCCGTTTTTAAGGCTGTCAAATTTCGCTTTTTCTGAAGATATCTAAGCGAAATTTGACAGCCACATCCCGGTTCTTGTATGGCCAAGCCTATGAGCGCCATCTACCAATTCAGCTTTTAACTGTCAGTGGAATACGGGCAATTTTCTTCAACGTAATGACATTGTATTGTAAGTGCTGGGTTGTACGAGGGTTATGTGATGTACGTACGAAAATCTGAATTTATTTGTAAGAGTAGGTATAAGTACCTACTATTTTTTATTTTTTATTTTATGACCCAAATCGGACTACGACATCTTACGTCATCAACAACATGAATGAAGGCAGACATAGTAAAAATAGCATACAAGGTGTTCCAAAAGTACCTAACTCTTTTTACAGGGTAATAGCACCCGGTGATAGGGATCATAACCTAAATTTTTTTTTTGCTCAATGACGTTCCGTTAATTTTTAAATTAATAAAATGTGAACGATGTGGCGGGAGAAAAGTATTTTTTAAATATTGTTTTCATTGACTTTCACAATGTTTTAACAACTCAAAGCTATGTAAATGCACCTACATTCACATACATATTTTTAAATTTGAGCTAATAACAAAAACAAAAAGTTTTGAAAATTTTTCAATTTTGAGGTTATAAAATAAAAATTGATTTTTTCAACTTTTTTTAACAGATTTGACATCCTGTTGACCAGTAGGTTACACCCTGTAAAAAGAGTTAGGTACTTTTGTAACACCTTTTGTACTTGTATTTTGCGTGTAGGAACGTTATATTATGCATTTAGCCGTACATGTAACAACTTTGTTATGATTAGTGACTGGGTTCGGTCCGTTTGTCAGTAGGTCTAGCATAGGATGAGTGAGGCAAGACAGATGAAGGTTTATGCTAGCCATACTGCCCCTCTACCCTTGACGCATTTTATTCAATATGGCGAATTTAATAAACTAGTGGTTCGCCCCGAACTGTGAACTCGCGACCCCATATAAACTTAAAACTCCTATATCTCGGCAACCCCTCGACCGATTTGGCTCATGTTCGAACTTAAAAATTATTTTAATTTCATTTAACCGCCTACCAAATTTCATAACGATCCGACCAAATTTACTCAAGTTATCGTCGGACGAACATTCATACATACAAACATACATACCTACATACAAACGCCGGATTGTTCCAGTAGACTCGGAGAACTTCGCTCTCTTCGCTCGCTCGTTCAATTAATTTTAAAACTTTGTCAATATGATCGCAATGCCGTCAAGGGTAACCCCCCTGGTTGCTTGTACAGATTTTTTCTGACCAAAATGACCTAATTGCGGTTTTGTGTTAAAAAAGAAATCTACGGTATTTTGTGTAATTGGATGAGGCCGCCGCAGACAAAAAACATTGGCTGATTTTCTTTTTCATACTTAGTTCAATAGTAATTAACGTTTGTGTCTGTTGACAAATTCTTAAGGTGATGGTATCGGCGCACTAGCGCCGCAAATAAACAACCAATCAATCGTAATTATCTTTTTTTTTTACTTTTTTTTTTTGCAAAAAAACGGTTCTAAAAGTTCTCAATCCAGGTCCTATTTTTATTAAGGAGCCTTACGGTTTGCGGAAGTGTTTAAGCATCTAGGACCCTAAAAATTGTTAAAGCTTTTTTTAGATCTTTCAAATCCTTTTTCTGATTTTTTTTCAGTTAGGGCGCTAGTGTGCCTTACCTGTCGCCAGTCAGTTTTTTTCGATGGCAAGGTAATGCCTACGTTATGTAGTAGATCCGTAGAAGTAAATAAATAACTAAGCTAAAGCAAGAACTCAACCATATGAGTAAATTCAAATGGTACATACGACAGCAGATGAAATTTTCCGTAACTGAGAGTTCTAGCTTGTAAAGGTCGATATGCTGTCGTTAGTACCACCCTGTATAAACTATATTTTTAAGTAGAAACAATTATCCCGAGGCATAATATAACGAATAAAAATAATGATGATTAGACCTATTTAATTTAATAATACATCTTTATTTCTATCACTACTAGTGGTAAAAGTGAACGGAGTTTTAAAATTATGTTTGTCCCGCTCTAGGTAAATCAATAAAGTGAAAGAGAGTATTTTTTCATAGAGCTCAATGTGGTCCTTCATGTTAGCCCTGCTGGATACAAAATGGGCTTTAAAGCTTCGTTTACTTTTAACCAGTGATTATCTGGTTTTCAATTGTTGCAAGGACATAATTTTCTAGCTAGTTAATATTATTTTGACTTGGGCTTTTCTGCCTCCATTTGATATTGCTTATTGTAATGGCTGAAAGATGACGCCATTTGCAAATTATTGGTATACATGTATCACTGACTATAATAATATAAGATATTTATTAACCATTAAAAATAATGAATCATTGTTTGAGTTACTAATTGAAGTATAATATGGTGAACTAGGTATCAAATGGAGGTATGTACAAGCTAAACATACAATAGTATTGTATATTGTTAGCCATCCATTGTTGAAAATGTTGTTCTGTTATACGTAGATAAAAATTGAGCTTACATAAAATAAAAAAAGTGAATGTTCATAAACTTACAATTACCTTTGCTTACAAATATTTTTGAAATCAGTGCCTACAAAAGTTGTTATATTATCTCTTTGTTCACAACGCACCTCCTAATAATTATTATAATTTGTTTACGTTATTTTTGCGTTTAAAAAATACCCATTTCGAAGTCAGTCGAAAAATACACTAAGTATGTAAGTACTTTTAAAAAACGAAAAATAAAAGCATGAAAGTGGATAATTATTTTTTTGACTTAGTACTTTAATAAATAAAAAAAATGGTAGATCGGTACCTATGTATTTTTATAAATAGAGACACTCAAATGAAATGGGCACGCTGGGGCGCAGCCACCGTAGGAAAAAAATAACTTGGCATATTAAGAAAAATGGACCTCCAAGTTTTCGATCTGGGCTTATCATTTTTTTTTAGGACCAACCTAGAAGAAACAAGATCATAGAACTTATATGAGTAAATTGTTACCGTTTAAAAATATGCCAAAAAGAAGATATTATGGGTTTTTTTTTTGTCATTGAGGGCGATGCTAGTTTAATGAGCGCGGGATGAGAATGTGATGCGACCTTTTGGAACTGAGACGCGCGCGGTAAGCAAACTCGCGTCGAAGCAAGGAACCTTGTCAAAGTAAAATAAAGTATGTTTTCGATTGACTTTGACAAGGTTCCACCCCATTCTCATCGCGCGCGGATTATACAGGGCGTCCCACGGCTATGCCACATGGAGGGAAAGTACCTTGAATATTGTAGATGGAACATTTTACTCAAAGAAGACATTATTTGAATTTAAAAAACAATTCTAACTGCATTCATAGATATCTAAATAATTACATGGTTGAACCGGGAATCGAACCCGTTACATGAGAAAAATAATTACCCTGTAGTTTTATCATACCGATCGAAAGGCTTCATCATACGAATTATTTTTTGCTAAATAACATAGTGTCAGAAATAAAAGGAAGACCATGAATTTTAACATTTTTAATACAACATTAATCAATTTATCAATGAAAATCACAGTAACGAAAGAATAAATGTATGAAAATGAAACACATTTTTGAATTATTTCTTTATAATCAGCCAGCCTTATTCCGATGGACAAAATTTTACGCGTCTTTCGGCTCAGGTTACCGCTCGATTTGTTGCATACTACCAGGTAAATGTAAAAATTCGTGATCTTCCTTTTATTTCTGACACTATGTTATTTAGCAAAAAATAATCCTTATCATGAAGCCTTTCGATCAGTATGATAAAACTACAGGGTAATTATTTTTCTCATTTAACGGGTTCGATTCCCGGTTCAATCATGTAATTATTTTAATATCTATGAATGCAGTTTAAATGGTTTTTTAAATTAAAATAATGTCTTCTTTCAGTAAAATGTTCCATCTACAATATTTAAGGTACTCTCCCTCCATGTGGCATAGCCGTGGGACGCCCTGTATGTTAAGTATACCATCCCATATAGATTTACATTGCATACACTTACGATGTTTTTTGATTGCATAACTGGTAGACGAGTCAAGATTAGGGGGGTCAAGTCAATGGTTAAATGGGGTCAAATGATGGTGCTGTAGGATTTTTAATTGGTGTCGTCGGGCATTTGGTATGCGGTTACGTGTCTACTCTACAGTCTAAGTACTCCTTCATTATTACTACTCAGGTAGTTAAAAAGGTTTAGGTAGGTGTAGCCTGGGCCCTTAGCCTGTAACACAATGGTGCCAAAATGGGCTTCCGGTTGACGGTTTTCATTACGATTTATTGATGCTGTCGGTCCAGTGTCGATCCTTTTAATGTTTTTTGAACGAGCGAGCGAAGCGAGCGAAGTTCTCCGAGTCTACTGGAACAATCCGGCGTTTGTATGTATGTATGTATGTATGTATGTATGTATGTATGAATGTTCGTTCGACGATAACTTGGGTAAATTTAGTCGGATCGTCATGAAATTTGGTAGGCAGGTAAATGAGGCCAAGAGAATTTTTAAGTTCGAACATGAGCCAAATCGGTCGAGGGGTTGCTGAGATATGGGGTTGTTAATTTTATATGGGGTCGCGAGTTCATAGTTCGGGGCGAACCACTAGTGTAGTACAGCAAAGAATATTATGAGTCTAATCCTAAAGGATTAGTTCGCTGGTTGTAGGAGAACAACGAAAAAATCCCGGTTTGTCCTTCTACCTAGGACGCCATTGTGTTACAGGCTAAGGCCCCAGGTACTTGTCTCAGATGTTCAAATGCTTTCTCTCAGAGAGAGTTAACTAGTGGTTCGCCCCGAACTTTGAACTCGCGACCCCATATCTCAGCAACCCCTCGACCGATGTGGCTCATGTTCGAACTTAAAAATTCTCTTTGCCTCATTTACCCGCCTACCAAATTTCATGACGATCCGATTTAATTTACTCAAGTTATCGTCGAACGAACATTCATACATACAAACATACAAACATACAAACATACAAACATACAAACATACATACATACATACATACATACATACAAACGCCGGATTGTTCAAGTAGACTCGGAGAACTTCGCTCGCTTCGCTCGCTCGTTCAAAAAGATAGGTAGGTAGGTACTTAAGATAACATATTACCTACCTACAGATAATTTTCAACTTTACGTTATGTTGGTATGGACAACAGTATTATTATACAGAAGGTAAAAAACCGCCAATAAAGCGGGAAACCACGTATTGCCTATACAGGATGGATTTTTTTGAGACTTGGCAGTAAGGTAGGAAAACGTTCTTACGAAACCATTCATAACCTTTTGAGATATTAGTTATGAACTGCTTTCACAGAAAAAAGTATGAGAACCGTTAAATTAATATAAAAATGCATTCTTAGACTTAGGAATTTTTTTTTTAAAAAAATACAAAAATATTAAAAAAAATTTTTTTTTGCAGTATTTGCGGAAAAGTGCTGTCGGCGAAACGTGATTCGGACAATCGTGCGCCGGCGAACCGTGGTACAATCGTGTGGAATGACCACAGACAAAGTATACAAATAAGGGTTTGAGATTCAAGGATGCGCAAAGGAGAGTTTACAGAGCCTTGAATCAGAATCAGAATCAATATGTTTTATTCAATATTCCATAAATAAATTATTTACATTGAACGTCAAAATATTATCTAAAGTAAAAAAAGGTATATAAATCAGATACTTATTACTATCTAATACTAAGTATCTAGCTACTTTTTTTTCTCCAGCTTCACTAGCTCTGATCGTTCTTGGAGAAGAAGCATGGTAAAGAAACTCCAAGGTTTTGTAATGAAGGTAGGAACTTAAATAATAACACATTGGTAAGTGTGGTGATCGTGCGCTGAACTTGTACAGCTTTGCGGCTGCAAAAGAGGATAAGAGTATACTGTGGGCATTATATCTTACTTCTCCAATGCTTCTGATCAGCCTTTAGTCGCATTTTATTCTAATAGCTGGGATAGAAACCTTTGGCTTGTGTTCGTTTGATAAGAGCTTGTGATTCAGCGATGGCCTGTCTAATATTGTAATCTTATTCTCTTAAAATGCTATTCTATTAAATTCAGCTTGGTAACGGTCGGCGCGAATGCTCTTTAAAAACTTTGTTCTGAACAAGAGAGTAAACAAATGTTTTTGGTTGTGTAGTAGTAGTGTAGATGAATTCTGATTTATTGCTTGGTGCTTGGGGTTTATTTGGTAGCTTTATGAGTACCACGCGCTGGCTAATAGACGTCGTGGCGCCCCCGTATGCAAAAAAATGAATGACAGTCGAATTAAAAAAGAATTGAAGCTGCTTTATCGGCTCGACGCCATTTAAAAAGGTTATGATTATTTCTAGGTTATTGAAACATGTATTTCTGATATAAATATCTACATTTTCTTAACTAAAAGGTTAACTATTGTGATTAGTGAGGTACCATATTAAAAACTATTTGACTTCAGTCACCATTAGTTAAAAAAATGTTTTTACTCGAAATAAGCCATACATAATTTGATTCCATTAATCCTTGTATCAGTGTTATTTTGATGGCGCGTCAAAATTGAAATGTATATTAGTATGCAAATTCACTGTGAAAATACCACCGCACTAAGAAAACGGTATAATGCAATATAATTTCGATAATTACTCTGATAATTATTCCTCCGCGTGCACTCACTCAACTTCGCCACCATTACGAATATTTTAAACTTTGACATAAGGTAATTCTTTAGTTTCACCTTTATCGAGCCCCAAGGAAGCCTAAGACTGAAATATGGCATTCTAATGGCTGATTTCTAGATAATAAGCTGCACAATAGACCCATGGTTAGGTACACCCAAAGACAGCCCTTTAGCGGCTATTAGTAAGCCTTAGAGCAGGAGCAGCCACAAAACAGTTCATGGCTGGCATGTGGCTGTTATTTGAGGCCTCTTTTGGCATTACAGGAGCTGACACAGCTCTCTTGATAAGCTTTAAGTTTTGATTGTATCTTTAATCCATCTTTTAAGCATCTGCTGTGTGCTACTTGCTACTATTACCTACCTACCTTAAAACTGTACTAATAAAAATATCGAGCAAGCCCAGTTTTCCAATCACAAACACAATTTTCCGAAAGATAAAACTGTTTCAAAACAGTGTTTAGTAGCGGGACAACAACTATTTGCCATAGTTAATCTCAGGTATTGCAAAATATTCACAACATTAGTCTAAAAATAAACTCGCGTAGCCCATAGAATGTCTATGGCGCGTAGACCATTTATAGAGTGTAATTTTTTACCTCGCGCTTCACTAGCGCCCCTAGCGACAAATCTGTGCGCGGTAGCCCTCATTACATGCCCTTAGACACACACAGCCTTCTTTATCCTTAGACCTACAGAAACAAAGGCGATATTATCACTTCTCTTCCTCGGCCAAAAGAGTAAGGGAAGCACGTGTGGAATACGTGACCGAGATCCAAATTGTTTGGTCGCTTCGACAAATCGACACCTTATTGAACGAGCGAGCGAAGTTCCTCGAGTCTACTAGAACAATCCCCGCGTTTGTATGTTTGTATGTATGTATGTTCGTTCGACGATAACTTGAGTAGGTCGGATCGTTATGAAATTTGGTAGGTGGGTAAATGAAATTAAAATAATTTTTAAGTTCGAACATGAGCCAAATCCGTCGAAGGGTTGCCGAGATATGGAGTTGTTAAGTTTATATGGTAACTTTTTGCTAACCCCGTACCCAACGCAAAGTTTTATGTTCGAAAGTCCGTTATTGGCTTAAACTTATCTTTAGACAATATTGAGAAACTAATTTAAATATTTTTTTAATTTGGTCCAGTAGTTTTGTTTTTATGCGCTAAAATGTTTTGTTCCTATGACCGCCAACAGTATGCAGACCGTCGCGTGAAGGTCATAAAACCGTATCTTTGAAACGTTGTAAAATCCAAAATACTGAACCAAAATAAAACATATTGAAATTAGTTTCTCAATATTGTCTAAAGATAAGATTAAGCCAATAACGGACTTTCGAACAAAAAACTTTGCGTACCGAATTGCGCAGGCGCGCGCGCATTGCATATAATAAACTTTACAACCCAATATCTCGGTAACCCCTCGACAGATTTTGCTCATGTTCGAACTTAAAAATTATTTTAATTTAATTTACCCGCCTACCAAATTTCATGATGATCCGATCAAATTTACTCAAATTATAGTCGAGCGAACATACATACAAACATACGTACATACATACATAGAAACGCCGGATTTTAGTAGACTCGGAGAACTTCGATCGCTTCGCTCGCTCGTTCAATAAAATTTATAAATGATTTAGAAGTTTAAACATTTATGATATGTTGAAAAAAATCACTCGGGACAGGACTTGAACCCGCAACCTCTGAGTCAAGTAAGTAACTGTCGATGCGAATTTCGAGTTACTTGACTCGGAGCGGTATGCGAGAGGTTGCGGGTTGAAGTCCTGTCCCGAGTGAAGTTTTTCAACTTATTATAAATGTTTATATTATTCCCTAGCACGGGTTAGTGCTTTGGTCGGATCTTTATGAAATTTGGTAGTAAGTAAATTAAAATAATTTTTTAGTTCAAACATGAGCCAAATTGGTCGAGAGGTTGCCGAGATATGGGGTTGTTAAGTTTATATGGGGTCGCGAGTTCACAGTTCGGGGCGAGCCACTAGTTTATTTATAACGAAAATTTTAAAAAGATAAAGAAATATAGATCCTTACACCGAGCCCTTTTATTTCATACTAGCTTTTTCCCGCGACTTCGTCCACGCAGACTTAGGGTGGTATTCTAGAACGATACTTAAACTGAGTTTAAACAGAGTTCAGACTGTCGATAAAGAAGTGCATGTTTTGATATGAAGGGAGGGTTCAAAACCGATGGCCTCCGACTACGATTAATTATCTATGAGTCTATTTTAAGGATAAGCAGGTCTTGTTTTAAGCCTTTTAGTAGTCGGGTTTTAGTTTTTAACTTCTATTTTTTTTTGAGCTTTTAGTTAGGTAGTTCTTTTGGATGATCACCTAAAATAGAACCAAGAAGGGCAAAAAAAAACACATTTTGGAATATTTTGTTCTATTTGTTATGTTGACGCTACATGAGTTATACATTTTTGAAAAGGTCTTTTAAAGCCCTTTCATTTGATACCCATGACGATGGTATCCAATAATTTTTATTTTTAGGTCCACCACTTTAGGGCGCAGCACAGCCGCCATCTTGGTTTTTTTCAAAACTAAACTATCCTATGTTACCTGGGTAATTAAGACGAACCCAACGACACCTCATTTGTTGAAATCGGCCGAGTAGTTTAGGCTCTGCGAGGGAACAGATGAACACACAAACATACATACCCACATACATACATACATACATACATACGCTGCTAAAATCATAACCCTCCTTTTTGCTTCGCGTAGTCGGGTAATAAAAATAGCCTATAGCACTCAGCGAGTATACATATTTTATGTCTCACTGGGGTAGTTTGCCGACTGTACAAGTTGTCCCTACCTACAACACAAGTATGCAAATGATACTAATAGGTCTTTGGATTGTTTCCTTAAAACTACCTAATAGGAGGAAAAATACAAGCTCTAACAAGGTTTACAGTCTAAATGAAAGAACAAATATCATGATTTTTTATGTTGAAATATTATAATGAATCGAATTCTTGTATTATAAACGGCAGTCGATCGTAGCGCAATATTGAAATTAAAATAGCGTCGAGTGTTGAAAAACCTGTCTATAGAAATAAGGCCCCTTTACACTTTGCCGCATTTCGTTGCGGCATGCATGCGGTAGTGCGACTATTAGTATTATTATGTTATGTGGCATAATTAAACAGAGATAGAAGCAGACACGTTGACGCATTGTCGTGCGGCAGTGCGGCAGACCTGCAACAATGCGGCTCGCAAATAAATCCTTCCAAACAATACATGCCACCAATGCCACGAAAGAAGAGACTTGAGACACCACGTGCGTGATTTGACATACGCAAAGTGACGATTATTTAGTTGTTCTCCTACAACCAGCTAACTAATCCTCTAGAATTAGACTCATAATATTATTTGCTGTACTACAAAAACATTAAAAGGACCGATAAATCGTAATTGAAACCGTCAGCCTCCCGCCCATTTTGGCACTATTGTGCGATACAGGCTAAGGCCCCAACCTCTCCCCGCCTTTCGAGACTCACGTGATCAATGGACGATCCCAAAGAGTGAAGGAAGCCAAGCCGCAGTGGCCAGGCCCTTAGCCCGTAACACAATGGTGCCAAAATGGGCCCCCGGTTGACGGTTTCAATTACGATTTATTAATAGTGTCGGTCCTTTTAATGTTTTTGTAGTACAGCAAATAATATTTTGATTCTAATTCTAGAGGATTAGTTCTCTGGTTGTAGGAGAAAAACGAGGAGAGCCCGGTTTTGCCCTTCTGCCGGGACGCCATTGACCCGCCATTGCGTTACAGGCTAAGGGCCCTGGCCGCCTAGTGCGCTATTGGCCTTAAGATAAAGAAAAGTGTAAGCAGAAGGTAACAAAACAACCGAGACAGGCGACGCTCGAGGGCGAATTGTTTGTATAACAGAAACTCAAGGTTACTTGCCTTACATAAAAGATATTTTTATGATAGCAAATTGCTTTGACCTTCCTATCACCAAATTGTCATACAAGTACAAAGCCATAAAGTAAATTAAATATTTAGCTAGCCCCAAGCCCCCATCGGGTCATCCCTCGCATGCATGACTCATTGTAGGTAGGTTGGTACAGTCAGCAACCACGCAGGATACCCCTTTTTGTTCGATTGAAGCACTTTTGCCGCGCGCGATTAGAGCTGCCTTGGGGTATCCTAGCGTGTATACTACCTGTACAGTCGACAGCACGTCGACCGTTACCCTTGTGCACTCTATTCTGTTACGTTACGGGCGACTTTGCAACGAAAATATAAATGTTTTCGTGCTATTGACTGTACACACGACAGCTCGTCGACCCTTACACGCTAGCACTCTACTCGGTTACGTTACGGGCGACTTTACAACAAAAGTGTACAGTCTGACGTGCTGTCGTGTGTACTAGTGCTAGGTAGGAAGGTACTAAGTATACTAATAGGATAACGAAACTGTAGCGACGGGTTGTGAACTGTGAAGGCAAGCATCAGCGAACTTCCGCTCGCTGGCAAGCATAGGCCCGGTTTCTGAGTTGAGAATTTTGCTAAGCAAATGGGTAAGTATCGTCCTGTCTCTGCAGATTTCTCACAAAAGAGCGTGACAGAGCGATACGTAAGTATGTGCTTAGTAAAATTCTCAACTCAGAAACTGGGCCATAGATAACAAACTCTTTGCTAAGTAGGTAGTAGCACTAGCAAGTAGAGAATTTGAAGTTATTATATTTTATCGAACAATTTAGATATGGTAATCGAGCGAATACGTATATATGAATACGTACATATAGTTGCGAATAAGTATCGGGCGAACCGCCTACCTGACAGATAGATAAGATAACATACGCAATACTTGGGGCCTTAGCCTGTATCGCAATGGCGTGTCAATGGCGTCCCCAGTAGAAGGACAAAACCGGGGTTTCCCCGTTTTTCTCCTACAAGTACAACCAGTGAACTAATTCTCTAGAGTTATAATATTCTTTGCTGTACTTATCTACTGCAAAAACATTAAAAGGACCGACAGCATAAAAAATCTTTTGGCACCTTGCGTTACAGGCTAAGGCCCGGTAGTGAGTAGTACAAGTAACATATTGAATAGTCATCAGTGGCGTAGCTACATGGGGATAGCGCGGGGCAATGTCTCGGGGCCCCCAGCCTCAGGGGGCCCCCTCGGACCGAGCTTATCTATATACAACGTGTTACAAAACATCCAAACTCTTTTTACAGGGTGTAACCTAGTGGTCAACAGGATGTCAAATCTGTAAAAAATAGTTGAAAAAAAAACAATAACCTCAAAATAAAAAAAAAAACATAAATTTTTTGTTTTTGTTATTTGCTCAAATTTTAAAATATGTCTGTGTGGGTAGGTGCATTTACATAGCTCTGAGTTTTTAAAACATTGTGAAAGTCAATGAAAACAATATTTAAAAAATACTTTTCTTCCGCCACAGCGTTCACATTTTATTAATTAAAAAATCAACGGAATAGACATGTGTAGGTAATGCTCGTAATATTACAAAAGACATATTACACCACGGTGTCATGAAATATTACCCATGAAGCCTCGCGTCCATTAGGCGGATCGGGGCGGGCCGGGCCGCAACGGAAAAATCCGCCTGCCTATATTTTGTATGGAAGTGCGTCCACTAGAGCGCATCGGGGCGGGGCGGGCCGCGACGCAATATTTTTGCCGGCGGATTTTTGCCGGCGGCATGATCCGCCCCAATGCGCCTAGTGGACGCAGGGGCAACAGCATGCTCGCGCATGCGAATGCGCGCGAGTGTTGCCATTTGTCGACCAGTATACATAATCGGCTGAATTATTGTTGTTCTTGTTTATAATAATGTAAAGAATTCTATGCTATTGGCGTGAACGAAAAATCGCTGAACAAACGCTTAGTACGAATAGCTCAGTAAAGTTTAGCTACAAAATAAAAAAAAACTGTAAAAAAAATTAATTACCATCCACGCTGCTATCGTCCAACCTTAAGGGTGGACGATAGCAACGTGGCGGGAGATTCAACATTTTCAAAACCAAAAATCAACTTCTAATACTTCTGCTGGTATTTATTCATCATCATGATCGGTTAAGGGTGGACGATAGCAACGAGGCGGGAAATTCAAAATTTTCACAGATTTTTACATTTTGTAGCTAAACTGGGCTATTTTTGTTCAGCGATTTTTCGTTCGCGGCTATAACATAATTCAGCTGATTATGTGTTCTGGTCTACGATAAGTTTATTGGGCAGTGCCACTGCTTCATAGACCAGAACACATACTAATCGGCTGAATTATTGTTGTTCTGTAGTTTACAATAATGAAAAAAATACTGTTTTATTGCCGCGAACAAAAAATCGCTGAACAAAAAAAAAAATTAAAAAGTAAAAAAAAATTGTCACCGAGTATTTATCATCAATTTTATTAGTTTAAAGTGCATGAAATCCCTAATATAAAATAGTCTGTAATTTTGGCATGAATGAATAGGTCTTGGCAATTTTTTTGCAGCCAAGGGCCACATAGAGCCAAAATGGCATAAAAGCGGACCGTACCTGAAACTATAGGTAGGTACTTACCATACCCTATAATTATTTTACCCATAGTATATTCAGAGTGAGATGAGCGCGCGTCAGCGCCACCGAAAATTTCAGTCTCAATCATACAAAATAATTTCAATCTGTTGAAAATTTCTCAATCGACTCGGCATCAAAAAGTTACAATTTAGGCATGTCACAAAAAGTCACAACGAGGGCTCAAAAGTTACAATATTTGTGACTAGACAAAGTGGCAACACCAAAAAATCCGCCGAGCCGATGCGCCGATCCGCCCCGATGCGCTTAGATGGACGCACCCCAACGTTGCGTTGCGTTGCGGCCCGGCCCGGCCCGCCCCGATCCGCCTCATATGGACGCTAGGCTTTACACGAGAGAATAAAGCATGGCACAAAGCATTTCATTACTTCAGATGACATGAAACATGACATCATGGTAAATGCCATGAAACATGACATCATGGTAAATGCCATGAAACATGACATCATGGTAAATGCCATGAAACATGACATCATGGTAAATGCCATGAAACATGACATCATGGTAAATGACATGAAACATGACATCATGGTTAATGACATGAAACATGACATCATGGTATTTACCATGATGTAATTTTTCATGTCATCTGGTGCAATGAAACATGGTATCATGGTATTTCAGCATAAGTACTTTCATTGCAGACATGAAAATGACATCATGGTATTTCATCACACTTTCATTGCAGTACAGTTATTAATTTCATGACACCAGGAGGATAATTCTCGGGCATCTCGCATTGGATATGTTACCGGCCAAACCCGATTTAAGGATAAACTAGTGGTTCATCCCGAACTATGAACTCGCGACCCCATATCTCAGCAACCCCTCGACCGATTTGGCTCATGTTCGAACTTAAAAATTCTCTTTAAGTCATTTACCCGTCTACCAAATTTCATGACGATCCGACTAAATTTACTCAAGTTATCGTCGAACGAACATTCATACATACAAACATACAAACATACAAACATACAAACATACATACATACATACATACATACAAACGCCGGATTGTTCCAGTAGACTCGGAGAATTTCGCTCGCTTCGCTCGCTCGTTCAACTAGTTTCGCCTAGGCCAAACTAGTTTATCCGAACGTCGTATGGATAAACCGGTATGTCCTAGGCCAAACTAGTCTAGCCGAAGCTCGTGAGGAGAAACCAGTTTAGCCTAGGCCAATCTAGTCTGGCCTAGCAAGAATATGTAAGCTTCAGGATAAACTAGTATGGCCTAGTCCGAGCTGATATTGACGAATGATTAGGTATGAATGTTACCATATCTCGTAAACTAAGAGGTTTAGCGCAAAAATAATGAAATTTTCGAACCCCTTAAGAACCCCGGAACCAAGCCTTTTACTTCTATACAGGGTGTTAAACATACAGGGTATTCCTGAAAGTGTGACAGACAGTCGAAAAAGATTTAAAACAAAGGTTAGGTCAGTAGGTTTGGTTAGCGACACACTGACAGTCATACCTCTTTTTAGGGTTGGCCTAGGCTAAACTGAAAAACAGATTTTTTTTTCACTCAATTTTTCTCGCCACCTAGTACAAGTTGTTTGTATTGATCAGTAGATAGCCTACTTAAAGTTCCGCTATCGACTTAGAGTGCACCCTGTAGTCTAGCCCTATTTGAGTAGGGGTAATACAGATTCTACTTATTTATGCTAGCCTAGTACTTTTTCTTAAAATTAACAAACCCGCCGTAATTATCTGAATAGTAGGGGACGCATTTAGAGGCCGAATTTGAAAAAGTCTACATTCAAAAAGTCTACGGTATGTCCGGTTTTGTCCGGTTTAAAGGACCATTCGTAAACAAAAAGAGGTATGCCAGTGTGTCGCCAACCAAACCTACTGACCTAACCTTTGTTTTAAATCTTTTTCGACTGTCTGTCACACTTTCAGGAATACCCTGTATGTTTAACACCCTGTATGTCGGTTTTTAGAACACGTATAGAAGTAAAAGGCTTGGTTCCGGGGTTATTAAGGGGTTCGAAAATTTCATTAATGCACGGCGATTCATTTTTATCGCTAAAATCGTCTATCGTCTCGCTAAAACTAAGAAACGGCTTGAGCTTGACCGATTTGGATATTTACTGTTTTGTTTAGTTCACCATAGTTCAGGGTAGGTTTAAAAGCAAAGAAATATGGGAAAAGTTAAAGGATTAGCTGAAAAACGGAAGAAATAAAAATTGGTCATTTTGTATTGGAATCGCCATTTTTGACGAGGAGAGTCAAACTATTTCAGGTGATACGAAGTTCACCGGGTCAGCTATTACGGACAAAATCGGTAAATTTTAGGGAGCGCTGCCCTTGTGTTTCCTCGGCCAGGGATGATAGCATATCCTCCTTTCCGTTCGGTTCAATTTTCGGGCGGCGTTTAATAAAATTTAATGAATTTTATTAAAATAATTATAATAAGAAAAAAAGGTAAACATAGGGACATAAATTGAATGGCATAAACATACGTCAAATAATTTCCCAGGGAGGAAACAGGTCTCCCTTTTTGTATGGAGCAGCGGCTACACGCGTTTCATCTTAAGTGCTCAATAGTATTCTGACTTGATAAAACCTATCTACAGGGTGCACTCTAAGTCGATAGCGGAACTTAAAGTGTGCTATCTACTGATCGATACAAACAACTTGTACTAGGTGGCGAAAAAAATGGAGTGAAAAAAATATCAGCTGTTCCATACAAAAGATCGACTCAGTACTGCGCCAAATGTATGAAACAGCTGAGATTTTTTTCGCTCCATTTTTGTCGCCATCTAGTACAATTTGTTTGTATTGATCAGTAGACAGCCTACTTAAAGTTCCGCTATCGACTTAGAGTGCACCCTGTAGTTTAGTTTGGGCCCCACTTTGTTTTTTGGCCCAGGGTCAGGGCCCTTGGTTACCTAGCTACGCCACTGACAGTCATACAACCATTAGGTCATATGATCATATGAAAGTCCATAGGTGAAGTAAACTTAGATCAAACATACATAACCCACTATCCAATACTGAAAATACAAACACACTAAAACTGTCCTTTAGTTGCATTTAATTTGTAAAAGGACATTGCAGAGTAAAAAATAGTAAATCAATTTAAATAGATAGGAGTAAAGTACTGGAAACATTCTAATTGTCTGAGTAAGAGCATGACACATTATGACACCACTTTCGACTCTGATAACAATATTGATTGTTTATCTATCTAGAAGACTTATTATATGCATCATGTGCTGTATTAAATAAGTTTTTAATTGCATTACATGTTATACGGCGTGACAAGCATTGCAAAGTATACCACACGCGACATAAATGCGGGATAAAATAAAGGTTTACTTTATCATGCTGCCAATTGTACCTCAATCACATAGTCTCAGTATTTCATTATTTTACAATTAATTGTCCCTGAGCAACCGCAACAAAATTCGCAAAAATAAACAACACATAAGTGTAGAAAAAATATCGGCTGATTATATTGTATAATGAAAAAAAATACCTAATAAGGACATAAAAGGACCACGGGCACATTAGTATGAAGTCTGGGTCCACTGACAGTTGACACTTGGTGAATTTTTTTACATTGTCCGACCTCAATTAACTTCATGTCAAATGAAAGCTCTTGAAGAGTACTTCAATTTATTATATGGCAGCTTAGTCAAAATCGAGCGCGAAAATGGTGTTTTGGGCATATTTGTCCCATTTTATGAAGATTGTCCGACCTCAATAAACTTCATGTCAAATGAAAGCTCTTGAAGAGTACTTCAATTTATTCTATGGATGCTTAGTCAAAATCGAGCGCGAATATGGTGTTTTGGGCATATTTGTCCCATTTTATTAAGATTGTCCAACCTCAATAAAACTCAATACATAAAGTTTATTGAGGTCGGACGATGTAAAATGTACAACTGTCAGTGGGCCCAATATGCCCATCCCCAAAACACCACTTTCGCGCTCGATTTCGACTAAGCTGCCATAGAATAAATTGAAGTACTCTTCAAGAGCTTTCATTTGACATGAGTTTTATTGAGGTCAGACAATCTTCATAAAATGGGACAAATATGCCCAAAACACCATTTTCGCGCTCGATTTTGACTAAGCTGCCAAAGAATAAATTAAAGTACTATTCAAGAGCTTTCATTTGACATAAAGTTTATTGAGGTCGGACAATGTAAAATGTCAACTGTCAGTAGACCCAATATGCCCATCCCCAAAACACCACTTTCGCGCTCGATTTCGACTAAGCTGCCATATAATAAATTGAAGTACTCTTCGAGAGCTTTCATTTCACATGAGTTTTATTGAGGTCGGACAATCTTCATAAAATGGGACAAACATGCCCAAAACACCATTTTCGCGCTCGATTTTGACTAAGCTGCCAAAGAATAAATTAAAGTACTATTCAAGAGCTTTCATTTGACATAAAGTTTATTGAGGTCGGACAATGTAAAATGTCAACTGTCAGTGGGCCCAATATGCCCATCCCCAAAACACCACTTTCGTGCTCGATTTCGACTAAGCTGCGATATAATAAATTAAAGTACTCTTCAAGAGCTTTCATTTGACATGAGTTTTATTGAGGTCGGACAATCTTATTAAAATGGGATAAATATGCCCAAAACACCATATTCGCGCTCGATTTTGACTAAGCTGCCAAAGAATAAATTAAAGTACTCTTCAAGAGCTTTCATTTCATATAAAGTTTATTGAGGTCGGACAATGTAAAATGTAAAACTGTCAGTGGGCCCAATATGCCCATCCCCAAAACACCACTTTCGCGCTCGATTTCGACTAAGCTGCCATATAATAAATTAAAGTACTCTTCAAGAGCTTTCATTTGACATGAGTTTTATTGAGGTCGGACAATCTTAATAAAATGGGACAAATATGCCCAAAACACCATATTCGCGCTCGATTTTGACTAAGCTGCCAAAGAATAAATTAAAGTACTCTTCAAGAGCTTTCATTTGACATAAAGTTTATTGAGGTCGGACAATGTAAAATGTCAACTGTCAGTGGGCCCAATATGCCCATCCCCAAAACACCACTTTCGCGCTTGATTTCGACTAAGCTGCCATATAATAAATTAAAGTACTCTTCAAGAGCTTTCATTTGACATGAGTTTTATTGAGTTCGGACAATCTTCACAAAATGGGACAAATATGCCCAAAACACTATTTTCGCGCTCGATTTTGACTAGCTGCCAAAGAATAAATTAAAGTACTCTTCAAGAGCTTTCATTTGACATAAAGCTTATTGAGGTCGGACTATATAAAATGTCAACTGTCAGTGGGCCCAATATGCCCATCCCCAAAACACCACTTTCGCGCTTGATTTCGACTAAGCTGCCATATAATAAATTAAAGTACTCTTCAAGAGCTTTCATTTAACATGAGTTTTATTGAGGTCGGACAATCTTAATAAAATGGGACAAATATGCCCAAAACACCATTTTCGCGCTCGATTTTGACTAAGCTGCCAAAGAGTACATTAAAGTACTCTTCAAGAGCTTTCATTTGACATAAAGTTTAATGAGGTCGGACAGTGTAAAATTTATCATCAAGTGTCAACTGTCAATGGGCCCAATGAGCCCATGGTCCTTTGATATCACAAAAAAAAACTTAATATACAAAAAATTACTGTACAGGCTATTCACAAAACATCCATCAAATTAAAGCTTTCAAATTGAAGAATGGGATTCCGCTCAGAACTTGAGCTTTTGCTTGAGCTCGTGAGCACGTCCACCCCAGTCCAGACGGTAGCAGCGAGTCCGCCACGATATCTCCGGTCTCATTACAGCCGCCACCAACACAAAGGGGGCACAACACTCACTCCACACCCAGGCGAGTAAGAACTCCACTTTAGTAAACAACGGCGAGCCGTTCTGTATCGTTCGCAATAGCAACCAATCCGATAGGAACCAAAGTAGCATGTGCACTAAGAAGAACGGCAGAGGTTCAGCACCAAATAACTGTCCCGCCGCCCAGGCCGCGCCAGTGCCGAGCGGCATACACTCTCCGAGTGGCTCAAGGATGAAAGCCGTTGGCACCATGGCGATGCGGAGGCGCGCCCAGCGCGTCAGCCGGGCCTGCATCGCGCTCACCGACCGGGCGCCGCAGTTCTGAAGCGCCGGCAGCGACGCCACGCGCATCTTCCACCCGTTAGCCAGCACCGCCTTCCCCATGAAGTAGTCCTCCGCCAAATAGTCAGCGAACGCTGCCAGCCCACCCAACTCTTCTAGTGAGCACCGACGCACGAGAGAAGACATGCCAACATGGCAGTTTATGGCTAGCAGGTCGGCAGTCATGTACATTCGAGCCTGCATAGTCCCGAATAGTACTTTTTCATAAACAGCGGCGAACCCTTCGGCGTCACATGTGAAGGGGAGTTGATGCACAATGGCGACGTTTTCGTCCATATGCTGCACCATGTCAAGGAGGGTGTCGTCGCGCATCCGTATCCCGGCGTCGCTCACCAGGAGGAGCGGATATTGTGCTGCCATGTACGCGGGGTGCATGTTATTGATCTTAGGGTTAACGCCGACGCGCGCGCCGCCGGTGAAGAGCCGCGCTTGCACTTGCG
The DNA here is from genome assembly GCA_949319315.1 of Zelleria hepariella. Taxonomy (NCBI): domain Eukaryota; kingdom Metazoa; phylum Arthropoda; class Insecta; order Lepidoptera; family Yponomeutidae; genus Zelleria; species Zelleria hepariella. Next base: position 4,359,880 of record OX439379.1, on the reverse strand, counting down.
GGTACTTGCTCATCAGAGTGTTGACTAGTAACACGGCAGGGTCACGCTCCTCTTCCACGCAGAATAGCACCTCGTACGTCGGATAGTCCAGCGTGAAGAACGTCTCCAGGTTAGAGAGAAGGTTCGGATCAACGCCCGTCAGCGGCTTCAGAATCGATACCCCCAGGTAGGGAGTTTCCGGCGGCGTCCGGTCCACCGTCCGATGCAGCTTCCATTTACTGTACGACAGTGCCATTATGTGTAACGTCCACATCACCACCCAAGCGGTCATGAAGAATATGGCGAATCCATACACCGTATACACCATGGGCATCATAATTGTGAATTTATTTTCCTCCCCGCGCGGAGCCGCATAATATCGACTGACTGCGACCGACCGACGACCGTGCCCTATACGGACGACATGCCGCATAGCACTGGACTGGTGCGAATTAGACCGAGCATGTAGACTAATTGATGATTCACTGCGCCATGATAAGATATCCTTGGGTAGGGCTTTATCACTAAAATACTATCCATGGACGAGCGAGCTCACGGTTTCGCGGAACCCCGGAACCCTTTTTCTTCAATAATTTTGCTTTTTTTCTGACTGACTGTCACTTCTGCCAACATCAGCGGAAAAAATTGATCGTTATTGCGTTCTGTTTTTGCTTTAAGCTGTCATTAAATTTCGATATTTCTTTTTTTTATCCCTCCTTGCCAATGACATCCCAATACAAAAATGTCATTGCTCCTTGCCTTCGATTCGATGAAATCCGATTTAAGTTCTGTGATTTCAAAATATTGATGGTGTCTTCTTGACTATTTGTATAGCTAGAGCAATCTAGCTCAAAAATGGTAATGAACGTAACGTAACTTTTTTACCATTATCAAAAAAACAAATAAATATGATATTGAAACACATCCCATGACCCCATACACAGCCTTCTATCTATATTATTGCTTCTCTTTCGGACCAACCATCAAGACTATTGATCAGAAAGAGAAAGTTATATTTTGTTCGATTTGTTTTTTTTCGTGAGCCAACAGTCACTTTTCTTGCATGTCGCGGCGGGAAACAAGTCAAGTCTATGGCGGGAAAGCGAATGGCTTTTGTTTGTTTGTTGAGTTGAGTTTCGACTTTCGATCTGTGTGTGTGTGTGTGGTGTGGTTGTCGTCTGCTGTTTTGATTTGATACATTTTGCAAGAGCATCCAACCCTCCAATGTCTTGCAAAATTAACTTAGTTGAAGCAATAAACAGCATTAAGAACTTTAATGACTTCGTGACTTTATGCCATGAAGTGTCTGGCAAAAATGAATTTCCTGAAATTCCGCTCAATATTTCGACTGCCCTTGCACTAAAGAAGATTCAATCTTTTGAGATTAAAGTGAGTACTAATTCTAGATTTACACTAAACTTGTAAAACCGTCCTTATCATGCCTGTCCAAACTTCTTTTCAGCTCTTCACAAAATTCCAAGAAAGTGGTCTTGCGTTCAAGATACTTGACCACATACTCAAGCTGCCGCCTTCTGAAACATGGCGATTACTTACGAAAGAGTTGGCGTCCATATTTTGCTACTGGTTGGAAGGTCTCAGAAAGTATCTCATCATCCACTGCCAGAACTGGTGGATTTTTTTGGAATCACTGCTGAAGTTTATCAATGTAAGACAATTTTTTTTTGTTTAAACTATAAATTTTAATTCCTTTCAGTAGCGGATATAGGCCCGGTTTCTGAGTTGAGAATTTTGCTAAGCACATGGGTAAGTATCGTCCTGTCTCTGCAGATTTTTCACAAAAGAGCGTGACAGAGCGATACGTAAGTATGTGCTTAGTAAAATTCTCAACTCAGAAACCGGGCCTTAGGGGGGAGGGGGAGGCTAACAGGAAAAATATAAATGTTGTATGCTTTTTTATCTTGAAAACCTACGCTCAGTGGGTTTATGCCCCCCCAAACCAAAATCCTGGATCCGCCACTGATTCCTAACATCATATTCATGTAGTAGGTACTATCATTTTACCATCTCATTTCAGGAGTTGGGGCAAAGAGACAATCCTGGTAGCAATGCGGTCAACACTTGGCTGGTGAAGGTTCTAGCCGATCCCCTGTTGAGTCTAGCCACAAATGACAAGGTAAAATACTTGGTCCAACAATACTTTTTGGAACTGAGACGCGCGCGGTAAGCAAACTCGAATCGATGCAACCTTGTCAAAGTAAAATAGAGTATGTTTTCGATTGACTTTGACAAGGTTCCATCCCATTCTCATCGCGCGCGGATTATAAAGGACATTTCCCCCTCACAACACCTTGCCATACTCAGACTTAACCCAACATTAATATTTTATATTTTCAAGATGGACCTATGTCAGCGGCTAGCAGTCATCCGCTGCCTGAATTACTGCTCATCCTGCTGCAAAAGAACCATGAGGGAGGAGTTGGCTGACAAGTTTAGCGGCTATTTGTAAGTATGCCCTGTCCAGAAATTTATATAACCTTTTGCTACAAGCAGGAAGGGGATTTTTTTCAAGTTTCTGGTCAGGATTTTACTTATCATCATCATCATTATCAGTTCCTTTTATCCCTAATCAGCAGGGTTTGAAATTATCAAGATAAATATGCCCTTTAATAATTATCACGATAATCAAACAGATATAAACCTAGCAATCCTTTGTTAACTGATATTGGATAGGGATGTGTGGGCTCGAAGTGGTGAGGCCTTTGCTCAGAAGTGGGACACCGTAGAGGCTAAATAAAAGAAAATCATACATATCAACATTATTACAAGTGGCAAATATTTTCGATTATACGTATCAAGATAATTATCAACCTATATTTAACTTGATAATTATCTGGATAATTATCAAAGATAATTATCACTTCGAACCCTGCTAATCAGAGACTTACTTAGGGCTCTCAAAACAGTTTTCCAATCTGGCTGATTTTGCCTTCATCTCAAGCTCTGATATGCTCATTCCAAGACTGTTAGCCTCCTGTTGCACTGGGGCCTTAGCCTGTAACACAATGGCGTATCAATGGCATCCTAGGTAGAAGGACAAAACCGGGATTTTTTCGTTGTTCTCCTACAACCAGCGAACTAATCCTCTAGGATTAGACTCATAATATTCTTTGCTGTACTACGATAACATTAAAAGGACCGACACTGGACCACAGAACACAACTACTAAAGCACTGGACTGACAGCATCAATAAATCGTCAACCGGAAGCCCATTTTGGCACCATTGTGTTACAGGCTAAGGGCCCTGATCGACGCCAGGTAGTTTACAATACTCATACTTATTTTTTACTAAACGGGTTGACTCAGGATGTGCCATTCAGTTCCGTATTTTTTTTCCACAGTATAAAGATTGCCCGAAACATGGCTACCTGCGACCACGTCCCCACGCAGCTGGCCAGCATAGAGCTTCTACTGCGGTGGTTCCTGCAGCGGAAGGAGCGTGGGGCGCGGCTGGCGGTGGCGCAGCGGTGGTTCTCCCCTGCACTGTGGACGCCGTCGGCCATTGCTCTCTTTGTCGAGAGTAGCTTCGATTGCTATGGGGTAGGTCTACTAATAACTATAGCGAGGTAAAAAGTTTAATAACCCTCCTTTAGGCAGTCGGGATTACACAGTTTTTTTTTTGTTTTCCGCCATATTGCAAGGCAAAATTGCGGCGTTGACGATAGCATAAGTAAGCATAAGTTTTTAAGTCTTTTTTTGTATGTTTATTTTTTGTATGCACGAAATAAATAATTTATTCAGTTAAAAAAAAATCAATAAGGTTGGGTTAGAGCGTATCTATGGGTTTAAACTATATGTATCTCACTCTTTTGTTTGACGTAGAGCAGGATAGCTAGAGTTATAAACCCATGGATACGCTCTAGTAGTCTAACCCAGCCTCTTGCTATGATGCTACGCGAGCAGACGCCATTTTGTTTGCAGCCATATCGTAAAACAAAATGGCTGTCATTCTGTTGTTGTGCACGTTGTGTATTTCTTTTTGTTCATTGTTTGTTACAGCACGCGCGGGCCTTTCTGAACGCCCAGAACGAGAAAAGTGACAACGTTACCTCCGTGATCTGTCGCAAGATTACCATCGGCCCCCTGACCGTCGTGACTGTAAGTTTCTTACATTTGTGAATTTGAAGTACTAAAACCACACGCTATCTATCTATCCAGCCAGTATACCTACAGGGTGGATTTTTGAGACGGGGCAGTAAGGGCAGGTACCTTAACCGTTATAGTTACAGGAAAACGTTCTTAGGAGACCTTCCATAACTTTATGAGATATTATGAACTGCATTCACAGATTTTCTTAGAACATTTTCCTGTAACTATAAAGGTTATGGTACTTGCCCTTACTGCCCCGTCTCAAAAATCCACCCTGTATAAAGCCCACTGCTGGGCATAAGCCTCTTCCTTTTCACGCCAACCCTTCCCGCTGTTTTGACAATGTCATCGACCCATCGAGCTTTCAGTCTACCCACCGACCGTCGACCCATTCTAGGCCGCCATTCTGTGACTGCCGTCCGTCCTCCCGCCTAGCCAAATGCCCTGCCCATCTCCACTTTGAAGGAAAACGACGTGAGGAAATCCGCGGCTTGGCTCCACTGCCTTGTGGCAGGCCGTTCACCCGCCCCCAACTTGACCCACCAACCTTCTTTTGTGATCGCCAACGACTTTTGTCTGAGAGGAGATGAACCTAAAAGCGGCGATTATGGAGCTCTCGGAGCATGACAGCAAATTTATAGTCTCCGGTCGTGGTTTCCACTTTCCACAACAGCCGCCTCAGATTTACGGATTCTCGGATGGTGGCAATTTGAACTGTTGGTGTGGTACCCCGCAAACAATGACCCACCTCTCATCGTCGCGTGGAGCCCCTCAGTAAAATATCTGGGGTGCACCATAGACCGCAAGCTACGTATGTGGGGGCAGGGGGAGCATACGTCATCCGCCAAGCCAGAGCACTGCTGCGCCGTATGTTCCACTGCGCTGACAACGGGCCGCACCGGCACCTCCACCACATTCCCCCAACTACGACCGGCCAGTAAGAGGACGTCCGTACCCGCGGGAGCTCCTCGAGCTGCAAGACTGCAGCAGCTCGGAGCCCCACTGACCACCATCGCAACGACTGCACACCCAAGACCCGGGGGCTGAAGAACGCGACGCAGGCGGAACGACGGCGGGGAAAGCGACGGCGCCGCCAAAATTCGCCTATTCCATGTAAAACAATGTCCCAGGCATTGCAGCGCCTTGTGGTCTCTTCAACCATCTAGTGCGAGTGAAGGTGCTACTGGACACCGTATAAATCATCTCATTACGTGGATGCAAAGGCCTTAGTTTTTTTAAATACCATTTTATTCATGCAACCAAATGTCAAAAAAACTATTATATTCATAAAAAATTATTTAATATGACAACCAATTATAGGTTGGTGTGTCAAGTTTATATTCAGAGCAAGGCATTTGTCAAAGAGATATGTCACCGATTGAGGAACCGTGGGTTTGACTACCGCTCCGGGGCATATCTGATGCAGAGGATCTCCCTGGTGGTTCAGCGTGGAAACGCTGCTAGCGTCATGGGGACCTTTGGGTCAGATGTGGCCCGGGGTTTTGGCTACTATTTTTATTGTTTGATCTTTGACATGTTTTTTATGATTTATTTTAGACATAAATATTATTGTGTTTTTTTTTTTTGTTTTTGGACGAAGCTTAATCTGACATATAAAATGAAGTATTTTATTTTATTATGCCTCCATCCTCCAAAAAGTATCTTCTTCCGAAGGTCTCTTCTTATCCTTTCTGACTCTACCAGGGTGCAGAGACGTTTTCAACATGGTGTGACGTGAGCTCGTCCCACGGCTGCGTGTCGCTGCTGCTGGACCCTCGTTTGCTGAAGGCCTTGCACGAGGAAGGTGGTAGTGAGGAAGTAAGCAAGTTTCATGAGACCCTCACCGTCACCGCAGAGATCACGCTGGCCGCTGAACTTTACAGGTAACAAGCAAACATTAAATCTGAAAACTAAAACTGTTTCTACTGAAATAAGTTCGCCGTGTACACTGCCACTTTCTTTTATGTAATTTATGTTATAATTTTTTTCATGTGTGCAATAATGTAAAGTATAAAGTATGTAAACCGTCTGGCTGATTCACAGGAATGATATATTTAAAAAATACTTTTCTCCCGCCACATCGTTCACATTTTATTAATTTAAAAATTAACAGAACGACATAGAGCAATAAATAAAATTTTGGTTGTGATCCCTATCACCGGGTGCTATTACACTGTGGGCAGACCAGCTGCACGATGGTATGATGATATCAAAGCTACAGCAGGCTCAAACTGGACCACAATAGCCACAGAGCGGCTTATGTGCATAAGACATGAAGAGGCATACATCCAGCAGTGAACGATATAGGTCCGTGTGAAGAAGATATAGCCTATGGCACAGGAATGGGATCATGAGGGAACCTGCGGCTAAGTTGGCTCCATACATGTTGACTTGTCTTTCCTGTAAGCTAGGCCGACTAAGCTGTCAGGATGGTATAGGTGCTGGGCAAGCCTACTCCATCTAAAAAACACAGTCCCAGGGACAGTAGCGCCGAGTGGTCTCTTCACCCATCCAGTGTGAGTGAATGTGCCACTGGACACTGTATAAATCATCTCACTACGTAGATACAAAGGCCGTAGTTTTATGGTAGGCACAGATTTCGCCAAGGAGGTGCAGATTGGTGATTTTCGCGTTGAGGGTAATATGCCTGTCAGAAGAGTCAGACAGAACCTACTGCAAGGCCGTCTATTCCTTTATGTACGGTCGGCCACAATCTCAGATACCCATGGCAGCTCTTACCTCGCGCGGCATAAGGGCGCCAATCGAACAAAAAGGGGTATCTGAGACTGTGGCCGACTGTACATACATATCCATGAAACATTTATGTTGGTTAAATGCATCGACTTGCCTCGGTAAGCGATGGCACAGTCTGCTGGAGATTGCAGGTTTAATTCCTGTGCCGACCGATTTTATTTACCTACCACACCTACCTACCATAAATCTTAAGGTGAAATGAGTCTCACAACTAGCGCCGCCAATGGAAAAAAAATCATATCTTTTTTTTGGATGCGTTTTTAGCAAAAAACGCTCCTGCGATTCCTCAACGCGAGGCTTAACTATTTTTAGGACCTAAGGTTTGGATTCCAGATCCTAGAACTTAAGAATGCAATCGATTCTCGCCAAAAGTGGCCACTTTTGGCGAGAATCGATTGCGTTCGTAGGAAATCCAGTCCTGGAATCCAAACCTTAGGTCCTAAAAATAGTTAAGCCTCGCGTTGAGGAATCGCAGGAGCGTTTTTTGCTAAAAACGCATCCAAAAAAAAGATATGATTTTTTTTCCATTGGCGGCGCTAGTTGTGAGACGTACGTCGTCTTAATGCACACTAGCACCACAAATGAAAAAAAACATGTCTTCTTTTTTTATGCGTTTTTTGCTAAAAACGAGCCGTTAAATGAGAATCCTATTTTTGGGACATAAGGTCTAGATTCCAGATCCTAGAATAAACGGCCGGCCACTTTGGGGGTGGCGGGATTTATTCGTAGGTTTTTTTTTCATTGGCGACGCTAGTGGACGGGGTACACACGACAGCACGTCGACCTTTACACGCTAGCACTCTACTCGGTTACATTAGGGGCGACTTTACAACAAAAGTGAACAGTCTGACGTGCTGTCGTGTGTACCATACCAACTAGGCTCTTAAGAGGGCGTTAGAGCACCATTTTCCCATGCAAACGTAGGTTTAATTTCTTAACTACAGGCTGGATTTTGCTGAAACTTGGTTTATATCAGTAGATGACCTATATGGAGGTTTGCAAATAGTTTTTATAATTAAAAAAATGGCCTGAAAGAAATTAGAGCCATGCGTTTTTAGCGCCGAAAAAGGGGTTACTTTCAGCTGTTATTTACTTACATTATTACACTGTCTATTGGAGTCTAACTACCTTGGGAACATCAATAATGTGTTGTACTTGTCAGAAAAATAAAAAGATTTTTGAAATACCTAATAAAATGGAGAAATGGCAGCTGAAGTACGAAAAATTTTGGGAAAATATATCTATTACATTACAACTACAACTAGATACTCGCGAAAGGACACGAACACACGTAGACTCATACAGCCGCATTGCCTCTCACTTTTCCCGCGCCCCGTCTCGCTCTGGGTGAAGCAGCTATAGAAAACAGTGTTTCACGCGCTTGGCCGTCACTGAGTTCCCACGGTCCTGAAGGGGCCTCTTAAAATCGTGTCGGCGACTAGTTCCTAATTCTTAATTTTGCAAGTATGTATAAAATATCTTTGTAATCACCCCACAGGGAGTCAACCGGCGCAGTAGTGTCACTGCAGACCTCCCGAGCGCCTGAGGTGCTGTTCCCTCGCACGGCCCAGCTGATAGAGGGGCTGGGCGATGTGAGACTGCACGTCTCGACCAGGTCTGACCTGGGCAGGCTGGACCGGGCTCTTCGACGAGCCTTTGCTGGGAAATACCGAGTGAGTCTAGCTTAAGGTTGGACGATAGCAACGTGGCGGGAAATACAACATTTTCACAGTTTTTTCCATTTTGCAGCTAAGCTGAGCTATTTTTGTTCAGCCATTTTTCGTTCGCGGCAATAACATTGTATTCTTTTCATTATAAATAACAGAACAATAATAATTCAGCCGATTACGTGTTCTGCGGCCGTAGCACGTGTATGTCGCTCGCGAAATCTTACGTGGTGGCGCGCGCGCGACTTTGGGTCGCAAATGCGAGCGTGACCAAAATCTATGCCATTTAATTGAACGAGCGAGCGAAGTATGTATGTTTGTATGTTTGTATGTATGAATGTTCGTTCGACGATAACTTGAGTAAATTTAGTCGGATCGTCATGAAATTTGGTAGGCAGGTAAATAAAGCCAAGAGAATTTTTAAGTTCGAACATGAGCTAAATCGGTCGAGGGGTTGCTGAGATATGGGGTCGCGAGTTCATAGTTCGGGGCGAACCACTAGTCATATTTAAAACTCCATGGCAAAATAGCTCTTGCTACAGGATTAATAAGAAAAATCCCAAATTGCTGAATAAGTCGCGGCCTCGGGAGACGATGATATAAATGGTGCGTCGAAATGTCAAAAACGTCACAAAAAGTAACGCGCGTGTTTTTTAGCTCTGTTGCGCATGCTCCATGCGCATTGTGCAGCGCGCGGACTAGTAAGCGTTAAAACAGGTGATAGACAAATGAAGAACGTCTCGAACGAATGCTACGGCCGCTGGTCTACAAAGCAGTGGCACTGCCCAAAAAACTTGTTGATGACCAGAAAACATAATCGGCTGAATTATTGAACGAACGAGCGAAGCGAGCGAAGTTCTCTGAGTCTACTGGAACGATCCGGCGTTTGTATGTATGTATATATGTTTGTATGTTTGTATGTATCAGCGAACTGGATAACATGGAACAACTTCTTCAATAAAAAACCATCCTCTAACACGGCACACGCATCTACACGCGCAGGTTGCGTTGTCAAAAATATTTTAAACCAATAAGAAAATAGGAAACTCCTTGATTGGTTAATTGTTTACGCGCCATTGATGTCATTGGGCTTTTCACAGTGACAGCGTCATGCCATGCTGCAGAGGTCAAAAGCTTTGCACAGATTATATTTGATAATCTGTCATCGTGAACTGTAAAAGTTTCTATATATATAAACAGAAAATCTGTATGTTGGTCTGTTTTCGAATAAATCTGCGGTTATACATATAGGTACCTAATATTGTCTAATGTTTATTTGATTGTTAATATCACAAGTGGGCAAGACACCTGGCGAGACGTACCGATGGCAGATGGACAAAGTTCATTGCGGAATGGCGACCCCAAGGGGATGAGATCGGTTGGCAGACCACCAGCCAGATGGTCCGACGACATAGCCCAACTCTTTAGACTTTACACTCGGAAAACCGTGGTTGCGCCTGGCACAGGATCGTGAGAGTTGGCGTAAGCATGAAGAGGCCTTTACTCAGCAGTGGGTGTTAAAGGGCTGATGATGATAATGATATAACAAAAAAGAAAGTCTGCTCGGAATCCAATGCTGTTCATTCCGTTCCAGACGGATTGCTTCTACCCATCGCCGTTTTCGTGCAGGATCTTTAGGAAGTCTAAGAAAGTAAAAATCGAACAATGCAACATTTTCTCCGAAAAAAAAAAGAAATGGCGGCAAGCAAAGCCGAGGGTAAAAGTTTTATAGTTCCGTTTTATGAGTCCAAGATAATCGCACTGATGAATTTATCATGTTAAAATATACTAAGACGGCGAAGACCTCAAGCAAAGCCACGGGAAGAAGTTAGTTTCATATTTTTATTTGGGTTTATTAAAAGTTGTGAATAAAAACGCTACAAGACATTACTTCCGTATGGTAACCGATACCCACTGCTTTGTGGTGCACATCAGCACGGCTTTTGCATCATTTTACAGTACATGAAGTCATTTTCTATAGTTTATTATTCACGACAAAATTTGACAAAATTGACGTTTTCTCCGTCATGTCTGTCGAACTACTAAATCGTGAGAGGAACCATTTTGTAGGCTCCGCCCACAGAGGAACCATTTTCGTTAGGTCATTTCTCAGGGCTAATGCGGTCTCTATGTTATCTTCCGCTCGCTGGTATGTATGAATGTTCGTTCGACGATAACTTGAGTAAATTTAGTCGGATCGTTATGAAATTTGGTAGGCGGGTAAACGAAATTAAAAGAATTTTTAAGTTTGAACATGAGCCAAATCGGTCGAGGGGTTGCCGAGATATGTGGTTGTATAGTTTATATGAAAAGCGCGCGCGCGCCTGCGCGAATGGCGTAAGCAAAGTTACACATCTGTAACTGGGGTCGCGAGTTCATAGTTCGGAGCGAACCACTAGTTATTGTTCTGTTGTTTACAATAATGAAAATAATACTATGTTATTGCCGCGAATAAAAAATCGCTGAACAAAAATAGCTCAGGTTTAGCTACAAAATGTAGGTACTCGTAAAAACTGTGAACATTTTGAATTTCCCGCCACGTTGCTATCGTCCCACCTTAAACGTTTGCAAACCTTTGTGGCTCATCCATCTTGTCCATGGCAGCTGCAATCGGTTTGCGCCGCCACATTGAAAATAAAAATTACGACGTACTACAGTGCGTTTCGCGAAAACGCTTATTACAATGTGATAGGGACTATTTTTGTTCAACACAAGGGAATTCTTTCGTAAAACGCAAGTTTAAAACTTTATTGTAGCTTAGACGAAATTAATAATATCATCTTAGATGTCAAGCGTTAGTCGATAGTGGGATACATTTGTCGTGGTGTATCTACACGTCAGGGATGGATTTAGGCCCGTAAGATCAGTCACGGTAACCCAGTCCAGACCTTAGACCATAGATTAATTAGTAAACCTCGCATTTTGTATGAAAATTAATCGACAGATAGGGTTTAAACTAGCCTTTTTGGTTTAAACTGTGATTGATATTACGGGCCTTAGTATGTAATGCGCTGCCATTTTGTTTGTCGCCATGTTATTTGCCGCCATGTTGAAATTCAAAATAGACAGTGAAATATAATCTAACTAGCTTTTGCCCGCGACTTCGTCCGCACAGACTTATTTTTTTTCTCGTGAGTTTTTCCGTTGATTATTCTGCTATTCGGGGCGGAGAGAAATCCAACAAATAAAAAATCATAAAAATCGGTCCACCCGTTCTCGAGTTATAAATGGTGTAACTAACACGACTTTGTTATAATATTAACCCATATATGCCCAGGGAGTAATTAACGACCCATCACCACCTGGCCGATTCTAATGCACCGCAATAATAAACTATAAAGATTTTTCTTATTTCTACCGATTATTTTTATCGTCAAAGAATGTATCTAGACACACAACTACAGGGTGCACTCTAAGTCAATAGCGGAACTTTAAGTAGGCAATCTACTGATCAATACAAACAACTTGAATAGGTGGCGAAAAAAATGGAGTGAAAAAAATATCAGCTGTTCCATACAAAAGGTCGCCTCAGTACTGCGCCAAATGTATGAAACAGCTGATATTTTTTTCGCTCCATTTTTGTCGCCATCTAGTACAAGTTGTTTGTATTGATCAGTAGACATCCTACTTAAAGTTTCGCTATCGACTTAGAGTGCACCCTGTAGTTAATTACTGAAAAAACGTTGTATTTCGAACAATCTTTGCTACAGTAAAGTTACTATATTTTTTTTTTTTGTAAAAAGTTGACACCCACGCGCAAAAAAAAAACAAATAATTTTTTTTATGTTGGAAATTTGGTTATTTTGTTGGTGGATTTATGTAACTGAATTATTCCTCTATAACAACTGATAATGCTCTTTATAATCAATATCGATTTAGTTACTGAAATTGATACGTATATTTTGTTGGGTCGTTAACGACCCCATGGGCAAATACCAGGACTAATATATTTGTATGGATTTTTTATAAAGTCTTTTCTTGCGCTCATTATACTTGAGATTCTCAAGTTTATCAAGATTTTTTATCATGGGAACATTCAGGGCATGGATGTCTTTAGTAATCAACCTTGCTGTGTGGTTTTATCTGATGAAATTTGGTTATTTTGTTGGTGGATTTATGTAACTGAATTATTCCTCTATAACAACTGATAATGCTCTTTATAATCAATATCGATTTAGTTACTGAAATTGATACGTATATTTTGTTGGGTCGTTAACGACCCCATGGGCAAATAGCAGGACTAATATATTTGTATGGATTTTTTATAAAGTCTTTTCTTGCGCTCATTATACTTGGGATTCTCAAGTTTATCAAGATTTTTTATCATGGGAACGTTTAGGATATGATTTTTTTTAACAATCAATCTTTCAGTGGTGTTTTATATCTTATAGTGATAGTGGTGAAAAGGGCGATTTTGATGTCTACAGATTGAAAAGGAAAAGGCTTTTAGCTCCAGCTGAGCTGGTATTTTCTCATCTACAAGATAACTACAAGACTGCAAGTGCTGACTGATGATGACCTTGCTCCAGCTTCCATCGCCACATGCTAAAAAGACCATCCAAGAGGCTTCGACGAGCCAGAAACAAAGTTCTAGTTCTCTGGAATGAAAACTCACTTTTTGAGTATCAGCAGCCTAGGATCAGCATCCTGGAATCAGCACTCAGGATGTGATTGAGGCTTCATGATAATAATTACTTTAGCAAGGCCTTGAAGACAAAGCAATACCGAAGCCATTGATTGAGATCCGACTACGACATTGAGTCAAGCTTGTTAGGACCGCAAGGCAAAGAGTGGTTAAGAGCGGCAAAATAGGCTAATTTACGAAGCTTGAAGGTACTGAGCTATGACTTTAGGTCTGTTGTATCACTTGCAAGCTTGTTGTCAAATTGATAACTAAAAACTACCAGCTGAGCTGTAACTTGTCGGTTCATTCTGTGGACATCATATCGACCCTTTCCACATGAATTACCATCAGATAAAACCACACAGCAAGGTTGATTACTAAAGACATCCATGCCCTGAATGTTCCCATGATAGAAAAACTTGAGAAAGTTGAGAATCTCAGGTATAGTAAGCGCAAGAGAATACTTGATAAAAAATCCATACAAAAATATAAGTCATGCTATTTGCCCACGGGGTCGTTAACGACCCACTGAAAAAAACACACTTGCGGGTTTGAAAACTGAAAACTGACACTTTACTTGACATAAGTGGTCGATAATAACTAAGATATCGAAAAATTATTAAAATCGGAGATCTAAAAAGTTCTGGGCATATATGGGTTAAGAAGATGAAATAACTTGATACCCACTTTAATAAAACAAAAAAGAAGTGTCTAACTTATTTGGGTTTCAGTGCCTGCTGGATGTAGATAAAGGCGTCGAAAGTATTTCACAATCTCCACATTACGATCCGGAAGTCTCGAAAAGATTCAGCACATCTGTAAGTTTCAATTTTCCTTTTCTTCATTTTGATTTAGTTTTTTATTGGTATGTTGTTTTTAATTTTCCGCCACCATGCTATGGTCCAACCTTAAGTACAAAGTTTCTTCATAATGAAAAACCCCATCGTAGTGAGTCGGGTTTTTCCTCATCGAGATAAAAATGAGGATTAGGCATAGACAGGCATGCCCCACTAGCTTGGCTAGGCATTGGCATGTTATTGCTGCGAACGAAAAATCGCTGAACAAAAATAGTACAGTTTAGCTTCAAAATTAATAAAAACCTGTGATTTAATTTCTAGCTATTTTGGTATCGTCCAACCTTAAAATAGTTTTTGGAATGCTCAAGTTTGTTGATTCCTTAGCATCGAGATCGATCAAGCGATTCATGCATGATCATGTTTTTGTTATAAGCCGTGCCAATAGAGAAACGATATGAAAATGGCGGCGGGTACCTATGGTAAGGTCTAAAAAAGAGGTTACGAAAATACGATTTCGGTTCATACCTAAAACTTTCTTACATTTTTGGTTAGGAAATATTGTTTTACGATGCTTTCTTTATTGATTAGGTAATTGTTCTACGTTGGGTTTGTGATTAAACAACAATGTTTATGAAAATAAGATAAAAAATATTAAAAGGTAGTAAATAATACAAACCTCAACAAATAACAACACTTAACGTAAACTACAATATTGAAATAACTCGACAAACATTAAAAAATCAATAAGAGGCGAACGTATTTTGGCGTGTTTTATTAGCCAAGCGTAGGTGACTAATCAGGACTGCCTAAAATGACTTTGCTAACGTTACGTGTGAGTATAGACGGAGATATGATTAAAGCGAGAGGGCGCGAGAGTGTCCGCCATTTATACAGGGTGTCCCAAAAAATAATGTCAAGCGGAAGTCCAGAGATAGAGCACCCCTAGGGGTAACCGAATCACCCCCATGTATGTTCAGCGATTTTTTGACGTTTAGAAGTTATGAGGCTTCTAAGTTTTTTTTGGAAAGAATTACCTAGCATTGGTTTTTATTTTGTAACTTTTTTTGTATTAAACTTTTTTAATATTTTTTTTCTTTATTGAAGTCTTAGATAACTAGTCTATCACCAAAAAAATAATGATCAGCTTTAAACTTGTGAAAGACACCGCAATTTTGATCCAAAGTTCAAAAATGCCGTTTTAGAGAAAACATCATCGAATAAGTTAGTATGGGGAGAAAAAAAAGTAGGGGTCTGAAGGATTTTTGATTGATTTTAAAAACTTTCCTACAACCTGAACCTTTAGAATAGCACAAAAAATCTGTCACTTTATAGGCCATTTATTCGAGTAATTAGCGGTCAAAGTTGAAAAACCGGAATTGTGAGAAATGTAATTTATATCGTTTTTCTTTTATTTTTGTTTATTATGACAAAAAATCCTGCAGAAAGGGTTTATGTCGTCTGTCACTATGATCTGTATTGGAAATTCACGGAAAAATAATTAAACAACCTCGAATTTTTTTTTGTAATTTTTTTCATTATATTCATTTTAAGTAATTTTTTTACCGAATTCATTGACAAAATGTTACAAAAAATTTTAATTAAAGAAAAAAATACAAAAAAAAACTAAAAAAATTGTCGAGTATTTTTTCGTGAATTTCCAATGCAGATCATACTGACAGACGACATTAAGCTTTTGTGCAGTGTTTTTTGTCATAATCAACAAAAATAAAAGAAAAACGATCTAAATTTCATTTTTCACAATTCCGGTTTTTCAACTTTGACCGCTAATTACTCGAATAAAAGGCCCTTAAAGTGACAGATTTTTTGTGCTATTTTGAAGGTTCAGGTTGTAGGTTTTTTTTTGAAATCAAACAAAATCCTTCAGACCCCTACTTTTTTTTCTCCCCATACTAACTTATTCGTAGATGTTTTCTCTAAAACGGCATTTTTGAACTTTGGATCAAAATTGCGGTGTCTTTTACGAGTTTAAAGCTGATCATTATTTTTTTGGTGATAGACTAGTTATCTAAGACTCCAATAAAGAAAAAAAATATTAAAGAAGTTTAATACAAAAAAAGTTAAAAAATAAAAACCAATGCTAGGTAATTCTTCCCAAAAAAACCTTAAAAGCCTCATAACTTCTAAACGTCAAAAAATCGCTGAACATACATGGGGGTGATTCGGATACCCCTAGGGGTGCTCTATCTCTGGACTTCCGCTTGACACTATTTTTTGGGACACCCTGTATATCGTTTCTTGGCACGGGTTATAGGTGAAAATAAAAATAAAAAATGTGGGTAGGTAGTCCAAACTTTTCTGTCGCTCACACAGCCGAGACGTGTAATGAAATTAAATTTTGTTATTTTCATTGTGTTCAAACCTTTGTAGGAAGACGACACCAGACTGTCGGCCACATTCGATATTGCGAGAAAGAGAAAACGCAAGGCTTCAGGTATTGTTCCTGTTTATTTTTACTTGTTTCTGTTGGAAAGTAACCTACTTGCAATCTATGGTAGGCTTGTGTCACTCGAAAACATGTCAACATTTTACAATATTTATTATCGGTAATATTCTGATCCATCCGTTTTTGTCGTCGCCCCCCTAACCCGTTATGGTTATGGGCCCAGGGCGTAGTCCCTGTTTCACTGTATATTTTCATCAAAAATCATCTGGTTCATGGTAATGTGACTGGAAAACTGTCTCCTAAGACACAGGATTTTTATCCTCCTTTAGAAGGCAGGGTACCAAGGTCAATCAATAACGTGTTACAAAAGATACTAACTCTTTTTACAGGCTGGTCAACATAATGACAAATCTGCAAAAAAAAGTTGAAAAACACAACTTTTTTTTATAACCTCAAAATTGTAAAATTTTCAAAACTTTTTTGTTTTCGGATTTAGATCCAATTAAAAAATATGGTTGTTTGCTTAGCTGTATTTTAATCGCTTCAGGCTGTTAAAACATAGTGAAAGTCTATGGAAACAGTATTTTAAAAATACTTTTCTCCCGTCACAGCGCTTACATTTTAATTATTTAAAAATCAACGGAACGAGCTAAAAAAATATTTTGGTTGTGATCCATATCATCAGGTACCATGACCCTGTAAAAAGAGTTTGTTGTTTGGTTCAATAAATGTACCTATTTTAGGTATTTATTTTAGCTTAATTTAAATAAAATAAAAAAATATTATTTTGGTTGTACGTACCTATAGGTGCTGGGCGAGCCTACTCCATATTTTATAGAATGTCCCAGGCACTGCAGCGTCTAAGTGGTCACTTCACCAATCTAGTGTGAGTGAAGGTGCCACTGGACGCCGTATAAATCATCTCATTACGTAAATAGGGCCTGTTTATTATTGGTTTATCTTCATTTGACAAGAACCTTGACTCTGACTGTTGATTTCTCAGACACACCTTAGGTAAACTGCGTACAAATTACTTGCAATGCAACATGTAATGCAACATCCAATCATGTTGTTTTTTTAACCCCAGACGCAAAAAGAGCGGTGTTATATCGTTGTTGGAGTGTGTATCTGTGTTTCTGTCTGTGGCATCGTACGGCGTTCTTACGTCCCAAACGGTTAAACCGATTTTGATTTACTTTTTTTTTTGGTGTTTTAAAAGCAGCTAAGCTAGAATTCATAAAGAAAAGAATGGTATGAGTTATTCTGAGTTGTGGTGTTTTTAAAAATATTTTAATAATAGTTTGCCTCCATTAGTTTTAGACGATTTACCTACATACCGTGTCCAGTGGCACCTCCGCTTGATGTGATCACTTGGTCTTCAAATAAAGTGTGAGAGTATGAGATATTCTGATTTAAAGTTGGTGTTTTTTTATTCCTTTTTAATCAAAGTTTGCCTCCATTACTTTTAGATGATTTACAGCAAGGCTGCTCAACCTTTTTAACAGTCGGGCCAAACTGGATTCAGACATTCACGATGGGCCACTGACAATACCTATTTTAGTTACTCTCAGGACATGCGAAATGGTGCGAATTTCAAAACTTACTTGTGTGGGGTTGAGCACCCTTGATTTACAGTGTCCAGTGGCGCCTCCGCGTGAATTGATCACTTGGCCTTAAAATATATTGAAGTGTACTTTTCCCAGGGTCCATTGTCGCGCGACGCCAGGTGTCCAGGTGGAACTCACCGTCGACCGCCTCCACAACGTCTTTGTTGCAGGTTCGTGATTTACTTTTCAACTTTACTTTTGTTTCGATTCCTGTATTAAATACACTAAACAAATCTAAAATGTTCACATATCAAACCCTAGAATTAGGCGAGACCTATTTAATCTAACACACACAGCCCGTTTCGTGTTGACAATTGACATTCATAAACGTTTTGAAGATATTTTGCTTGAAAAAAAAATAGGTTTTTGTAATCTGTGATAGGAGGCGGCGCACTTTTTTTCAAGCAAAATATCTTGCAATCTGTTATGGATATCAACATGAAATTGGCTCGGTTAGATAGTTCTCACCTAATTCTAGCGTTTGATTATGTGAACATTTTCGATTTTTTTAGTGTATTTGATACCACAGATTACAAAAAAGTTTGATACAGGAATCGATTTTGTGCATTTTACTTTGCGCGCGGACTACTACTAGCTACTTTGTACGTACGGGTAACCTCAACTCCATACAAAAGGGGAGACCTCTTTCCTCCCTGGATAATTGTTTTAGAAAAAAATATGTTTATGCCATTCAATCTACAGGGTGTTAAAAGACCACCGACAGACCCGAAAGGCACGCATACTGGACAACAAAACAAAGTACTTTTTCGATAATTTTTTGCTGGGAAATGATTTTGGTTTTTTAGGTTATAATTTTGAAAACTATTTTATCACACAATAAACGTGTAACGTACAGCGGTCATATTGCGCAAGCGTTGGTATAAGTTTATACTACCTACACTTGAGGTACCGGTGTTTAGAATACATTGCGGGTTGCAATTTTAACGTAATTTTTTGTAAGAAATATTCAAAATATTGGTATGGCTTCTTGAAACGAAATGATAAGTACTTGATACTGAATACATTACTGCAAAAAAAAGTTTTGAAAAGTCCGACTTTGAACCTCAATATCTCGGAAACCGTTGATTTCCCAGGCATAGTTCCTTGGGCAAAAATGTTCGTTATGATGGGGACAATACGTAGTTTCCCGCTTTGTTGGCGGTTTTTTAACACCCTGTATATTTACCTCTGCCATGTCCCTATGTTTTACTTTTTTTTATTATTTTATTATTTAAACACATTTTATTAAAATAATAAAAAAAGAAAACATAGGGACATGGCAAAGGTACATATAAATGGAATGGTATAAACATATTTTTTCTAAAATAATTATCCAGGGAGGAAACAGGTCTCCCTTTTTGTATTATTTGTATGGAGCAGCCGGCTACCCGCGTTCCGTCTTAAACTCCGACCAGCAGGGGTTTTCCGCACTATTGCGCCAATTCTGTGGACATGAATCCACTCCCGCATCGGGCTTTACAGCCACGAGTAAAAATGCCACAGGGATGCTGTATAAAACATCTTTAACAGATGTAAAGGCCCTTGATGATGATTTGTTTCGTTTGTTGGAGATTCAAACAAACGCAACAAAGGCCAGCAGGGTGTTAAAAGACCGCCAACAGACCCGAAAGCCACGCATACTAGACACCAAAACAAAGTACTTTTTCGATAAATTATTGCTGGGAAACGATTTTGGTTTTTGAGGTTATAATTTTGAAAAATAATATCACGCAATGGACGTGTAACGCACAGAAGTCATATTACGCAAACGTAGGTATAAGTTTATGTTACTTAAGCATGAAGTGCCGATGTTCAGAATACATTGCGGGTTGCAATGTTAACGTCGTTTTTTGTAAGAAGTATTCATAATTTTGATATGGCTTCTTGAGAAGGTATGTTAAGAACTAGATACTGAATACATTTCTGCAAAAAAAAAGTTTTGAAAAGTCCGACTTTGAACCTCATTATCTCGGAAACCATTGATTTCCCAGGCATAGTTCCTTGAGCAAAAATGTTCCTTATGATGAGGACAATGAGTGGTTTCCCGCTTAGTTGGCGGTCTTTTAACACCCTGTAGATGGCGCCTACAGACATGGCCATAGAAGAACCGGAATACGGCTGTCAAAATTAATCTGTGCTAAGCGAAATTTGACAGCCGTATTCCGGTTCTTCTATGGCCATGCCTCAGAATAAGGGCCACGCGTGTAGGCGCCTTCTATGAAATGCTTTGTGAATTTGTGCTGAAAACGGCTTATTTAGTTAGCTATAACTATTGCGCCCAACTCTCTAAATCTGTTAAATCTATCCCACCAAAAACATTCTGTAAAAACTAGCCAGGTCTCGATGGATCTGCTTGTTTATCTCTAAAAAAGTAATGAAATCTAGACAAAGTCGTGCCAAGTCTAAGGTTCCTCACTGCAATTTCTTTATTATTATAGTTAATGTTGTGAGACTTGGCCGTTGAAGGGTACACAAGCGGTTCTGGCGACAGATTGGTGCAATGGTGTCATGGAGCACCTGGTTTTGTACCCTTGTGTACCCTTCAACAGCCAAGTCTCACAACAGTAACTATAATAATAAAGAAATTGCAGTGAAGAACCTTAGACTTGGCACGACTTTGTCTAGATTTCATTACTTTTTTAGAGATAAACAAGCAGATCCATCGAGACCTGGCTAGTTTTTACAGAATGTTTTTGGTGGGATTTCACTTCTTTTTGTAGAAACGAGGGCATATTGATTAATTTTATTAGATTTTCTTATTTGACACAGTTTTTAAATTTGTGTAATGTTCGAGTAGAATAAAGTTAATCGTCCGACTATTTCTTGTTGAACGAGCGAGCGCTGGAACAATCCGGGGTTTGTATGATTGAATGTTTGTTCGACGATAACTTGAGTAAATTTGGTCGGATCGTTATGAAATTTGATAGGCGGGTAAACTAAATTAAAAGAATTTTTAAATTCGAACATGAGCCAAATCGGTCGATGGGTTGCCGAGATATGGGGTTGTATAGTTTAAATGCAAAGCGCGCGCGCGCCTGCGCGAATGGCGTAAGCAAAGTTATACATCTGTAACTGAGGTCGCGAGTTCATAGTTCGGAGCGAACCACTAGTGGGACGCTATAGGCTAGATTAAATGAAGATGTGTCCCACTACGCTGGATTTTTGCAATGACAGTCGATTTTTTTATGTACCAATAGTAGAAGGGGCATTACCATAATATCTCTAATAAAGCTGATACCAGCTGAGGGTTCTTCATCAGATACTTCAGACCTTAGATTTTTGACATCAAATGAAGCGGCCCACCAAGTTGAATATTTTTTGTAAGGGCGGTATATGTCGATCTATAATAGTTTGGTTGGGCTCTTGTGTTTTCTAATCAGGGTCACCAGGTACTCCAGATCTTCGATTATCCTAGTTTTTATAGTTTTCCCTTTATGTGGCCATTAAACCCTAACTCTGTATCAAATTTCAGCTCTCTGAGTTTATGGGAAGTACTAGTTCTATTAGGGCTCTTGTGTTTTCTAATCAGGGTCACCAGGTACTCCAGATCTTCGATTATCCTAGTTTTTATAGTTTTCCCTTTATGTGCCCATTAAACCCTAACTCCGTACCAAATTTCAGCTCTCTGAGTTTATGGGAAGTACTAGTTCTATTAGGGGTCTTGTGTTTTCTAATCAGGGTCACCAGGTACTCCAGATCTTCGTTTTTCCTAGTTTTTATAGTTTTCCCTTTATTTGCCCATTAAACCCTAACTCTGTACCAAATTTCAGCTCTCTGAGTTTATGGGAAGTACTAGTTCTATTAGGGCTCTTGTGTTTTCTAATCAGGGTCACCAGGTACACCAGATCTTCGATTATCCTAGTTTTTATAGTTTTCCCTTTATTTGGCCATTCAACCCTAACTCTGTACCAAATTTCAGCTCTCTGAGTTTATGGGAAGTACTAGTTCTATTATGATGATCATGAGTGAGTGAGTGAGTGAGTGAGTGTGTGTCATAAATGCGAAACTTTGCTTTCGCTTAACTTCGGAACTAAATGACCTACAGACTTGAAATTTTGGATTTTAAGTATGTGATTATAGCTTACTAGATGACGAAAATTTCTGCGTTCTGGTCTTATCCAGAGGTTCTCAAATAGGGGTCTGAAAATGCGGCGAAATGGTTCCAGTAAAGGATGGTACGGCAGTGTTTGCTTCGCGCTCGACCTGGCGGGGGCACTGCCGTGCCCCCAGATATCTAGGCCTCCACAACAAGATTCCCGTTCCCGTCCCGTCAGATTTATTTCAAGTAGCTCAACTGGCGAAACCACTGTATTTTATTTACTTTTATGGTTTTTAAAAATAATTTTATCATATCTTAAATTTATCTTATTTCTAAAGTAGAATAACATTAACTGATATATTCATACTTTATAGACTGACCGATTGCAGACTTCCTATTTTAATAAATGAAAATCTTGAGTTTCCGTTTACTGAATAACGTAGGTACCTACTCCTAAATAAATTCAAAATAAATCATTCGATATAATTTTGCAAGTACCTATATTTTATAAGAGTTTACTTCCCTCAGAATCCTTGAACTCATAAATATTAATTTTATTGGACGTAGGTAAGGTCAGCGACTCGCTTAGTTCTTACCGCGCCCGGCATAGTGAAAAGTGGGATCCTAGTGTATCGTTGACTTTATCTTCATCTTGTTTTGTAACAAAATAACCTCTAAAACCCCGATAAGGTTAAACCCGATAAACCCCAGAAAGGTTATCTGGTAGAGATTGCTTTTAGCAATAAGGCCGCCCATTGTACAGTCGCACACAGGCGAAAAATCAAGAAAAGTCGGACAAAACCTAAAATCTTCAAACTACTCCCAGCAGGCAAAAACCAGTCTTATCGGTTAACCCGATAAACAATGCACACTAGAGACACGGGTAGGGCGATTGATGAGTGATCTACGCGTCTCAGTCTCATTCCAAAGTTCGAGTTGTTCAACGGCAGATGCGTTTACGGCTTCCAGAGCGTCACTTATGTGCTTAATTATTGATAATTTTCTTTGAGAAAGTTTTGGTTTTTGTGATGCATTCACTTCCAGGAGGCGGTGAACTAGTTTTTAATAATTATTTTTCATAGCAATGCTTGACTGTTTTTTAATAAAAACAATATTTCTAAGACCTTTTATTTTTCGCATAATTTTTAACTTCACATAGATGTAAAGTATAACTTCCTGATAGATATTAGCCATTTTAAAAACTGCAGAGTTTCCTTTTTTACATGCAACCATTATTTTATGCGACCGTACGCGACCGTGTAACAAAATTTTCTTTTTAATTGATGACTCGTATACACCAACGACGTGGTCGGTTAATCACAAAATAACTTTTTTGTTTTTTGTATTATTAGCCTGAGCAACGAAAACCAAAAAAGGCTAAATAGAAAAAGTAATTCGTGTAAAGCCAAATTTTGGCAGAGTTGTAGAGGAAAGTGTCCTGAACAACATACTAAAAGTACTGATGGGTAGGGGGGGAGCTAAGGGGGGGAGGGGGGTGTAAAGGTCCCTTTTTTCCGTTTTTCGTGAATAACTCGAAAACTGCAGCCTATAGCAAAAAATGACCAATTGCTGAATTAATCTACATAAAATTCTCTACAAAATGGGTTAATAACATTTTTCACTGGATCGATATAATAAGGAGAAATGGCGGGGAAATGATATATTTTATCGCTTTGGTATAGGCACGATTTGTAGCGAAAGTGCGACATCGCCCTAGTGTCGTGGGTTTTGGCACTACGCAGCTGATTGGGGTGTCAAAAGACGCGTCTTGACAAGGGCTACAAAATAAAAATAAACTTAAAAAAAAAGTCGAAAACGTTGTGTTTTTAATCGAAAAAATTAGAAAAATGCTGTTGTTTTTCGCCCGGTTTTGATGAGAAAAAAAATCATATCTCAAAAACGAAACAAGACATTGATAAAATATAAAACTTTTCTAATAGTTATAATTTAGGACTATATTAAAAAAAATATTAGAGGTGATGAACACTGATGTATTATTCAGAAGTTGTACCTTCATGACGCGGAGTTGAGTGCGTGAGCGCGGTAGTGACGGTGCATTTGACCTAAATACTTACAGATACAACAATGATTCGGCAAATTTCTACCACCTACCTGATGAGGTCGGACCAGAGATGGGCACGTACCCGGGTATATACCCACCTGTGGGTATTTACCCGATATGTACCCGGTAAATACCCGTATGCACCCATTTGCTGGGTACATTCAATTTGTGATTTCAAGTATAATGAAAATTATTTAAATGAAAAACAAAGTATGCCAATCAGTTCTAAACCATGTTCCCTACGCAAAGTACGTCTTAGTAATTTTTCGTTGAACGCATATTTACAAAGTTATGCATGTTTTTGTGATTTCTTTGTATGAAAACGAATATTCGTAAGGACATTTGTCTTATATTTTATAGAATTAACAACCGGTATGTTTAGAAAGTACTTTGTCATACTTTTTATGACCAATAAAATAGTTTTTAATATGAATTTAACAACAATTATTATTGATTAGGAACCAAGTGTCAACAATTGATATTTACATTGAAACGGGAGACAATACACTTATGAAGTCAGGTCATTTCGGTCTAATTAAAATGCAAAGACGGGCTAAGTGTTGCAAATAACAAAAATTTATAATCATAAAGTATGGTTTTATGTTTGTTCTTCCCGAACAAAGAAAATGGCATTGTGCTCAAAATGCTATACGGTGAAATGTAAGTCGTCCAGCCACCTCATTACGTCCGAGTCGGCCTCATCGACACCGCCGCCTTGGATGGCGAACAGCGGGTAGTCGTAGTTGATGTGGGAATCGTCTGAACCCGCCCGCACCCGCATCTAGGGTCCGACCCACAGCTACATTTTGTGTATTTAGCTGCGCACACCTTCCCCGTAAGACCCGGAATCTATTTATTTGAGCCCAGTGCTTTCTGGAAAGATGGAAACCTGGCACACGGATATCTGGCTCGGACTCGAGATGCTTGTTAGGCAGGTCCACATGTCCACTGATCCCGCCATTTCTCCATCAGTTCTGTCGTCCTGCAAAAGTTCGTGGGCCTGCATGGCATGGCAAAAGATCTCTCTGATGGTAGGCGAAGATCACTGCGGGTTGCCTGAAGATAAGGTACTAGTGGCAGGTGCAGCATATGGTTGATCTTATCATACTCCATTCTGATCATTAATTCTCTGTGAAAAAATGACAGGAAGCCAATTGGTGTTTGTGGGTCTGACGGTTCCGGATATGTTCCTAATGGCGCTGTTCAGTTCAACGTCAACCAGGTCAGTATGATGTCCGGCCTACACTGGCTCGGGCCGCACTATGGACAAGGACTAGTGTTGATATGCGCAGTGTATCCGCTTTGCAGCCCCATGTTATCGCTGCCAGTTTCCGTATCAGGTTGCAGCTGTTTGATACCATTTTCTTTACTCTCTTGAGGGGCGCTTTAAAAGTGGGAGTTCTGTCTAGAGTTGCACCAAGATAGCCTGGGTTAGGGTCGTGCTTCATTGCAGAAACTGCGTTTAACACCTTCACTTACTAGCTTGCCTATTGTTGAGGTAAAAGGAGCAGCTCACAGTTTTACATGGGTTAGGTTTAAGTCCCCAGTCGATGAAATAGTGCTCAAACTTTGCAACAAAATGTAACTGTGGGTCGGACCCGAGTTTCGTGTGCGGGCGGGTTCAGACGATGTTCCACATCAACTACGACAACCCGCTGTTCGCAATCCAAGGCGGCGGTGTAGATGAGGAGGACTCGGACGTAATGAGGTGGCTGGATGGCTTACATTTCACCGTATAGCATTTTGAGCACAATAAACGAATTTAATAAGTTTTAGTTATTCTTTGTTCGGGAAGAACAAACATAAAACCATACTTTATGATAATACATTTTTGTTATTTGCAACACTTAACCCGTCTTCGCATTTTAATTAAACCGAAATGATCTGACTTCATCAGTGTACCCATTGTCTACCGTTTCAATGTAAATATAAATTTTTGACACTTGGTTCCTAATCAATAATAATTATTGTTAAATTCATATTAAAAACTATTATATTAGTCATACAAAGTATGACAAAGTACTTTCTAAACATACCGGTTGTTAATGCTATAAAAATATAAGACAAATTTCCTTATGAATATTCGTTTTCATACAAAGAAATCACAAAAAAATGCATAACTTTGTAAATACGCGTTCAACGAAAAATTACTAAGACGTACTTTGCGTAGGGAACAGAGATGGGCACGTACCCGGGTATATACCCACCTGTGGGTATTTACCCGATATGTACCCGGTAAATACCCGTATGCACCCATTTGCTGGGTACATTCAATTTGTGATTTTAAGTATAATGAAAAATTATTAAAATGAAAAACAAAGTATGCCAATCAGTTCTAAACCATGTTCCCTACGCAAAGTACGTCTTAGTAATTTTTCGTTAAACGCATATTTACAAAGTTATGCATGTTTTTGTGATTTCTTTGTATGAAAACGAATATTCATAAGGAAATTTGTCTTATATTTTTATAGAATTAACAACCGGTGTGTTTAAAAAGTACTTTGTCATACTTTGTATGACTAATAAAATTGTTTTTAATATCATTTAACAATATTTATTATTGATTAGGAACCAAGTGTCAAAAATTTATATTTACATTGAAACGGTAGACAATACTCTGATGAAATCAGGTCATTTCGGTCTAATAGGCTTTTTTCGGGTTTTTTTTTTTTGTTGTTTAAGAAGACGTCTCTAGATGGCGCTATCCATCTCACCATAGAAAATGGAGTTTAGCCAGAAAAAATGTCAAAGTCTGTCCACAGACTGTCTATTGGTCTGTGCCGAGGTTTTTTCACAGATAACTACCCCGCCGCGCGCCGCTTGCTCTTGCTCGTTATTTTTGTTTCACAAATTCACAAGTGTTCATCCACGGATTTTCATTAAAATAATACCTACTTAGAATTATAAGTGCTTTTGTACATCTTGTATGTACAAGCCATGTATGGGAAGTGTTGTGTTTTGGGTCGAATGGAGAAACTAGTTTAGCCTAGGCCAAACTAGTCTAATATTATTAGGTATTTGAATAGAGGTAATACAGATTCTACCTAGTTATGCTAGACTAGTACTTTTTCTTAAAACTAACTAACCCGCCGTAATTATCTGAACAGTAGGGGACGCATTTAAAGGCCGAATTTGAAAAAGTCTAGATTCAAAAAGTATACGGTATGTCCGGTTTTGTCCGGTTTGAAGGACCGCTCGAAAACAAAAAGAGGTATGTCAGTGTGTCGCCAACCGAACCTACTGACCTAACCTTTGTTTTAAATCGTTTTCGACTGTCTGTCACACTTTCAGGAAAACCCTGTATGTTTGACACCCTTTATGTCGGTTTTCAGAACACCTATAAAAGTAAAAGGCCTGGTTTCGAAGTTATTAAGGGGTTCGAAAAGGTAGTTTACGAGGTATGGTAACATTCATACCTAATCATTCGTCAATATCAGCTCGGGCTAGGCCATACTAGTTTATCCTGGAGCGTACATAATCTTGCTAGGCTAGACTGGATTGGCCTAGGCTAAACTAGTTTCTCCATAAGAGCTTCGGCTAGACTAGTTTGGCCTAGGAAATACCGGTTTATCCATACGAGCTTCGGCTAGACTAGTTTGGCCTAGGCTATACCGGTTTGTTCATACGAGCTTAGGTTAGTCTGGTTTGGCCGAGGCGAAACTAGTTTATCCTGAAATCGGGTTTGGCCGGTAACATATACAACAGAAATGGCAAGAAAATAAGGAGTTTCGTTTTTTTTACCAGCGCGAAAGAAACGACTATTGTTTTTACTGTCATGCTGAAAGTGGAAACATGCATCCACGAGCCACTCGCAGAGTACCGAAGCACAAGCTAAGGCGGCAAGACCTACCGCACATAGGTCCCGGCACTCGGTTTCGATCGTTTGTTGGACTTAGTGTGCCCTTTTCATGACCTAAGCTGTCGGTAAAAGGGCCACTATAATAAAAAAAAAGGTAGTCTGGAGAGGGAAGTGTGTCATGCATGGCATTGTTATACGGGTCATTCATCCACTGCACTAAGACTTGTATCGCCATCAGTAGCATATTTGAGTAAAATCGCATTATCCGCTTTACCTCGGTTACATATCCATTTTGCCCGGACTTCCCCTGTAGAGTGCGCGCTAGGTTTCATGTGCAAAGTTTTATTACAATTTACTTAGCTTCTTCAATAAAATTATTATTAGGGGTCAGGTCAAGCGGTTGGTCAGGTGATTATTTTCCATTGCAACTTAAATACCACCCGACGCGACGCCACGGTACGCCATCCGACGCGCGCAGACTTATCTGGCGTTCTTTTTTGTTATCTGTGATCTGGTTTGACATTTATTCTTACTGTAATACAGCGCCATCTAGAATTTTTATTATAACTAAAGGAAAAAACCCTATTAAAATGTGAAGACGGGTTTAGTGTTGAAAAAAACAAAAATGTATAATCATAAAGTATGGTTTTATGTTTGTTCTCCCCGAACAAAGAATAACTAAAACTTATTAAATTCGTTTATTTTATTTTGCAAATGGCATTGTGCCCAAAATGCTATACGGTGAAATGTAAGCTGTCCAGCCACCTCATTACGTCCGAGTCAGCCCCATCGACACTGCCGCCTTGGATGGCGAACAGCGGGTAGTCGTAGTTGATGTGGGACATCGTCTGAACCCGCCCTGCTTTCTGGGAAGATGGAAACCTGGCACACGGATATCTGGCTCGGACTCGACATGCTTTTTAGGCAGGTCCACAGATGTCCACTGATCCCGCCATTTCTCCATCAGCGTTCTGTCGTCCTGCAAGAGTTCGCGGGCCTGCATGGTATGGCAAAAGATCTCTCTGATGGTAGGCGAAGATCACTGCGGGTTGCCTGAAGATAAGGTACTACAGGGTGCACTCGAATTCGATAGCGAAACTTTAGGGGACATTCCAATCATGATTATGAAAACCACAGTAGTGGTCTTAAAGCATCCCGGTGAGATGACTTTTTATTTTTTTCTGATACCAAAAACTACCTTAGTCAATCATAAAGAAACGATATCAGTACTAAAAGCTACAAAAATCATATCAAAAAATATTCAAAATAAATCGATAAAATTTAAATAAATCACTTTTCAACGCAACGACACACTTTCGATCATATGTTCACCTTTCCGGTCGACAAGTTGGAAATGCAATAATCGACCAAAAGAGAAACCACTCCTAAAGGCATCAACATAAGATCCAAAATTATAAAATACGCACTGTCTGTAGGCCCCTGTAGGTAACTTCCGAGCAAAAATTCGCAAGAGAGTAATGCAATGCTTTTTAAAAATCACCCCTATTACAAAGACCGAAGGACGATCCATCCCTCCCTACGTATTCAAAGCTAAAAGCGCGAGCGCCGAAAGGTAAGAGAAGGACGAAGGACCTCCAGTGTTGCCACAAATATGGGTTTTTCCGTATTTGTACGGATTTGGGTAGTCTTTAATGTATTACTTTAATGTAAATGTAAAATTAGCTTATTAAGTAAGTATTTTTATACGGACTTGCAGTCTTTTTTAAGATACCTACCTAATTTAAACCCGTATTTTCGTAGATGTAACTTCGATCGTTATCGTAGGTAGTCCAGTACTGAGGACTTAAGTATGTGTTCGATTTTAGCCAAAAGCGTAGAATATAGGTACAGTCGGCCACAGTCTCAGATACCCCTTTTTGTTCGATTGGCGCCCTTATGCCGCGCGCGGTAAGAGCTGCCATAGGGTATCTGAGATTGTGGCCGACCGTACCTACCTATGTAATAATGTAAGGCACGCCGATAGGCCCGGATAAGCCCCAGATAAGCCTGAAAATATGGACGAAGAACAAAACACACCCTGGCTCCGTTGAGGCGTTTCAAAGACGATTTAATTCACTTTTATATGGAATTTATAATTCACTTTAATTAACAATACATTACATACCTACAATACCTACATACGGATTTTAAAATGTAATAACCGCGCCACATGGCAACACTGGGGAATTTTGATTTAAGTGCCTACAGAGTGCGTTTCACGAAATAATTCCCTTGGATGAACAAAAATAGTCCCTATCACATTATAATAAGAGTTTCGTCAAGGGAACTCTCTTGCGTGAAACGCACACTACTACGTAAAAATATTGAGCGGCGGCGCGTGCGCGCCTCTCGCTCGCCCGTGATTATAGGTCATTTTGTAGGCGGGTCACCGCAGGTCAAAGCGCGCGGTGATAAGAGCTATACGCGTAGTACAGTCGCGTTCATAATGGGGTTAGTTAATAATCGTTTTATTTTAAATATTTTTTGATGCGATTTTTGTAGCTTTTAGTACTGATATCGTTTCTTTATGATTGACTAAGGTAGTTTTTGGTATCAGAAAAAAATAAAAAGTCATCTCACCGGGATGCTTTAAGACCACTACTGTGGTTTTCATAATCATGATTGGAATGTCCCCTTAAAGTTTCGCTATCGAATTCGAGTGCACCCTGTAGTGGCAGGTGCGGCATATGGTTGATCTTATCATACTCCATTCTGATCATTAATTCTCTTCACAGACGTGACGGGAATATGTAGGAAATGACAGGAAGCTAATTGGTGTTTGTGGGTCTGACGGTTCCGGATATGTTCTTAATGGCGCTGTTCAGTTCAACGTCAACCAGGTCAGTATGATGGCCGGCCTACACTGGCTCGGGCCGCACTATGGACAACGGCTAGTGTTGATATGCGCAGTGTATCCGCTTTGCAGCCCCATGTTATCGCTGCCAGTTTCCGTATCAGGTTGCAGCTGTTTGATACCATTTTATTTACTTTCTTGAGGGGGGCTTTAAAAGTGGGAGTTCTGTCTAGAGTCACACCAAGATACCCTGGGTTAGCGTCGTGCTTAATTGCAGAAACTGCGTTTAACACCTTCACTTACTAGCATGCTTATTGTTGAGGTAAAAGGAGTAGCTCACAGTTTTACATGGGTTAGGTTTAATTCCCCAGTCGATGAAATAGCGCTCAAACTTTGCAACGGCTTCCTGAACAAGTGTTGTCGCTTTGTCCAGTGTCGAAGCTTGAGCTGTGATGGCAATGTCGTCGCCTACATAAATGATCGCCCGGAGACTTTTGGTATGTAACTGACGGAGACGTTGATAAGCGTAGGCGCCAGGACTAAGCCCTGCGTAACACTATTTGTTCAGAGTTTGGCGTTTGAAAGGAGGGCGTCATAAAGACGATACATGCGTTGCATTTAAAAAAATTACGAGCTCGTAAGGTAGTCCCTGACTGTCCCTGTTTCCAGACATGTTCCAGAGAGTTTAAAATGCTGAGCTGATATCCACGAATATCGCCACTGTTTTGAGTTTCTTTTTTGGAATCCTGCTTCGATGTTAGAAGTTAGTTAGTTATGTTACAAGCACTTGGTCAAATCAACCCTCAATTTTGGTGGGATTTTGACTGAACCGGGGTTGCATCAGATAATTGCAACCTTCTTGCCATGCCATGCAGGCCCATGAACTCTTGCAGGACAACAGAACGCTGATGGAGAAATGGCGGGATCGGTGGACATCCGTGGACCTGCCTGACAAGCATCTTGAGTCCGAGCCAGATATCCATGTGCCAGGTTTCCATCTTCCCAGAAAGCAGGGCGGGTTCAGACGATGTCCCACATCAACTACGACTACCCGCTGTTCGCCATCCAAGGCAGCAGTGTCGATGAGGCTGACTCTGACGTAATGAGGTGGCTGGACAGCTTACATTTCACCGTATAGCATTTTGGGCACAATGCCATTTGCAAAATAAAATAAATAAAATAAAATAATTTAATAAGTTTTAGTTATTCTTTGTTCGGGGAGAACAAACATAAAACCATACTTTATGATTATAAATTTTTGTTATTTGCAACACTTAACCCGTCTTCGTATTTTAATTAGACCGAAATGACCTGAATTCATCAGTGTATTGTCTACCGTTTCAATGTACCTAAATATCAATTTTAGACACTTGGTTCCCAATCAATAATAATTATTGTTAAATTCATATTAAAAACTATTATATTAGTCATACAAAGTATGTCAAAGTACTTTTTAAACATATCGGTTGTTAATTCTATGAAAATATTAGACAAATTTCTTTATGAATATTCGTTTTCATACAAAGAAATCACAAAAACATGCATAACTTTGTAAATATGCGTTTTACGAATAATTACTAAGACGTACTTTGCGTAGGGAACATGGTTTAAAACTGATTGGCATACTTTATTGTTAATTTTAAGTCACAAATTGTATATACCCAGCAAATGGGTGCATACGGGTATTTACCGGGTATATACCCAATGTACCCGGTAAATACCCAAATGGGTAGATTGGGTATATACCCACCGCCCATCTCTGTCTGTGACTGGCCCACCGTACCTATACAGGGTGGATTGTTGAGACGGGGCAGTAAGGGCAGGTACCTTAACCGTTATAGTTACAGGAAAATGTTCTGAGACCTTCCATAACTTTTTGAGGTATTATGAACTGCATTCACAGATTTTGGAAAAAATGTACTTACGGTCAGAGAATGCCACTCGATTTTCTTTCATGTAGATATCAAAAGACTCTAAGGGGCCAACTAAGGTTTGAGTACTAGAAATGTCAGAAATTCACAAAAACTTTTCCCTATAGGTACAGTCGGCCACAGTCTCAGATACCCCTTTTTGTTCGGTTGGCGCCCTTATGCCGCGCGCGGTAAGAGCTGCCATGGGGTATCTGAGATTGTGGCCGACCGTACAATTTCTATGAAAAAAAAAACTTTTCATCTCCCACGCTCGGAAAGTTTTCTGTTATTAGTAACTTACGATCGTGTAAAGGCCAGATTTAAACTATCTGCATTTTTGTGCGCTTCGAAATTTGAACGCGGGCCGGGTCTTTCCCGCGCCCTATGGTGTTGAAAAAGAAAAAAACACTGGCCGTTTAAGTAGATGCCAAATCCCGACGGAAAAAAGAACCTCATTCATAGTTCGTTTACACGCGTATTTGAGCGAAAGTGATTGTTCGTGCCCATTCTCGATACAAAACTGTGAATGTAAATGGGGCATAAGCTTCTTTTAAAAAGGTAAAGTCACGGAATAGAACATTCAGAAACGCGGTTTCTTCTTATAGTCTTTTCAATATTTTGTACACTATATTTATTTTATAATACCAGTAAATAAAAAAATGCTTCGCTTCTGTTTTATCAAATAGATAATTATGTTTTGGTTTGTTAAATACATTTTTTCAAACGATATCACTAATTTCATTTTTTATCTCATACAAATTTTTAATTTATATGGTAAAAGTTCAGAATGCACCCGGAAAAAAATCATTCTTTTATTTACATTATTTTTGTGTCTGGATAAATAAACTTCAGTAAATTATTAATAAAACGAATGGCTTTAATACCAACGAAGCTCAAAACTTCAGTGCGGCAGCCGTAACTACAGTAAAATATGCTTTTATAAGGAACTTATTTGACTCACCTGTTTTGCCTGTAAGTAGTTGTCTACAGGGTGTTAAAAGACCGCCAACAGACCCGAAAGCCACGGATACTAGACACCAAAACAAAGTTCTTTTTCGATAAATGATTGCTGGGAAATGATTTTGGTTTTTTAGGTTATAATTTTGAAAAATATTTTATTACTCAATGGACGTGTAACGCACAGAAGTCATATTGCGCAAGCGTGGGTATAAGTTTATGTTATTTAACCTTGAAGTGCCGATGTTTAGAATACATTGCGGGTTGCAATTTTAACGTCGTTTTTTCTTAGAAATATTCATAATTTTGATATGGCTTCTTGAGAGGATATGTTAAAAACTAGATACTGAATACATTTCTGCAAAAAAAAAGTTTTGAAAAGTCCGACTTTGAACCTTATTATCTCGGAAACCGTTGATTTCCCAGGCATAGTTCCTTTGGCAAAAATGTTTATAATGATGAGGACAATACGTGGTTTCCCGCTTTGTTGGCGGTCTTTTAACACCCTGTATAGAGTTTTTCCCGCTTGGGTAACAAAATCATTTCCTCGCTTCTGTGAGAAGAAAAGTTTTGTGTTTCGCACTCAAACCTCAGTTGGCTCCTTAGAGACTTTTGATCCCTACACGAAAGAGGATCGAATGGCATTATAAGAAAAAAAGTTTTTTTTGCATAGTAAATGTATGGAAAGTTTTTGTACTGACATTTCTAGTACTCAAACCATAGTTGACTCCTAAGAGTCTTTTGATCTCTACATGAAAGAGGATAGATTGGCATCCAAAAAAATAATTTGGTATTTTACCATTTTTTTCGCTGACCGTACATTTTTTCCAACATCTGTGAATGCAGTTCATAACATCTCAAAAAGTAATGGAAGGTCTCCTAAGAACGTTTTCCTGTAACTGTAACGGTTAGGGTACTTGCCCTTACTGCCCCGTCTCAAAAATCCACCCTGTATGTATATCCACTAATTAGTTTTGGTACCTATATGTACAATAAAGTGTATTCTATCTATCTATCTACGCTTACCCCTTATTATTTAACCCCCAGCTGCCTGAAAAGCTAGCGTTGCTGGCTCCACTGCGATACGAAACACTGCCGAGCGTCTGCGCGAGGCCCGAACTGTCTCTAGTGGCTGAACTTAGCGAGCCAGAGGACACTGGCGCCACCCAGCGGCGCTCAAGGTAACTGTAATTGTTGGTAACTCGTAACTAAGTCTCTACCACGAGTTACGTCCGGGTGCGTATACTTTGGGTCAGACCCGGGTTCAGACGATGTCCCACATCATCACCGACGACTGCCCGCGCTTCGCCATCCAAGGCGGCGTCGCCAAGGTGCATGAGACCGACACAGACGTAACGACGTGGTTGGACAACTTACCTTTCACCGTATAGCATTTCGAGCACAATGCCATTCGCAAAATATAGTACATTACTGCCGCGATCTGTAATGAGTGCGTTTCTGGCACGCTTTTGATGGCCGACAGAGCGCAGCGTAGCGCAGGTCAAGGCCCTCACAGTGCGGTCAGCATTGCAGCCCTTGATGGACAAGCTGAAATAAAGGCCGAGACCGAAGGTCGAGGCCTTTATAGCGCGGCCAGCAAGGGCTGCAATGATGACCAAACTTGAGGGCCGAGAGCGTAGCTAAGCTAAGCTCGAGGCAATCATAGCGTGGCCAGAAGCGCACTCATTGCAGACCAAGGCTTGTATAGTGCTTTACTCAAACAATGCGAGTAATTAAAATATTAATTAGAATAGTAATTAACATAGTAATTTAATTAGCTTACCATTTGTCGTAGATTAAGTACTTTTTGTCGATTTTCCATTCCGCAAACTTTTTGTTGGTAAGCTTGCTTGTATTTTTCTTTTGACTTCGGTGGCAATAAATTTCCAATTACTAATTTCGCTTGATTTTGAATGTCCGGCGGTGTTAAACACATTAAATCCGAGGATTCGTCGCTTTGAGAGTTCACTTTTTCAACAAAAACACAGAAAAAAATCACTTCGAACAACGCGCGAAAAGTCGAAAACAATATGGCCGCGCTTTTTTTTTCTGTGCAATGTGTCGACTGCCAGTACCCATACAGCCTAATTCTAAATAAATACTTTTTGCACCTGATGTTTGAGTTCTATTTATGAAACAAAACTCGACATTAATGTTTTTCTGGCCGCAAAACACAAGACATTAAAGAAATTCCATACAACTTTTCTGGCGCCTAATCCAAGTAGCCCGCAAGTCCGACTTTGCTCAAAGAAGGTTGTCGAATTAATGTCCACATTACGAGCTTTTTTGAGTAAAATAAATAATCCGCTACCCTTCCAGAGCCTTCGGTGTTCGGAGCCTGGGCCGAGTGAAGGCCAAGACCAGCCCCAGTGACAGTGATGACATAACCGTCTACCGATACATCAGCCCTGAGGAGATCGATCACGAACCTTCCCATTGTCTTCTCTCCACGACTTTCCACGATACCTCCGCGGCCGCAGATTCTTTAGACAGGTCCGGAGTAATCGATACCCCCTCTTTGGTAAAGGAAACAATCCTCAACTCACCCCCCAAAGTGAATTTCGTCCCGGAAACGGAAACGCTAACTCAAGTGGAGGCTTACAGTGAGATCGAGAACACCCCTTACCAACCCGTGTCGAGGAAGCTAACGTCGCCAAGCAAAATCAGCAAATGCACGATAGTAAGCAAGTCTACTTCGGACGAGTCGAACAATGAGCACATCGTAACCGAAGTAAGACCTTTTGCTCCAGTCAATAGGGCACTAAAACGCATAGAAACCTCGGATGACTCGTACGTAGAAAACATAAGCGAGACACCAAGAAACTACGTCAGTGTGAGGCGCAAGAATTTGAAGAGTAAAAACACTAAAGAAAACGCGGAGGCAATCAAAAGAGCCAGTGATATCGATATAGAAGAGTTCTTTTCGCAACATTTCAGAGAGAGCGAGGCGGGTAATCTCATTATAAGTCCCACTTTGGCAAGAAAAATAAACCTAAGTAGCTCCGACGGTGACAGTGATAGTTTCGACAAGGATTTGAACTCTGATAAAGTCCCTGGAAACGAATGTGAGGTCAACCCAACAGATATAGTGGATTGCCTGGCCAATATCATCGACACCGTATGCCAAGACATTAATAATTGCAATGAATTAATGACAGAACAAGATGCAGCCTTAGATGCGATACAAGAAGATAATGCAGAAACCATCGATGATAACAAAGCGAAACAAAAGCCTGTGAGAAAGGTCAAAGGGACGCCAAAGATAAAACTGACCTTCAAAACCCCTGTTGCGAAAAATACCTCTAAGAGAATGTCGAAGAAAGTGAAGGGCAACGTTCCAAGTTCTCCCGTCAAAAAGTTCGCAGCCCTCACCGAAAACGACAGCAACGATAAAGAATATCATGTAGTTCAAGAAAACATAACAGAAAAGATACAAGATGAGATGCCGTTGTTACTGAGGAGAAAGCGCAAATTGTACTCACCAAAAGACACTATCGAAAAAGATGTCATACACATAACAGCTACTGAACAGGATGATGATAACCCCCTAACTGAGCTAAAAGCTAAGTCCAACCTAAACACTCCGACACCTAAACCCATGGCGAAAACCGCCCCCAAATCCGCTGCAACCTCCTACAAAGACATAGAAGATGAGCGCCGAAAATTCACCAAGACCATACGCAACAGAAAATCCAAATCTACCTCCCCCGTCCTATCACCAAGGACACTAAAAAACAACTCACTATTCGACAAATTGAAGGTCAACATCGAGAACCGAGACCTGAAAATCTTCGATGAGAAATCCACCAACGCCGATATAGCTATCTATAACTACACGAGTGATAGTGAAGATGAGGATTTCAAAAAGAAGATTTTCGACATACGCAGGAGTCTCACCACGCTTTGCAGCAATGACTCAACGACGAGCAAGGGCAGGGTGTTATTGAGTAAGGCAAACTATTTTGAGAGCTCTACCGAACAAGGCAAAGCCAAGAAACCAAGAAAGAGGGCGCCTAAGCAGCAGCCGATCAAAAAAAGGGACAAAACAGGTAAACACATTGTTTTTCCACTTACAATCTCATAAAAAGGGAACAAACAAACAAACATAGTTATTGTTTATTTAAAAAAAAAAGAACGAATTTATTTTTCACTAGCGGCGCTAATATAATTCACCTTATCTTAATTCTTACATAGCGAATAAGTAAATAGTAGGCTTAAATAGTAGGTAGTACAGATAGTTATCAACTTTAGCCAAATTATATGACAAACAGGTAAAAGAGAGCGAAAAAAACATACAATGATACTTTGTATATTTCTATTATACTCGTATTGTAGTAAAATGTAAAAGGAGATTATTTTTCATGTTTACTGTTAATTTGCACTCGGCGTCACATAACGACGTTTGGAACGACGTACCGGAATCAATTCAAGAGCTGTTTTCCAAAATGCACTAAGTCAAAAAAAAACAAAGGCAAGAAAATATAGATAATTAGTAAGTGAATGACATTGAATTTTAGTACGTTATGAGCGTGAATCGTGAACTTTGGTATGAAAATCGTACTGACTTAGTGGTATTTGGAAGATTTTTTTTTTAAGAGTCGAACCGTCTTGTGCCATAGACAAAAATGAACAACTTTTCTAACGCAGTAAAAAAAAAACAGACTTAGTACGTTTTGGAATAGAGCTCTTCAATTGAATTTGCACTAAATAACTTTTGTGTGTTACAGCTAAACAGCAGTTTGTGGTCCTAACAGAATTGGTCGACGAAAGGATGAGACACACAAACCAAAAAGATCTAGATACCAGTCTTTTTACGGAACAAAACGCTGGGAAACGCAGAAGAATTGCAATCGAGGTAGAACCTCTCATGAACTGTGCACAAGAAATGGAACTGTTGGATGAAGACCTATTAGACGAGCACTTGACAGATATACAATACCACTCGGGTACAAATGAACTGTATGGAGAAAATGCAAAGAAAAATGAAGTCGTAGAAAGGAACATTGCTAGGAAAGATGACGGAGAAATAGCCACAAAGAAAGCTTCTAAGAAAATGAAAGATTTGTCTCTGAGAAAAGGTGGAAGAGATACTAAAAGAAACTATACAAAATTAACGGAAGAAACCAGCGAAGAAAGTCCACTACCAGCTCTGATTGTCGAGAAAACCGTCCCGCAACCAGACGACGCTCGGTCCACCACCTCGAGTAACCTAATAAAAAAATGCAACCGACTGAAAAACCGAATTGAAAATGGCTACGAGTTCTTCGACGAAACAGTGGCAACTCAAAACATGCTCTCGGACGACGATAAAATAAACTATAGCCCAGAGATACACGACTACCCTGTCGAGATCCAGCTCTGCGATGAGCTCAACGTCTCCATAAACAAAGAGGCGAAAAAAGTTAAAAGAAAACCATCGGCTGACGCTCAAATACGAGAATGCCATGTTGAGATCGAGATACCAACGCCTGCCGATGAAATACAACAATATCCTGTGGAGATCGACCTTTCCG
This sequence comes from Zelleria hepariella, assembly GCA_949319315.1. NCBI lineage: Eukaryota > Metazoa > Arthropoda > Insecta > Lepidoptera > Yponomeutidae > Zelleria > Zelleria hepariella. Next base: position 4,320,866 of record OX439379.1, on the reverse strand, counting down.
CCAAATCGGACGTTTCCAAACGCAAAGAAGCGAAAAAAGATAAAAGCAAACCTGAATCGGTTACCGGTGAAGCCATAGGAGAGCTGACGCATGATGCCTCGATTGAGTTAGCTGCTGAAAGACTTTTAGAGAAGAAAGGCAAACAAAAACGCAAAAGGCTTACCGAGAAAACTGAAGACCTTACTAACAAATACTGCGCTGCCGGCGAAAGCAAACCGAAGAAGCTTAAAACACTAAAGAAAAAGCCCGAAGCGTCTAAAATAGAAACTATAGAAACAACATCAAATTACAGTGACGCACCTGAAGTATCAATAGAGACAGACGGTACCTCTCCCATAAGGTGCATCAGTGACAAGGCACCACCCAGCTCATATGAGTTGAACGAACAATTCGAACCAAGGAATATGGAGTTAGAAGCACTCAGCATATCAATGCAGGAATACTTCCTAAAACTAATAACTGCGACCAGCGATGCAGCCGAGAACACTCCCAGGAATCCAAAACATACTGGGACGAAACCTCTAGAAGTTGCTCAGAGTGTCGCAGAAGGTTCTAGAAGCTCCCCTGTAGTTTCTATAAAAAGGATGTCTTACGATGATTTCAGAAAATGGCTGCCATCGCCTAAACTTTCTTCTGCTGAGGATTCGCCAGACGATATTATTGATTCGCCAAAAAATATTGGCAAACACAAATCCTCGGGTATTAAAACTGTCAGGGCAACCAAGGAACTGAGAAAAACCTCTGGTAAAATTGTTACAACCGCAAAGGTAACTAAAGGTAAAGCGGCCAAAAAAGTTGCTGAAGACATGATTCAGACGCCGCCGCTAATACCCCTAGAAGATACGTCAACTAAACATAATCCAAAGGAGAAAGTAGAAAAACGCCACTTTATTATATCACCAATAAGGCTAAACGAAGGTGATGATAACATTGACGAAGAGATCTTAACTACGGCACCGGAAGAAATGCCTTACTATTTCCAAAAGCCAACCGAAATATTCTGCCAAACAAAAACTACCACCAAGAAGTATTTGCTTCGCTCCGACACGAACTCTTCGAACAAAACCGCTGCTGACACAAAAAAATCTTCAAAGACTTATAAGACGCCCACTAGAAGGAGTAGAAAGAGGGGTTTGTCTCCACAAACCAGCCCGTCAAAATGGCGGAAAGGAGAAAAGGGCGACAAAATCGAAGCGGTTTCTCTAGCGGCCAGCGGTGCGACGGTTTCGAGCGTCAGGGCGTGGCTTACAAGAGGGAGTCCGGAAAAAAGTACCGGTAAATTTATAACCATTTCATACTGGTTAACTTTTAATTCTAACCAGGGGGGTTACCCTTGACGCTATTGCGATGAATATGAAAAAGTTTTAAAATTAATTTCTCTTTAAATTCGCCTAGTAATGCTTTGATTTAAAAATACTTTGTAATGTGTATTCAAAGGTAAGACTGTTTTATTCAATAAAAACACAAAATGCGTCTTAACTTGTAAAATATTAAATTTTGTAAATTGCGCCATATTGCGGCCGTATTGGAAAAATGCGTCAAGGGTAGAGGAGCAGGGGCTGTAACACAATGGCGTGTCGGTGGCGTCCCAGTAGAAGGACAAAACCGGGGTTTCCTCGTTTTTCTCCTACAACCAGCTAACTTATCCTCTAGAATTAGAATCAGAATATTATTTGCTGTACTAAGTACCTACAAAAACACTAAAGGATTGACAGCATTAATAACTCGTAATTGAAGCCGTCAACTGGGAGCCGCCAAAAAATGCGGTCATCTTGGATTTGAGAGAAATGCAGTAGATTTGGAACAGATTTACTGTTTTTTTTTTTGCTTCACTATTATTGTGTAAATGATCGGCCCTGCCTGAGTCGGTTGTCACTTAACAAAACAACACCTTTGATTTTACCGGCCCATTTCAAAGTCTATCTACGTTGCTTTTCCAGCTCAAGATGAACACTTCGCGATTCGGGAGTGTATGGAGAACGTGCTGGAAAAAATGGACACAACCCTCATCGAAATTCATGAGAGCACGAGCAAGCTGTGAGTCTCGTTTTTGGGTCAATTTTATCAGATAAATTATTATTACTACCCAATTTGGTTGGCACTTTTTATTTGTGGTCTTTCAAATTATGTTCTTACTGCAGTACAATTCGGTAGTACGCATAGTTTTTTGTTCGAAAGTCCGTTATTGGCTTAAACTTATCTTTAGACAATATTGAGAAACTAAATGAAATGAAATGGAATGAAAAGTTTTATTTGCTCTATAAGATTTACATTTTGAACTTAGGTAGAGAAACTAATTTAAATATTTTTTATTTTGGTCCAGTAGTTTTGTTTTTATGCGCTAAAATGTTTTGTTCCTATGACAGCCAACAGTATGCAGACCGTCGCGTGACGTCATAAAACCGTATCTTTGAAACGTTGTAAAATCCAAACTACTGAACCAAAATAAAAAATATTGAAATTAGTTTCTCAATATTGTCTAAAGATAAGATTAAGCCAATACGGACTTTCGAACAAAAAACTTTGCGTACCGAATTATGTGTTGATTACTCCACTACATAACTGTACACAGTTTGTATTAGAATGTCATTGGTACACAGTAAAAACATCAACTTAGCTAAAAACCATAAATAAAAAGGGGTATCATTTAAACGGCCGGCAGTATATTCAGGTTTTGGGTGGCTCTAAAATGTTTTTGGTTGGCAAAAATAGCTAATTGAGCGGCAACTAGTGGCCAGCAAGAATAAAAAAAATGGACAGCAAGTAATGTCATATTGGGCAGCTCCAAAATTGGTTGTTTAGCTAATTAAGTATATGTTCAGCCTTAAATGTAATTGAAAGGCAAAATGTGAGCTACATTTAATTCAGTTTTGGCAAGCTGTAAAACTATTTTTGGTTGGCGAACTAACATTGTTCTTACAGCAACAAATGTACGCAACTTCTGTGCTGCATTAAGTAATTGAAAATCATTTAAAAAAATAATGATTACTTACCTAACCTATGGTTATTTTATTTGGTTAACTAGGTAAATAAAAATATTATGAATTGTGTATTTAAATCACAATGCTTTATTTACAAAAACAAAAGCATTAGGCAGGAATCAGGTATCATGTACTGATTATAAAAAAAATAGTTACTTACGAGTATTAAATTTGGCAATAACGATAGAAAATATAGATAAAAAAATCTAAGGTGCCAAATAAAAAAATAACTTTGTTATTTCTTCTTTCCATCTTCTCTTCTGTGACTATAGGTTCAAAGATCAAATACCTTCTGTTTTCACTGGCAAAAATCAGTGTAAAATTACGTTAATCTTAATTCGTCGAACGACAACGCCCACACACCTTTGGCCGCTCGTATAACCCGCTTTTCCAGTAAAATCGGACATCAACTAAACGTAATAAAGCTCATTTTAATTAATTTGCTAACCAATACTTTAATTTGCAGACCCATCAATATTATAGCTTACATATATTATTTTTGAGCTAACCAATTGTATAATCTTGCCGACCAATTAATTATTCTGCCTATCGTTTATTTATTTCGCAAACTAATTAATTATTAAGCTGACACAAAATGTTATTTCTTGCTGTCAATATTATAATTTATTGCTAACCACTTATTGCGAATCATTTTGATTTTATTGCCGGCAAATAAATTGTTCGCTGCTCAAATGAAATAAAAGCTGCAATTTCTTGCTGACCAAACAGTTATATTGCAGCCTGAAAATTTACTTCCAATAAAAAGTGCCACCAAAATTAGGTACAGTCGGCCACAGTCACAGATACCCAATGGTATTACAGCGCGCGGCATAATGGCGCCAATCGAACAAAAAGGGGTATCCTAGCGTGTGCAAGATATTTGTAGTGATCAGTAGAGAGCCTACGAATTCCATTGCACCCGTAATATACGCTCCTAAGAGAAAATAATCCTCCTTTCCTCGCATAGGTAGTCGGAAAAAAAACATAATCGAGCTCAACGTTTCAGGTTTGTCAATATGATCGTGGAGATGGAAGCTCGACTTAAAGAGGCCGCCAGGAAGCGCGCAGAGATATTGACGAGGGTCATTGAAGGGTGAGTTTAAAAATATATATATACAGGGTGTTAAAAGACCGCCAACAAAGCGGGAAACCACGTATTGTCCTCATCATAAGGAACATTTTTGCCTAAGAAACTATGCCTGGGAAATCAACGGTTTCCGAGATAATGAGGTTCAAAGTCGGACAACTCAAAACTTTTTTTTTTGCAGAAATGTATTCAGTACCTATCTAGTTTTTAACATACCTTCTCAAGAAGCCATATCAAAATTATGAATATTTCTAACAAAAAACGACGTTTAAATTGCAACCCGCAATGTATTTTAAACATCGGCACTTCAAGTTTAAGTAACATATTAAACTAATACCTACGCTTGCGCAACATGACTGCGCTTCTGTGCGTTACACGTCCATTGCGTGATAAAATATTTTTCAAAATTATAACCTAATAAACCAAAATCATTTCCCAGTAATAATTTATCGAAAAAGTACTTTGTTTTGGTGTCTAGTATGCGTGGCTTTCGGGTCTGTTGGCGGTATTTTAACACCCTTTATATATTTAAACATTAAAAAATGTGCACAAAAGTGATATCATCAGCTTTAAGCTGCCATGCCAGTGAATGAACAGGACCTAATATGGTAAAATGTAATATGTAAATATGTAAAATGATTTCTGTTGTACACACAGTGTACAATTTCGTTGTAAAGTCGCCCGTTACGTAACCGAGTAGGTAGGGTGTTAGCGTGTTAGGATCAAAGTGCTGTACAATAAAGAGTTACTTATTAACTTACCTAAGAGCTAGGGCAAATCATCTAGGAGGACTTTGCCAACTCTTTATTTATAAATTTTTATAATCCCTCCGACACAGCTTCAAACAAAACGATGCTGAAATTAGAGCGGAGTACCGACGAATCGCCGCCGTTATCGTCCGCGAAGACTGCCAGAAGAAGCAAGCAATGGTCGCCATACTGCGTGAGGACATCCAAGCCGCTATGGACCATCTGACAACGAAGCGGAGCACACAAGAAGGTAGCCAAGTCTAGACGTCAGAAGTGACCATATATTGCACAGAACTTACACCGTACTTTCTAACAGAAAAAATATATAAAGGGTAAATATATAAATACAAAAAGGGCCTGTGACACTGAAAGGGGTCGCTTAAATCATCAACACAAGCAACTTTTATTATGGAGCCAAGGAGGAAATGTGGAAAAAAATATCTGCGGTTCCATACTAAAATTCGAGGCCTACTGTACCAAAATTATGGAGCAACTGATATTTTTTTCGAAATTTCGCATTTAGTCCCATAGGTAGTACATATTGCTTGTCAATGATGAGTTAAGCAACTCAGTGTGAGGATGTCCAAGCCGTTATAGACCATCCGACGCGTAGGACACACTAAATTAAGACTGTTGTTAGAAGTGCTAAATCGCTAAGCGTAAGTAAGCAATGAGGGCTACCGCGCTTGGATTTGCCGCCAGGGGCGCTAGTGTCGCGTAAGGTCAGAAATATCTTTGTTTGTATGAGCTACGTAGGTTTATTTCCAATTAGAATAATGTGAAAATTTGCACTACCTGAGATTAATGGATGGCAAATAGTTGTTGTTCCGCTACTAACCACAGCTTTGAAACAGTTTTATCTTTCTAAAAATTGTTTTTTTTTTACTTCACGGGGCTTGATCGATGTGTTCTATTGCTACAGTTTTAAATAAAGTATTTATAAATTACGTCAGAAATAACAAACTTTTAGAACTATACTTCATGACATTACTCAACCGTGGCGCCAACTAGTAAGTGAGCGCTAAAATGGTAGCCCTCATTTCGGGGGACTGCTGTCGGAACAGCCCCTCTACCCTTGACGCATTTTTCCAATACGGCCGCAATATGCCGCAATTTACAAAATTTAATAATTTACAAATTAAGAGGTATTTTGTGTTTTTATTTAATAAATAAACATTACAAAGTATTTAAAATCAAAGCATCACTATGCGAATTCAAAGAGAACTAATTTTTAAACTTTTTCGTAGCGTCAAGGGTAATCCCCCTTCACCATACTGCCATGAGGACGTCCGAACTGTACAATGAAGAATTTACTAATTAATTCGATTGTATTACTGTTAAGTTTTGATGATTATTTAATTTTGATGATGATTATAAGAAAAATGTTTATTTTCAATATAGATTTCTATATTTCGTTATTAGCTAAGTAAGAATTTAGTTGTTAAATAGTTTCTTAAGTACTACAGGGTGTTGTTTTGGTTAGTGAAAGCCGACTCAATGAAGATAGTTTTTTTTTTAACACTTGAAACTAAAAACACATACAATACATTATTATTATTATTTTTACAAATTAACTTGTTCAATTTGTTCTATAATAACCCCTTCATGTGGACAAAAAAGTTCTCAAATCGCGCACGCCATTTTTGGGTATTTTTCACTGTTTTTTTTTTAATATTTTTATATTGTTTTTGGCGTCAGTATAGTGTAAATAATCCGCCCTGAGTCGGGGGTCACTTTTCAAAACAACACCTTGTATACTCAATTTCGCTTTGTTACTGATAATAAACTGTTGATTGATAAAAATTTAAATGATATAATAATTGTTAAGTTTTTCTAGTTATTTGTTGCTAACTGTTGTTAGCTAAGATTAATTCAATTATTAAAATTGTTATTTCTTTTATGAAATAACAATTGTTTAGTTTCTGTAGTTAGTTGATGCTAACTGTTGTTAGCTTAGATTAATTCAATTATTAATTTAAATAGTACTATTTCAATGGCAAATAAATATTTTAATACGTAATTTCAATTTGTTTTGTATTTAAAGAAAGTAAAGTTCGTAGAGTTGTTTGAAAACTTAATATATATTTTTAGATATAACATAATGAGCTATAAAATACTTATAAAATAGCCTTATCATTATCACATTTTTAGGGTCAATACAAACATGAATACGCATTATGCGCATAAGTGAATCATACGTTAGCATAATATAATGTTTTGCCAGGTTCACCATGTGATGCTATTAATTTAAATCTCAAACTATTTGGTTTCGGGAAAAGTAGTTATCAATATCATTAGTATAAAACTCTACCTAATTTACTAACAGTCAAGACACCATAAACCACTATTGCATCAAGACCTTCTGGACTTTTAAACAAAGCCTTATTAAAATTTCGCTTTTACAAAATATTGTGAATTCAATATTACCGTCTTTGCGTTTGTAACATCTCTGTGAAAGTATGGAGTTCTTGAGACACGCCACCAATGTAATAAAACACATCTTTTGATCAAACATCATTAGATTTCGAGTGGGAACCCTTAGAAACTGGACCCTAGCTAGACCCTATGAAACGGGTTACTAACAAAGGTAAAGTCCGTTCGCTATCAGAGTGTCACTTTGGCAAACCGACTTGGCGCGCGGCGGCTTTTCACAAAAGAAAGTAAAGGAAGCCGACGCGGCGCAAACACGCCAGTGAATTTGGCTCGCCGCTCGTCATTCTATAAAGAAGCATCGTCGTATTGAGATGTTGTGCTTTTGACTTAGTATTTTGTATTGAGTGTCGATCGCTGCGTGTAGATAAAATGTTTTTTCGTCCGTGGGAGGACAGCGAGGTGCCTCTAGATGAAACTTCGAATGACCCAAAAATTAAAAGTCGAAGGTTTTGTAAAACATGTTAGCAAACTATAGTTAATGTCCATCAGCATTGTGTTGAAATGATTTGTCTACGTCCATCACGGATACTTCAAACATAGTTGGTATCCCAAGAACCAAGATTGCCGTCGTGTGTACCGACACTATCTAAGCGAACGGACTTTAGGTCCTAGACTAGGGTTGACAACTTGAAAGAAGGTAATATTTTTTGCAAAAATATTATACAAAGAAATTAATTTGCATTATTGGTGGCTTTACTGTGCATTACTGTGCATACTTGATTGCATACTTATTAATGTCAGTATACCGACTGAGAGTCGCAGTAACTTGACACTTGAGTTCTCACGCATAAAGGCGACTATTCGCTGGCACTGCACTAGGACTCTTCCTGTGAGGTGTTCACTTGCGTGAGGTATACTTGCTGCTGGCCTTGGGGCGCCTGTGACGTCACCTGCAATGTGAAACAACAATGTGAGTTATGCCCGGTTTACATTATTCCAGCGCTGGAATGCTACTGGAATGCCCGGTTTACATTAATCCAGCGCTGGAATGCAACTGGAATAATGTAAACCGGTACTGGAATGCACTGGAATGAGTTAAGTGCATTCCAGTAGCGGTTTACATTATTCCAGTAGCATTCCAACCCTGGAATAATGTAAACCGGGCAGAATAATGTAAAGCGCTACTGGAATGCACTTTACTCATTCCAGTGCATTCCAGTACTGGTTTACATTATTCCAGTAGCATTCCAGCACTGGAATAATGTAAACCGGGCATTATTGGCACATGAACAGGGCCCTTAGCCTGTAAGACAGTGGTGCCAAAATGGGCTGTCAGGTGACGACTTCAATTACGATTTGCTAACGCTGTCTGTCCTTTTAGTGTTTTTGTAGTACAGCAAAGAATATTTTGATTCTAATTCTAGAGGATTAGTTCTCTGGTTGTAGGAGAAAAACGAGGAGAGCCCGGTTTTGTCCTTCTGCCGGGAAGCCATTGACCCGCCATTGTCTTACAGGCTAAGGCCCCAGCATGAAAGACTGGATATTATAGTGGTTTTAGGGCAAGAAGGGTTTTAAAAAAACGTTTATGCCCGGTTTACATTATTCCAGTGCTGGAATGCTTCTGGAATAATGTAAGCCGCTACTGGAATGCACTTTACTCATTCCAGTACCGGTTTACATATTTCCAGTAGCATTCCAGCACTGGAATAATGTAAACCGGGCATTAATTTTGAGGGTCTTTTTTAAACCAACGACTGAAAAAAGAGACGTGAAGGGTGTTATATTTTTGACAGCTATGTGTGTGTGTCAGTGGCACCGTACTACGTAGCTTTTAAACGGGTGAACCGATTTGGATGCGTTTTTTTAAGCAGGTTTTCTAGGGAGTGTTCTTAGATATTTTATGAAATATGCTAAAATGTCGGGGATATTTATTTTTTTTAGTTAGTAGTTAGAAGGTAGCGAAGAGTGATCTAGGGGCCCTGTCCCACTTGCGACTGTCGATTCTATAATATCTAAGATAATATAACGAATCCTATCATTGGAGAGTTGTTTGTTTTACAAGAACCTAGAATCCCATGTGGAAGAATGGACTAACGGAGAGAAGTTCTTTGCCCAACAGTGGGACTATAATACAAGGTGTTACAAAAAGAGGTTAGTAGCTTTTGTAACACATTGTATGTACAGGGCAAATGTATAAAACATACCTGTATGATCTGCGGCGACTGCTGCGGCTGCGCGGCCTGGATAAGGATGGGCTGGCTCGGGTTGTTCTGCATCTGGAGCCGGATCAGGTTCAGCTGCGCTTGAGACAGCTGGATCTGGAAACGGATCACATGCAGAAGGTTAGGAGAAGTTCTCCGAGTCTACTGGAACAATCCGGCGTTAGTTTGTATGGATGTTCGACGAGAACTTGAGTTTTCATGTTTGGTAGGCAGCTAAAAAGTTTAATTTTAAAAGTTCCAGTAAGTTTTTACATGAGCCAAATCGGTCAAGGAGTTGCCGAGACATGGTGTTGTAAAGTTTATTATAATGCGCGCGCGTCTGAGCGAATGGTGTTAGCAAAAAGTTACACATCGCGAGTACACAGGAAATTACATTGGTTCCGTCCAACGTTTGGGAAAGAGCAGTCTAATTAAACGAGCGAGCGGAGTTCTCCGAGTCTACTGGAACAATCCGGCGTTTGTATGTATGTATGTATGTGTGAATGTTCGTTCGACGATAACTTGAGTAAATGTAGTCGGATCGTCACGAAATTAGGTAGGCGGGTAAATGAGGCAAAGAGAATTTTTAAGTTTGAACATGAGCCAAATCGGTCGAGGGGTTACTGAGATAGAGGGTCGCGAGTTCAAAGTTCAGGGCGAACCACTAGTAAAATAAAAAGATCAAACTCGTTTATTCGAACTATGGGGTGGTCATATTATATGTATTATTATGTGCCATAGGTGTTGCGCCCTCATTTATTCTTTTTTTTTTCTTTCGCTGCAGAGTATCCAAATCAAATCAAATGTACAGTTCCCGGCGCATAACTGGAGCAAACGTCTGCGTAGTGGGGATGAGTTCGCGCATGTCAAACAAAATTTAACCAATCGGGGCCCAAAAATCGAGACCCAAAAATCGTCTACTGCGCAGTCAAGGTCATTTTTCAAGTTATACGCCGGGAACTGTACCTATAGCAAATGCTACGGGCCCCGCGCGCTTTCTAAACGAAAAAAAAAAACACTATTTAGGTAGATAGTTTTTATTATTTGGGGCTTATTTTTTGTACTAACGACAAGGACCATGAATTTGCAGTTTCAGAAATAGGCCTCGTGAAAAAAAAAACATGTTTTCTTTTTGGATGCGTTTTTTTGCTAAAAATGAAGTCGTGCGCGTCATGGGGGATATCTAGGGAGATAATGGATGGAACATTTTAATCCAGCGGAGGGAGCATGACTTATAACGAGGCGGATTTATCCAACAAAATGGCGGTTTATCAGCATTTTTGACGTCTATAGTGGGTTATATATCGCTCTCGACGATATATAACTCACTTTTTTATATAAACCGCCATTTGGTTGGATAAATCCGCCTCGATAAAAGTCATGCTACGGGGACTGGAAAGTTTTTTGTCATACCATAAATTGATAACCAATAAAGAAAACCAAGGGCCCCTTGATAGAATTTGCTACAGGCCCCGCGTTGGGTTAAGGCTCGGTATAAGGCTAACTAGCGCCACCAATGTTGAAAAAATCATATGTCCCTTCAGAAGAAGTTTCTGACAAAATCCTAAAATGAGCTCATGCGCCATGCTTTTTACCCAACTCAATTTCTAGTCTTAAGGGTCCGTATAAGGCTAACTAGCGCCACCAATGTTGAAAAAATCATATCTTCCTTTAGAAGAAGTTTCTGAAAAAATCCTAAGATGAGCCTATGCGCCATGCTTTTCTAGATTTTTAAGTGTAGATACCCTCTTCGAAATTTACTTTTAAGCTAAAAAATTTTCGATAACCGCCAAAAACGGCCGTTTTTGGCGGTTATCGAAAATTTTTTAGCTTAAGACTAGAAATTGAGTTGGGTACCCACACTTAAAAATCTAGAAAAGCATGGCGCATGAGCTCATCTTAGGATTTTGTCAGAAACTTCTTCTGAAGCGAGATATGATTTTTTCAACATTGGTGGCGCTAGTTAGCCTTATACGGACCCTTAAGCTAAAAAAAATTCGATAACCGCCAAAAACGGCCGCTTTTGGCGGTTATCGAAAATTTTTTAGCTTAAAAGTAAATTTCGAAGAGGGTATCTACACTTAAAAATCTAGCAAAGCATGGCGATTTTTTCAGAAACTTCTTCTAAAGGAAGATATGATTTTTTTTTACATTGGTGGCGCTAGTTAGCCTTATACCGGGCCTTAATCCGGCATTGATTGGTCCTTACCGGCATCTGCTGCACCTCTCCGGAAGGCGTGACGATCTGGTGCATCAACGTTAAGGGCTGCTGCTGGACGACGGTGCTGGTCGTGGTGGCGGCTGCCGTCGACGCTCCGGAGTTCTGGTCAAAAGAAATAGGTACTAGTTGGAGAGCTGGTGACCAATCGAGATATTTTTTCGTACAAGGCTGGGAGTTAGTAGGCTGATAGAGTAGACTTCGCTGAGTCTGGGAAAAATATTTTTTTGGTCCGGTCACGGTTGAAAGTTAGATTTTTTCGACTTTGAAAGTTTAAATGTATGGGTTGAGTCATTTCTTTTTTGTCTACAAGGCTGGGGGTTTTTAGGCTGCCTTTTTAGTCTCTGCTGATCACGAAATCACTATTTATTACTAGCCAAACGCGGTAGAAATATTGTTTTTTATAACCTAGAAAGTGTGAATTTTTGGGTTATAAAAATCTAACTTTCAACCACGCTCGGCCAAAAAACAAATATTTTCTTGTTCAACGAAGTCTCAACAACTAACCTAGAAGTTTCTAGCCTTGTCCGACAAAAAAAATATACTGAACCCATACATTTAAACTTTCAAAGTCGAAAAAATCTAACTTTCAACCGCGACCGTGCCAAAAAAATATTTTTCCCAGACTCAGCGAAGTCTACTCTATCAGCCTACCAACTCCTAGCCTTGTACGAAAAAATATCTCGATTGGTCACCAGCTCTCTAACTATACGATTATGAAATACAGGTCGCGTCATGTAAAAAGAACGCTAGATAACGGCGGAGGGGTGTGTTTGCGCATGGTTACACTCGCACACGTAATCACTAGGACTATAGCTATTAGCTACACAGCCTATAGGTACGATAAATCGCGTAATGCGCAGCTCGACCGGTAGCGTTTTTTTTTACATGACGCGACCTATAGGTACTAGCTTTTACCCGCGACTTCGTCCGCGTGGACTGCAGAAAAAGGATATATGCTTTACTTTGCTCCTAAGTGTAAAAGCGTGATAATATGTAGCCTATGTGTTATTCTGATGTCTAAGCTATCTCTATTCCAAATTTCATCTAAATTCGTTCAGCCGGTTCAGCGTGAAAGAGTAACAAACATCCATCCATACTTACAAACTTTCGCGTTTATAATAGTAGTAGGATAGGATGAAGAAATAATATACAGGGTATTTTTATAATAGCTTTATTCCTGAATCTCGTCAACTTCTAAATGTAATTTCCAGCAACTTTTGGTCTTACTTTTTTAATAGCTCGATATTGAACGTATCTTTTTTTTTAACCGACTACGCGAATCAAAAAAGGAGGCTTATGATTTTAGTAGCGTACCTATATTGTATGTATGTGGGTATGTTTGTGTGTTCATCTGTTCCCTCGCAAAGCCTAAACAGCTAAACTACTCGGCCGATTTCAACAAATGATGTGTCGTTGGATTTGTCTTAATCACCGAGGTAATAAGTATAGGATAGGATGGTAATTTTCAAAAAATCCAAGAGAGAAGACCCTTTCAAAAATGAATCACACGTCAACATATCAAGTAGAACAAAAATTACTAAATTACCCCTGGGTGAGGTAGTACATACCTGGACGAGTTGGTTGCAGGGCTGAAGCACGATCTGTGGCTGCGAGCTGGTCTGTATCGGTTGTTGCTGCTGCTGGACCACTTGCACGTTGTACTGGAATCATAATCACATTTTAGACTTAATAAAAGAAAACACAACTCTTTTTACACTTTTAACGGAAGTATAGCATAGGCATATTTTACAATTTGAAGATAACTACTAAATTAAAATTATTTTGGAGCCGCCGTTGTTGCACCCTGCCCCCTTAGCACGCTACCATTTTGCCTACTCTCAACTGTCACCTTAGCCACTTAACACTACTGAGGTGACAGTGAACAGTGGCTAAGGTGACAGTTGAGAGTAGGCAAAATGGTAGCGTGCTAAGGGGGCTGTATGCTTAGCATGGTCGTTTTGACACTAATCTCGAACTCGAGTGACAGACGTGCCATGTCTATTGTGCGTGCTTGGCAGGCGGGACTCGAGATGGCAATAGATTAGGGGCATGTCGAGCAAAAAGTAGTTATTTCCATTTTAATTAAAATTTGGTATTTTTGTCTCCATCGCCATGTTGGCGTAGAGCCAACTCGAGCCCGACCGACAAGTTGACAGTTTTGCATAGAGAAGGGCCTATCTCGGGCTTACCATGCTGCCCGTACTGGTTACCTTCACCTCGTGTCGCGGCACTATATCTATGAGTAGGTCGATTGGCCCCACAGGACAGGTCGATGACTCACATCGTTTGTGGAGCTTCTGTTGTTGCACTGCGGCGGGTCCTCTCGCACTTTGTTCGGCTTCACCTCATGTCGCGGCACTATGTCTATGAACAGGTCGATATGGCCCCACTAGGTCGATGACTCATATGGTCTGTTGAGCCGCTCTTGTTGCACCGCGGCCCCTTGGTTAGCTGCACCTCGTGTCGCGGCGCTATGTCTATGAGTAGGTCGATCTCGCCCCACTAGGTCGATGACTCACATGGCCTGCTAAACGTCTATGCATCGCGGCTTCACCCCGTGTCGCGGCGCTATGTCTATGAGTAGGTCGATCTCGCCCCACTAGGTCGATGACTCACATGGCCTGCTAAACGTCTATGCATCGCGGCTTCACCCCGTGTCGCGGCGCTATGTCTATGAGTAGGTCGAACTAGCCCCACTAGGTCGACGACTCACATGGTATGTAGAGCCACTGCTGGTGCATCGCAGCACCTTGGCTGGCTTCACCTCGTGTCGCAACACCATGTCTATGAGAAGGTCGAACTTGCCCCACTAGGTCGATGACTCACATGGTCTGTGGAGCTTCTGTTGTTGCACTGCGGCGGGTTCTCTCGCACTTTGTTCGGCTTCACCTCGTGTCGCAACACCATGTCTATGAGAAGGTCGAACTTGCCCCACTGGGTCGATGACTCACATGGTCTGTGGAGCTTCTGTTGTTGCACTGCGGCGGGTCCTCTCGCACTTTGTTCGGCTTCACCTCGTGTCGCGGCACTATGTCTATGAGAAAGTCGAACTGGTCTGACTTGGAGATCGCCATCGCTATGTCGTTGCGCTGAGGACGAAAATAGACAATCTGTTATAGAAAAGATGATTACCAGTGAACAAAATGCGCCGTAAAAAAAAACCATGAGCTGTTTTTAAAGAAAAAAATCAAACAGTTTACATAACAGGCGTGGCCTTATACGGCTGTAAAATTTCGCCTAGCACAGATTAATTTTGACAGCCGTATTCCGGTTCTTCTATGGCCACGCCTAAGACGCCATCTATGAAACGCTTTGTGAATTTGTGCTCATTGAAAACTCAGGGCTGGCTGGAAGAAATTTCTTTAGAAATTGTGCACGTTCTCTCTCACTACCATGTTATCTTTATTGAACGAGCGAGCGAAGCTTTCCGAGTCTACTGGAACAATCCGGCGTTTGTATGAATGTATGTTTCTGGCTCTAAGAATCATTAACCATTAGAATCTGGTACTTATCGTACAGGCTATATGCCTAGTGTAAGTACCAGCAAGCCTTACTTTGTCCACCACTTAGCCTAACGCTACTGATGTAATTTAGGTTAAGTTCTTGTTTGCTAAATAAATTATTATTATTATGTATGTCTATCGTAAAGATTCACGGGACTACAGAGTCCCGGTCCTTTAGCCGGCGTGCGTGGGGACGTATCCAACACGTAGAGGCCCGTTTGACAGCTTTGATCTTATGTAACGTGGTGCACCTGTTGGGTCCCCCAGAGTGCAACAAACACACAAAAATACACTTGAGGGCTCCCATCAGGTGCACCACCTACATTGACCTGGTGCGACGTGACCATGCGCATCCTCAAGGTCCATCCTGCGAGAGTACCATACACCAAAATACACTCGCAGTACTTTCCCGTCAAAAGCACAGGTCACGCTGACCTGATGCAATGTGGGTACACTTATTGGGTCCACCCCCAGAGCACACCACATCACAAAATGCACTCTGGTGGCTTTCCCGCAAAGAGCACAGGCTATTGTAGGGTTGGGTGGGAACAAAGAATTGGGTTATGGGGATGCATATGGATGGACTGGGTAACTAGGCTATGGAGTTGAGACAACGGTCGTCTGCCACTAAAATGTCTCAACTTATTAAATTGGCAGACGGTGACTTGCTGCTCACTAAATGGGCCACCTAAATATGCCGCCGCTTATGGGCTAGCCCTGGACAGCAAGGTGGCAACATCATTGTGAACAGCTCAGGGTGTCGAGAGGTGTGCGCCGCTTTCTACCCAGTGACCGTAGTGGTAGCCACAGTCACAGTGCCAACTCGCGTCTTATGCATCTTTCACTTCCACCCTGCGAGCATATAGCTCTTGCGCTCCACTCTGGACGGCCGGTAAAGGCAAGCCAGAGGTGAGGGTCCCGGTCCTCTTGGATTCCAATCCACTCTTGTACAAAGACGTGGATGCGAGGACCAGTTTTCGACCCTCGGAAGACTCGGGTCCGTGGTACCGCCACATACCAACAGCTCGCCACAAGCTGCCCTGCGGTGGAGGAACCATAATGGTCCCTCCATTCCCTTAGTCGCCTTTTACGACACCCACGGGAAGAAATGGGTTGGTCCAATTCTTTACCTCCCGGGAACCACACAGGGGTTATTATTATTATTATTATGTATGAATGTTCGTTCGACGTTAACTTGAGTAAATTTGGAGATGTTTGGCGGGTAAATGAAATTAAAAGAATTTTCCAGTTCAAACATGAGCCAAATCGGACCAAGATAATATGGGGTTGTAAAGTTTATATGCAATGCGCGCGCGCCTGCGCGAATGGTGTTAGCAAAAAGTTACACTCGCGAGTTCATAGTTCGGGGCGAACCACTAAGTAGTTAAGTGAGTACCTGCAATGTCCGCCGCTTGTTATCCTCCGTGTGTGCCCATGCCCTCAGCGTCAGCTCGTGAATGAAGATTTCGGCCGCCTTGGCGAACAGGACGGGCGCCTCGGCCGAGATCATCTTCACATCCTCGTCCAGCTTCATGATCTTCTTGATGCGGGCCAGCGGCAGCACTTGGTTCTTGAAGTGGTCCTGCAGATGGAGATATAACGTCATCAAGGGCGTCGCCAAGGGGGGGCAGGGAGGGGCAGCTGCCCCCCCCTAGAGATTCTAAAAAAGTTGCCAAATACAGAAAAAAGTTTTGAAAAGTCCAACTTTGAACCTCATTATCTCGGAAACCGTTGATTTCCCATGCATAGTTCCTTGAGCAAAAATGTTCCTTATGATGAGGACAATACGTGGTTTCCCGCTTTGTTGGCGGTCTTTTAACACCCTGTATAATGCAACCAAAGTCCTAAGTCTTTGAGTTAATTTGCTTGAAATTCAAGCCTTGAATAATCATTCCCGTACGTCGAAACTCGAATGAATTCACCAATTCCACTCCTAATATTCCGTACGCTCAACTACGCTCTGCTCTACTCTATCATTGAAGCGGGAGAGGGGGAGTGGGGAAGTTATTACAATCGCTGTAGATGTAAGGCTCGTAGTACAAGTGAAAAGCTTCATGTGCTGTCGACTTTACCTACAATTCATACCTACTTTTCTCATTCATAGAGAATGAGAAAAGTATGAATTGTAGTAGGTAAAGTCAACTTGCCCCCCCCTGCGCCATCGGCTGGCGACGCCCTTGACGTCAATGCAATGTTGTTTCAGTAACTAAGTAACAACTTTTGGTCCCATACGCAGCCCGATGAGCGGAGGGTCCATCGATGCGGATGGCGAGGGACCGTGAGAGGTGGCGTGAACCAATTAGATCTTGAAGTGGTCCTGGAGTCATCTCCAGATGTTTATGGAGAAAATATAAGTTTGGATAATATTTAATTCAACAACTCGTCTTATTCTAAACAACTTCATCATCATCATGAGCTCACTTCTGCCCTCTGCTGAGGATAGGCCTTTCCCCCTCACGGTTCCTCGCCATCCGCATCCATGGACCCTCTGCCGACACTACGATTGTCGTCGTCCGACTATTAAGGCGCCGGACACACTGCCCCGGAGTTCCGCGTTCCGATTTCTCACTTCTTTTTGTAATCTGTGTTTCTCACAGTAGGTTTTTTTTTTTGTAGAACTCTGCGTTCTGACAGCCAGCTTCAGTGTGAACTGTTTTCTTTCTTCTGCTCGCCGGTGTGAATGGATCAAAGGAGCTAGATTACAGTGTGAACTCGGAACACAGAACGCGGAACGCAGAACTCCGGGCGGGTGTGCGGTCTCGTCCTTGGGCGTTATAGTATTTAAACAAACTAAAAAACATTTCGCTGGCGCGATGCAGGATGCCGTGACGTCACTCACCGGGTGCACCTTGCGGATGTCGTCGGAGACCTTGGCCCAGAACTGCTGCAGCTGCTGCTGCGCCGTGTCTCCGCAGGGCTCCTCCGTTGCCCCCTCCCCCTCGGGCTCCGGCGCCGGCCCGGATGATGTGCCCTCTCCGCTAGAGAGAGAGTAGGTACATGTGGGAGAAAAACGTGATGAGAATGGGATGCATGCGACCTTTTGCGTGCGCGGTAAGAAAACTCCCGTCGAAGCAACCTTGTGAAAAAATAAAGTACACACGACAGCACGTAGACCCTTACGCGCGTGCCCTCTATTCACTTGCGTTACGGGCGACTTTGCAACAAAAGTGTACAGTCTCACGTGCTATCTTGTGTACCTATATTTTCGATTGACTTTGACAAGGTTCCATTCCATTCTAATCGCGCGCGGATTATACCTTTATACACTATACTTATACTGAATTTAAAAAATTCAGTGAAAAATTACCCAAAAATCGCGAGAAGGCGAGGGTGTCCGCACGTCGCGGTTATTATAGAACAACTTGAACAAGGTATTTAACTTATTTTTAGTTTCAAACGTTATTCAAACTATCGTCCCTGAGTCGGGTGTCTCTGAGCAAAACAACACCCTGTATATCGGCTGTTGAATAATAAATAACTTAATTATGTAGTAAGTACACTATTAGCACAATTTGTATTTTATTTTCTTATTTGTGTCATCTATCTCCCAAGGTCATTAAAACTGTGGCGATAAATAAACACATTAGAATCGAAACAAAACTGAATCAACGTCTAAGAATCTACAACGTAGGAGCGCCTTATTTCTTTTCAATAAAGTCTAATTTGGAATAACAAGCTTACTTATAAATTATGAGACGAAAATAAAATATCCTTGTCACCGGATAGGGACTTATTATAACTTTTCAATCTTTATTAGTTTTTTAGATTTATTAACTGAAAGATGTAACAGGGATACAAATGAGTTGATTTACATAAATAAATAAAATAGTAGGAACTTACGTAGCAGCGGCCGGGACAAAGAAGCACACCGACATCTTGATTTGGAAACGAAGCAAAGGTCGCTGCTTGAAACTCCGAGGAAAATCTTCGCTGCTTCACGAAAAATATTTCGGGAAAATAGCTTTCGAAAATTGTTAACCGCGGCTAAAGTTATTAGAACACGGTAACCAATAATCAGTTAAATATTCGGAGATCTCCAATCACCAATTACAGGGAATGCGCCACTCACACGATTCGTCCGTCGGATGACCAGTCACAAGCTTGACGTTTATTTGGTGTGGCTACATCACGTGCCCCAAAAATACATTTACTTAAATATTCACTTTACGTTTATTAGGCTTTGGATTGTGATAAAAAATATTTGTTATATTGCGAAGATTATATTTTCAATGAAATTATGAATATATTTCCCAAATCTGTGTATAAACGCCGTTGAATATAAAAATGTGGGAAAAAAATCTGATTTAGCAGCAACACTAACCGGAAACAGTGTTGCCATTTTAGCCACTTTATGGCTAGATCTAGCGGATTTTCAACGGGTTTAGCTACAAAATAATCTGTTTTAGCCACTCAATGTTATCTAGCCACATCTGGCTACTTCTGGAGTTTTCTTGATCACAAGGTATAAACGAACCTCCATTACGCTGAATTCAACTAAAATGATCAGAAACCAGCTCAATATAAGAAAAAAAGTTGTGTTATCGCCTTTAGTTCCAGCAAAAGTTGCAAAATCAGATAAATCAATCGTTTCTGTAACACCAAACTCGTCATCAAACGTCGAGGAATAAATTGTGGATGACATCGTGAAATAGATTCTTTTTTAAATTATGTAAATTCAACAGTGTATTTTTTGTTTTGAAAAGTATTAAAATATAATATCCATGTTTATTTTCTTTTTTCATCCAAGCCTCAGTTGCAATAATTTTTAGCCACTTCTAGCGGAATTTTGAAATCGAATTTATTACAAATCTAGCAACATTTCCCTCTGACATAGCCACAAACTAGATTGCCCTGGCGGCAACACTGACCGGAAACGACTACGTGACGTCATCTCAGTCTAGCGTCTGTCAAAATGGCGGCGGCCGAGATTCAGATCGTGAATCCTTCTAATTTAGCAAAAATCGAAAGGTAATTAGTGTTTTGTGCCTAATTGTGTATCAAAGTGTCCTATTAATCTTCCTCTAATAATTTATATTCGATAACGGTGGAAAAAGTCTGATTCCAAGGTGATAATTACATCTTTATTTTGTTGCAGTTTTCTCAATGATCCAAGTTATAAAGAAGTTATTGAGAACTCTTCGACGTTCAATTCACGATTATGTGCCGAAAGAAGGATGCGGATGCCTTTCATCGACAGCCAGACCGGTAAGTTTATTGATTTTCCTTCGGAAGGAATGCATCTCTTTCTATCAACAGAACTTTGTGTACAGTTGGAGTGAAAGAGAGGATACTTCCATGTCACGGTAGAACATAACTTACAACATAGAACAATCCGGTCTTTTATTTTCAGGCGTCGCCCAAAGCCATTGCAACTTGTTTATGACCAAGAAACAACGCATGCCCGGACTGAAAGAGGGACAAGTCTACTCATATCCAGCACAGAGGTAAATGTTTCTACAATATTCCTGGAGTCGAAGACCACATTGAAATGGACCCTGGTACTGATACACTGGCTTTTTGTCCTACATAGAACAACTTCACCCACCAATCCAACAGAGAGAGAGCTCAATATCATGTTAGAAGAGATGCACATTGTGTGATAGTTCTTTGCCTTCAATCTACATATGAGGGGTGTAGTTGCAAAACCTGCTATACTAGCGCTATTTGTCATAGTAAATTGTAGTTTAGGAAAACTTTATTAACTTCAATTTTATTATGACAAATAGATGTGTTATAGCGGGTTTTGAAACTAGACCCTTCATATGTAAATATCTTTTCACTCCACATCTATACAAAGAATAAAACCTAGGATATCTCCGTTTTGGGTTGGAATTTCCAAAATCTGCCGCCGAATTTAGGGGGGGAGGGGGGGGAGGAACCCCCCCTGTGAAGGGGGTGCTACGGAAACCAGTAGTTTTTGAGAAAATAAAAAACAAGTTTTTGAGGTTATGTTGACAAAACGTCCAATTTATCCAATGAAATTTAGACCACAATACAATACAATAAAAAAAATACACTACAAAATAATACTACAACTAAAATAAAACACAAAAACACTTTTTTTTTGTTAGTTTATTCACTTATAAGGTGGTGCTCCAGAGCAAAGTTTATGCACTGCTCGTACGTCCCCAGCCGAGCATAAATGCGTCGAGGATTCCACAGCAACCTAGAATAAAACATAAATAAGGTAAGTTTTTGCTTTTATCACCGTCCTAACTTTACCTAAACCTATAGTTTCTGCCCACCATTTGACCTAAGTAACCAGTTATTTTTTTTGCTTTTATCACCGTTCTAACCTAACCTAAACCTATAGTTTCTGCCCACAATTTGACCTATAGTTACCTTTAGTTTGTGCACACAATTCGACCTATCAGTAACCAGTTTGTTTTTGCAGCGAGACTCACCTCAACTCTTCAGATAGGTAATTGACTCTACGTCCAGAAGCGCCGGTTCTGGCAGCAGGCAACCGAAATCCATCCAGGTTCTCCAGTGGAGCCTCCGGAAGGTCCTCCAGGTCAGGGTCCCGGTTAGGGGGCTCCGGCGATGAGCTTGCAGCCCGCAGGGGCTCAATAGAGTCCAACCCAACTGCGCTCGATTCAACAGATGTTGATGCTGGGCACGGGAGCACTGATGAAGAGGTCGAAGGAAGTGGCTCGAATGAGTCCAACACTTGCAACGCGGAACAACAACGGAAAACGCTCTCAACTGCGAGAATAACAAACGATGACTGACTGACAAACAAAATGGCGCGCGCGAGGGATAAAAAGTAACGTTCCGTTTCACAAAATTATTAATTACCAAAATGTATTGATTTTAATCGTAAGTACGTTTAGACTATTGAAATAAAAATATTAAGTACTTTCAAACCTCTAAAAATCTGTTTCACTGAAATTCCGTACTAAACCTTATGTTTTAACACAGTTTAGGCTAATTAACCTTTGACAGCAACCTTAACATCACGTGAAACGGAACTCAAGCGTCCGTTCCGAAGCTCAAAATGGCGTAAATTATCGTAAAAAAGAAAATTTAAAAAAAATCATATCTCCAAAACTACGTGTTTCCGTAGCATTTCACTTAGTATTTGTACTTATTTTAATAACATGTTTTTGCAGTATTAATTTGAAATTCCAACTCTGCGGCAGATATTGGAAACCTGAGCCCCGTTTTGCCATCGGTATGCGAGTAAGACCTACATTCCATACTTACTGACACAAACGAAAACAAAATAAAAAAAATTGTCCCACCCAGATGGCGCAAAGCGCGAAGACAGTACCTCACAATGTCTACAACACGGTGGGGCTGGACGGGGGCTGCGGAAGTGGCTGACGTCACAGCAGACACCGAGAACAGCTCCGGAGTCCCCGGTGAGGCGCTGGCGGGAGAAGACAGCAGGGACGGCTCACAGACTGCTACGAATAAAGACGACCCCAAGGTATGAACAAAATGGGTTTGCCCAGACGACTATGGAAGTAGAACGATTAAATGGTTGAAATGCAGCATTTCTTAAGCTGGGTCCACAACGGACGATCCAGAGCGCTCCGGTCGCGCGCGGCATTACCGAAACCCATACATTTCGCTCCTGCCGCACTGGATCGTACGGTGTGGACAAGGCTATTCAGTTTTGCGAATTTATGAAAAACAAACTGTTTAGATTAAACCTTGGAAAAAAAAGAAATAATCTTGCTGTGTTCAATCAATGATGTTTCTCAGCGCACTTTCTCTATGGTGTTGATGGTGCTCCTGCCTGGTTGTGATCTGGATCATTCTTTCTTGTATGATGATCACCACTCGTCCGGTAGAATTTTCACTCGCACTAGATGGATAAGGTGATAATGATGCTGGGGCTTGAACAATGCTTTTACCATCCTCTCCAGAGATTAGGGCCCTTAGCCTGTAACGCAATGGCGCCAAAATGGGCTTCCGGTTGACGGTTTCAATAAAAATTTATTAATGCTGTCGGTCCTTATGTTTTTGTAGTACAGCAAAGAATATTATGAGTCTAATTCTAGAGGATTAGTTCACCTGGGACGCCATTGATACGCCATTGTGTTACAGGCTAAGGCCCCAGCATTGTATCGAGGGTAAAAAAAAAAGTAAGTAAAATGCAGCCCATACATGTCCCACTGACATTAAAAACACTACCCACTGCCCACAGGAGTGGTTCTACGACGAGATAGCCATGGAGGAGATAGAGGCGGCCGAGGAGCCGGAACCGGAGTCTGACGAGGACTATTTCGACGACACATACGCGAACCGGCGCAAGCGACGCGGCGGTTCGACCCCCACCGGTCCGGGGTCCCGCGGCGGTCGCACGCGCAAGTCGCAACCCGATGATACACCCGCTAAACGCGGCAGAGCTGTAAGTTATCTTCATACGAACGCCTAGAACCATTAAGATGAAATACGTCTCACAACTAGCGCCGCCAATGAAAAAAAAATCTTATCTTTTTTTTTGGATGCGTTTTTAGCAAAAAACGCTCCTGCGATTTCTCAACGCGAGGCTTAACTATTTTTAGGACCTAAGGTTTGGATTCCAGATCCTATAACTTAAGAATGCAATCGATTCTCGCCAAAAGTGGCCACTTTTGGCGAGAATCGATTGCATTCGAAGGAAATCCAATCCTGGAATCCAAACCTTAGGTCCTAAAAATAGTTAGGGTAGTTAAGGAGGTAATAATAAAGGAGAATTTAGTACCTACAAAAAGAAATGATATCCCATCAAAAATATTGTACGTTGCACCATTTTGGTGCCAGTCTCGCCTCGGCACGTCATCGAACCGGCGCAAGCGCCGCGGCGGCGGCGCGACCCCCAACGGCCCGGGGTCAGTTGGCTCCTCATACTCATATGAACCTTACATGAAACAGGATTGGCATAAAACATTTTTTTGTATTTTAGCATTTTCTCGCTGACTGTAATTTTTTTCCAAAATCTGCGAATGCAGTTCATAATATCTCAAAAGTTATGGATGGTCTCCTAGGAATGTTTTCCTGTAACTATTACGGTCAAGGTACCTGCCCTTACCTTACTGCCCCGTCTCAAAAATCCCCCCTGTATAGGCGAAATATGTATTACTGCTAAGTATAAAATACTAGCTTTTGCCCGCGACTTCGTCCGCGCAGACTTTTTTGTTCTCGTGAGTTTTTCCGTTGTTTTAATGGTTATTCTGCTATTCGGGGCGGAGAGAAATCCAACCAATCACCCGTTCTCGAGTTATAAATGGTGTAACTAACACAAAACTGGCGGTTTTAGATAGGTCTCAACTAATTCTAGGGTTTAGTATGTGAAAATTTTCTTTTTGTTTCGTGTATTTGATACAGGAAACGATTTTGTGCTTTTTTCTTTGCGCGCGGGCTAACTCACTATGCCTTAAGATTACTTTAAAATTAAGCTTCTTTGGTATGTTGGCATTAATAAAGTATTTTGAATTGAATTGAATTGAATCCAATCTCCCTCCTTTCCAGGGCCGCGGGCGCAAGCGCGCCGGCCAGGGCACGCTCCCGTACGAGGTCCCCGGAGACACCGAGAAGCCCTATGGATGCGAACGTAAGTCCACAAGGAAGCGCCATTAGTGGGCCTCCCTTTAAACATTGCCTTATTGTTGTGTAGGGGTTCCGCGTCCGTGTTGTTTTGGACCGAGAATATTACCACCAATAACTTATCTGTACTGCTGTCAAATCAGGAATATTACCACCAATAATGTATCTGTACTGCTGTCAAATCAAGAATATTACCACCAATAATTTATCTGTACTGCTGTCAAATCAGGAATATTAGCACCAATAATTTATCTGTACTGCTGTCAAATCAAGAATATTACCACCAATAATTTATCTGTACTGCTGTCAAATCAAGAATATTACCACCAATAATTATTTATCTGTACTGCTGTCAAATCAGGAATATTACCACCAATAATTTATCTGTACTGCTGTCAAATCAAGAATATTACCACCAATTATTTATCTATACTGCTTTCAAATCAAGAATATTACCACCAACACCAATAATTCATCTGTTATGCTGTCAAATCAAGACCGTCACCGCTGCTGGGTCGGAGATCAAACTCTGGGGCTTAATTGTCTAACTTTTGAATCTATCGCAATCCCTTTTAAATTGTCTTTTGAAGGTCGCTGACTAACTTCAGACTGAATTTATTTGATTTGGATATGGATGGGGTTACGACTCGATTTTGAAGGATATTGAGTGAAGAAAATTGCAAAATCGTTCACTCATCCGTTCTGTTAACTATTGCGATTTAAAACTTAGACAATTCCAGGCACTCCTCTGTCCGAATGGTCGCTTTACCCATATAGAGTGTGGTGGGGATGGCACGGGACACTGTCCCAAATGTAAAGGCGTTAGATTTTTTCTTTATAAAATAAGGTTGGTGCCAGTCGGTGAAATCAAGAAAAACATGTAAACTCTTCTATTTACTTGTGTTTGTACAGCTCAGGTCCGGAAGAATCATCAGTTTTTTTTAAGCTTGTGGTTTTGAGACATAATTATTGTAAGAAAACGGGATTCACCCATACCCGTGACCATGGTGCCTGCAACGGTGCCGAAATATCGGGCAATCCAACAAATATCGTGGTAAGAATCCCGCTTTCTTACAATAATCATATAATTAGTAATAACTATATTGTTAGCGACCCGATAATCGCTTTTTGTTCGATTGATGCACTTATGTTTTATCTAGAACCTCATTATAGTAAGATTTAGAAACTGCCTACATTACATTCCCTTACGAATTTCCGTGCAATACCTACTTACATATATCGTTCAAATAAAAGTTATTTAGAGCAAAAGGTTACAAATTGATAAATACCTCTAAATTAAATAGAATTTGCTCAATAGACATACATAAACCACACGAATGTAATACAATTGAATCGTAGTCATGTTATTTAAAGAGTTGAAAACGAGTGCTAGGTACTCTTTATTTTCATCATAGAATTTTATTATCAAACCGGATATAATAGAGAATGACATGGACAAAGGCAGTGCCTTCGAAATAATCTCAAAAATAAATTCTCTTTTATTATTTATCTCAAAAGAAGAAAAATTACAAATATATTGTCAAAAAAGTAGCTAGGATCTGAGCTTACCTTAGCTACTCTCAGAATAAAGCAGTTTGACAAAAAAAATGGATTAGCTATCTTTGTACCTAATCAAATTAAAGCCCTAAAAATATACAAATTAGGTGCGATGGCCATCACATAAAATAACTAAATGATGGAAATTTTAATACCGTATATCAAGTTATGTAGCATAGAATCAAGTTCAAGTTTGTGCTGGATCTTGTTAGGATATCAGTAACATTAACTAGAACATCGCAATTTCTTAGTTTTATTACTTTACATTATTATAGCATTGATTTTTGTATAGTTAGGCAAAGGTTAAGGTGAAGTGTAAATTAGGCTTGATTTTTATTAGATTAAGCAGTGGCCCAGTGGATAAACCGGTGATTTTTTTATCGCAACGAGGCAGGGTCAATTCCCTACTTGATTTGAGCAATAAACGTTGAAGGAAAACCTCCTGAAGAAACCCGAATATCAGAGAGCTTCTAACACCGTGTAAAGTTACGGAAATAAGCTTTATGCATAGGTTTTTAAGGTATTTAAAATGAGTAAATCCTTGGGTTTGTAATAATTATGTCTCGCAAATTGCCTTTTAACGTTATTCATGCGTGTTCGTTTGTATTATATTAATTAATTATTATGATACATATTATACAGATCTACAGGGTGCACTCGAATTCGATAGCGTAACTTTACTAAAAGTAGGCTGTCTACTCATCACAACAACTTTTAGGTGGCGAAAAAAATATCAGTTGTTTCATACATTTGGCGTAGTACAAGTTTTTTGTATTGATCAGTAGATGGCCTACTTAAGGCTCGGTATAAGGCTAACTAGCGCCACCAATGTTGAAAAAATCATATGTCCCTTCAGAAGAAGTTTCTGACAAAATCCTAAGATGAGCTCATGCGCCATGCTTTTGTAGATTTTTAAGTGTACGTACCCAACTCAATTTCTAGTCTTAAGCTAAAAAAATTTCGATAACCGCCAAAAACGGCCGCTTTTGGCGGTTACTGAAATTTTTTTAGCTTAAAAGTAAATTTCGAAGAGGGCATCTACACTTAAAAATTTAGAAAAGCATGGCGCATAGTCTCATCTTAGGATTTTTTCAGAAACTTCTTCTAAAGGAAGATATGATTTTTTTAACATTGGTGGCGCTAGTTAGCCTTATACCGAGCCTTAAAGCTCCGCTATTGAATTAGAGTGGACTCTGTAGAATAGGGGTAAGCCAAGAAAATATATGGAAATTAGCAAAATTCTCCTCAGCACCTTAGGTTAGGAGACCTTTTAAACTGCATTTATGTAGGTATTTTAACTAAAGTTAAACTTTTATCGTCACATATTTGAGGAGCAAAGGAACAAAAGGGGATAACTCCACTTTTACTAAATGTTGGGAAACTGGAATAAAGGAAATAAAATAAGCAAGAAAATTGATTTTGACTCTCGATTCTGATCGATGAAGTTGAAGCTACTTTGAAGTAAGACAACAAAGAGGATATGACCACTTTTTGCATGTTTGATTGTGCGGTTTTCAGTGCGATTCGAAAGATAAAATGAACTTTGTCCTCTTTGGTTCCTATGCTCCTCATTTGTCAGTTCTCACACAAATGACCAATCATGAATTTGTTTTTATGACATTTTTATGAGAACTTTGTCAAGTTAGCTAGTATTTTTTTTTATTTAAAAACACCTTTAAAATTAACATAATTTGTCATTTGTTTATCTTTTAGGGCAGTTATTTGGCATCCATAAATTATTCTGTCTAAACAAAGTTCAAATCTGTATATATAAAATATGCTTTGTTTAGTGACTAAATTTTACACCAAGATAATAATAATTTAAAAAAAATGGTTATTATAATTGGTTGATAAGTATAACACCAACGTTAAAAGATAAAGTTTACATTTTAATTAAAATATTTGGAACACTGCCACAAAAATGTTTGTACCAGTAATATGAAATATGTGTAGTCTTGTTATAATATTGTGTAGGTTAGCTGTAAGTAGGTGTAAATCTTCCATTTAAACTTGGCTGGATGTTACATTTGACTATTTGGAGGCCTAGCCCTCTTGAAACTAAAGCTGTGGCTACACCAGACAGAGAAGCGATGCGAGAGGTAGAGGGAAATAAACGTATGATTTGCCAACTATACAAGGTGTTGTTTTGTAAATTGACAACCGACTCAGGCATGATTATTTACACGATACTGAAGCAAATTAAAAATTAACATTTTTCAGTGATAAATACCCAAAAATCATTTAATTCTCGCCTCCCTTACTAATATACTAACGCTTGCGGCCTCTCTCGCATTATTGGGCGCCACATCGGACCGGGGGTGACCGCACGTCGCGGTTATTATACAACGTGTTACAAAACATCCTAACTCTTTTTACAGGGTGTAACCTACTCATCAACCAGATGTCAATTCTGTAAAAAAAAGTTGAAAATAACAATTTTTATTTTATAACCTCAAAATTTTTAAAAATTCATAACTTTTTTGTTTTTGTTATTAGCTTAAAATAAATACGTTTGTGTTTGTAGTTGCATTTGCATAGCTTTGAGTTGTTAAAACATCGTGAAAGAAAACAATATTTAAAAAATACTTTTCTTCCGCCACAGCGTTCACATTTAATTAATTTAAAAATCAACGGAACGTCATGGAGCAAAAAAAATATTAAGGTTGTGATCCCTATCACCGGGTGCTATTACCCTGTAAAAAGAGTTAGGTACTTTTGTAACACCTTGTTGTACAAATTGAACCAGGTAATTACTAAATGAAAAAAAAAATTACAGAAAATATAAACTTGTTTTTAGTGTCCCTGAGTCGGGTGTCACGGACCAAAGCAACACCCTGTATTTAGCGACCGGTGTAGCCGTGAACGTTAATTTGTTCTAGTCGTTTAGTTCGCTTGGCTGTCATAGATCGCGTCGCTGTACAGTGTAGCCGAACCTTAATAGTTTATGCGAGTTTATTCGCAACAACACAATACAGGGTGTTAAAAGACCGCCAACAGACCCGAAAGGTACGCATACTAGACACCAAAACCAAGTACTTTTTCGATAAATTTTTGCTGGGAAATAATTTTGGTTCTATAGGTTATCATTTTGGAAAATATTTTATGGCGTAATGGAAGTGTAACTCAGTTAAGTCATATTGCGCAAGCATTGACATAAACTTAGGTTACTTAAGCTCGAGGTGCCGATGTTTAGAATACATTGCGGGTTGCAATTTCAGCGTCGTTTTTTGTAAGAAATATTCAAAATTTTTATATGATTCCTTGAGAAGAAATTTTAAGTACTTGATACTAAACATTATTCTGCAAAATCATTTTTTTAAAAAGTCCGACTTCGAACCTCATTATCTCGGAAACCGTTGATTTCCCAGGCATAGTTCCTTGGGCAAAAATTATCCTTATGATGAGGACAATACGTTTCGGTCTTTTAACACCCTGTTTACACTAAAAGACAAAAGCATTTATTTGCAACTACAATCATACGCATCACAATATTCTCTGCTCACTCGGGTTAAATATAGGGCGTACCTACTAAGCAAAGGGCATATCGTCGGCTTGCTCGCACTATGCAAAAGACGCGAAATTCCAAAACAAATATATTTAGCTAAGCGCAAGTAAAATATTTATGGCATTTTGCGTTTCTGGCATTGTGCAACTAAGCCATAATTATAGTCATTTGTAACATTAAGCATTTTCATGAAACTAAACGAGATCTTATGAAATCATTACAAATTAAAATATGTACATCACATGAAATATCCTCGTATTTAGGTGTAGGTAAATCTTGTATTGTCTGTTTCTTTTCTCTTATGCTCGGATGCCTCGTGCGATGACAGATTTTGTTGCAAAGTCGCCAGTATCAAAGCAAATAAGAGTACGCGTGTACATGTTGATGTGCCCTCGACTTACTATAGATATTTTTTTTCGTCTTATTTCTTTTATTAATTTTATTGCGAATCCGTTCCAAAATGTGCGTTTATCGCATCGTTAGATTTCCACTGACAGTTGAGAAGCTCCGGAACAAAAGCCGATGAATACACTTTTTGCATTTTTAAAGAATCACAAAAGAATGATTTACATAAGAATAGTTATGTTTTTTGCTATATTAAAATATGATAAAATTTACCTGTTGCAAGGGCTTTCAAATAGGTATGTTTTCGTTGACAACTGTTGTCACCCGAAAAACTTTCTAGGCCTTTTATGGATAAATTATCGCACGTTTTGGAACGGACCCCGAATATACATTAGATATTTTTATGTTTTCAAATCTTGTTCTTGTTTCTATAGCACTCTCCCGTGCTCGGAAAACAGACGTGAGATATCAAAAGATCCCACTTGAGTGATTTTTTTTCTGTCTAAATACAACTTTGAATATTGTATTCAGCTCTTTAGATGACTCCTTTGTCTGTGATAGTTTATTTATTTTTACCCTTTGAACTATTTTCGATAATTTTAAGTGTATGAAAATATTTGGCCTGCTTTTTTTGCGCTCTTTCTTGTGTGTCTTGTAAATTTTATTTTTTAACACATTATTCATATTGAAAACGGATGGTTAGTCGACTAGTTTCGTAGTTCATTCTGAAGCATTAATCATTATTATGAACGCAGCTCGCAGACTTGTGAATCTGTATATTAATATGAAAGGTATGGTTTTTCATTTATTTAGGAAAAGCTATATTTTAATACTGATCGCTTCTGGGTTCGTTTCCTCCTCAATATAAGGTTCTAGACTCGTCTACGAACCCCCTTATTGCGCAGTTGGAAAGTAATAAGGTAATGTAGTTAAATTCTAGACTTACAAATACTTATTTTTAGGTCCAAACTATTATAAGCACCCAAAGATTGTTATGAATTTATACAAGAAAAAAGTAATGAAAAATATATTATGAAGTATTTATGTTGAAATAAGAAGTAATAAAGCAAAAAAACTATCCTCTGTATCACGTTTATGTTTTACTGATTTGATTGGACTTTAAGTTTGGATCTTTGCTTTGAAACACAGTTTTTTTTAAACTACCGTGTATGTAACCAATGTTTTTATCTCTTGTATTTTTGAATTCTAGCTTGTGATCGTTTGCGGGCAGATCCAATCGATTTGAAGTCATCAATCAAACGTACGGAATCCCGGGTGGTACGCCTCTAGAACGGAACATAGACCCACACACGGCGCGCCGGCTTACCACTACGCCTCGCGGGCTCTTTGAGAACACTTGCGGAACCCTAAAACCACCAGTAGTTGATTGAATGGGCGTTTTTCCTAGTGTCAAAATTGCATTGCAATAAATATGAGTGTGAACAAAAAAAAAGTTTTTATGTGTAAACCACACAATGTGACGTTGGCCCGATTTAAGAATTGAAAAATTCGCTAAGCAAGCACTTAAGTATTTTTTTATTTTATTTATTAAAAAGAATCAACAGCACAAGTTAAGTATTTAGGTTAAATTACAATTTTGCTCTTAGGCCAATAAAAGATTCATTTTATATACAATTCAACCGGGCCTTGGTCATTTATAGCACCGAAATTTGACACGAGGAAAACCCCCATTACAAGACAAATTTAGGGGTCTGTGTCTGTGGGACAGTCGCTTTTATTGTGCTTTCGAGTCGGCCATCTTGTGTTACGTAGCAGTGACACAAAGCAAGATGGCGCTACTAAATAGCACGATAACCGGTTGTGCGGCGGTCTGACGTCATTGCTTAGTTCCATATCACTCTAGGGCGCAGTAAGAGTGAGTTGGAGAGACGGGGATTACTTGAGTCCGGTGAAATAGTTCGTGTACAGGTCACGCCAAACATCTAGTTCGCGCCAAACATCTAGCTTCGTTATTGCGACGCGAAGCGTGGCAACTTCAGAGCAAACTAGTCGTTTGGCGCGACCCAAAAACATGCCAAAAGTTCGGCAGCTAAATATCTAGCCCAGTTTTCGGTGTCTTGAATTCTAAAACTTTTTCTAAAACAGCTTACGACTAGCCAAAAGTGTTCTCAAAGCCCCGCCCGCGTCCCGACAAGAATATTTCAAACTACAAACTATAACAGTTGTTCTTGATTGATGACGGATATATCGCGGGACGTGCCCGAAGCGCCACCTCGTTTTTGAACGCCATTTTGTTGCAAAAAAAACAAAAAACCGAAGCCGCCGTGCGTGGTGCCTCCGCTATGCTCTGTTCTGATGACGTCACACCTCTCCCTTTATTATTTTAATTTAAAAAAAACACACCCAAAAGGGAACTGTAAATATACTTGACTCGGTTTATGAAGTGCATTTTTTAAATGGAGTTTCGGAGGCACCACGGCGGTGAGTATTATAAGGTTGATTTATTGTGATTCCTACACTGTTTTACCTGCTACAGAAAAGGGCTTGTCCTACTCTTCAGTACCATCAACTTTTATTATGGAACTTAAGGCGAAGCAAACAGAATTTCATATTAATATGTATATGTTCTAAAAAAATGGAGGAGCTTTAATTTTCTGTACAAGTGGCACCGAGGACCAAAGTCCTGACATAATAAAAGTTGCTTGTATGTTGAAGAACCCGCTCAAATATAAAAGGACCTCTCCAATAAAGGCCTGCGCAGACGAGGTACTATTTTCAGCAGGGTACAAAAGTTGGCAGTGTTTACTAGCGTTTAATCTTTTAATGCTTTTAATCCCTCGGTGTGTTATTCGATGCGGTTATAAGCTATCTATTCTGATTGCCCAACAAAAATTACGTCCGACATTCTCTCGTCTGCACGGGCCAAGCTAGAGCGATCACATGCCTATAATAACATTTTTTTCTTAGCACTTCTATTCTAACCCTTAAAAAACTCCCACCCAACAGTATGCGGCGCCAAGTACAAGACGCGACCGGGCCTGACGTACCACTATACACACACGCACAAGGAGAACGTCGGCGGCAGCGATGGTGACTCCCGGGACTCCCGCGGCGGAGCGCACACACCCACGCCCTCTAGCGGCGCTAACCCCGCCGCGCCCGCCACGGAATATCAAGACAGTTATGTGACATTTCTGAATAAGCCACCCGCCGTCGCCGCAGGTTAGTCTGGGCTAGATACTGGCTAGATTATACCCCACAGTCTAGACTAGATACTGGTAGAATTGGCCACGGAATATCAAGACAGTTATGTGACATTTCTGAATAAGCCACCCGCCGTCGCCGCAGGTTAGTCTGGGCTAGATTATACCCCACAGTCTAGACTAGATACTGATAGAATTGGCCACGGAATATCAAAACAGTTATGTGAGATTTTTGAATAAGCCACCCGCCGTCGCCGCAGGTTAGTCTGGTCTAGATTATACCTTACAGTCTAGACTAGATACTGATAGAATTGGCCACGGAATATCAAGACAGTTATGTGACATTTCTGAATAAGCCACCCGCCGTCGCCGCAGGTTAGTCTGGGCTAGATACTGGCTAGATTAAACCGCACAGTCTAGACTAGATACTGATAGAATTGGCCACGGAATGTCAAGACAGTTATGTGACATTTCTGAATAAGCCACCCGCCGTCGCCGCAGGTTAGTCTGGGCTAGATACTGGCTAGATTATACCCCACAGACTAGACTAGATACTGGTAGAATTGGCCACGGAATATCAAGACAGTTATGTGACATTTCTGAATAAGCCACCCGCCGTCGCCGCAGGTTAGATACTGGGTAGATTATATCCCACAGTCCAGACGAGATACTGGCTAGATTATATCTCTCAGGCTAGACTAGATGCCGGCTAGATTATACTGAATACTAGCTGCTAGCCTAGATTAGTCTAGTCTAGATTATATCTGACAGTCTATTCTAGGTACAGTTAGTGTCTCGATTCAGTAGTTAGTTATTACCTTCTGGCATAGGTGGCTTATAGGTCTAAGGGCATAGGAAATAATATTCTTATGTAGGTTCAGAATTCTTACACAACGCAACGCACAATGCAAAGCGCTTGCAGACATACCATAATACTTTGGCCTATCCCAACACGGCCGTTGAAATAGGCAACTTAATAACTAGCCAATAGAGTATACAATCAGGGCCTCGGTAACGTCGGTGGTAGCGACGGAGATTCCCGGGATTCTAGTGTACGAGTTTATTCGCCACGGAATATTAAGACAGTAAAGTTCTGAATAACTTTTGTCTGTTAGAGATAGACTGATAGATAGAATACTCTTTACTGTAAATCAAAGAATTACAAAGAATTTTCTTACAACCAATTAGTAGATATAGGTACAATGGGCGGCCTTATTGCTAAAAGCAATCTCTACCAGACAAAGACAGAGATACTGGGTAGATTATATCGAAAAGACATACTCTAGATTTCTACGTTCTAGCCTAGACACGCCTAGCACAGATTAATTTAGGCTGACATAGGATGTAACAGAAATATACCAGGAACGCGTTAGATACTAGATAATCTAACAGCTTTTGCTGCCGATTAATCTAGACTAGACATTGGCTAGAAAGTACCCAATATCTGATAGGATATAGGATAGGTTAATGAAAATTGTACACTTATAAGTTCCTTGCCTTTTCTATGGCCAAGGCTGACTTAGCATAATATAAAATATGCAATTTTACACTTTACCTCAATTCAAATGACAACTATCACTTTTTGCCCCAATCTGGTCTGTCTGTGGCATCGTAGCTCTTAAACTAATTTGGACGCGGTTTTTTTATTTGAAAGCAGTTTTTCTAGAGAGTTTGCCAAAATACGAAATTTTTTTACCAAAATCCGCTCAACCGTTTATGGCAGTCATACTCAAAGTGTGGTATGCGAACCCTTAGGGGTTCGTCATTTGATGATAGGGGGTACGCGAAAAAAATTACGTAATGGCGGCTGGATGGCTGGCTACCACACGCACAGCAAGACAGGAAGAATATCCCGAACTCTCACGAAATGGGGTGAATTTTCTTTTACCCTTCGCTACGACAAACTTATGTGAGAATGGGTTTTTACTTCTAGTAATGATAAAAACCAAGTACAGAAATTGACTTAATGTTGAACCAGAATTAAGATTAAAATTGTCCAAAATTGCTCCTAAAATCAACTCCATTTGCGAAAAGAAACAAGACCATCCATCACATTAATAACATATTTATTTTGTCACGCCTTTTTGTTGCCTTTTATATAGATAGATAGATAGAGAATTTCTTATTTTCATTTTGACGGGAGTTGTGTTAGGGGTTCGCAGTAATTTGGGAACTTAAACGGGGGTACGTGGGGCCATAAGTTTGAGAAACCCTGGTTTATGGGATAATAACTTCAAAATAAAATATCGAGGTTTTGTAAAATTTGAAGATTATGAAGATGCAGGTTACCAAACGCCCCTCTCCGCCCACAGTAGCCGGCGCGGCCGCCGCCCCCGCGCCCCCGCGGCGCCCCTCGCCGCCCCCGCGCCCCGCGTCCGCCGACACGTCGTCGTCCGACTCTGCGCACGCGCCGCTCGTGCCGCCGGGCACCGCCGCCGCCGCCGCCGCCGCCACCACTAGCGCGCCGACAGCCGCCGAAGATACCAAGGGGCCCCTGGAGGCTGCTTCTAAGAAGGTAATCACTTTTTACGGGTGCTGTTTAGGTTACCGGACCTAAAAAGGAAAAACGTAAACATAGGATCACTTTGTTGTCTGTCCGTCTGGTCTTGATCTTTATCTCAAGAATGCGTATGGAGGAATCAGGTTAAAATTTATACCAAAATATTCAGGTCTGCAGTCCCTTAGACTAGTTTTTACTTCTCTAGACAAAAATATAACTACACAATATCTCATATTGTTGCCTAACTTATGGAAATTGACGTTGTATGCTTTAATCAGGGCATCCTTATTACTTAAGCCTTTGCATCTACAGGGCAATTTTTAAATAGCTTTATAGCCTTTTGATTTCCTTCAACTTTTGTTCAACGTCTAGGACATGGTTTTGTCTGCGATATGGAATCGTTTGATTGTTAGCATACAAGGTGTTCAAAAGATCCTAACTGTTTTTTTACAGGGAAATAGCAACCTAAATATTTCCTTTGCTCTACAACGTGCCGTTGTTTTTTAAATAAATAAAATGTAAATGCTGTGGCGGTAGGAAAGTATTTTTTATATATTGTTTACATTGACTTTTACATTGTTTTAACAACTCAAGGCTTTGCAAATGCACCTACACAGACAATCATATTTTCAGATTTGAGCTAATAACAAAACCAAAAAAAGTTATGTTGACCAGTAGGTTACACCCTGTAAAAAGAGTTAGGTTGTTTTGTAACACGTTGTATAAAATAAAAGTAAAATTTATACTCCGTGCAATTTTAGTGGTTTTATAGCCGAAGGTATTTAGTTCCACTGGTGACTCTGAGCCTAATAACAAAATTTCATTCCAAAACGCGCGAAAAAAATAATCACTTCTCCATACAAATGGTGTCGATTGGCGATAGCCGTTTGTATTGGGAAGTGTTTTTTTATTTCGCTCGTTTTGAAGTAAAATTTTGGAATTTGGCTCAGAATCACGAGTGCAACTAAATACCTTCGGCTTTAAAACCACTAAAATTCCACGGTGTATTCTTACCACCGTTTCTAACGCCACCCGTCCGCCCTGCAGCAAGCCAATCCGTCGCCCTACTGCGACTTCTGCCTCGGCGACGACCGCGAGAACAAGAAAACTGGCACGCCCGAGGAGCTGGTCAGTTGCTCGGACTGCGGCCGCTCAGGTAAGCCCCGCAACGGGACCCCGCCGTGCGTCCACAGACCACCGGCCGTCTGCGAGCGTCACAGACTACTCAACAACAGCTACCGCATAAAGGTCAACGGCCTCGTAGAAATACTATCCTCTATGTCCTACCCGGCGGACGACTTTGACTCGTTCGCGTCGAAAACCAAGTTGTTAGAGACAGAGGTGTTGTATGAGGAGTCACCGCCTTCGTCGAGACAGAGTCCCGTCTATGGGAACGGGGCCGAGTGGGCCAATGGCTGCGAGGATGATTAGGGGGTGAGAGGTTACTTCCATGGTTAAAATGAAGCGGATATGGGTAGAACTATAAAGATACACAGATCACGCAAGAGAACAAATGTATATCTAGATCCCATGGATTGCAAAAGATCGACCGCTGCTATTTATAATTGAGGAAATTTTTACAGTTACCTTTTTAATCTGTGGATGGATTAAATTTGACGCAAACTTACTTAGGCCCGGTTTCTGAATAGATAATTTTACTAACTAACGTTCTGTCACGTTCTTTTGCGAGAAATCCGCAGAGGCAGAACGATATTTAAGTACTTGCTTAGCGAATTTCTCAAATCAGAAACCGGCAGTTAGTCCTTTGCATTTAGTAATGAAATGATTTATACAGCGTCCAGTGGCACCTTCACTCACTCACTAGATGGGTGAAGTGACCACTCGGGTGCTGGAATGCCTGGGACATCATTTAGTTAGATAAAGTAGGCTGGAGCTCCTTTCTTTAATAAATTACACAATTGTCTATGACAATTCGCTGTGCTTTAGGTAGCTGGTTAGCGGATAGATCGCGCTCTAGAAGTATAAAGATTTTCTTTACTATCACGCAATGATATGTTATATCATTTGATTGAGTGGAATTGAAAGGATCCTGTGGATTAGGCCAAGTGAGAGGCCGAAACGATCTGTCAAGTCGTATTTTAACAGCATTTCAGCAAAACGAGTGTTCTAACCATACGGGGGCCATAAGGTCGGTTTTCCAGCGAAAGTCAAACAATCTAATGTTTTAGTCGTGTGGATGTTCTACTTGGCAAGCAATAACCATGGAAGTAAATGATACCTCTTACCCGGCAATAAAAAGCCAAATTCGATACTTATTCCTTTAGGACTTTATAATATTGACTTCAGTTGATAGTTAGACGGTGAGAGTTAGAGAAGTTTAGACGCGGGTCTTTTAAAAGGATAACGGACTCGCTTTGTTCTGTTCTCATTGCACGTGCTAGAAAAAGATAGTAACATATAACGGGAAGTCGAAAAAAGTATGGTCGAAAGTTTTTCAACTTGAGTCAAATAACCTTTAGGACAGTACAGTTTTGTTCAATCTTCATGGCGGCTGAGAAGATACTTACAAGTCGCGTCGCTATAACATTATTTTGAGGATCAGAGGCATAAAACTCTCAACGCGAAAATCGCCAATACGCAGTGGGCACGCGTGTCTTACCCTCTCTTTGCCCAGATAGTGGGAAATGTACAGGCTACATCTCACAGCAGGGCGTTAAGTCGAAACGCGGGTAGCCGCTGCCCCATACAAAAAATACAAAAAGGGAGATCTGTTTCCTCCCTGGATAATTTTTTTTTTTTTACGTAGCCTGTTGGGTGTCCCACTGCTGGGCAAAGGCCTCCCCCCTTTCAGACCAGGTCTTTCGGTCCTGAGCAACCTCTAACCACTCCGGCAGATATTGGTCGAGTTCGTCCTAATAATAATTATTTTAGAAAAAATATGTTTATGCCATTCAATTTATATGTACCTCTGCCATGTCCCTATGTTTTCCTTTTTTTATTATTTTAATATTTATAATAAATTTATCTAAATAATTAAAATAAGAAAAAAAGGAAAACATAGGGACATAGCAGAGGTACATATAAATTGAATGGTATAAACATATTTTTTTCACCGTCGCCAAAAAGATTCAATAGAACTGGCCCTCTACCCTTGACGCATGTTTCCAATGCGGCCGCAATATGGCGTAATTTACAAAATTTAATATTTTACAAATTAAGACGCATTTTGTGTTTTTATTGAATAAAACAGCCTTACCTTTGAATAAACATTACAAAGTGTTTAAAATCAAAGCATTACGATGCGAATTCAAAGAGAAATTACTTTTTAAACTTTTTCAATTGGATCGCAATAGCGTCAAGGGTAACCCCCCTGTGCTGAGCTTAATTTAGTGTGAGTATGCTAACTTACTATCGATGGGCTTACTACATGATCCGAATATACGTGTGGCTTGGGGCTTCCTATCCTTTCCTTAAATTTTGATAAAGTGACCCAGTCTTTCAAAGTCGGGTCCGTAGAAAAAGGTAAAATGTTACCAAATTTTATTTTATTTTGTTATTCTGTCACAAAGTGTTTATTTTCTCATCACAACCGATGTGATGTCTTATTTTTTGGTCAGTTTAAGTTACAATGTGTAACTTGCTTCTTGTTTTTTGTAATTGGTATCGTGTTAGATGCGTTTACCAATAGAAATGTTGATTGCCAAATGCACAGCGGTTTCTCGTACGCTGAAAATCTGTAATATCGAACTTTTGACGGTTGTCAGTTGGTACTGTTGTTTATAAACAAAACAAGTAACAATTTGCTAACAGATTGTTAACGGGAGACCGGGGGCATGTCACGCATGATAGAGGAACGAGTGGTATTTTGGTATAACCTGTGCCAATAAAGAAAACATTTAGCATGAACTGCAAAACACGCGCCCTCTCGCTCTAATCATATATAATCAAAGCGAGACAACGCTAGTTTTGAAGTTCATCCTAAATGTTTTCTTTATTGACACGGGGTATAATGTTTTGTATTACTCTACATTCCATAGATTGTACTCGAAACAGTGAATATTATGTGTTAATTATAGTAGTATAGTAGGTAAGTGCTATATAACTAGACCGCATCGACATCTGAGGCTACCGTATTGTATAGTTAACGTAGACGTCGTCTAAAATTAAACTGCCTGTCAGCCACCGCATTTTGGCACATATCCGCTTGTAATAAGAACGTCAGGGCGCGCAGTGTAAGTTTAGATAGAACATAATAATATCTACGAAAATTCTATACATATCCACATAGCCTTCAATGTACACGCCCTTTTTGCGTTAATCGGCGTTGATAGAACGTTATGCGTATCTATATAAAATTAAAAATGAAGATAACTAAACATATTTTGTTTTACGCTTTTCAAATATGATGCCAAATATAGTTGGACCTCGAGTTTGCTTCCATAATAGCTTTGCATTGCCATTTTGTTAGTCTATTTGTGCCAAAGTAACCTTAGTTATTTCAAACTGAAAACTTAGCAAGCCATCCGCTTTTTCATGTAATACAGCAAGAGTCAGTCGTAAAGAAAACATAATGCATATTTTAGTAGGAGATTTTCTAGTCAAAATCCCAATAAAATCCATGTATTCATTTAAACGAATCACGGTTTGCATGCATAATATGCACGTGTTTTGAACATATTTTCTGTTTTTAATTATCTAAGTACGCCAAATATGCATTGTTATTACTAAAGTACAGCGTGAAACTTTTATTTTGGTACAAAATCAATTGTATACGTGAATGTGCTGTGTCGAAAAGTCGATGTATGAATTCTTGGCTTATTTATCTTATGTTATTTAGATTGAAATGTTTAAGCAATATGATTTGTATTAATATACAAATCATATATCCTAATGGATGGTCATATAGAAAACTAAAATCGCAAAGAACCGGCTAGGTCTGATTTTTTTATATATTGTTATGACCACTACCAGTAGCGTATATCCTAGTTTGCAGAACTCAAAAATACCAAAAAACACTGCAAACCGATATTTTACACATAGAAAAAATAAATAAATAGACATCGCATAGGTCTTTCGAAGATGCAAACTTGGATGTACGCTACTGGTAGTGGTCCCAACAACATACAGGGTGGCCCAAACATAGACGTCAAGCGACAAAATCTAGATAGCTGACACTGAGGGCTACCCGAATCACCCCCATGTATGTTCAGCAATTTTTTGTCGTTTAGAAGTTATATAAGGCTTTTAAGGTTTTTTTGAAAAAAATTACCTAGCATTCGATTTTATTTTGTAACTTTTTTTTCTTTTGGTTTTTCAGCAATATTTTTTATTCTTTAGAGTCTCAGATAAATTATCTACCACCAAAAAAACTCTTCCAACTCCAATTTTTCGACTTTGATCGCAAATTACTTGAATAAAAGTCCCATAAAGTGGCAGGTTTTATGTATTATTCTGGAGAATGAGGCTTTGGGAAAGTTTTTGAAATCAATAAAAAGTCCTTCAGTCCTTCAGACCTCTACTTATTTTTTTCCCCATACTAACTATTTCAGTGATGTTTTCTTGAAAACAACATTTTTGGACTTTGGATCAAAATTGCGGTATCTTCTAAAAGTCCATAACTGATCATTATTTTCTATTTCAGTGATGTTTTCTTGAAAACAACATTTTTGGACTTTGGATCAAAATTGCGGTATCTTCTAAAAGTCCATAACTGATCATTATTTTTTTGGTGATAGATAATTTATCTGAGACTCTAAAGAAAAAAAAATATTGCTGAAAAAACAAAAGAAAAACAAGTTAAAAAATAAAATTGAATGCTAGGTAATTTTTTT
The DNA here is from genome assembly GCA_949319315.1 of Zelleria hepariella. Lineage (NCBI taxonomy): Eukaryota > Metazoa > Arthropoda > Insecta > Lepidoptera > Yponomeutidae > Zelleria > Zelleria hepariella. The sequence goes on along the minus strand of OX439379.1, from coordinate 4,279,351 downwards.
CAAAAAAACCTTATAAGCCTCATAACTTCTAAACGACCAAAAATGGCTGAACATACATGGGGATGATTCGGGTAGCCCTCGGTGTCACCTATCTAGATTTTCTCGCTTGACGTCTATGTTTGGGCCACCCTGTATAAAAAATCAGAACTGGGCGTTAGTTTGTGATTTCAGCGTATTCTAAGATATGACCGTCCTATATCGTTAGAGCTTGTCATGTGTGCCTTGACTTTTTAGAACCTTAGAATGTACTTGAATGACCAAAATATAAAATAATACTAATTATATTCCAAAGAAAAATATATAATTATTATATTTGACGTTAAATCTCTTGAACGAAAGACTTGTTTTAAATGTGTTGAATTATACCTATAATATAATTTTATAGCTGAATATGAAAACATTCCTATAGTGTTTAGTTGTTGTAATTTTTTAAGTATCGTAGTCTATTTTCATGCTTACCACGAGGTTACATATTTAGATGTTAGGTTTTGAATTTTTATTTGGTCTTAGCGTATTGAAATATTAAAAAAAATTGTTGCTTCTAATTAATTTAAGTAATTGTTTTCGTGTATTAAAAAAATATATTTGTAATTTTGATTATATGTGAATGCATATTATTTTATATTTGTTCTAAAACAAGAATACCTACCATATACGAACACCAAAAATATATGTTTTAGTTGAACGAATAGAAATATTCTTTACAATGAAATAATATTTTATGAATGTATATTTATTAAGATTGGTTTTGTGGCTTATATAAATGAGTGCAATGTAGTTGATGTTGAATTTACTATAATTCATATAGTAAGAAGCACCCGATGTGTCCTAGTATCAGAAATGTTAGTAAGGAAGTGCATAGTCGGTATTCCCAAAGTTTATTATAATCTTAGCGAATAAATAAATAATTATAACCATTGTTATGTTTAGAGTAAGCACGAAATGATTATCTCATGCGTGTTTTTATTTACTTCTATCTCTCTCTTTTCTTTTTGTTTTGTATATCGTGATGATTTTATAAGTAACATTAAAATGCATGATTATGATCAGTCGATGAGCTGTTACTTTCATTTATTGTGCTGAAGAATAGTGATGTACATGCACTTCCATACTCCATCTTTTGATACATATTTTTTACATTTAAGTTTCATTTATTTTTTTTGTACTAAACGTGTCAAAGATTTACTTATAAGGGCTAGTCTTCACTATTGTTCGGCACATAGCATTTTGTCCCCTTTATTGTTTTTTTTAAATTATATGAAGTGTGAAGATCAAAAATGCAAACATATATATTTTAAAATTCATGTTTTTTTACGAAGACTCCAGAAGGAAACAGCTTTGAGGTAAGACAACCTATGTGCCTTGCAATATGTGAAGTATTTTATTAATATTGATAATAAATACATTACTCTAACATTACAAGTGATCGATAACTGTCAGTCTAATCTTGCACTTGCAATGGATGCTCTTTAGTATAGGGATGCACCATGCGAAACGAACGCGATTATTAAACTCTCTTTAGTGTATTGAAAAAAGTCGATTATACACCCTGTTACAGAAATCAGTCTGCTATTTGCACCGTTCTGTGTCCATAGATCTTCTGAATATCTCCCAAATCCTCTACGAATGGGTAAAAGTTTCGCCTGGCGTGTCTCCTGCCTAGGACAAGAATGATCGCGGACTAGACTGATTCGGCGCAATTGTATCGAGGCATAGCGCTTAAGGTCCAGTAGCAGGCTTTAGATTCCATATCCTAGAACCTACGAATGAAATCCTTTATCGGATTTCATTCGTAGGTTCTAGGATCTTGAATCTAAACCTTAGATCCTAAAAATAGTTAAGTCTCGCGTTCAGAACTTACTGAAGAGTTTTTTAGCAAAAAACGCATCCAAAAAGATGTTTTTTTTTTCTTTGGCGGCGCTAGTTGTGCGTACTTCTGGGTCTTAATTGAGGAGATTGACGTCAGCACGGCACGCCATCTTGTTTTACTTCTCTACGTAAAGCAAGATTGCGGTACCCAGCGCGGGACGAGAACATTCGGCGCCGAATCAGTCCACTCCGCAATCATTCCGATGCTTGCTTTACACTGTTTGCAAGCGAACCAGCCAGTAACACCGTCCGCCGTCCCACAGGGCACCCCACCTGCCTCCAGTTCACGCAGAACATGATCGTCTCCGTGCGCAAGTACCGGTGGCAGTGCATCGAGTGTAAATGCTGCTCCTTCTGCGGAACTAGCGATAATGATGTGAGTATAGTTGCATTGTCCAAGTTAAGGGTGGAAGGGTGGCGTGGCGGGAAATTCGAAATTTTCAGTTTTTTACATTTTGTAGCTAAACTGAGCTATTTTTGTTCAGCGATTTTTCGTTCGCGGCAATAACACAGTATTCTTTTCATTATTGTAAACAACAGAACAACAATAATTCAACCGATCTAAGTGTTCTGGTCTACGAAGCAGTGGCACTGCCCAAAAAACTTGTAGACCAGAACACATAAACGGCTGAATTATTGTTGTTCTTTTGTTTACAATAATGTAAAGAATACTATGTTATTGCTGCGATCGAAAAATCGCTGAACAAAAATAGCTCAGTTAAGCTACAAAATGTAAAAAACTGTGAAATTTTTGAATTTCCCGCCATGTTGCTATCTTTCCACCTTAAGGCCCCGGCCTAACTCTCGGGAATCTCGCATTCGACACATCGGTGACGGAAGACCGCTCCCAATGGAAGCGAATACGACATGGTCGTGATCCTCAGCCATGAGGAATCGATTAAGAAGAAGAAGAGTTTCTGTCTCTGCGTCTGCTGTAAAACCAACTTCGTTTCTCAAAGGCATATTTACAAATAGTTTTTCTTGTGTACAACCAACTTCCAACCCAACCAACCAAGACTAACTTTCTCATAACAGGACCAGCTGCTATTTTGCGATGACTGCGACCGCGGCTACCACATGTACTGTCTGGCGCCCCCTCTAGACACACCGCCCGAGGGCTCGTGGTCCTGCAAGCTGTGCATTGAACAGTTCCACACCAAGTAGACGGTGAGTCACTAGCAGACTGGCGCCCCCTCTAGACACTAGCACACTGGCGCCCCCTCTAGACACTAGCACACTGGCGCCCCCTCTAGACACACCGCCCGAGGGCTCGTGGTCCTGCAAGCTGTGCATTGAACAGTTCCACACCAAGTAGACGGTGAGTCACTAGCAGACTGGCGCCCCCTCTAGACACTAGCACACTGGCGCCCCCTCTAGACACTAGCACACTGGCGCCCCCTCTAGACACACCGCCCGAGGGCTCGTGGTCCTGCAAGCTGTGCATTGAACAGTTCCACACCAAGTAGACGGTGAGTCACTAGCACACTGGCGCCCCCTCTAGACACTAGCACACTGGCGCCCCCTCTAGACACACCGCCCGAGGGCTCGTGGTCCTGCAAGCTGTGCATTGAACAGTTCCACACCAAGTAGACGGTGAGTCACTAGCACACTGGCGCCCCCTCTAGACACTAGCACACTGGCGCCCCCTCTAGACACACCGCCCGAGGGCTCGTGGTCCTGCAAGCTGTGCATTGAACAGTTCCACACCAAGTAGACGGTGAGTCACTAGCACACTGGCGCCCCCTCTAGACACTAGCACACTGGCGCCCCCTCTAGACACACCGCCCCAGGGCTCGTGGTCCTGCAAGCTGTGCATTGAACAGTTCCAAACAAAGTAGACAGTCAGTCACTAGTACATTCAGAATTTTGTGGATCTTTCTATATCTCATAGGGTTACAGCTACCATTGTCGGGCGAAAAGTATCTGTTTTCGGCCATAAACAAAAAGTACAATACGAAAGAATAGACTTAACCACTCTTTCCGTCACCCCGATGACGCCCGGTCCCTTCCCGTGCTCAGACGTCCACCACCACTAACTAAAGAGACCCATAAATCGTCTACTGTGCAAGTAAAACCACGTGGTGTGTCGAGTCTCTTCTTTCGTGGCACGCATTGTAAATATAAACAAAAAACTAATTGGAGCTTTTCATTTCATCAACAGATGCCCCGAGGAGACGCCTAGCATCGGTGGCAGCTTCGGAAAGTACTAAATAGTAACTGGTACGTCTAACTAAACGATCGTGTGAGCCAGGTTTATCTTGTCATTCGATGTAAGATCCGACTCAATCATGCAACTGGGGTCTGAGTAAACTCGCACGCGACATATTTGCTTCAATATTTATCGCGTGTGATATTCCGGCGTTAAATGGCGAAATGTATCATGCGCGTGGTTATTTCTCACTCAGTCGCCGATTGACATGCGTATGACGTATTTCACCATTCAAAATTAGCAGCCTTTATTGTCTATCTTCAACATCGATCGCGATCCTTTTCAAAGTTATCGTGGTTTTGCTTAAAGAAACTGCTTATAGAAATCCATGTCTAGATAATAGATAAGAGTATGATATCTATTTTGATTTACATAGAGCTGGTACAGACATATATGCTGAGTTGAAACTGAAGATGGTCAACATCTTTCCATGTCAAATCGTCACGAATTGCGATTCGTGTTGAAGTTAGACAATGAAAAAAAAAACTGAGTACTGGAAGACCTTTTAAAAAATATTCAGCCCATTACTTACATACCTGTATTGTATTATAAAAACTACGGACCGTTACGTACATTCATTTAGGTTTAGAACGATCGTTGCCATAGGTTAGTGTAAGCTAAGGGTGACCGTAAACAAGCGACTAAAGTCGTGCGATTATCGCAAAAACAATCTTGCCAGGCAATAGCAACCTAACACAAAATAAAACCTCTATTATTTGGTTGCCATTTTTTATAAGACAGGTAAAATACTCTCATGGAAGGCCTAAAATTTTTTGTCGCATGTTTATAGTTACCTAGACATTGTATAATAGTTAGGTGTATGTTACGTTTACAACAATCTTATTGTCAACGTCTCAAAATAACATTGTATTTAGAACTTTTTTTTTATTCACTCAGATTTTACTAGGAATATCATAATATGAGATACATATTAAGATACCTTGTCTTCTGCTTTACCTACTGATTAATCGCATAATTTCTACCTCTATCGGTGCTCGGTGTACACTTGGCAGTTTTTATTGACCGACCAAAAGAGTTGGCGACAGAAGTTGCTCGGTGTAAACTTGACCTTAGGACGCGTTTTGTTAGCTGCATTATGAACTTTAATTGGATCGTGCGAACGAAACTAGCTTTATCTGTCAGTAATAAAAAAATATGGATATTTTTTTATAAAAAAATAAATATTTCTTCGAATCGTTCTAAAATAAGGATGCATTCCAGTATAGTATAAAATATAGAAGAGTAAACATTGATTTGCAGGAAAGACTGTATCAAAGTGTAAATGAGAAGGTTCCCAAAGTAACTATTGCGCAATACTGTCCAAAAGTCATAAAATTTAAGAGTAAAGATGCTGTTTTCTGGTTTTCATCGCTGTTTTCTCTTCTGTAACTAAAAACGTATTTTCGCTTAATGAAATTACCTTATAAAGTTGTAGTCCTACGCACTGAAAGTTTTTAGCAGTGTTCCGATCGGATGAACGTTGTTGCCACCAAACGAATTGATTTAAAATGTAAATCAATCTAGGTATTTAGACACAATTAATTGAGCAAGTGACCAAATCAATTCATTTTAAAACTTTTAACTCAATAAAATTAATTGATTGGAAAATCACCAAATGTATAGATTAAGACGACGTACGTCTCACAACTAGCGCCGCCAATGGAAAAAAAATCATATCTTTTTGTGGGATGCGTTTTTAGCAAAAAACGCTCCTGCGATTCCTCAACGCGAGGCTTAACTATTTTTAGGACCTAAGGTTTGGATTCCAGGATTGGATTTCCTACGAATGCAATCGATTCTCGCCAAAAGTGGCCACTTTTGGCGAGAATCGATTGCATTTTTAAGTTCTAGGATCTGGAATCCAATCCTTAGGTCCTAAAAATAGATAAGCCTCGCGTTGAGGAATCGCAGGAGCGTTTTTTGCTAAAAACGCATCCAAACAAAGATATGATTTTTTTTCCATTGGCGGCGCTAGTTGTGAGACGTATTTCACCTTAAGGCCCGGTTTCTGAATTGAGAATTGTACTAAGTAAATACTTAAGTATCGTTCCATCACGCTCTTTTGTGGTAAATTTGCAGAGACAGAACGATACTTACGTATTTGCTTAGTGTATTTCTCAATTCAGAAACCGGCAGTTAGACTCAATGGATTGAGCAAGTGACCAAACTCTGGGATATATTCCAAACAATTTTAAAGCTACTAACCCGTGCTAGTAATAAACCTTATAATATATTCAAAAATTAACTTCGCTTTGATATTATTCGGATCGGAACAATGCGAAACGCCTAATATGTAATTAAGCTTTACATTTCGCTGTACATACGTTGGTGCAGTTATTTTTATAATGTGTGTGTTGGGAGCGGGGACATTATGCCAGACTTAGAAACTGATACATCTCGATTGATTCGTGATGTCTGAAAATGAGAATGTTGTATTGATACAAATGTGTTTTATATTAATTTTCAAAAACATTTTGTCTGGTATAATTTTTGGAGAGACTTGCGATGCTCAATTCGTTTGCGACACTCATTGGTCAGCCATTGAAAAGTGTATTTCTGCAAGATACTTAATACTGGTTGAAATTTTAGGGGTGTCTAGCCTTTTCGCTCGACAATCTACGGCGATAATCATTCATTACCGGGGACAGACCTATGCCACTTACACGCGGAGGAGTTAGTACTTGTGACTGCGAATAACTTTGATTCTGACATATTTTTGTATAAGCAGTTACATACACCGTGGAATTTTAGTGGTTTTAAAGCCGAAGGTATTTTGTTGCACTGGTGATTCTGAGCCAAATTACAAAATTTCATACCAAAACGCGCGAAAAAAAATAAACTTCTCCATACAAATGATTGGCAATAGCAGTTTGTATTGGGAAGTGTTTTTTTTTTCGCTCGTTTTGAAGTAAAATTTTGGAATTTGGCTCAGAATTACGAATGCAACTAAATACCTTCGGCTTTAAAACCACTAAAATTCCACGGTGTATAAAAGAAAAAAGTAAATATGTTGATTTATAAGCAAAACATAAAGAAAACTATAACATTAAGATTATTTAAGTTTCTATGACTATAGTTAAATTGCTTCATACTTTGTTGTTAGCAGTCGAGCCTTCTGCCGCATTATTTTTATGCCAAATCTTTGTGTCGTTTGTGGGATTTAAAAAAAATTAAATCAATCATCGTTCTCTGTACAAATGTCTATCGTCAATTTGATTATTGGCACTATTTATGCGAAACAACCATGAGTTTGTATGACACTATAAAAACTGGATTGAGCAACGCAAGCATCCGAGGTATTTAAGCTAGATAGGTTTAGGCCTGGTTTCTGGATTGAGAATTTTACTACTTAAGTATTGTTCTGTCACGTTCTTTTATGAGAAATCTGCAGAGACAGAACGATACTGAAGTGCTTGCATAGCTAATTTCTCCATTCAGAAATCGGCAGTTAGTAATGTACGTAATGTTGTAACTTGTAAGACGAGCTGTGATCAGACATTTGGAAGGTTGTGATGAATTTGGAAGGTTCTGCATTTTGTAGCGGACGGTTTTATTAAAGCGTGTGTATCTGAACTGTGGCAATGCAATAATTCTACTTAAAATTATAAAATTACACGATATAACAATCAACCAACTATAGCGCCTAACACATGCGGTGCCTTGGACGCGTTAACGCGCCCTCGATACATTCGCTGAGTGCCTTGGTCGCACATAATCGTCCACAGTAAACTGACCAAAACTCACGCTAGGTGCCTTTCGACGCGTCTATGTGCCATACACTTACGCTAGGTGCCTTTCGGCGCGTCTGTGCGTCATCGTTTATTACCTCTTGTACACCTTTACACATTATTATTGACCCTCATAAAAGCTCATCTACCTGGGACGCACAGAATGGGCCAAAGAGCCTGCTAAATTGTCACGTGAGACGCACAGACGCGCCCAAAGGTACCCGGCGTACGTTCGCGAGAAAATTGCGGTGCGTATACGTGACCTAGGCAGTGTTCGAAGTGATACCTAACGCACTATTGCGTCGTGAGGCACTGGAAGATAGTATAAAATAAATAAGGCACCATCGTCCCATCGTGGAACGCAGGGCTTTACACGAAGACTCAAGGCGATTTTTTCTTAAAATACGGTTTTGCACTAAAGTGGTTTCCAAAAATAGTGGAAGCAAGGATCTAAGAACTAGATGCTAGGGCTTACAAACCTAAGTCTTACGCTACAGCTAATTATAAACTGTTAACGTGTTAATTAGTGCGCTAATTTAAGTGTTATACCCAGGTTGAGCAGGAAAAATAGTACAAAGCCGGTTTGTTATTTTTTAAACCACTTTTGCTAAAACGTATAAGACATAATTTTTTCGCTGACTCGTTTTCGAATTGATATGTTGGAAATCAGTAATTGTCCCCCGTACCTTTGAAATAGAATGGTGGTTGCCACAGTCTAGGTACACATGACGACTAACTTCATAGCCTTAGCTTTATGTCAATCCGAATTTTACTTTTATGTATTATTATTAAATCAATGGCGAACAAGCAGTTAAGTTTTTCAAAACGTAACTCATTACTTTCATAAACGATATTTTTTGTGTTTAAATATAGTTCTTAGTCTCATGTACCGATACTTTATTTTACGACGGTTTCTTCCCAGTTTTTTCTTTAATTTCGCAATCAGGAAGGATCGTGGATTTGCTAGAGTTATACATGTTGTTTAAAAATTTTAACGCTGAGATTTCCATACAACAATAATGCGTGTCATACTTAAGTTTGACGTAAATAAATGGAAGTTATACGAATACGTTGTTTATTTTTTCGGAACCTAGAGACATCAGTAGCTAGAGAGTTGAATACCTAGTAGGAAAGGGAAAGGCACTTGGTGATTTCAAGACAACTAATTTATTTCGGTACACAATCGAATACTGCGCACTCCGCGACGACCAATTCAAACCGGTCCAACGGTTTGCCGAACCATTCGTCAGCGGCGCCTGCCTGTTTTCAACAAGCAATGACGCAGCGTTGTGTTTGTCTGCTAGGGCTGTATCACACATCAACGTTCTCTCACACTAGGTACAAAACGTGCCACGAAAGAAGAGACTTGAGACACCACGTGGTCTCTTAAGCGGTATGAGTGCGGGAAATGACCCGGCGGAAGGAGGCGCGGTCAAATCTCTTCTTTTGTGGCGCGAATTGTACTGCTTATTTATTGCGAGCTACACGTCAATCAAATTAAGATGTACATTATGTCCCTTTAGCTGGGCAAAGGCCTTCTGTCGGACTCCATCTCGATTTTCGCGTTTATGCTTGGGAGGAAAACGAGGACACCCCGGTTTTGTCCTTCTACTGGGACGCCATCGACACGCCATTGCGCCCCTTTCTCACCTTGTGTGTTCGATATTGTCATGTTACAGTCGGCCACACGCTAGTTTAATTTGAGTATGGAGCTGTACACCAATGACATTTTTATTGGAATGTCATTGCTGTACACGTAATATAAAAATCAAGTGTCAAAATCGAGCGATTAAGATAGGGGTCACTCAGATTGTTCTGAAGTGCGTCACATTAATTATTTTTTTACCCCTAGACCAAAAAAGAGGGGTGTTTGATCGCTGTGTGTGTGTCTGTCTGTCTGTGGCACCATATCTCTTAAAACGGGTGAACCGATATAGATTCGTTTTTTTTAATTTGAATTTGGGCAAGCTTTCTAGCTAGTTTTCTTAGAAATTATTTTATCAAAATCGGTTGTCTTTATGAGATATGCTTAGTTGAAGCTAAAATGTCGGAGGTATTTATTTATTTTTAATTTATGATTTAAGATTTTCCTATTTATTTATTATTGCGACCAAGTTATGCTACTTATCTTAAAATATGGTGAACCTCTAGTCTGAAAACTGTAACTAAATCTTTATGGGTAGTAACAAAATAAAACTTCAATGTAATATTTTATTAATTTATTGGAACAATTCACTACTTTGTATATGATATGAAACCAAAATGTTTTGGCATTAAGACGAAACACTACAGTCTAAAATTGCACATTCTATGTCGACTATTTACTATAACATAACACTATTATTGTAAATCTATTTATCACTACACTATGGTTTGCTAAGTACCTACGGTTTTAACAGTATAGAAAATATAAAGTTGATATTGATAAAATACAAATTCTAGAAAAACAATTTGAATGATTAACAGATTATTTCAAATAAACAACAATGTAAATTAAAATATCACTGGTCATATCAAATTATAAACTCGATAAAAAAATGTCATTTCTCATAAAAGTAACAAAAACATAACTTATATTAGTATATATTAGTACTTTACTATAAATATTATGTGGTTTTCGTTCTCTCAGATCTTGTCAGTTTAGTTGGACACAATTCAACTTTATACCTTTACCTGTTTATTTATATATTAAAAAAAACTTTTTTTACAAAACGAATTTAAAAAATACTTCACATGTCAGACTACAGTCGAAGAAAAACAAACAATTTCTTCATAACAAGAAATACAACAATAATAGGATAACACAGGAAAACTGCGTGATTTTCATTTATTTTATCAAACATTTTCGTTTCCATAAGACAGTCTATATTCTAAGGTGATACTAACAACTAGAATATTGGCCTTTGTTTTTATAATTTTTTTTTATCTGTCCTATGAAAAAAAAAAAATTAATATTTATTTAACGTCATGGTTACGCACTTAAAACAAATAAACTGACCATTTTAAAATATTAACCGTAAAATTTGTAACAAAATCACCTACAATATTATTGTCTCAGTAGGCAGTTCAATTAAGTTTTTTTTTAATACAATGTGTTACAAAATCCTACTCTTTTTACAGGGTTGTAACCTACTGGTCAACAGGATGTCAATTCTGTAAAAAAAAGTTGAAAAAATCAATTTTTATTATATAACGTCAAAATTAAAAAATTTTCATTACTTTTTGTTTTTGGTATTAGCTTAAATTTAAAAATATGTTTGTGGGTGTGGGTGCATTTGCATAGTTTTGAGTTGTTAAAAAATTGTGAAAGTCAATTAAAATAATATTAAAAAAATACTTTTCTCCCGCCACAGCGTTCACATTTTATTAATTTAAAAATCAACGGAAAGTCATAGAGCAAAAAAAAAAATTTAGGTTGTGATCCCTATCACCGGGTGCTATTACCCTGTAAAAAGAGTTAGAATCTTTTGTAACACCTTATATATTGATTTGTTACAAAAATTTAAACTTTCTAAATCAATAGATTGTGACTGAGAATCAAATCAACTTCGATTTTATTTTCCGTTAATGCTTAGTACCTTATCAATTTAAACTTTAAAGCATACAAAGTACGTTACTGCTAACTAAATTAGACATTTTCATTTTATAATAAGTATTTTTTATTAAATAAATCAATTATTGGTTCAAAAAAAAATATATAATGGAAGACGTGGTGATTTCATTGTTTTAGAATTTGCTCTATTTTAGGAGCAGTCACTTTAATTTAATTCTATACGGAGTTCACCATGGCGAAATCGCTGAGAAAAAAATTAAAAATAAGAAAAACGCTGTTATAATATTAATGTACAATCTGAGAAAAATATTTAAATAAGTAAAAGTTGATTTGTAAAAAACTTTTTTGTAATAATTTCCTCTGCGATGCCACGACCTCTCCAATTTATAACATTTTAAAATACAATAACATATAGCCCAGTAGGCTTCGTATACTAACTTAAATTCGTTAAAGGAGCTAAATTCCTGTAAAGGCTGTAGGACATTTTTTTAATTTTTATTACGCTTACATTTATTGTTAATAAAGATGTGTTTTTAAATGATTTCTAGAAGTTTTTTTTATGTAACCTTAAATATTATGTGGTTATTATTTTAAAACGAGTCTTAACAAATTGAGCTCATGTATTTAATTATAATAAAAAAACTAAGTTTTTACGACATCTAAGATGAAAGTTTTTAGATTTCAAATATTGCATAGTTGCAATTATTAATTTACAGTAATAACGATAGAAGTACAATTAAGTACATACGATAAAATAAAAAATGGAACATTTTATAAAGTCTGTAAAATTTAAGCTTTTTGAGAAATAATTTATTTATCTACAAAATTATTGTTTAAAAAAATCTTATAAATTATGGCATATTTATTTTAGTTTTTCTCTATTTTTCTAACATGTTTATTTAAAATACATTATTATCATAACCTAATTGAGCGATAACGACTTAAAAAAAATATAGTTCATAAATGTTTTAACGTGTACGTTTAAACATATTTTTAGCTATTTGGTTTATTTTAAACATTAACAAACAGCACCTTGTCTATCACTGCATGTTATTAAAGTCGTTGCATTTTAAAATAAACATTTATGTAATAGTTAACGAAAGAATAATTATTGCAATGACTGCAAAAGTAGTGTTGATATGTTTTTACTATTTTATTATATTCTTTCCAACAAATCAATTAAAGTCAATTTATGAGTAATATTAAACTATTCATCTAAAAATACGCATCCAATGAAACAACAATATATCAAAACGTAAAATATAGAATAATTTAACTTATGTACATACAAAACGATTCATATATGTATAATTTGTGGCTACTTTTTATAAATGTCAAAACTGCAACTCTATCATAATATTATGTGGCAATATCTATAAGTAATATCGCTATATTATTTATTTATATTCAAAAAACTCTGGCAAGTGATATATTAATTTATGCAAAAAAAAACCTTTTTGAATTTCGTGCTACTTAACTTACGGACTATTTTTCTATTGCGCTCGTCAATTGACCATGAATAGAGGCCACTCAGGACAGGCGGCGGGGGGAGGAATTGGCAGGGGGGACCCGCCGCCCACGGGCACCACTTCGGGCATCTGAAAGGCACATATTTTATTAAAGTGTTTATACATATATACAAATTAAAAACATATACAAGGTGTTACAAAAGGTCCTAACTCTTTCTGGCGTACAATAAAGTGTTCTTTCTCCCTCTCTCTCTCTTTTTGTTGTCAACAGGTGACCTTCTGTAAAAAAAGTTGGAAATAACAATTATTATTTTTATTTTATTTATGGCAACGTTCCTCCCAAAGTAAGACGACTGTCGATTCTATTTGGGTTGTAATTAAACAGACTTCTTTTTAATAGCATTATACGCCTCTAAAAATCTAAATTGCCTTCTAAATTACTAAGTCAGCCACAATCAACGCGCATCTAAATAATACTATCTAAGCCACTAGATACTTGTATGTAAGACACTCTAAATACAACTCAGCATCGTGGTTATTTTTTGGCATCTAAATTTGTAATATGCATTCAAGCAGTAAACTTCTAAAATATTAATATATGCCACCAAAAAAATGTTCAATTAGCTTCTAGTTTTATAACTCAGTACCTACTCAGTACGTTTAAAATTTATCTCGACCTACATTAATTGATCGTCAAAATTTACCTAAAATTTCATCAAATAGTAAATTATGGCCACTAAAATACCCTGGAACTATTGAAGGGAAACAAAATGAAATACTTTTTTTTTAAATCAATTCTTGTACTTCGAAATACCATCATTTTACGTAAAGTAATTAAAATAAAGATATACTGCCGTCATAAGAAAAAAAGACGCAACTGACATTTTTTCCAAAATTAAGTTACATACATATTCGGAACGAGGAAAAAAAGGCGCACCTGCCTGTATTTTTTTAATTTCGATAGGAGCATTTTTCTGAAAGTAAAATGAGTAAAAAAAACGCAACTGATACGTAGTCACAAACATAGTGACTACTCGTCAGTACGTGAATCGGATGGCGCTCTCTTATTGGTGCAAATAGCTGGTCGCTGTCGAGTCCCAAATCGTATAGTGGCTTTTTTTTCACAATAAAAGAATATGATGTATTAATGTTAAAAAAGTAAATGTTCGGCTCTATGATTTTACCTATGTTGTCTATCGTCTCTCTCTGATGTACTGTCAATGGTGATTTACTAACCAAAATAAAATCCTTTTATATTAAATTCATATCTTTGTTTTCCGGCCCATACCTATAGGTTATGGGCCCAGGACAACGCGCGCTACTTAATTAAATAGTTATTTGTTATGCAAGAATGCAAAATTATTGTTTGCGGCGAGTGCTTGTATTGAAAACCGAGCTAGCGAAGGTTTCTAAAATTGGGTAGGCAAAGTTTTTTGTTCGAAAGTCCGTTATTGGCTTAAACTTATCTTTAGACAATATTAAGAAACTAATTTAAATATTTTTTATTTTGGTCCAGTAGTTTTGTTTTTATGCGCTAAAATGTTTTGTTCCTATGACCGCCAACAGTATGCAGACCGTCGCGTGAAGGTCATAAAACCGTATCTTTGAAACGTTGTAAAATCCAAACTACTGAACCGAAATAAAAAATATTGAAATTAGTTTCTCAATATTGTCTAAAGATAAGATTAAGCCAATAACGGACTTTCGAACAAAAAACTTTGCCTTCCCAATTGAGCCACGAGCGTAGCGAGTGGTTCAAAAAAAGAAACCTGAGCGTAGCGAGGTATTCAGAAGCACGAGACGCAAATAATATTGCATTCGTGCGAAACCCAAAACTTTTCATCTCACAGAAGCGAGGAAATGACTTTGTTAGCCAAGCGGGACAAACTCTATAGACAACTACTTACAGGCAAAACAGGTGAGTCAAATAAGTTCCTTTTAAAAGCATATTTTACTGAAGTTACGGCTGCCGCACTAAAGTTTTGAGCTTCGTTGGTATTAAAACCATTCGTTTTATTAATAATTTCCTGAAGTTTACATAACCAGACACAAAAATAATGTAAATAAAAGAATGTTTTTTTTTCCGGGTGCATTCTGAACTTATACCATATAAATTAAAAATTTGTAGGAGATAAAAAATGAAATTAGTAATATCGTTTGAAAAAATGTATTTAACAAACCAAAACATAATTATCTATTTGATAAAACAGAAGCGCAGCATTTTTTTTATTTACTGGTATTTAAAAATAAATATGTGTACAAAATATTGAAAAGACTATAAGAAGAAACCGCGTTTCTGAATGTTCTATTCCGTGACTTTACCTTTTTAAAAGATGCTTATGCACCATTTACATTCACAGTTTTGTATAGAGAATGGGCACGAACAATCGCTTTCGCTGAAATACGCGTTTAAACGAACTATGAATGAGGTTTTATTTTCCATCGGGATCTGGCATCTACTTAAACGGCCAGTGTTTTTTTCTTTTTCAAAACCATAGGGCGCGGGAAAGACTGTCCCGGCGTCGCGTTCAAATTTCGAAGCGCACAAAAGTTCAGATAGTTTAAATCCGGCCTTTACACGATCGTAAGTTACTAGTAACAGCAAACTTTCCGAGCGTGGGAGATGAAAAGTATATTTCGGCTCGCGCGAACTCGAAAAAGCAAAATCATAATTTTCCGACAATGGCTGACAATTCGAAAATTTCCGTGGAAAAACTGCGCGGAATCGAAGACTATGCTACGTGGAAATTTATGACTAAAATGCTGCTGATCCATGAAGACTTATGGGATTCTGTGGAACAGAAGTTGGGCGCGGAAGACAAAGTGCAAAGGAAGGCGCTTGCGAGGATATGTCTGATGGTACAGCCTGCAGTGCTAACGCACATAAGGAATGCCAAGACGGCTTACGAGGCGTGGAATAACCTCGAAACCGTGTACGAAGGCAAGGGCCTGACGAGGAGGCTAGGTCTACTGCGAACTTTGTTCGGACTGAAGCTAGACCATTTTCCCGATATGCAGGCGTATCTGACGAAGGCATCTGAGATTGGCCAGCAGCTGGCCGATATGGATGCGGCTGTTGACGATGACTGCCTGGCGGTTGTAATGCTGAGCGGGCTGATAAACGACTACGACCTACTCATCATGACATTGGAGCACTCTTCAATGAAGTTGTCAACAGATATCGTACGATCCAGACTAACGCAAGAGTACCAGAGAAGACAAGAAAAGGACGAACGGCTAGGACATACCATCAAGAAATGCTCAAATAAGGGCAAGGATCCGGACAAAGCGAATAAGACGCTGCTGACTGCATTGTCAGCGAGTATCCGGAGTGACGTTTGGTATGTGGACTCGGGAGCCAGCAGTCACATGTGCAACAATAGAGATACTTATGCTAAAGAACTATAGTGTAGAGACCCCTATACCTGTCAGCGTTGCCAATGGGGAAAGCCTGATGACTGGCGGCAAAGGTGACGTTACAGTGAAGCTACGCCATGCTGAAAAGACTATCAGTGAGGTTGTGTACGCCCCGAAGCTGTCTACTGATCTGTTATCCGCATTGGCGCGGAAAGGCTTAACTATTGTTTTTAAAAGGCAACTCATGTAAATTGTTACATGGTGCTGATGGTGTTGTGACAGCTAGGTGCCAGAATGGCATGTATGTGCCACGGGGCCATGTGTTTCGTCTTCGTCTGTTGTAGTAGCAAACAAGTAAGTTCAACAGGTTTAAACTCAGCAGGCCAGTGAGACGTCCAAGGAACCACAGGAGGTGTGGCATAAGCGACTTGGGCACCTCAACTATTGCAGTAAGTATACGACTACTGAAAGGTGTGGCTGTTGATTTTGATACTTAGTTCAAATTTTGAGACTTGTGTGGCTTGTATTCAGGGCAAGCAGACTAAATTACCTTTCCCTGAGAGCTGTGTGTTAAGGAAATCTCTCACTAAAGAGAAAACTGGAAAAGTAAAACTATTTGGTTTGTCCATCCATACAAATGTTTCTTAAGTTCTAACAATGTTAAGTTAAGTTTACTTTATTAAGTACTTAATGGTTTAAGTATTTATTTAGTTAGTTAACTTGAGAGTTTGTGTTTTTGGGATGTACCTATTTATTTGTGTTGATAGTTTTTTGAATTGATAGTTTTTTTGGTAACTTTTTTTTTACCAATTTTGTTTATTTGGTAAATGTGTTAGTAAAGTTAGCAAGTTCAAGTTTTTCAGAGGATCTTTATTGCTGTATTTTGTTACAAATTACTTTAGGTAAAATAACTTCCATTTAAGGGCAAGTGTTAAAAAAGTAAATGTTCGGCTCTATGATTTTACCTATGTTGTCTATCGTCTCTCTCTGATGTACTGTCAATGGTGATTTACTAACCAAAATAAAATCCTTTTATATTAAATTCATATCTTTGTTTTCCGGCCCATACCTATAATTAATTTACATGCCAAGTTATAATATATGAGGTAGTCTATTGAAGCTTGAATTATATTTTTTTGAGGAGCTTATGTTGAAGCTGTAAAACGTATAATGGTGATGAGTTGTAAAATCCGTGGCTGAGTTAGTAAATCAGGTTGCAATAGATAAATCAGTGGACAAGTTAAAATAATTGTTGAACTTTACTTGACGCTTTCTTTGGAATATTTAGTTGGCGATGTAAAAAAGACGAATTAGTTTATTAGAAGCTATCTTATTTTCCCCTGGCTTACTTATAAAATGAGAAGTTTGATCACGTGGCCAAAAAAAAACTTTGTGGCTTGACTTATAATTTCCCATTCTATTTTATTTTCAGTAATCGGCATAGAATTTTGTCTTGCTTCGCTTTGAAAAATATCAGAAAAAAAGCGCCACCTGTTACCAAAAACATTTCGTTAACGATTGAAACAAAGGAACATCTTATTTAAAAAGTTTTTTCAAAGTGAACAAGTAGTAAAAATCTTGGTGGTAGTGATTTTTAAGACCTAGGGCCAAGATCCTAGAAAGAGAGCAAAACGGCAGAATTACGTACTTTATAAAATTTTAAAAAGGGTCGGGTGACGGTTACGAGTTTATGTGGAGTAGGCGACCGTGACAAAAGGAGCATAGGTAACGAATGACCACTCACTCACCATGGTCTGGGGATGCGGGTGGTGCGGGGGGTGGTAGTAATGCGCCGGCGACACCGGCGGCGTCGGGTAGCCCCAGTACACCAGCGGCGGCGGCGGCGGCAGAGACGGCCCCATCGCCGGGTAGAAGTATGTCAGAGGACCTGTTGTGGACACAAGATGAGGACGTCAGTTCCTGAGCGGCGAGTCGGGTGCCACGCTTCTGCTTCGTCGCTAGATGGCGTTGCTCTTGTTCAGTGAGCGACAGAACTCAAAGGTTTTAGGCGGTGAAACAGAAGCGACACCTATTTTTGGTTTTTATAATAAGCTTAGTTTCTAGTCTTTCTGTTAGAAAAGGTTGTCGAGTCTTCGAACAATAAGACTAGGACGACGGTTTGACTCCCAGAAGTTATGTCTACGAAGACAACGTGGAAAAAATACCCAAGTAGTGAAATAAGTGACTAAATTAAAATTCAAATGACAACGTTCAGTAGTACAAAAATAAATTAAATCTTTGCAAGCTGTTATTTTTTGTGCACTTTTTGTAAATAAAGCGTAGTTACAACTTCTGAGAGTTAAAACTAGATATCGTTGAATAATATTTCTATGCACGTGAAGTTTTGTTGAATTAATTTAATTTTATCAAAAATATATTTCGTGTGTTCGTGTTATATATTTTTTCATTTAATTTCATGTAATATGGCAGCGGATAGTTTGAGATTTTTTACGTATCATGCATATTTTTTGTTAGTTACACAGAGAGTATAATGCATAATGATTAAATTATATGGAACCAATTCATTCAGATATAGGTAATATTTTTTATATAATTTGTTTGTAAATAATGTGCGTTTATTGGGTACTGTAATTCTATTTTTATATCCCAGGTCTAACCCATCCAGGATCCATGATTCCACCTTTGTGCCTTTGATACAATATAAAAGAACCCATAGACATACAATAAATATTTTCATGTGTAGTGGTAGTTATTTTAGTGTGATGTTTGGAAATCTTGGCTGATTAAAAAAATATATATAAGTATTTTGATTGTGCCATTTAACCGCGCAAAAAAGGAACATTCGTTGATTAAAACATCAATGGACAATTTAGTTAAATCAGCACAAAATATCCAAAACAAAAAAAAATATGAGCCGTAGACGGACAGGACGACAGACAATAAGTAGATGTAAATATTAAAAACACGATGAACACTCACCAGGGTCTCAGAAACGCATTAACAGTCCACCAAAGCAGTGCGCAACTTACACCGTTTACTCTGTATTACACACGTCGCGGCGGCGGCCACCAACCACCAAGCTAGTCTGCGAAATCACCAGCCTTACGCTTGCCTAGTCTAGTACCCTGATACTATGAGCTGTTACTGTAACCTCAATTCAAATTACATGACCTAAAAGTTAAGATTTTGCAAGATTGTAAGTATATTTTTACTAAATTATATATTTGTTTTTTTTATCTTTGAGGTTACAGTAAATATCAAATGCAGCAATTAAAAAACAGGAAGGAGCTTGTAATTTGTGAATACCCACAACACTGACAGATACACAGCAGCCTAAACAGCCAAGTTATTGTCTGATGATTTACCTGAAACATTCACCCACGAGTCAACTATACCCATTCCGATCTATTAAGTAGTTCTTTAGGAAAAACAAATCGAACTTTAATATCTACGACACACTGAAAAGCATTTGAAAAATCCATGTTTTTAACCAATTATAATCTTTCACCTTAAGTTTCATGCATTTAAAATCAGTCGACACATTGAAAGCAGCTAAAGGTGTGCTATTTTTTAACGTGATGTTTTAACCAATCCATTATAATATTTGATGTTCTCATCCCATACATAAAAGATATTTTATTCCATATAAAAATGCGCCCAGTTTTAGGTAAATGTACATTTTGTAAGGACCTGAAATTAAATGCGTTTTACTACACAACATATCAGTAATTAGGTAAGCTGTTAGGATCGGGACGAAGGACATGATTGTGCTATTTATACACTGTATTGTATTGTATACTTGTGAAGGAGAATGTATGTATATATAAATATATATGTTTTATACAAGGTGTTACAAAAGATGCTAACTCTTTTTACAGGGTCATGGTACCTAATGATAGGGATCACAACCAAAATACTTTTTTAGCTCTATGACGTTCCGTTGATTTTTTAATATTTAAAATGTAAGCGCTGTGACGGGGGAAAAGTATTTTTAAAATACTGTTCCCATGAATTTTACTATGTTTTAACAGCCTGAAGCTATTAAAATACAACTAAGCAAACAACCATATTTTTTTATTGGAGCTAAATCCAAAAACAAAAAAGTTTTGAAAATTTTACAATTTTTAGGTTATAAAAAAAAAGTTGTGTTTTTCAACTTTTTTTTTGCAGATTTGTCATTATGTTGACCAGCAGGTTACACCCTGTAAAAAGAGTTAGTATCTTTTGTAACACGTTGTATGTGCGATTGGTTATATACTTACATTCCTTGATACCGCACTTACGTTGAAAGAAAAGCATGTGATATGCAGTGGTTATAATAATCCATTAACTAAAATGAGTGCATTCATTCCTAATAACCGTAATACTTACCATATAAAAAATTCTTCGTCAATCCTATATACTAGTGATTATTTTAAAATCTATCATATCATTGGTAGGTTATGTTAGCCGTGTGGGTAGGCTAGCTAGCTGCCAACATACTGCAACATTTCACTATTTATATTTCGTGCACTATACCTTAATTTTATATACCTTGCAACATACAACATATACCTAATTAACAAAAAACAGGTGTACCTAAGCGAACCCAACCGAAATGTATGTTGCAAACTGTATAGCAGATTTGTTAGTAAACAATAATAATTATAATACTAATATAAACTATATGGAAAATTAAATGTAAGTGCTGCAGGTAAGCATATTATTCAACAACAGTTTCAAGCAATTCGGTTTACATTACAGCCTGCAGCAAACATTTAAATTTACATTTAATTAATGTAATAAACAGTGACACCTTCCTTCACAAGTAAGAATGCGTCGCGCACAAGAGAAATAAGCAAAATGTTAAAGAGAAAGAAACAAAAATAGCACAACCAACCACATACCAATAAATAGTACGCAATAATATCTAACAGTATTAAAGTGTATCGCTTTATTTCCAAAGAACGTAACATTCTGTATTATTAGCAAACTAGTTTATAAAAAAAAATTATGGTAAGTACTAAAGATAAACACAAAGCTTTATTTTATAATTATTAATGATTTGCGATTTTTTTAATCAATATAAGTTTTAATAAAAAGTCAATATTTAAAGGAATATTAAGTTTTTCTCGTGTGACACGAAATTGTGCTATGCTTTGAAAAGTTTAGGTTATGTACGAAAAAAATATTGCCTTTTTATTAAACAAGTCTTCTAACTAGCAGATAGATACCCAAGAAAGACCATAGATTTTTCTCTTTAATGGTCGAATATAACGATCCCTAACACCTCACACCACACCCTCCAGTCACTACTCTAATATAATAAAAAATACATTGTAACACATAATATTAAAATTACCTATAGCATAAAATATAAACCATCTAAATCCAATAGGTAGATTTTAAAATGTAAGTAGGTCAGTACTTAACTAAATATTTTTTAAAAATATTTATATTAATGCATTTTTTATTTTGTCGTCTAGTTAGGTAGGTACTTAAGGCTCCGTATAAAGCTAACTAGCGCCACTAATGTAGAAAAAATCATATCTTCCTTCAGAAGAAGTTTCTGAAAAAACCCTAAGATGAGCTCATGCTCCAGGTTTTTTTAGTTTTTTTTGTGTAGATACCTCTCGCTCGCACTTTTCAACATTTTAATTTATTGTAAGAGAATGATTCAACTTTTGGCGATGAAATATAGTTGCAGACACAGATAATTAAGTTATCGACATGTGGACTAACTTTTAATTTCATATTCCTAGTAATAAAAAAAATATCACGGAACTACTACTTTTAAACGAAGTTCCGCGATATTTTTTTTATTACTAGGAATATAAAATTAAAAGTTAGTCCACATGTCGATAGGTTAATTATCTGTGTCTGCGACTATATTTCATCGTCCAAAGTTGAATCATTCTCTTACAATAAATTAAAATGTTGAAAAGTGTGAGCGAGAGGGCTGCAGAGCTTCAGGAGACTCTTAAGCTAAAAAAATATTGATAACCGCCAAAAACGGCCTTTTTGGCGGTTATTGATTTTTTTTTTGCTTAAATGTAAATATCGAAGTGGGTGTCTACACCAAAAAATCTAGACAAGCATGGCGCATGGGCTCATCTTAGTGTTTTGTCAGAAACTTCTTCTGAATGGAGATATGATTTTTTCAACATTGGTGGCGCTAGTTAGCCTTAAACGGAGCCTTAAGGAATGTTTTACATATAAAACTACGTGTTAGAATGTATTGTGAAGCTAGTTGAGCGGTGAAGAAAGGGTTGTTTTAGTGACTGGAGGCAGACTCTATACCATGAAGCTTACGTGGGAAAAAATTGAGATTAGGCCTTAGATATCAACCTTTTTCTTTATTTTTTTACAAAAGCATCCACAACCAAGACAGGCACCGATAAAATTAAATTAATTTCAAAATATTTATTTCAGATTTATAGAATCGGCAAATTTTCTGTCGACACTTTTTGTATTTTATAAAAGCACTTACATTATAAAGATCATAAAAATCTTTATTTGTTTAGTTAGATGTACTTCCTGTTTCCAGTAGCTAGATACTTAGTATTAGATAGTAATAAGTATCTGATTTATATACATATTTTACTTTAGATAATATTTTGACGTTCAATGTAAATAATTTATTTATGGCATTATTGAATAAAAACATTTGAATCTTTGTCTATTTAGGAGATAAGTATGCTTAGCATGGTCGTTTTGACACTCTCTCGAACTCGAGTGACAGACGTGCCATGTCTATTATGCGAGCATGGCAGGCGGGACTCGAGATGGCAATAGATTAGGGTCATGTCGAGCAGAAAGTAGATATTGCCCTTTTTAATAAAAAAATTGCATTTTTGTCTCCATCGCCATGTTGGCGTACAGCCAACTCGAACCCGACCGACAAGTTGACAGTTTTGCATAGAGAAGGGCCTATCTCGGGCTTACCATGCTGCATGTAAAGGTCTAATAGGTTTGAATTTCCAGTGACCGGTAGGTATCTGTTCAGATTAAGGTGCTCTCCGTAACAGTCAAGTAGGTAATAGCAAAGGTAGGCCAAATACCAAATTCCTCCCATCTCATACACTTTAAAGGGCAGTAGACGTATGTTATGTTGCTCGCAACAGACTGTATCCGACGCGTTGTGACGTCAGGAAAACGTAAGCAGTAGAAAGAAACGACTTCTTCACACAAAAAAGCAAAAAATATTTTCGAGTTGGCCTTTAAAAGTCCTAATTAGATGGCGCTGATTATATTCACTCAGGAAGCAAAATGCTTGCGCCTGGCAATGTCAAGTAGATATCTGAAATAAAAAAACTATAATTTGGCAGACAGAAACACTTCCTCTTCTGCAAATAAAACAACGCCATCTATCGTGGACTAAAAAAGTGAGATTTATTTGAATGCTACAGCTCGACGCGTTAAGTCGGATCCATCACTTAGATGTGGCCTAAAGTTTAGGGATGGTTAAGCACACTAATTTTCTCGACTTATAATGTAGTTATTTACTAAAATGCATCAAAGTAACACTCACTTTTTTTAACTGTCAAAAAACCTCATTAATCATGCATTTAAACCCAATGATCAAAACTTGGAGACCATCGGTACACCGCCAGTCAAGCACTTCAAGACCGGTAGTTGTTGCGAATGTCTAAGCAACCCATTTTTTTTACTGATTACATAAAAAGCCTTCCATGCTAACCATAACCATTTGACTGTAACTTTACGCTTTATTCACTAACGCTTGGAATATAAAAGTTTAATCTATAAATTTTATAATCATTTTGCTAATTTCTACAGCCGCATACGATTAATTCATTAGACTTACCCCTTCAATGCACACATGCACATTTTCCAAACATACAACCGTACGGATACACCATGTTACTGACGTTTGTATTTTAAAAAAAAGTATAGGTAGGAACATTTTGCGTTTTTATTCTAAATCATTGTTCCTTGTTATATTGAAGTATATTTCAATGGGGCGACTTTGATGGCCATCTGACATGCCTTTTATTATTTATAAAAAGAAAACCAAGTGTTTATTAAACAATATCACAAGGAGCAATGGAATAAAAAAATAATGACATAGATTAGCCGCCATTACACCGTGTATTTTTGACTAAAGTGCTGTCGACAAGCCATGGCACTATAAACGGCCTTATTACCAAGGCATAAGTGCCATGGCCCATCAACCACAATATAAAAGCACCCAATACCTAATATAATATTTCGGACGCCAAAGGTGACACCAGAGTAAACCATAAAAAGATTTCAAATAAATGCTTATTTTATACATCACCCATTAGGAACGAAGATTGGAATGCAATTTAAATTTTGAAACAGTCAACTGGTTGATTGACATAATGCCAAAATGGCGGAACAAAAAACAGATATTCTAAAAACAAAGAAAACAAAAACAATTATAAAATTTATTTGCGTAAATAAAAAGGCACCAGAAAAATCCGTCTTTGTTGTTCTATTCAGCAAGATGGCAGCAAGTTTAAAATGGCGATTCCAAAATCCGTACAGAAAAGACCTTTGTACGTTTAACGAGAGATGAGCTACTAAATATGTGGTGTGAGGTTGAACCAATGACTTTAAGCTAGGTGGAGAATTAAATGCAATAAGGTTAAAAGGTTAAGTTAGACGTCTTTTACGTGTTGAATGGAATGATATTGATAGGTTCTGGAATGACAGGATAGTAAAAAGGGAAAAGAAAGGATCATAAGCTGCACACAGACGCAAATAATGCCTACTTCTAACAAAAAAAAAACTGTCTATTTTTAAATCAATAACAGTTGAAACTTTTAATTGTCTAATCACGCAATTCCTTAAATAAAGAGAAAATAAAAACACACACGAAGTCAAGTCAAAATAATAAAAAAAACCGTGTACGAACCACAAAAAGTGCATTGTACTAAAAAAAACGATTCAATCAAAAACTTATTTAAGTACTAGGTCACTAAGTTTCAAATATAAAAAAGTACGCAATTCTAAGTACTTTTAATTTTAGAGTCAGCCTTGATTGTGGTGGCAAAACAATAATGACTTATCCCTAATGTATATAATGTAACTTCTTAAACTCATGGAATGTCTTATAAAAATCACAACAACGACACTTCACTTAAAGGCATTTTCACCAACTACTTTATTTGATTTTAAACGTAAAATGTTAGTAGGTACCAGACTTTTTACGAGATTGGCAACATTTTCCTTGTAAACTCAAATAAACGCAGTTGCTAAAATATTATTTTACGATAAGTAATGATAATTTTAACAGCTACTTGTCAATAAACACTCGGTAAAAATATTAAAATCTTATTTTTACATATTTTTTAGCTTTATTAATGACTTAAATTCTAAGAATAAAGTTCAAAATGTCTCATTAGTTCTACTGCTACACTTAAGTGTTAACGCGTTAATTAGCGCGCTAAGTCGAGCATCACGCAGATGTGGCCAAGAGTTAGCTCACTAATTAGCTTGGCCACATCTGAGTGATTCCCGACTTGGCGCAATTATTAACAACGCGTTAACACGCAAGGTGGAGAGTATTACGAGATTATTTCAGTATATTTTCCTGAACCGTCTCATAATAATAGCATAATAAGCAAAGATTTGATCTCCTATTTACCGTTTGCACATAAATGAACTTTAAAGTTTAACGCCATATTTCTCAATGAGAATATAATAAAAAAAAATTTAAGCAACCTAAACCTATAGCAATATTTAGCTGCCGTTCTAGACGCATCTTAATAAGATAAAAAAAATGTTTAGAAACTTAAGTTTGAGCTTATTGTCATTTTTATTACCCTGTTTTCAACGTTGGCAACACAAGATCGAGCACAACCACAGAGCAGATACACTGTTCTGTGAGCACAACCGCCGTATCCTAACTTTCAAAATTTTTATGATTTTTTTTACTCCTCAGTCAAGTACATACTGCATGTTGTTATTTAACACAAACACAGATTGTACTGGCTGTATATACCATTCCTAACAAATGTATATTAAATTTTTATCAAAAAGCCACACAAGGCACTATTAAGTCACATAATTTCCAGACCATAGTTTTGGCAATGGCGGTAGGAATTCGAACTACAGCCGGAAGTTTCTCACTCGCTTGGCATTATGTGAGAGACTCACGACTCACGGCCGAATACTGTCCATCGACGCGGTACATTACAACGGTACGAGTGCCTACTCTCTAAAAACGTGAATGACGAACTTTTTATACTTGCACCATCTTGTTTATTGATGGCGCTTTGTTTGTGAAATGAGGCATGTATCAACAATCGTTCGTCGCCGGGGCATATCTCAAATTGCCTACTCCCTAAACGCCCGGATAGTACGGGTAAGTTTGAAACATAGATAGCGGGAACGGAGAGGTCATAGTTGGCGGGAGGGCTGCCGAGAGCGCCGTCCCATAGCCAGCCGGCAACCCTTGCGGCAGCGCCTGACTCAAAGTGTTGGCGTACGAAAACATAGGTGCCGTATTCGCGTACGAAAACATCGGGGTCGTAGACCCGTACGAGAAAACCGGCAGCGACAAAGCTTGCGCCATCGGCTGCTGCATTGTATACTGCCGCTTAGCCGGCGACGCATCCGCCGTTTGCGTGAAAGCCCTGTCGTAAGTCCGTTTCGTGGGTACCATTTGCGTTTGCTGCAGTAAAGGTTGCATGGAGTAGGTAGGCTGTGGAGTAGAGGGACGGACGGAGTATCCGGGGAGTATCGGGAGCATGGAAGGACGTAGGGAAGCCAGGAAGAGGTTTTCCTGCTGCCGCGCGAGCAGTGACTGGTGGGCGATGTGTTGGGCCAGCAGCCGCGACTGGGCGGGCGGCTGGGGCGTGGGCGGGAGCAACGTACCGGGCGAAAGGACTTTGGGCGAGGCCGCGGGTGCTACGCCGCCGGTCAACACGAGGTTCATGTCGTCGCCGGAGCACTGGAACACCTGCGGGCGGATTGTGGTGTTAGACATTCGGCCGGTTTCTGAATTGAGAAATTCACTAAGGAAATACATAAGTAACGTTCTATCTCTGCAGTTTTCTTGCAAAAGAGCGTAACAGAACTATACGTAAGCATTTACTTAGTAAAATTCTCAATTCAGAAACCGTGCCTTTGTCTTCAAGTACCGTAGCGCAAGCGGAGGCGGCAAGATCTACCGCACATAGGTCCTGGCACTCGGTTTCGATCGTTTGCTGGATTCAGTGTGCCCTTTTCATTACCAAGGCGGTCGTTAAAAGGGCCACTATAATAACAATGAGTAGTGTTGGAGGGAGGTGTCTTCAAGTACAATCATAGATTTTTTCTCACCAAGCACAATCATAGATTTTTTCTCGCCGAAACAATTGTACTTACTCATAAAAGTCATAAAAAATGCTATTTTAGTGCGCTATTTTAAAATGTTACTTTAGTGCGCTAAACAATAATCACTAACCACTTAGCGCATTAATTGATGCATAAAGACTCTGGTGAAGCAGTACCTTTATTAAGACAAGATTACCTAGCGTGGTAATCTTCATGCTAAACGGTTTCTGTGTCCGACTGAATGAAGGTCACATGGAGGATTACCTAGCGTGGTTCAGGGTTCATACCTCAATATACCGCTGCTTCTTCCCGAAGGTCATGTAGCGATTGTGTTTCTGCTGCGCATAGAGAAACGCACTGGTTTCGGTGTCCGTCTGAATGAAGGTCACATGGAGGATTACCTAGCATTGTTCAGGGTTCATACCTCAATATACCGCTGCTTCATGCCGAAAGTCATGTAACGGTTGTGTTTCTGTTGCGCACAGAGGAACGCACTGGTTTCGGTGTCCGTCTGAATGAAGGTCACATGGAGGATTTCCTAGCGTGGTTCAGGGTTCATACCTCAATGTACCGCTGCTTCTTGCCGAAAGTCATGTAGCGGTTGTGTTTCTGTGGCGCAAGAGATACGCACTGGTTTCGGTGTCCGTCTGAATGAAGGTCACATGGAGGATTACCTAGCGTGGTTCAGGGTTCATACCTCAATGTACCGCTGCTTCTTGCCGAAGGTCAGGTAGCCGTTGTGTTTCTGTGGCGCACAGAGGAACGCACTGGTTTCTGTGTCCGTCTGAATGAAGGTCACATAGAGGATTACCTAGCGTGGTTCAGGGTTCATACCTCAATATACTGCTGCTTCTTGCCGAAAGTCATGTAGAGGTTGTGTTTCTGTGGCACACAGAGGAACGCACTGGTTTCTGTGTCCGTCTGAATGAAGGTCACATGGAGGATTACCTAGCGTGGTTCAGGGTTCATACCTCGATGTACCGCTGCTTCTTGCCGAAAGTCATGTAACGGTTGTGTTTCTGTTGCGCACAGAGGAACGCACTAGTTTCGCTGTCCATCTGAATGAAAGCCTCGCCGCTAGGGTGGCCCTGGAATAAATAAATACAAAATAGTATTTTGTCAAGTTCTACTTACAAGGTGCAGGTAAAACCAGAGCTAACAAAATCATCTCGGGCGGGACAAACATATCCGTGTTCCGCCCATTGCAAAAGATCTATATTGGTACACATTTCGTGCTAGCAATACCAGGGGCCTTAGCCTGTAACGCAATGGTGCCAAAATGGGCTAAGTTGACAGCTTCAATTACGATTTATTAATGCTGTCGGTCCTTTTAAAGTTTTTTGTAGTACAGCAAATTAATAGTATTCTGATTCTAAATCTAGACAATTATTAGTTCGCTTGTTGTAGGAGAAAAACGAGGAAATCCCGGTTTTTTCCTTCTAGTGGGACGACATAGACACGCCATTGCGTTACAGGCACTTTGGTGGTAATCCTCCTATTACTTTAAACGAGCTAATCTTGTATATTTCTATATATATATATTTGAACGGGGGATCCACAGCCTTCTTTATCTCTCAAGCCATGCTGTTAGGTTTGGCAACCTCGCATTTAAGGACTGCGTGAACCGGTTGTCTGTCTTGTAAGACTATCTAATAATTATTTTTTCATCTCCCTCGCTCGGAAAGTTTGCTGTTACTAGTAACTTACGATCGTGTAAAGGCCGGATTTAAACTATCTGCATTTTGTTGCGCTTCGAAATTTGAACGCGACGCCGGGACAGCCTTTCCCGCGCCCTATGGTGTTGAAAAAGAAAAAAACACTGGCCGTTTAAGAAGATGCCAAGTCCTGAGAGAAAAAAGAGCCTCATTCATAGTTCATTTACACGCGTACTTCAGCGAAAGTGATTGTTCGTGCCCATTCTCTATACAAAACTGTGAATGTAAATGGGGCATAAGCATCTTTTAAAAAGGTTAAGTCACGGAATAGAACATTCAGAAACGCGGTTTCTTCTTATAGTCTTTTCAATATTTTGTACACAATATTTATTTTATAATACCAGTAAATAAAAAAAATGCTACGCTTCTGTTTTATCAAATAGATAATTATGTTTTGGTTTGTTAAATACATTTTTTCAAACGATATTACTAATTTAATTTTTTATCTCCTAGAATTTTTTATATTATATGGTAAAAGTTCAGAATGCACCCGGAAAAAAAAACATTCTTTTAATTACATTATTTGTGTTTCTGGATAAATAAACTTCAGGAAATTATTAATAAAACGAATGGTTTTAATACCAACGAAGCTCAAAAATTTAGTGTGGCAGCCGTAACTACAGTAAAATATGCTTTTAAAAGGAACTTATTTGATTCACCTGTTCTGCCTGTAAGTAGTTGTCTATAGAGTTTTTCCCGCTTGGCTAACAAAGTCATTTCCTCGCTTCTGTGAGATGAAAAGTTTTGTGTTTCGCACGAATGCAATATTATTTGCGTTTCGTGCTTCTGAATACCTCGCTACGCTCAGGTTTCTTTTTTTGAACCACTCGCTACGCTCGTGGCTCAATTTTAGAAACCTTCGCTAGCTCGGTATTCAATACAAGCACTCGCCGCAAACAATAATTTTGCATTCTTGCATAACAAATAACTATTCCAGCGACTTAATAAATCGTTATCCCGTGGGAAAGAAAACGTAGATAAAGGTCTTTCTTCTCTCTTTAGACTTGAGTCGTAATTCGACTTACAGCACACAACACCGGCGAGGCATTTGAAAATAAATTCATGATTTATTGTTGTGTTACGATTGGTTCTTTAGCCACTGCAGCGTACAGCTATTTTTTTTCGAAAAATGCTCAAGCGTACTAGGGTAATAAAAAAACCCACTCAAAAAAACCACTCAACCGAACGCCATTAAAATTCACAGACCCGTAAATTGAACGTGTCAAAATTTCAAAAGACCCTCAAGCGAACGCGTTTTGAAGTGGACTACCCGCGTCGAGTGGTTGCCACTTCAGAGGCTATTTAGACCCATAAATAATGGTTGTTTAGCTTTGAAGTGTTTGGAGAACTCGTTAGTAACATAAACAAGATTGTAATTGTATGCTGTGACAAGTTATAAGTGTTATGGTTTTGTTTTTAATCGCTATGAAAACAAAGTTAATGTCAACAAAGCTCTTGTTACAGAATATTGCCATTATTTCGAAATCAAGATCGATAACCAATAGATGTTTTATGCTTTTTTGAATTGGGAATATATTTCTGATATACTCACAGTTTATTTCATCCAGTTGCATATCCAAAACAATCCAAAACACAACACCAAAATCACGACACTGACACCCCCTACCTCAAGTACCATTTTCAAGTGACTGACGTTTGAATTCTGTAGGAGATAGAACGAACGGTTGTATGAACGACTCAAGGTCAATTTAACAAGGAAGAGATAGAAACAAATAGTCAGGCAGTAGTTCTATGGGTATAAAAGAGACAAATATATTACTGGACATTATCCGTTAAGGATACTTTAATGACCAGGTCCGTATGAGCGTTTCTTGTCGGGGGGTCATTTTATTGACCTCGTCCTTATAAGGGTTTTTTTTCGGGGGGTCATTTTATTGCCCTAGTCCGTATTAGAGTTTTGTTAATTTTAATGGCGTACAATTAACGGTCCTTTTACAGTGGGCATTTTAATTACCCTAGTTCGCTGCAATGGATTGATCAAATTGTAACTACAAATCGTAACTAAAACTATGAAAATACTCTAAAAACATACCTTAAGCTGGCAAGTCAAGTTAGGCTGTTTTAAAGCAATGAATAACTAATAAATTACTTAATTTTCACTCACAACATCAGCCACACAACAAATCAAAACAAATCCATACGTCAAATGAAGATGACGTATTATCCAGCTAATTTAAAACTACAAGAAAAATGGTATAAAAACAAACAGCATAACTGCCATGTTATTTAGCCGGGTATTATTATGTGACTAAAATTAATGGTTTCCAGCCAGAGTTGAAGTTAGTGAGACTCTGATTAGTTTTAACTTGGTCGTACTATCATAATGGCTTCTGACAGACAGTGCACTGCGTAAACCGGTTCACGGGCGACGTTGCCAGGACTTGCACAGCACGGCTTGAGAGATAAAGAAGGCTGTGGGGGATCTCGAAAACGGCTCTAACGATTTGGATGAAATTTGGAATGGAGATAGCTTAGACATAAAAAAAACACATAGGCTATATATCATCACGCTGGTTTACTTAGGGGCAAAGCAAACCAACAAATATCAACATAAATTGGCTACCTATTTGTACTAAAGTGAATGACAAAACCATTTACCGGAGACCCTGTCATCACTTAGCGTTGGGCTTTTGACTTTACTTAATCCAACAATACTGAGTTTCGGTGAGTTTTGACCTACCAAAAAGTCCGCAAGTAAGTTTTAAAATAAAACGTTGAACAACAGTTATAAAGTTGTTTCAAAATCGCTGTCATCGGAACCTGTCACATTATTGTAATCAACGAACGCATGAGCCAAGAAAATCTTTAATTTATTGAAATCTTAGCAAGATAACTTAGTTTTAGTTATACTTAATTACCAACAGTCTGAAAGAATACACTTCTGCTTACACAGAGTTATAAGGTCACCAGAGGCCAGCTGCGCACAGCAGACGGGGGGTTGGGGGGGCGGAACCCCCCCCCCCCTAAAAAACAAAAAATATACTTCTGCTTACACAGAGTTATAAGGTCACCAAAGACCAGCTGCGCACAGCAGACGGGGGGTTAAGGGGGGCGGAGCCCCGCCCCCCCTAAAAAACAAAAAATATTCTTCTGCTTACATAGAGTCATAAGGTCACCAAAGACCAGCTGCGCTCAGCAGACGGTGGGTTGGGGGGGCGGAGCCCCCCCCTAAAAACCAAAAATATACTTCTGCTTACACAGAGTTATAAGGTCACCAAAGACCAGCTGCGCATAGCAGACGGGGGGTTGGGGGGGCGGAGCCCACCCTAATAAACAAAAAATATACTTCTGCTTACACAGAGTTATAAGGTCACCAAAGGCCAGCTTCGCACAGCAGACGGGGGGTTGGAGCGCCCCCCTAATAAACATAAAATATACTCCTGCTTACACAGAGTTATAAGGTCACCAAAGACCAGCTGCGCATAGCAGACGGGGGGTTGGGGGGGCGGAGCCCACCCTAATAAACAAAAAATATACTTCTGCTTACACAGAGTTATAAGGTCACCAAAGGCCAGCTTCGCACAGCAGACGGGGGGTTGGAGCGCCCCCCTAATAAACATAAAATATACTTCTGCTTACACAGAGTTATAAGGTCACCAAAGGCCAGTTGCGC
Source organism: Zelleria hepariella (assembly GCA_949319315.1). Lineage (NCBI taxonomy): Eukaryota > Metazoa > Arthropoda > Insecta > Lepidoptera > Yponomeutidae > Zelleria > Zelleria hepariella. Next base: position 4,246,573 of record OX439379.1, on the reverse strand, counting down.
ACAGCAGACGAGAGAGAGAGAGAGCATCCCCCTAATATTTATTGATACTCGTTATTGAGTTATTCATTCTCGTAGTTTCATTCAAACGCTGTTATGCAAAAAAATATTAGGGGCGCCATCTCTTAGCATTCGAGCGAAGCTCGGTCGCCCAGGTACTAATTAATAAAGGTCGTAACTCACTTGCGCATTGTACACCATGTGGACTCCTTGGACGACAATGTTCTTGGCGAACTCGTCAAGGAACGCTAGTATGTGCTCCACCTGCAGACATGAATGAGACAGATAACGTTAAGAGATAATGTAATCCATTTAGACGTAATGTTTATGCATTTTCAAACTGATGAGGATATCAAATAATGGGCCGTTTAACACAAAGAACCTGGCCGATTGGCAACACTCGTGATCGTCACAGCCTGGCCATATTAAGGGTGGACGATAGCAACGTGGCGGGAAATTCAAAATTTTCACAATTTTCTACATTTTGTAGCTAAACTGAGCTATTTTTGTTCAGCGATTTTTCGTTCGCGGCAATAACATAGTATTCTTTACATTATTGTAAACAAAAGAACAACAATAATTCAGCCGATTATGTGTTCTGGTCTACGACAAGTTTTTTGGGCAGTGCCACTGCTTCGGTTTGAACTTTATTGCTTCGGAATAAAATCAAATATTAGTAGAGTTGACAATGTTATATTTCTCTCACCTGCGCCTCGTTGTTCTTGCCACTTTCTTCCTATTTTTTTTTATCTAGTAAAAGTATTCCCCCCTTACCATAGGGCAGGCCGCGCAGCCGCACGCAGTCCTTGGCGGTGCCGGAAGTGATGACGTGTTGCGGCATCAGCGCCACCGGAAGTGACGTCTCCGTATATTCCAAGCGGGGATTAGAGACGACATTTTGATTCTTATCTGTGGCGCGTCATATTTCGTACATTCCACTTGACACCACAGTTTTAAAATGGAATATAACTGTCAAATTGTCGTCTCTTATCTATGAAATTCAGTTTGTAGATTCCACAGATTTTAAATAGCTGTCAAAATTTTGTCTCGCGCCACATACAAAAAACACAATGTTATCTCTCTCTAATTTGGGCTGTTCCACAGCCTTCTTAGCGAGTATGTCATGGTCGCGATCCTCAGCCTTGAGGAATCCATGAAGAAGAAATGAAAAAGCCGATACAAAAGAAAAAAAAAACCCCTCACCATGGCCTCATAGGGCAGGCCGCGCAGCCGCACGCAGTCCTTGGCGGTGCCGGAAGTGATGACGTGCTGCGGCACCAGCGCCACCGGCAGCAGCGTCTCGGCCGGCGCGGGCGGCGCCACCGGCGTCGAGCTGGTCGACGAGCGCGTCTCCAGGGACCGGTTGAGGACCTGCGGGGGCGCATGCGGTTAAATAAGCACGTTCACTGAGTGCAATGGCGCGAGTTGAAGGCCCGCGCATAGGTTTTGATCGCACAGATCTGGCCCTCTACCCTTGACGCATTTTTCCAATACGGCCGCAATATGGCGCAATTTACAAAATTTATTATATTACAAATTAAGATGCATTTTGTGTTTTTATTGAATAAAACAGCCTTACCTTTGAATAAACATTACAAAGAATTTAAATGAAAGCAAAGATAAATTAAATATTAAAACTTTTTCAATTTGATCTCAATAGCGTCAAGGGTAACGCCCTGTGTCACTGTCTACACAACAGAGAGAGGTCCATAGGTGAACACAGATCTATGCTTACACGCACCAAGGGTTAAGAGTAGTCACTACCGCGCGCTTTGCCGCGCTCTCGCACAAACAAAAGTCGTTTTGCTCCTTGTTTTTTTATTCAAAATGTTTAAAAAAATACGTTTTCAAAAAAGGAAAATACTCCGACTTAGATAAAAATCTACAAAAACGATTGACACCGAAATCAACTAATTGGATCGCGCGAGCGAGAGACAGATCTGTTTCTGTGTAGATATTTTATAGTATAATTTTAGTGGTACCCATGATTTCTTTTATCTTAATATTTATACATATAGGAAAAACCGAGACAGACCTGTCTCTTCGCGAACCGAACCAATGCATAGGTTGCGCTATCCATAATATGTTGCGGACACAGCTCACACAATACACCTTACCTCGTTCCTCGTCCAAAGGCGGGCTGGCGGACATAAAAATCACATTTCATTCGAGCAAAGAGCCAGATCGCATAACGAGCCATTGTTTTGGCCCTGGCAGGGCTAACATAGAGGTGGTACAGAGGGGCTATAGTCGCGATAACTTTTGAATCTATCACAATCCCTTTCAATTAGACGTTTGAAGGGTGCTGACGAACTTCACATTGCATTTATTTGAAACAAACTGTCATTGAAAGCGATTGAGATAGGGATAGGGCTTGCGACTCGATTTTGAAGGATATTAAGGCTTTAATAAGGGCTAACTAGCGCCACCAATGATAAAAAAATCATGGCTTTTTTTATAACCCCCTTTTTGAAAAAGTTAAACAACAGAGTTTTCTATATTACTAATATCAATTTTTGGAACCATCAGCCCAGAGCCGAGACTCTTTTGGCTTTTGGCTTTTGGCAGAAACGGCCGTTTTTGGCATAAACGAAATTGTAGCCTAGGTTGTTGTTTCTAGATTGCAGATTGTAGGTTCTAAAAATTGCTATTAGTAATATAGAAAACTCTGTTGTTTAACTTTTAAAAATGGGGGTTACAAAAAAAGCCATGTTTTTTTTATCATTGGTGGCGCTAGTTAGCCCTTACGGGATCGCAATCGTTTTATGACATTTGAAATGGTCGCGGTGGGGCTGGGTTTTTAATGGCCCGTTTTAAAAGCAGTTAAAAGCTGAATTCAAAGCCCTTGGTAGATGGCGCTCATAGGCTTGGCCATACAAGAACCGGGATGTGGCTGTCAAAGTTCGCTTACACAGATTAATAATATCTTCAGAAAAAGCGAAATTTGACAGGCGTGCGAACGGCTCATTGTTGCAACACAAGTTCTAAAGGTGAATATGTCAATGAGAATGTTACCAAAAAATTGGCACCCATCAAGGAAAACATCACTCGACATTGTTTACAATACGCTATCGCACAATTTAATTGGAGATTGATAATAAATCTACCAATGTTTTAATTTAAAAATACAAGTCAGTATTTAGGTACCGAAGGAGTAGATTACAGAAAACATTGGACTCATTTTGGAGACACAAAACAAACACATTTTTATGTAACTCGTCAAAATAAAAAAACCGGTTAAGTGCGAGTCGGACTCGGGTTCCGTACCATTATCTATAAAAACTGCAAAAAATCACGTTTGTCGTATTGCCCTCCTGTTTTTTTGTTTTTGTATTTATAGCGGCAACAGAAATACATCATTTGTGATGTCTATCTATCACGGTTCATGAGATACAGCCGGTGACAGACGGACAGACAGACCGACAGTGGAGTCTTAGTAATAGGGTCCTTTTCCCTCTGAGGGTAACGGAACCCTAAAAATGGCTATCACTCAGTTTGATTTGCAGTTTTATTGGAAACGTTATCGGTTTCTTACTTCATATCTTGCTGCAGTTGCTATGCCTTATGAGCATTTATGTTGCATACTTACATATTTTATTTGGTATCAGAACTTACCTACTTAGATTTTGCATTACTCTATATTTTGCCTGAAGCACACAACAATACCTCCATCGCCGATAATCTGTTACGGCTGTTTGTTTAAGTGTCCTCTTACAACCTAGCCTAGCTGTTTTCAGTTAGAAACGTCGATATCACAGGTTTTTTGTAAAAGGGTGTTTGTATTTTTCTTTGTTTGTTTCTGGTGTGGAAAAAGGAGTACCTAAAGTATTTTAGGTTTCATAAAAAATCCGACTCTTATAGCCCAAAAAACCCACCTGTTCCACCTCAGCGGGCCTTGGGCTCATCTTTGCTAGAGGACGAAGGCATCGCCTGAGGCTGAAGGGTCCCCCTAGTCTTCTTAGTGCCGTTTAGGGGTTCCCCTAGGGTTTACTAATGCTTTTCAGCCAGAAATAAGCGAAATCATAGTTTTTTTTGAAAAGGGGGTTACACCCCCCAATATTAAAAATGTTGTTTTTGGGGTAGCCAAAGTAGCCTGCAACTAGTTACATACCTAGGTTTCAAGCGTAGAAAATACGGACCTTTCGATATATGTTTTTTCAATTTACATTCAAAACCCACCTGTAGGTTTCAAGAGAAGAAAATACGGCTTTTTCGACTCAATTTTTTTTTATTTAAGAACCCACCTGTTGCACCTCAGCGGTGGTACTCCTAAACAGCTCGATATACCGCGCCCCGATCAGCTTCCTGTGTCGGGAGAGGGCCTTGGGCGCGTCGTCCTCCTTGCTAAAGAGGACGAAGGCGTCCCCTGTGGCGCGGCCGTCGGCGCGACGCACGAAGAGGACGCCCTCTGCGCCGTCCAGTACTTGCACCGCATCGTCGCCGGTCGTGAAGAATTCCAACTGCGGAGGGGAGGATGGCATTAGAGTTAACCTTGAGACGAACTTTCCGTTTCTTCTGTGGCACTAATATGGGGAACTAAGTAGATAGCAAACGATTGAAAATGCACACCTTCTTCAATGTATACATATAATGTTACATCCATTGCAAATTAGACCTTATTGTATGTGAATAAACACTCATAACTTGTTGCAGCATAGCGTCGATGACTTGAGGGGTGGAACCCCCAAGTGTTAGTTTTGTAAAAGGCGACCCCTAAGATTATCTTACTTCTGTGCTAATTTCGAAGCGACCAACCCGTAGAACAAACAGAAACCAGCGAAACCATCTCTTTTTATAAAAGGGGGCTCCACCCCCCAACATTAAAATGTTCACAATTCTCACCTTTTGGACTAACCAAAGTACTGGCTACTTTTGTGTATCCTTTTGCTAGCTAGTCATCTCAGTATCTAGCTTGAAACTACATGCATTGCGGGTTGGACCTTATATCCAGCTAGCAAAAGGATACACAAAAGTAGCCAGTACTTTGGTTAGTCCAAAAGGTGAGAATTGTGAACATTTTAATGTTGGGGGGTGGAGCCCCCTTTTATAAAAAGAGATGGTTTCGCTGGTTTCTGTTTGTTCTACGGGTTGGTCGCTTCGAAATTAGCACAGAAGTAGGATAATCGTAGGGGTCGCCAAAGTCCACTCACCACTTGCTGCGGCGTGGCGTCGTAGGGCAGGCCACGCATGCGCACGATGACCTGCGCGCCGCGCGACAGGAAGGCCGCCGCCTCGCACGTGGCGCCACCCGCCACCGAGAGAAAATCTTCGCCACTGGCGCGGTATACCTGCAGATAGAAAAAAGATAGATAGAATACTCTTTACTTTTTCAAACTCTGTTGAAAACCATGGAAACCGGGGAATCAGGGAATAGTTATCGGTCAAGTATCATTCTGCCTTTTAATCACGACAACAGGATATGAGAAGAATAAATGACGGATTTTTTTCTCACGATGTAAAATGCTTGTCAGTTTGAAATCGTTCCCTGAGCTCACAATACCACAATATGAGAGTTGGTTCGATAACCCCCTCAACAATGCCATTGTCCTGCCTCCGTTTGAAAACACAACTCGGAATGTGGTTCTCTCTTCCTCAGTCATTTGATTGTCTAATTTCAACATCTATAGCGATCGCTTTTAAATTAAAGAACACTGAGTGAACGAATTTGTCGCGGTGCTCCTGCGAAATAAAGCGCACCAGCGCCCCCTTGCGGCGACAGTGGATTGTAGCCCTTAAATCTTTGGAGCTAAGATTCGTACCTCGATGTAGCGCTGCCCGATGTGGTGTTTTTGTCTTTTGATGAAGCGCAACAGCGCCCCATTTTATATTATTGGATTTTAGCCCTTACAGCTGTGGAGCTAAGGTTCGTACCTCGATGTAGCGCTGCCCGATGTGGTGCTTGTGTCTCTTGAGCGCCATGTCGCGGTGCTCCTGCGATATGAAGCGCACCAGCGCCTCACCGTTCCGGCGGCCCTGCGGCGAGAGACAGAGCGCTACGCCGCCCCTGGAGAATTAAATCAATAGTTAAGGCCCAGTAGGAAGCACAACTAGCGACGCCAATAAAAAAAAACATATCTTCTTTTTGGATGCGTTTTTGGCTAAAAACGCTCCTGCGTTTTCTCAACGCGAGGCTTAACTATTTTTAGGACCTAAGGTTTGGATTCCAGATCCTAGAGCCTACGAATGCAATCGATTGCATGCTTAAGTTAAGCCTCGCGTTGAGAAATCGCAGGAACGTTTTTAGCAAAAAACGCATCCAAAAAAAAGGTATGATTTTTTTTTCTTTGGCGGCGCTAGTTGTGTGTCCTATTGCGTCTTAACAAGCATAAGTTAGAAGAAAAAGTACCTAGACTTGAGATGCTTCATACGGTCAAACTAGGGCAACCGTAGGAAATGAACCATAGCTTGTTTTATAGTATTTTCCATACACATACATACATAATATATTTACCAGCTGTTCCATACACTCAGTTCCATTCACCCGTAGACTCAGTACTGCACCAAATGTATGGAACAGCTGATATTTTTTCGCTCCATTTTTTGCCACCTAGTAAAAGTTGTTTGTAGTAATCAGTAGACAGCCTAGTGGTAAGCAGACCAGCCCCTCTACCCTTGACGCATTTTTCTAATACGGCCGCAATATGGCGCAATTTACAAAATTTAATATTTCACAAATTAAGACGCATTTTGTGTTTTTATTGAATAAAACAGCCTTACCTTTGAATAAACATTACAAAGTATTTAAAATCAAAGCATTACTATGCGAATTCAAAGAGAAATTAATTTTTAAACTTTTTCAATTTGATCGCAATAGCGTCAAGGGTAACCCCCCAGCTTCGGGATGGTCTGAAAGATACGTTGTTTACCTTCACCATTGGCGAGCTGATTCGCATCGCAAGTGACAGAACGCAATGGAGAACTCTACCATCAAGTGATGGTAACGAGCCTCAGCGAGGAAACGACTGGTTTGATGGATGGACCCAGTGTACTGGGGTAGGTAATCGTATGAGGTAGGTAGTGGCAACCCCAGTAGGCTTAGCACGCGGGCCATTTTGCCTACTCTCAACTGTCACCTTAGCCACTGTTCACTGTCAGTGCAGGGGCCTTAGCCTGTAACGCAATAGTGCCAAAATGGGCTCAAAGTTGACGCCTTCAAATACGATTTATGAATGCTGTCGGTCCTTTTAATGATTTTGTAGTACAGCAAGGAATATTCTGATTCGAATCCTAGAGGATTAGTTCTCTGGTTGTAGGACAAAAACGAGGAAACCCCGGTTTGGTCCTTCTGCTGGGACGCCATCGACACGCCATTGCGTTACGGGCTAAGGCCCCTGTTAAGTGGCTAACTGCCGGTTTCTGAATTGAGAAATTCGCTAAGCAAATGGGTTAAGTATCGTCCTATCTCTGCAGATTTCTCACAAAAGAGCGTGACAGAAGGATAGTTAAGTATTTGCTTAGCAAAATTCTCAATTCAGAAAACGGGGCTAAGGTGACTGAAAAGGTGCAGGATACCAGGCAGGATGTGGTGGATGGCGAGGGAAAATAAGAGGCGGCAAAATATACGTCGAGACTTTGAGAGTAGGCAAAATGGTCCGCGGGCTAAGCCTTCTGGTGTCGGAGTTTTTAGGCCACCCAAAGGGCCTCTGGTCCAGTGTACTCACTTGGCGACATTGAGTCCGCGGAAGAACTTGGCGATATCCTGGTCCGAGGACTGCCAGGGAAGGCCGCGCGCACGTACGATGCAGTTGTTGTCTATTTCATCGTCCTTTGAGCTGCAACAAGACAGAAAAAAACACTTAGAACTTCGGATCTGTTATAGTAGTGGTCGAGCTACGATAAAAAAACCGCAAATCGCTTGTACGACTACCGTTTGGTACACCAGGTTAATACGACTTTTTGGAAATAGGAACCGTGTGAGCATCAATTTAGCATAGACAATACCATAAAACACAGTACCTAGGTAAGTTAAATTCCATTATATTCCTTACTGCCTTCCTAATCTATTCAGCGTTCGACACAGCAACTGGCAAGAAATACACGTAATGCCCCGCTGACGTAAATGGTCTTATTTCTAATAATGTTTACGTCCTCAAGTGCAAAACGATAGGACGCGGTCACATTACCGCTGATTATGTGACCCTGTGTGGACATGCAACCATGCTACTTGGGCACTGCATTACGTGACTGCGTGTCAAAGTTTACGAAGAAAGAGTTTATAGGTACCTAAGCAACTTGAGGCCGCGTCTGAAGAATGCACTAAAGCACCTAAGTTGTTTTCCTTCCCAGTTATAGACATGTGGAGTTGAAGCTCGCAGACCTACCAACAAAATTTTGAAATTTTTGTGAAATGTGAAAATTTTGAATTTCCCGCCACGCTGCTATCTTTGCGTTATTGTGATATCTGTTTTCAGTAAGTACATTTTGAATTAGGAATGCCATTGAATTCTTACCGCAGCAGTGTGTAACTCCATGGCTATCCTAATACAAAATGTATTGAAAACAGATATCGCAATAACGCAAACGCAAAAACGCGCCTGTGTGGTGAGCCTTTACTCGGTTTGTGTAGCAGTGAGGCAAGTAAGTTGCCGCGCGATAAAATACTGTCTGTCCCGCTCTCAAACATACAAACGCCGCCGGATTGTTCAGCAGGTGACTCGGAGAACTTCTCTCGCTTCAATAAATACATCACCGGCTAACGCAGCACTTGAATCAAAACATTTGGAGAAACAATGGGGCAGGGTAGGGCAGGGTGTTTGGCAACATACACGGAGGATGACAGACTATTGTACGGTCAGTCACACTGAAGGGTAGCCCATGGCAGCTCTTAAATCGAACAAAAATGGGTATCATGGCATGTGGCCGACCGTACAATCTATCTTTTTGAGGTAAGGAACCCTAAAAAGAAGAAGATGATCCGAAAGTTGTATAATAAATAAGTCATCTCATTACGTAGATGCAAAGGCCTAGTTATCCAGCCCATAGGTCCAATCCAATCCAATTCACAATCCACAATGGCCGGAAGAATTTTTCTCGTTATTCTTAAACAACATATTACAAAATATCCTAACTCTTTTTACAGGGTAATAGCACTCGGTGATAGAGATCACAACCTAAATTTGTTTTTGTTCTATGACGTGTCGGAAGAAAAGTATTTTTTCAATATTGTTTTCAGTGACTTTCACAATGTTTTAACAAATCAAATGTATATTGCAAATGCACCTACACACACAAACATATTTTAAATTTGAGTTAATAACACAAACAAGTAATGTAACATTTTAAATGATGAAGTTATATTTTTTTTTTTTTACAGAATTGACAGTGCCGTTGACCCGTAGGTTACACCCTGTGAAAAGAGTTAAAATGTTTTGTAACACCTTGTATGTTTACTTCGATGTTATTTATTGTCAGTACCTACTCGAGAAGTCCAGAGTAAAGGTTAGATGGAGGACAGCCGATAACGAGCGACTATGAATGATAGGCAAGTACGTAGGATTAGCGACATGCTAGGATACCCCTTCCTTAGCAGCTTACAGCGCGCGGCATAAGTACACACGACAGCACGCCAGAGTTACACTTTTGTTGTAAAGTTGCCCGTAACGTAACCGAGTAGAGTGCTAGCGTGTAAGGGTCGACGTGCCGTCGTGTGTACGTCAATCGAACAAAAGGGGGTATCCTAAAGTGTCGCTTACTGTACCTACTCGTTAGTGAATTTCTCTGAAATCTGAATCGGTTTGGCTCTTCCGCGTGGAAAAAACCTGTTTCAAGATGCCCATTTCAAAATATTTTACTATTTAAGAGGGAACGCGGGTAACCTCAACTCCATACGAAAGGGGAGACCTGTTTCCTCTGCAATGTCCCTATGTTTTCCTTTTTTTAATTATTTAAATAAATTTTATTAAAATAATTTAAATAATAAAAAAAGGAAAACATACAAACAACAAAAAGGAAAACATTAAAATAATTATTTAAATAAATTTAATTAAAATAATAAAAAAAGGAAAACATAGGGATATGGCAGAGGTACATATAAATTGAATGGCATAATATTTTTTTCTAAAATTATTATCCAGGGAGGAAACAGTATTTTTTACAGTACCTTTTTGTATGGAGCAGCCGGCTACCCGCGTTCCGTCTTAATTTGAAATCCTACTGTACTGTGTAATCCGTGCCGGTCCGACGACGCATTGCCTACCTTGACAATGACAAATTAACTTTCCTACTTAGGACGGAAAAATTTCTCCGTTTCCGGATCGGATATCAGATGTCGTCTTCGCATGCGTTTTCTAGCCTGAAACTTCTGATTGTCCGTTATCGTTATAGCTAAAAAGGCGGGGGTAGTTAAAATTTTTTCTAAATTGAGAAATTCGCTGTGCAAGCACTTATGTAGTATCGATCTCTCTCTGGAGATTTTTCACAAAATAACGTGACAGAACGATACTTAAGTTGGTATTTACTTATTAAAATTCTCGGGGATTGATCAGTGAGGCATCGATTGTCTTAAATTGAAAACCATTTCGAGGAATAGGGATACTGATTACTATTAGGGGTTTAAATAAGTAAAATTAAAACGGATTATTATTTATCGCAAATGCACTGATTATTTATCGCCAAAAATGTTTACTTCATTTTTCTTTCGATGACGTCATCATAGCCTCTAATGCGGTAGTTCCATTGCCTACAAATATAAAAAAAAATACATTCGTCAACAACAACTGTTAAAAGTATCAAATAACTGAGAAAATAACGTTCTTGTTGACTTGAAACTGACATTTGTCAAACGTCAACATATTTTTATTTTTTAAAAGCATATATGAATGCAATGAACTAAGTACATACCTAATGCCAGTGGTGACGTCATACAGAAAACTTTTAGAAATTTTAAATTTTTATTAAAAAAACAAAAAAAAAAAAAATTAAGAAAATATTCAAATTCGTTTCTTGTATCTATATTTTCGATTTATAGAATAAAAAATTGGATTTGATGATGCCCATTCAGAAACTATACAACGTGTTACAAAAGATACTAACTCTTTTTACAGGGTGTAACCTGCAGGTCAACATAACAACATATCAGCAAAAAAAATTTAAAAAACTTTTTTTTTATAACTTCAATATTGTAAAATAATTTTTTTTGTTTTTTATTATGGATTTAGATCCAATTAAAAAATATAGTTGTTTGCTTAGCTGTATTTTAATAGCTTCAGGCTGTTAAAACACAGTGAAAGTCTATGGAAACAGTATTTTAAAAATACTTTTCTCCCGTCACAGCGCTTACATTTTAATTATTTAAAAATCAACGGAACGTCATAGAGCCAATAAAATATTTTGGTTGTGATCCCTATCATCAGGTACCATGACCCTGTAAAAAGAGTTAGCATCTTTTGTAACACCTTGTATAGGCCATAGGTTACCTACGTAGACCTAAATCACCTACAACGAGGACAAACCGCACCGGTAAGACATAAAACAAACACCTATTGTAAGTATTTGCAAACCCTACACCGCAGCCTTTTATGACTTTACTGAGACCGTGGGATAAATACATTGTGCCATCATCATTGGACATACGGGGAATACCTAGCCATTGTAAGTTTACTTAGGTACAGTCGGCCACAGTCTCAGATACCCCTTTTTGTTCGATTGGCGCCCTTATGCCGCGCGCGATAAGAGCTGCCATGGGGTATCTGAGATTGTGGCCGACCGTACCTACTTAAGAAGAAAAATGTATTTTATGATGATTCTTTAGGAAATGTAATTACAGACTGTCCGTTAACTCTAGAAATTAAATGGCAACAATTTTTCATAGTAAATCCTAAAAGTAGTCGGCTTTACTATGAACAATTTTTGCCATTTAATTGTATACCTAATCTAAGCAGGGGTTCCCAATCTTTTTTATGGCGCCATCGAAAAAGTAAATAGAGTAAAAGCAAAAATAAACAAACTCAACAATGAGCAGTTTTCAAAGAAAAAATTCAAAGCAGTTCATAGATGGCGTTTACGGGAGTGGCCATAGAAGAACCGGTATAAGGCTGTCAAAATTAATCTGTGCTAAGTGAAATTTGACAGCCGTGTTGGCGCCAAAAATAAACAACAAATCCATTAGACCGGTATTGAAGAATAATAATTAAAATTATTGTATTCAATGGGAACAGCGGAAATACTTCTTCGTTTTTACGAGTACCTACAAGGCACACATTAGTAAAAACTGCAAAAATTTAACACATTCTCATGTTTGGCCTACTTATTCATGTCACTCGAAACGTCCCCACGTGTTGACCTTGCAAATTCCTTGAATAGGTCGGTACGGTTCGCCACAGTCACAGATACCCCATGGCAGCTCTTACCGCGCGCGGAATAAGGGAATCCCAATCGAACAAAAAGGGATATCCTAGCGTGTGGCCGACTGTATCTACCTACTAAAACTCCACTTACGACGACGCAGCTCTCAAGTATCCCATCAAGTGTCGAATAGCGCTCTCACTTCCCATAAAAACAGTAGCTTTAGTTGTAGCATGATCATCTAAAGGTAGGTGCTATGTTTTCCTTGGAAAAATACATAACCACTTTTGGTTTTTTCCACAGATTAATTTTTTCCAAGCTCTAACCTGTGCTTAAGGATTTAGATAAATCTTAAAAAATTGATTACTTTGGAAACTGGAGCACCTTCGTTTGCACTGTTGTCTCTTACTTCTTACTATACCTCTTACTATAATTAAGTTTTTTTGTTGTTTAAAATTGAGTTTTCTCTATCAATGTACCTATCTATCTATCTATGTAAAGACATTCCTGTAATATGGCAACAGAGCTTACAAACGAGGGGGGGGCGGGAGCGAAAAAATAATCACAACTCACAAATAAATGCGTAATAAATAGTGACGCAATGTTCAAAGTATACCTAGATACACAACAGCGCGTCACAGTGTGTAAACTTTTGTTGGAAAGTCGCCCGTAACGTATAGCGTGTAAGGGTCGATGTGCGGTCTTGTGTACGGTCGGCCACGGTCACAGATACCCCATGGCAGCTCTTACCGGGCGCGGCATAAGGGCGCCAATCGAACAAAAAGGGGTATCCTAGCGTGTGGCCGATTGTACCTACTGCAAAAATGTTTAGGACTGCTTTCTAAGTCAAAGTGTAAACACGTTCCTTTGAGCAAGCTATGTGTTTGGTGCATTACCTACATTGTCAGAGTCGTAACGTTTTGTTGAGACAGTCGGATTCCGTCCAGGGGCCTGAGTCTGTAACGCGATAGTGCCAAAATGGGCTCCCAGTTGACGTCTTTAATGTTGTCGGTCCTTTTAATTATTTTGTAGTACAAGAAAGAATATTCTGATTCTAATTCTAGAGGATTAGTTCTCTGGTTGAAGGAGAAAAACGAAGAAACCCCGGTTTTGTCCTTCTACTGGGACGCCATCCCTTAGCCATTTCGTTACAGGCTAAGGTCCCAGCTAATGGTCTATTTTGAAAATGTCTAAGTACGTCTAGAAAGCAGAAAAATGCATTGAACCTGTTGTCTTCAATAACAAGTTATTGAAGACGATTAGGTATTTATTAGGCTTTTGTCTGACTTTGCCTTCATCTCTATTATGGTACGGTCGGCCACAGTCACAGATACCCCATGGCAGCCCTTACTGCCCTTACTTACTTACGCGGCATAAGGGCGCCAATCTAACAAAAAGGGGTATCCTAGCGTGTGGCCGACTGTACCTAGATAGACTTAGCGGACCCTACAACACACCACAGAAAAATCAGTTTTTATTTTGATTTCCTGGACCCTACCTATTAGATAGGTAGGTACAGTCGGCCACAGTCTCAGATACCCCTTTTTGTTCGATTGGCGCCCTTATGCCGCGCGCGATAAGAGCTGCCATGGGGTATCTGAGATTGTGGCCGACCGTACAAACAGTTTGCTTTGTTTATATAACATGAATAACCTCAACTTTGCAAGTTTGGTGAAGTTTTGTTGATGAACCTTGGATTAGGAAGTGTCCTGGTTAGGACAGCTTTGAAAAAATAAACTTAATTCGATGCAGTTCTTACCACTCATCCTGGGATATCATTGAGCAAGTAAATCTTCCAATCGAACGGCGCGTCGCTATCCAAACTGGCGATACCGACCCAAGAAGACGCTTACCGAAGTAATTATCAAAAGCTATCGAACGCTCACCTCGTTATCTTGAGTCCCACCGATAACACACCCGTGTCTCCCGAAACCCACGTTTAAAACTCAAACCAAACACTAAGGAACACGTCTGAGAGAAGCCAGCTTATCGTCCGAACAGCGGTTTTTACGACGGGCCGTTTCAAAACATAAAATGCCGTGATAACAAGAGCCGTGGCGGATTGAGCGGTTTTATGGGTTTTCGCGGGAGCGCGCGCGTCACACGTCTGCTCGCGGCGACGGTCAAACGGTTTCTGATTATTTTCCGCGGAGAGCGCATGCGTCGCGCGCGCGGTAGCGACAGAAGGACCGCTCGGAGCAAAAATTCTTGGACACGCAAATACCTATCAACCAAAGGAAATTATGGCTCATTGACTTCGGTATTTAATTCAACAGTTGTATTCCCGAGCCGAACGACAACATCGACCGTTGACTAGACATGTGTCGGTAATGCTTGTAACATTACAAAATACATATTACACAACGGTGTCATGTAATATTACACACTACACGAGAGAATAAAGCATTTCATTACACTACATAGATGACATGAAACATGACACATGGCATTTCAGCACACTGTACGAACTGCAATGAAAGTTTGCTGAAATACCATGATGTCATGTTTCATGTCTGCAATGAAGATATACCATGATGTCATGTTTCATGTCTGCAATGAAGAAATACCATGATGTCATGTGTCATGTTTGGTGCCATGATATAAGGTAATATCACGCGGTATGAAATGTCATGAAATATATCATGACTTCGAAGTGCACTGTTTCGCGCATGTCTACCGCTGACGACTTCTAAAGCCGTTTCAACATGTCAAATTCTGTTTATCGACGCCAAGAAACCAAAAGTCTACATTTGACCGAAACTACGTAAAGCCATAAAGCTATGTTTAAAGTTATTTTACTTTACATTTTTTATCAGTGGAATGTTAGTGAAAAGGAATATGAAATATACCCCTAACGCGCCACAGAGGAATAAATTTTGGCCTCTAATTGGGGGTGCAATTAATTTCAAATACTCTGCATTCAAGAAGTCTACACTCAATATGTCTAAAATTAAAACGCCGAATGGTCATAACGCCGAAAGTCACAAAACCGAAAGATCATTTGGTAGAATCATTAAAACGCCGAAGTTCTTCAATTACGATGTATTAATTCTGTCGGTCCTTTTAATATTCTAATTCTAATTCTAGAGGATTAGTTCGCTGGTTGTAGGAGAAAAACGAGTAAACCCCGGTTTCGTCCTCCTTCTGGGACGCCATTGACACGAGAACTCTGCTTTCTATCTACTTGTAACAACCTTCAGTCAGGAAGGAAGGATGCAGGAAGTATAACCCGTGCCATTAAAGAAACGATATATAAATGGCGGACACTCTCGCGCCCTCTCTCCGTCTATACTCACACGTAACGTTAGCAAAGTAATTTTAGGCAGTCCTGATTAGTCAACCACGCTTGGTTAATAAAACACGCCCAAATACGTTCGCCTCTTATTATTTTTTTAATGTTTGTCGAGTTATTTCAATGTTGTAGTTTACGTTAAGTGTTGTTATTTGTTGAGGTTTGTATTATTTACTACGTTTTAATATTTTTAGTATTATTTTCATAAAGATTTGTTTAATCACAAACCCAACGTAGAACAATTACCTAACCAATAAAAAAATCATCGTAAAACAATGTTTCCTAACCAAAAATGTAAGAAAGTTTTAGGTATGAACCGAAATATTATTTTCGTAACCTCTTTTTCAGACCTTACCATAGTTACCCGCCGCCATTTTCATATCGTTTCTCTATTGGCACGGCTTATACAGAATTTCCTAGGTTTTCTTTTTCTTCTTATTCTGTGATGCATGCGTTGCGTTCAAGTCCGAAAAGACCCTATACAATGACCGAGTAAACAGCTCTTTGCCGTACCTCTTATTCTTTCAGCCAAAGAGACTAATATCGTCTGAATTACGGGCCAAGTCACACCAGCCAAGTGGGGCTAGAAATTGAAATCACAGCAAAAGCACTGCGGTATCGAATTCTGCTGTAATCGTTATTTCTAGGTTGTTAAAAACAATTCAATGGGTTGTTTTATTTTCTTTATTTCTCTTTATTCTTTTCACGCCCCGTAGAGCTTGCGATGGATGGATGCATAATGGACTAACCACTTTTTTACCTACTTTTTATTAGGAATAAGTATGTTATAAATATCGTAGAATGTCGATTATCCGAACGACCGCCGATTTTTTTTGCTGCTAGTAAGCAGGGGCCTGACTCTGTATCGCAATGGTGTCTCGATATGCTTCCAGTTGTAGGCTTCAATGGCGATATATTGATGCTGTCTGTCCTTTTCATATTTTTCTAGTACAACAAAGAATATTCTGATTCTTATTCTAGAGGATTAGTTCTCTGGTTGTAGGAGAAAAGCGAGGAAAACCCGGTTTTGTCGTTTTACTGGGAACCTATGGATACATCATTACGTTAGAGCCCTAGGTTTAATTCGAAATACGAATAGGTATGGTTTTTTAAACGCTGATTGTAAGGGCAACAGTCTAGGATACCCCATGATAGCTCTTACCGCGCGCAGCAAGGCACCAGCCGAACAAAAACGGATATCCTATCGTGTGGCCGACTGTACCTACATAATTCTCGTATCTATCCATAATGCCTATTGCATGGTCAAAGGTGAGAGATAAGGAAGTGTCCCTTACTACGACATGCAATTGGCTCAAGACTCAAGGCTCGGACCAAGTTTAAATAAAATTGTTCTCATACGTTATGTGCATAGGCAATTACAGTGACGGATCTAGGGTAGGGTTTATGGAGGCTAGACCTAGGTCTTTAACTGGCAGATAAACATTTTTAAAAGGTATGCAGTAACTATAACGTTCTTTTTCAGATGCAGTCTTTTTGCCCTGGCCCTTACCAGCCAATTCTAGGTTTCTTAGAGTTTTTGACAGCCAACCAACATATTTATTGGGGAATGCATGCAAATAGTTTTCTCTTGCTATTTGATATAACATCTTGAGAAGTCCTTTTATGAGATTGTATGAGCACGCAGGACCAGGACCCAATTTTTTGTCAGAACTTGACATCTGGCTTTGCCTCTTTTTTTAGGGTCACTTTTTGTTTACTTTACCCTTAATCTCATCTGAAGTGCAATATAAAAAAGTACGCATAGGTACAGTCGGCCACAATCTCAGATACCCCTTTATGTTCGATTGGCGCCCTTATGCCGCGCGCGGTAAGAGCTGCCATGGAGTATCTGAGATTGTGGCCGACCGTACCTATCAGAGAAGCCAAACCCCAACAAATTTATTCTTATTGTGTAAATAGACTCAAGGATTTGCCAGTACATCTGATTTTATTAATTCAGACTTTAAAAATTTACTATTTTTAGGACCTAAGTTTTGGATTCCAGGATTGCATTCTTAAGTTCTAGGATCTGGAATCCAAACCTTAGGTCCTAAAAATAGTTAAGCCTCGCGTTGAGGAATCGCAGGAGCGTTTTTTGCTAAAAACGCATCCAAAAAAATGATAATTATGTTTTTTTTTCCATTGGCGGCGCTAGTTGTGAGACGTATGGCGACTTAATGACACGGGTTGTATTAATGGTCAGTTCACTCACACTAGTATTTGTGTCAAGTATTTTGAAAACATTTTTCCGTTTTTTTTAAAGTCTGAATTAATCAAATCAGATGTACTGGCAAATCCTTGAGTCTATTTACACAATAAGAATAAATTCGTTGGGGTTTGGCTTCTCTGATAGGTTGCTAAAAACGCATCCAAAAAAAAGATATGATTTTTTTTCCATTGGCGGCGCTAGTTGTGATACGTATTCACCTTAAAGAAAACATTTAGGACGGAGTTAAAAACCTAGCGATGTCTCGCTTTGACTGTATTAATTAGAGCGAGAGGGAGAGTGTTTTGAGGTTCATCCTAAATGTTTTCTTTATTGAAACGGGTAATACGTTTCAGTTTATAAACCCGGAAGGATACTCCTTTTTTGTTCGATTGACATACTTTTGCCGTTACGTTAAAAGGTGTCAGGGGGTATCTTAGCGTGTAGCTGAGCGTACTTATACTTTTCTTTACTCACCCATAATAATGTTACATAGCATTCTATTAAATAAGATAAGGTAGAAAGAGAAGGCCGATAATGATAATATTTTTAGGTAGTACTTATAGTTGTATGTTTGGGTGATCAAATTATCTACAGGGTGTTAAAAGACCGCCAACAGAGCCGAAAGCTACGCATACTAGACACCAAAACAAAGTACTTTTTCGATAAATTATTGCTGGGAAATAATTTTGGTTTTTTCGGTTATAATTTTGAAAAATATTTTATCACGCAATGGACGTGTAACGCAAAGAAGTCATATTGCGCAAGCGTAGGTATAAGTTTATGTTACTTATGCTTGATGTGCCGATGTTTAGAATACATTGCGGGTTGCAATTTTAACTTCGGTTTTTGTAAGAAATATTCATAACTAGCTTTTTCCCGCGACTTCGTCAGCGTCACTTTGCTCCTAAGTGTAAAAGCATGATAATATGTAGCCTATGTGTTATTCTGATGTCTAAGCTATCTCTATTCCAAATTTTATCCAAATCAGTTCAGCCGTTTCAGCGTGAAAGAGTAACAAACACACTCACTCACTCACTCACAAACTTTCGCATTTATAATAAAAGTGGGATTTTGATATGGCTTCTTGAGAAGATAAGTTAAGAACTAGATACTGAATACATTTCTGCAAAAAAAAAGTCTTGAAAAGTCCGAATTTGAACCTCATTATCTCGGAAGCCTTTGATTTCCCAGGCATAGTTCCATTGGCAAAAATGTTCATTATGATATGGACAATACGTGGTTTCCCGCTTTGTTGGCGGTCTTTTAACACCCTGTATTTTTACCATTAGTACTGACTGAGCTATTAGGAGATAATAAAATGAAGTTAGTAATGGCGCAATTTAATAATTGAAAGTGTCTGAAATGACTAATTACTTTCGTGAATTAGGTTGAGTAGATAACGAGGGGCAATCAACAAGGTTGTATTGTTACTACAACAAGACATAAGGGGCTTGAGGGAAGTGTAAGTGGAATGTGGCATGGATGTGTCCCCGCCCTGCGCAAAAGTGGCATAGATGTATCCTCGCTAATGATCGCTACTGAATGATTATCGCCATACGCCCTTAGTGGTAGAGCCTCAAAACATACCATGGGAGATGGCATCAGCGACAGAAAGAGTCGCAAATAAAAAGGGATTCATAAAAAAAATCCTTTTGGTTGAGTGTAAAATTTTCACGCTAAGATTGTAAAAAAATATTTCTGTGTAAGTGCTCCCCCCCTTCTAAACCAAAACCTAAATGCACCCCTGTGCAAAAGCTGAAACCGAGTTGATGACTATAACACAGATGACACTCTGCGGTAATGGTGGTAACCCGAGAGACCTATTATAATAGGTAATATTATCCCGTAGGGAATGTTCATTGGTGTGAAAGTACCTAAGTAAATCCACAGATCTCATCTTGTGTAAGTTTTTGGTAAATTACCTTAGTTATTATGAAATATGCCAAACGACGACTAACTATTCGTTGTTTTTAGGCCTTTTCACAAGTTTTAAAACAGCAGCGACCATTATGTAGGTACTTTTACTTATGTTGAAAAAAGTAAACCTATGTATAATGTTTACTACATGTTCAGGGAGCTTTAATTTATCAATTTATTAGTTGGTTTTATTTTACTAAACATGCTGACTACAATGTTGAAAACTTGGCCTACGCGCTGCCGTGCGCTTTGGTACAATATCTCCAGACTGTGTACGTCAGCAGGCTTTTTGCCGCTTTTAAGATGAATACGACGCACAACTAGCGCCGCCAATGAAAAAAATCATATCTTTTTTTAAAATTCGTTTTTAGCAAAAAACGCTCCTGCGATTTCTCGACGCGAGGCTATTTTTAGGACCTAAGGTTTGGATTCCAGATCCTAGAACTTAAGAATGCAATCGATTCTCGCCTTAGGTCCTAAAAATAGTTAGCCTCGCGTCGAGAAATCGCAGGAGCGTTTTTTGCTAAAACGAATTAAAAAAAAAAGATATATATATTTTTTTCATTGGAGGCGCTAGTTGTGAGACCTATTGTGTCATAAGCAGGTATTCTAATCATTTCTGATAGGTAGGTAAGTAAGCCTTTCCTTTGGTAGTAGGTACATAGGTTGCCATGAAGAAGTGCGAATCTAGGATAATTGTCATCGAGTTGATCCATCCATTAAGATAGCGCTGCTGCCGATTTGATAGTGTCTTTCGAGTACGAGTCTGCAATCTTTTTCAGTGCCGGATTAACCTATACTTACTAAGCAAGCCATGACTCAGTGGGCACTAAAACCACAATCTAGAAACGAGTGATTTGACGCACCACGCATTGTGATGTGGAATACATTCAGTTAGCGGTAACTGAACGTTTTAACCTTTTATGTGACGCCATGAACGCAGGAAAGATACCTACTGTTAGTGGGCAAGATGGCATACTTATCAGAGTTATCAGTAAAGTGGATCTGCGCCTCTATTCTCTAAGAAATCCACTCAAACTTTGAGGGTCAAAACACTCGAACTAGGTAAAAAAACATTGTTCATTTCAATAAGGAAAAATAGCCCTTATTGAAATGAACAATATTTTTTTTACCTTTAAAAACGGTAATTTTTACGGTGGATATTTTAGAGAATACAGGGGATATTTTGAAACGTCATAATGGAGGAACCGATTTCATTCCATCCTGCCTGCATAACAATCGACTTTGCTATTTTTAATAATCGAACGCCTGTATAAATAGTACAGGTAACGACAAAGCGTCTTTGCTAATATAAAAATAACAGGCGTTGTGTATGACAAACCTAACTGGGGCCTTAGACGCAATGGTGCCAAAATGGGCTCCCAGTTGACGGCTTCAATTACGATTTATTAATTCTGTCGGTCCTTTTAATGTTTTTGTAGTACAGCATAGAATATTCTGATTCTAATTCTAGAGGATTAGTTCTCTGGTTGTAGGAGAAAAACGAGGAAACCCCGGTTTTGTCCTTCTGCTGGGACGCCAACGACATGCCATTGCGTTACAGGCTAAGGCCCCTGGTTATCTTTATCGATCTATCTTTTAATCGTCGCGTAAAAGTAAAAGATTAGCTTATAATAATGTATATTGACTCACCAGATTCCTGTTTCTAATACTAAGTCGATTGTTTCTGGCAGTTCTAACCGGAAACCTGAAAAACGAAAAATAACAACAGTTAAAAACCATGTCAAAAAAACTAAGGCCTTTGCATCTACGTAATGAGATGATTTATACAGCGTCCAGTGGCACCTTCACTCACACTAGATGGGTGAAGAGACCACTCGGCGCTGCAGTGCCTGGGACATTGTTTTAGATGGAGTAGGCTTGCCCAGCACCTATACCATCCTGACAGCTTAGGCGGCCAAGCCCACAGGAAAGACAGGTCAATACGTGTGGAGCCAACTGAGTCGCGGGTTTCCTCACGATGTTTTCCTAAAAAAGCGGTGGTGGTCTAGTGGGTAGAACAGTGGACTCTGAAGCAAGAGGTACCCGGTTCGATTCCCAGTGCGGGCATGTATCTATGACTTTGTTTAATTTCAAAGTAACGTACATTTGTTAATTTGTAGTAGCAATACCACTCGCTAACGGTGAAAAACCATGTCAAATCACGAGAAAACGTTGGACTCACAAGCGTGAGGCCTCTGGTTCGAATCCCGGCACGAGCATGTATCTATGTATGACTTTGTTTAAAAAAATCATATCTTCTTTTTGGATGCGTTTTTTGCTAAAAAGTCTCCTGCGATTTCTCAACGCGAGGCTTAACTATTTTTAGGACCTAAAGTTTGGATACCAGATCTTAGAAGCTACGAATGCAATCGATTCTCGGCAAAAGTGGCCACTTTTGTCGTAATTCCAAATTTTGGAAGTCCAATATTTCGATGTCTGAATGATCCTCATTCTGGATGCTGGACGCTGTATAAATCGTAAATGCGAAGGCCTAAGTTTTTATAGTTCCATGAAGAAAGTAACTCACCATCAGCAATTATCCTCTGTATCACACTAGCCATGTCTTTCACTTCCGCCGCGTAGAAATTGTCGCCGTTGTACGGAGTTATACCTAAATCTGTCACAAGTTCTTAAGGAATATCATCAACGATGTAGTGTAGATTGCGCGGGCAAATCGAAATAACAATAAAAATTGCCGTTCTGAGTGAATCCGAAAACCTTGAAAACTACCTACCTAGATCTATACCAGTGGTTCTTAGCCTATGGTCCGCGGACCACTGGTGGTCCACGAGGGCCTCACTAGTGGTGCGCGGGAGGGTAACACAATGGTGCCAAACTGGGCTCCCGGTTGACGGTTTTAATTACGATTTATTAATGCTGTCGGTCCAGTGTCGGTCCTTTTAATGTTTTTGTAGTACAGCAATAGTACATTACTGCCGCGATCTGTAATGAGTGCGTTTCTGGCGCGCTTTTGATGGCCGACAGAGCGCAGCGTAGCGCAGCTCAAGGCCCTCACAGTGCGGTCAGCATTGCAGCCCTTGATGGACAAGCTGAAATGAAGGCCGAGACCGAAGGTCGAGGCCTTTATAGCGCGGCCAGCAAGGGCTGCAATGATGACCAAACTTGAGGGCCGAGAGCGTAGCTAAGCTAAGCTCGAGGCAATCATAGCGTGGCCAGAAGCGCACTCATTGCAGACCAAGGCTTGTATAGTGCTTTACTCAAACAATGCGAGTAATTAAAATATTAATTAGAATAGTAATTAACATAGTAATTTAATTAGCTTACCATTTGTCGTAGATTAAGTACTTTTTGTCGATTTTCCATTCCGCAAACTTTTTGTTGGTAAGCTTGCTTGTATTTTTCTTTTGACTTCGGTGGCAATAAATTTCCAATTACTAATTTCGCTTGATTTTGAATGTCCGGCGGTGTTAAACACATTAAATCCGAGGATTCGTCGCTTTGAGAGTTCACTTTTTCAACAAAAACACAGAAAAAAATCACTTCGAACAACGCGCGAAAAGTCGAAAACTATATGGCCGCGCTTTTTTTTTCTGTGCAATGTGTCGACTGCCAGTACCCATACAGCCTAATTCTAAATAAATACTTTTTGCACCTGATGTTTGAGTTCTATTTATGAAACAAAACTCGACATTAATGTTTTTCTGGCCGCAAAACACAAGACATTAATGAAATTCCATACAACTTTTCTGGCGCCTAATCCAAGTAGCCCGCAAGTCCGACTTTGCTCAAAGAAGGTTGTCGAATTAATGTCCACATTACGAGCTTTTTTGAGTAAATAATATTATGAGTCTAATTCTAGAGGATTAGTTCGCTGGTTGTAGGAGAGCAACGAAAAAATCCCAGTTTTGTCCTTCTACCTGGGACGCCATTGATACGCCAATGTGTTACAGACTAAGGCCCCTGAAGTCCAGCGTAGCAGTAAAGTTGTAGTCGACAGAGAGACAGATAGCCAAACCTTTCTATTGCACG
The DNA here is from genome assembly GCA_949319315.1 of Zelleria hepariella. Classification (NCBI taxonomy): domain Eukaryota; kingdom Metazoa; phylum Arthropoda; class Insecta; order Lepidoptera; family Yponomeutidae; genus Zelleria; species Zelleria hepariella. The sequence goes on along the minus strand of OX439379.1, from coordinate 4,222,883 downwards.
ACTGGAGCCATCAGCATGTAGATAAAGAGCATCCAACATTTTGTATGGCACGTTGCAACACGTTTTCTCAGCCAAGCTTAGACGGAGGAACAAAATATAAAATGAAAACACTCTTATGAAAAATGTCGAAAACGATATACTTAGGAAGTATAAGATTATTATTTTGTCATCGCACCAGTTACACCATCATGAATATCAAACGCCATCCCCTGTGGTCGACAAAGAGACAGATAGCCAAACCTTTCTATGGCACGACTGCAGCCATCAGCATACAGGAAATGCATCGGTTTTAGGAACCCTAGCTAAACCTTTTTTTATGCGCGACTACGGAGCCCTACCTTCTACATGCCTTCATAAACTGCTAGCTATGTAGCTAAACCAATATCACGGGACTAATTCTTGGGAATCTCGCATTCTGTCTGTCGCCAGAGGGCCCTCAGCTTTTTTGGGCATTTTATGCGGTTATACTCTGGAGAAACAAGATAATTTTGGGCCAGACGGAAGGCAGAAGGGCGAGAGGCGGAACACCAATGCGCTGATCCGATGCCCTAAATTCAGACCAATCCAGAAGAAGTATTTCTCCAAAAGGATACAAGTGAGCATGTCATGCAGGGCGGTGGGATGGTCGGGCGGGGGCGGCGGCGGAGCCCCCTGGCTGGGCGCCACCGCCCGCAGCGTGTAGGCCCGCACGTACTCCTTCCGGAGGTCGTGGAAGCGCGCGTAGTATGGCGGCAGCGTCAAGTCTTTGCTGCACGCTTCCGGGTGCAGGCATTGTCTGGAAACGGTGAGGGGATGGATAAAATTAATAAATAGATTATTACAATAAACAAAAAACCCGGCTGCGTAAAACATACTCCTTTCAAAAATAATGAGCCGTTTTCACGGCTGTCAAACTCTTTTTCTGAAGATATTAATCTGTGTAAGCGAAATTTGACAGCCGCTTCCGTTCTTGTATGGCCAAGCCTTTTATTTGTGATTTTTTTTTTTTCAGTTGAAAATGGGAGTGCCCACATAAAGAAGGCTGTGGAGTGCCAGATACCTGCCACAGCCGCGAAGATACTGGCCTATTGGAAGCCACAATAGAAGAGACCAATAGGCAAACAATCGTTGTATTGATTGCAATTAATTTGAAATAGAAATAGAAAAAACTTTATTTGGTACAAGCACATATCAATTTGCATCGGAGAAGGGCTCAATAGACTAACTGGCGTAAAATAGGCAAAGGATAGATGGAAAACTAGGAGTAACTATGTGAAGTAGGCCAAAAAAACTAGGAGTAACCATGTGGCCAAGACTCACAATGGGTTGTTTGTAGAGCTGAAAGTAATAATTCAAACTACGTCAGTTCTTTTTTTATCGTACGTCCATGCATAACTAAGTACATTTATTATTTCGTAATTTTATGTAATAGTTAGGTCCATACTTACCTACACCTCTCATTAACATTTGGCTTAGCGGAAATGCCAATCATTTATTTTGTTCCTAATCTCCAAATGTTCCTAATCTCGATACAATCTGATCAATTCAAATCAAAAACCTAACCGCAGATAATAGGTTACAGGGACAAAAAAATACCCAAATCGCAGTGGGTTATTTTTAGATAAAATCGAATAAACAATAACCTATGTTCCTGTGTGTATTACAGGGTGTTATAGAGAAATACCAAAATCGCAATAAAATACAATCGAAACCGTATAAATAGAAAAGAAAAAGAAACATTTTCTAAAAAGTCCAAGCAAAGCCGCGTTTTTTACGGTCTTAGTGTACACACGACAGCACGTCAGACTGTACACTTTTGTTGTAAAGTCGCCCCTAACGTAAACGAGTAGATTGATAGCGTGTAAGGGTCGACGTGCTGTCGTGTTTACTATGACGGAGCGGTCGTCAAAGCAAGCTAAGGCTTCTGATTGGTCGGTTTCAGCACAGCACATCGCGACACTAAAATGGCGAATCAGAAACATTCATTCACTTGGATGGCTCAATTCATCATCATATGTGTGTACTAGGACTGTAAAAACGCAGCTTACAACAGTATTATTATCTAGTTATACCTATACTGCACCCAAAAATAAAAGTCTTATTGTGTAAACAAATATGGCGGAATGGGCAACCATAGACTACTATAATAGTGCTGTGATGAGTGAAGAGACCACTCGGCGCTGCAGTGCCTGGGACATTGTTTTAGACAAAGCACATCGGCAAACAATGTTTGATACTTTTTGGCGACTTATGGAAATGTCACTTGTAAGTTTGAGGTTACAGAGAATTCAGTTTTCTGTAAAAAAATATTAGTTTTACGTTGAAATGGACGTATTATTACAAAAATAATGGTATTGCACATTGCATGTGATTACCCAGATGCCACAATTATAATGATCTACTAGCTATTGTGTGAGATTACACAGGGAATGCATATTTTTCTTCCGGTATGTAGTTTGTTTACACAATAACACTTTTATTTTTGGATACAGTGTATGTAAACTATTTCTCATCCAAACCATTTGATGAAAAGATATTGTATTTTTTTATTACATGAACTAGGGTAGATGCTATAGTAATTGGCCACTTAAGGCGCTGTACATAGTGAATAGCCCGCGCGCCGAGAAAAATGCACAAAATCGAGTCCTGTATCAAATACTCTAAAAAAATCGAAAATTTTCACATATCAAACCCTAGAATTAGGTGAGACCTATCTAAAACAGCCAGTTTCGTGTTGACATTCATAAACGTTTTGAAGATATTTTTGATGAAAAAAAATAGGCGGCGCATTTTTTTTCAAACAAAATATCTTGCAATCTGTTATGGGTATCAACACAAAACTGGCTGTTTTAGATAGCTCTCACCTAATTCTGGGGTTTGATATGTGAACATTTTCGATTTTTTTAGTGTATTTGATACAGGAATCGTTTTTGTGCATTTTTTTTGCGCGCGGGCTAATTCACTATGCCCAGCGCCTTAAGGATTTAGAAATTTTCAAAATTAGAAAAAAAATACTTTGAACACTCGCATAAAAATAAGTTTTTTTTTGTGCATAGAGCATTTAATAATATTTATAAAAATGTAAATAACTATCATTTAGTAGCACGTTTACTAGTTATTTGAAAATAATATTTAAAAAATGAGCGAAGATACAGTAATTGGCCCCCTTGTCATAGTTATTGGCATAGCCTTGTTATAGTTATTGGCCACCTTTTTTTATAGCGGAAAAACAATACTTATAATATGTTTCAATGCCTCTACTTTATCTAATGGCTTTCTAAACCACAGAAACATCTTCAGATTTATTTTAGCTAAGTTTTTCGGAAAGTATAACTGCGTCAGAATAACTACAAAATTAAACATTAAAAATACCACCGACATTTTAGCTTCAAATTAGCATATCTCATAAACGGCTGAACCGATTTTGATAAAACATATCTAGGAAGACTCGCTAGAAAACCTGCTTTCAAATAAAGAAAACCGCATCCTAATAGCATTAAAATAAGTGTTCTATATCTGGTTCCTCTTTTTCTGTGAGGTAGGGTTGAGGGCTAAATGAACTTTAAGTGGCATAGTTCTTGGAAGCTGCACCTTGGCTATTTCATCTAATGCTTTTTCAAGCATATCTTTTGAGTAAACTGGGAATTCGGCATGTTGAAATATTGTCTAAAAATAAAATAATTGTTTTATATTATGTTCTAGTAGTTGGCATGCCATGTACTAGTACTTGGCATGGCATGTTATAGTAATTGACATGGCAGTTATAGTAATTGGCATGGCATGCAATAGTAATTGGCCCCCCGGCCAAATACTGAACCACTTGTCATAGAACACTCTTAAATGAATTTATGAACTCCTCCACACGTAACAAAGATGACTATAAAGTTAGCAGCACGAAAATGACAAAAAAAAAATGTTACAGTAATTGGCCGGGGAGGCCAATAACTAAAACTGATACATTTCGGTTGTAGTAATTAGCCAGGGTGTAATTTTGAGGTTACATCAAGATATTGGACTTGAAACTGCCGGAAAACGATAGCGCAGCTTATGTTCTACATATTTAATATGTGTTATGAAAGAAAAGACAAAAAACAATGCCTTTATGATTATTTACATGAAGGTCTTACCTTAATTTTTTGCTAAAATCACCGGCAAAATCATCACTTTTTACACCAACATTAGGACTAGCTCGGCGGGAAAAAAACTAACGCCTCCTAGTGTAAGAACTGAAAACTATTTGAATAAACGAAATACGAAGAATCCGCTCGTCTCACTCTCGCGCTTGTGAACGTCGTAGTTTTCTTATTTTAAATTATTGAAGTTGAAGGGGCCAATTACTATCGCGTGGCCAATTACTATAGCATCTACCCTATACTGGTAAGAATGCATTTATCGCAGGGTTTGAAATTATCAAGATAAATATGCCCTTTGATAATTATCACGATAATTTTCAAACAGAAATAAACCTAGCAATCCGGTTTTAACTGATATTGGATAGGGATGTGTGGGCTCGAAGTGGTGAGGCCTTTGCCCAGAAGTGGGACACTGTAGTGGCTAAATAAAAGAAAAAAAATACATATCAACATTATTACAAGTGGCAAATATACAGGGTGGCCCAAACATAGACGTCAAGCGAGGAAATCTAGATAGCTGACACCGAGGGCTACCCGAATCACCCCCATGTATGTTCAGCCATTTTTTGTCGTTTAGAAGTTATGAGGCTTTTAAGGTTTTTTTGAAAAAAAATACCTAGCATTCGATTTTATTTTATAACTTTTTTTTCTTTCGTCTTTTTAGCACATTTTTTTATTCTTTAGAGTCTCAGATAAATTATTTATCACCAAAAAAATAATGATCAGCTATGGACTTTTAGAAGATACCGCAATTTTGATCCAAAGTCCAAAAATGTTGTTTTCGTGAAATCATCGCTGAAATAGTTAGTATGGGGAAAAAAATAAGTAGAGGTCTGAAGGACTTTTTATTGATTTCAAAAACTTTCCCAAAGTCTTATTCTTTAGAATAATACAAAAAACCTGTCACTTTATAAGACTTTTATTCAAGTAATTTGCGATCAAAGTCGAAAAACTGGAGTTGGAAGAAATTTTATTTCAATAGATTTTCATTTATTTTGGTTGATTCGGACAAAAAACATTGCAGGTATGCTTAATATTGCCTGTCAGCACGGTTTGCATAGGAAATTTACGAAAAAAATACCATAAAATATTTTGTTTTTTTTTTGTTCTTGTTTTTTTTATTATTTGAATTTTAAATTATTTTATTATCGAATTTACTTACAAAACATGAAGAAGTAATTAATTTAAAGAAAAAAAAATAAAAAAAGTCTGAAAATTAAATGACTTTATTTTTTTATTTTTTCGTGAATTTCTAATGCAGATCCTACTGACAGATGATTTTAAGCCGATCCGCAATGTTTTTTGTCCGAATCGACCAAAATAAATGAAAATCGATTGAAATAAAATTTCTTCCAACTCCAGTTTTTCGACTTTGATCGCAAATTACTTGAATAAAAGTCGCATAAAGTGACAGGTTTTTTGTATTATTCTGAAGAATGAGGCTTTGGGAAAGTTTTTGAAATCAATAAAAAGTCCTTCAGACCACTACTTATTTTTTTCCCCATACTAACTATTTTAGTGATGTTTTTACGAAAACAAAATTTTTGGACTTTGGATCATAATTGCGGTATCTTTTAAAAGTCCATAGCTGATCATTATTTTTTTGGTGATAGATAATTTATCTGAGACTCTAAAGAATAAAAAAATGAGCTGAAAAGACGAAAGAAAAAAAAGTTACAAAATAAAATCGAATGCTAGGTAATTTTTTTCAAAAAACCCTTAAAAGCCTCATAACTTCTAAACGACAAAAAATGGCTGAACATACATGGGGGTGATTCGGGTAGCCCTCGGTGTCAGCTATCTAGATTTTCTCGCTTGACGTCTATGTTTGGGCCACCCTGTATTATACTTATCAAGATAATTATCAACCTATATTTATCTTGATAATTATCAAACATAATAAAATTATCACTTCGAACCCTGATTTATCGCACCCTGTATAGCAGAACCGCACAAATACGAGTAAGAGCACGTAGGATTGACCTGCAAGGTTATTCAGACAGGTTCTAATGTTTCCTACTTTTTTGCTGCAAACGTGTTTAATTTTATTCAAAGTTACAACTGAACTTTGTATCTAAATAAATCGATGGTAAAGGTGGGCAAAAAACCGACTGCAGTTCCCACTTACTGACAGCTTGTACCTATGTCCATTTGTCTTTCCACTGGGTAACTCTGAAAGCCTTATGCCCGTTTTCACCAACCACCCCTGATTTTAAAAGACCTTTTAACAAAAAAATATCTGCACCACTGCAAGTCTAGTGGTCATGAATGAAGGACCATATACGAACTCAACTCACAAGCGTTGCGAAAGTACGCAACGGATTTTGATGCGGTTTTCACCTACAGTTTTCATTACTATTTTGCACCTGTGCAAGTTATTTTTAAAGCGTTTTTTTTTTATAATTAACTACTTAGCAACTTTGGCGTGGCAGGGCAACATTTAATTTTGGTTTTTAGGGTCGCTATGCCAGCCAGAATGAATGAAGTGGTTTCATACCTAAGTGGCGGCTGTCCGTCTGTGACGAGCCTGTAGAGGGGCGAGTGGGGGTCCACGTGGAGTGACTGCACGAATTCATCGAACTGAAAGGAGAAACAAACAAAACATTAAACAAGCTCAAATAGCATAAGTTGGACTTGGATTAGGTGACCGCCGTGACCGTAGTAGCAATAAAATATATGAGATTCTGAGCGCTTTAGTGCTTCGGAAGGCACTTGTTTAAAGCTAGGCGTCCATTAGCGGAGGATCGGGCCGGGGCGGGCCGAAACTTAAAAATCGCCAGTCTTACCTAAGTCGTGTCAGAGGCCCTTTGGGCGGCCTAAAAACTCTGGCACAAGGGGTAGAGACTACCTTATACAATTACCTACATATTTTACCTAATTTTAAGGCTATCGCGGATTGACGACTTTTAAGGTTTCTAAACTAAAGAATGACAAATGCAACCCTTGTTGTCATTCTTTAGTTTTTTGAAAATAGACATAAATATATGTATAGTGAGGGCCACCCCTGCACGGGCATACCTAAAGATATGTACCTACACCAAGGCACCAAGTTGTGATATAAAGACTTTTCGATCACTCATATCAATTACAATATTATTTAGAATCTCAATAAAAAGATATCACGTATTCACGATACCTACCTAAACATATTGCACACGCACGCGCACGAAGATTGTAAAAACTCAGCTATAGGCTTGCAAAGAAAACGTAATTTGACACATGCATTACGAACACACCGTTCATCAACAATACATTAGTGAATCAAGGCCTCTACCTGCCACAAAACAAAAAGACTAAAAGGACCATTTAAACCTTCTTCTTCATGTAGCACGAAACAAGATAAATAAAGTAGGCCCAGTGACCTTATTCAAAAATCTGCAGTTGCCAGTTGCTAATCCTCAAAACCGGTTTGTTTGCGAGAAAATTAAAATTAAAATCTTTTTTATTTAAGTATTGTAAATTAGTAATAATAGTTTTTTTTTTACAATAAGCACACAGGGCGCCTTAGCTCTACTTAAAAATCTCGTTGTAACGTAAGCATGTTTTTGTAAGATGGAAATTGTTTAAATACCACTTTATAAAATGTGCTGTAAAACGGAGACAAATTTTTACTAGCAGTAGAAAATAATACCTACTTAGTACGTAGGTAACTGAATTTCTGAACTCTTCTAATTTATACAACGAATGATGCGTTGACGAGGTCGCCCAAAATCATCACTAATGTTCAGAAAAAACCGCTAAGTACACGAAAAACCTACTATTTATCTTGCAAAAAATCTCAGGATGTAAGTAATTTTGATACGAGGTTCCTATTTATATAACTTGAACATGCAAAGAGGGACTTTAAATTGCATAGGTAATGAATGATAAAGTTAGTTTAACTTTTAACTACAGTTAAGTAATTGTATTTAATTAAATAAACGCAAGTTTTGATATTTAACCACACGTGTTTCTCGTCAAGGAAGTAAGTAATAACAATAATGAAGACAAATTATCCCGACTTACGAATATTTCGGTTCAAGGCCGGGCGATACATAAACTTTATGGTTTTACATCCTTCATCATACACCCACACAACTGAGAGTAGGCTGAGATGGTTTGGGCACGTAAAGCGGAAGCCATCTGACTACATAAGTAACGAGGCACTGCGTCTATCAATACCCAGGCGGAGATCCAGGGGAAGACCGAAAACCAGCCCCTGCAGGGCCTGCCTGCACTGACTGCATCGATAACATTTTTATCCCGCTATCGGGTCAGAGTTTAGTCAGCATCATCGTTACCATCAGCCTGTTGACACCCACTGCTGAGTAAAGGCCTCTTCATGCTCACGCCACCGCTCTCAAGGGGGTCTACGGTCTACCGGCTAAGACGAAGCCGATTACCATTGGCGAAAATCGAAGTTCGATTTTTGAAAAATCTACTGCCACCCAGTTCATTTTACTGCTAACCAGTAAATTTTTCATAAATCGAACTTCAATTTTCGCCAATGGTAATCGGCTTCGTTTTAGCCGGTAGACCCCCTGTGCCACAATCACTGCATTCCGGCTACTTGGGCTATGTCATCGAACCATCTCAATTTTTTGTTGCTTCACAGCATCACACGAAGCATTTGCTTTGGATTTGGATCTGGGCAGGCCACATAGCCAGAATACATAAGAACCTCTGGACCAGGCGGGTCATAGAATGGAGACCGTGACAAAATACCAGGGCCCTTATTCTGTACACAATTGTGCCAAAATCGGCTCCCGGTTGACGGTTTTAAAACTCTAATTTTTAATTCGAGTCCACGGAATGACAGTTGCTAGTATGGTACTGTACTGACAGATAAAGCCTTTGTAACAACTGTCATTCCGTGGATTCGAATTAAAAATTAGAGTTTAGTTACGATTGATTAATGCTGTCGGTCCAATATTATGAGTCTAAATTCTAGAAGATTAGTTCGCTGGTTGTAGGAGAACAACGAAAAAAATCCCGGTTTTGTCCTTCTACCTGGGACGCCATTGATACGCCATTGTGTTACAGGCTAAGGCCCCTGGGCCCTGAGTCTGTAACACAATGGTCCCAAAATTGGCTCCCAGTTGACGGCTTCATTACTTATCGAACCCTTAGTTAGTTCTGCACGTATTGATTTGCCTTTCCTGTTGTAGGCGGACTAAGCTGTCATAATGGTATAGGTGCTGGGCAATGTCCCGGCACTGCAGCACAGACCGAGTGGTCACTTCCCCCATCTAGTGTGAGTGAAGGTGCCACTGACTGAACGCTCATTACGTAGATAAGAACTATAAAAATCATAGTGCCGCAGCAGGTCGGTTTCAAATCAGCGTAATTTGCTGTCGATCATACATTAGCTACCTACCAATATTACTTGAAATCAATAATTTTGTTGATTTGTTTTTAATAAATCCTGTAACAATAGACAAGAGGCATTGTGTAGTAAACCGGATAGCCGTAGTAAAGTATGTAATTTTACTAATCATGAAGATGTTTTGACCAGTCAATAAAGAACTACGCCCCAGTTCCCTTGGTATAACCACCAGAGGTCGCATAGGGGGACCAGCATAAGTTGAGCTATGTTTGAAGAGTAAAAGTGTTCTTGGTCGAGGGTCAAAAGATGTGGTAGCTCTTGCGGTTTAGAGAAGTTGTTCCGACCTTGATTGGACCGGTTAAAATTTTACTTGATCATTGAATTTGATGTTTATTTAAACGTTTCAAACCTTACTATTACCACATGCTTATACGGAAACTTTTGATTTGTAAGCCAAACAACATCTACGTCTCTAAACCATCTCTAAAAGTAAGTACTTCAGGGCAAAAAAGATGGGAAATAATATGCCAAATTACCGACTTGACTAGTGAAAAGATACACTGTTATTAAGCTACTGCACTGATACCGAGTGATCTGCTGCTGTCTGAGGAGTTCCGTTCTCCATCTCCGAAGTTCTTCATCAGATCTTTAATAATTTAATGGGACCATTTCAAACAAAAAAAAAAATCATCACAATCGATCCACAGAGAAAAAAAATCGTGCTAAAAAACATAAAAAAATACGGTTCGGTTCCTCCTTCTTTTTTGAAGTCTGTTAAAAACAAAACAACTATTTATTGCATCTGTGTTCAAGCGGAAAAAATAAAATCTATGGTATCAATGACTAAAGAGGTTTCTTTCTTGGACCTCGTTCATCTGTATCGACACAAATCACATCTAACGCAACCTCCTTTTGATATATATTTTTAATACATTTAATTATTAAAAGAGGTCCCGACCTCAACACTCATAAATTAAGAAAAAACCTACCAGCCAGATAAAAAACACGTATGCCGCTGATGCACCGACTTGATCGAAGATATTACCTATCGTGACTCAATGTTAAGGCTGTGCATTGACCAATCCTCAAAAGGTCTGTTATTTTAATGATTTAATTATTTTATTTATTGCTGTTGTGAATATTGCAAACACACTTGAATAAACTATCATCATGGGCGGATAAATACGTACTAACACTATGGATACGACCGGAATAAAAAAGTTTGATTCTTAATTTGTAAATCTAAAAGTTACAATATTGAACTGTAAGATTTACACGATTTACACTATAACAATGGAACATCAATCATCAATAATCAGTACTTTAATGTCGTTCAAAACGGGACCAAAACCCGGCGCAGCCGCCACGAGCCCAAAAAGAAAAGTCTCAAAGAAGAAATTCGCTCATTACGAGTTCCCCGAAAAGGCAAGGCACTGCCGGGCGTCGAACCCGGGACGTTTACGCAAGACGTCCCGGGGTACAGTTAGCAGGGAACCTGTTTGAGGATCTGACGGCGACGCGCGACGGTGCGGTCTGCTGGTGGCCGTGGACTGTTGGCGAAACAAGTGGGGAAATGGTCGTTTTATTTGAAATTACGCTAGGTATGGGAGGCTACCTGGGGGCAAATTCTCGGCAATCTCGAATGTGACTTCTTATAAGGTTTTCTTCGTAGAATCTCGAATGGGGGCCAGAGTCAGTAACGCAATAGTGCCAAAATGGGCTCCCAGTTGACGGCTTCAAGATAAAAAAATGCTGTCAAACTCCCTCCTTGAAGTCCCGCTCATCAAACACATCACAAAAAATTGTCGCATTAAACCATCATTTTTGAACGAGTACTGGAACGATCCGGCGTTTGTATGTAGGTATGTATGAATGTTTATCCGACGATAACTTGAGTATCGTTTATCGGATCGTCATAAAATTTGGTAGGCGAGTAAATGAGTTTTTTTTTTAAAGTTCGAACATTAGCCGAATCGGTCGAGATATAAGGTCGACTTCACTGTTCGGGGCGAACTGTTGGGTAACTCACGCTGCTGCATCCCACACTCAATAACCACCGTCGTACCCGACTGTACTCAGACTGCAGGTTATTTCACAACATCCCATTAATTTATGCTGAGCCTGATTGACTGTTAACAGCTGTAGCGCTTTTTAATGCACCGTTATAATGCTCAATGCTGGTGGCGGCTTCGGGATTGATACGGGAAGCTACTCATTCCCAAAATCCTGCTGGCTTTAGTAAAAGAACTTCTGGACGCAGTATAAAAATGGCGTGTCGATGGCGTTCAAGAAGGACAAAACCGGGGTTTCTTCGTTTTTCTCCTACAAGCAGCGAACTACGAGTAATCCTCTAGAATTAGAATCAGAATATTCTTTGCTGTACTACCAAAACTTTAAAAGGACCGACAACATTAATACATCGTAATTGAAGCCGTCAACTGGGAGCCCATTTTGGCACCATTGCGTTACAGACAGCCCCTGATACAGTGGCACCCTCAGTCAAGCCAAATTCGTTTTTTTTTTTCAGAAAATTTCGTCCGTTTAGCACACTTTTTACGTTCAAGCGGAGATATTCTGGCATGAGTAAATCTCCCGGAATATGAGCAAGGTCGATCAAATAGGTACACCTCAACCTCATAGCAATCAATCATCGATCAAATGAACGAGCTTTCTCTTGGGAATTTTCGTCTTCCGAGTTCCGACTGACTGCAAGCGATCAGGTAAGTTCCAGCTAAGTGTCAAGCAAGAGAGAGGCCGGTTGCATTCTGGGGTGGTTTGTGTTTCAAATACAAAGAGTGGTTTGTGTTTCAATGGATGTCTGAACATCTTAACAATTTCAACATAATTATAGCTTTATTCCTCAAACATGTCAACTTCTAAATGTGACTTCTAACGTTCTACGAATTAAGGCTAGGGTCCACTAGAGGCGGACCGGGCCGGGGCGCATCGCAAGATCGCAACGCATAAATCCGCCTGCCTGTATTTAATAAATAAATACTATTTATATGAAACAGCGTCCACTAGCGGCGGATCGGGGCGGGGCGGGCCGCAGCGCAATAGACCCGCCCGACCCGATCCGCCGCTAATGGACGCCCAGCTTTAAAAACGCAATTTAATTTTCCATACGATATACTTCTATTTCTTCTATACAACGTGTTACAAAAGGTCCTTACCTAACTTTTCTTTCAGGGTGTAACCATTAACTGGTCAACCATTAACATAACGAAAGCACATCGCTCGTTTGCGAGTTTAGTTCTGTAAATCTTACGTACGGTCAGCCACAGACTAGGATACCCCATGGTAGCTCTTACCGCGCGCGGCATAAGGGCTCCAATCGAACAAAAAGGGGTATCCTAGCGTGTGGCTGACTTTACGTGAAACCCTTAGTTATTATAATATATAACGAATTTTGCGATTTACCCACCTCGTTATGTGTTTTAGGTACACGCGATAGCACGTAGACGCTTACACTTTCGTTGCAAAGTCGTCCGTAACGTAAGAGAATAGAGTGCACGCGTGTAACCGTCTACTTGCTGTCGAGTGTACATAATACAGTTTACAGTTACAAGCGAGCCACGCACGAGTCGTGGGCTTCGGCAAGATCCGATAAAAGTGGCCGCACAAGCTTTTTTGGAACCTTTTTTTACAATGTGGGTTACGAAATTCCTTAGGTACTCTCTCCCTCGGTTTTTTTAAGGCCCCAAGGCAAAAAAAAGTGTGTAAGGAACAACTCGTGAGAAAAGCCAAGCAGAAAATATGCCACTTACTTGAAATGAATTTTTTTATGTTAGACCTTTGCCCGCGACTTCTTCGGCGTAGACTTTTGTTTTCGTGTTCGGGCGGAGACAAACCAAACAAATCAAAGATCATAAAAATAAGTCCTGGTTCAATAAAGAGTCTATCACAAGTTGTGGATTCACAACTTACAAGTCCACAAGATCATTTTCACAAGTTCTTGTATTAGCAAGACTTGTGGGCACTGATTGCCAACCTCCGATAGGAGATGAGATGGCACACAAAGACGAAAGAACCGCATTGCAATTAAAGCAAGACAATTTGCCAAAAGAGACAAAGGAAAGTAAGCAAAACAACAATAATTTTATCACGCATGCAGACAGATTCGCTTTCTCAAAAGATGAAGGATAGCCTACCAGTGGCGTAGATAGGTAACCAAGGGCACTGTGGCAAAAAACAAACTGGGGCCCCACAACTTAACTGTTTAGGTTATATCAAGTCAAAATATAATAGAGGTATATAAAAGTACTATTGAATACTTAAAGGGCCCTTAAAAAAACAGTCTAAAACGGAGAAATTAACTCTTGAATGTTTCCTTAGGTAATTTTTAGCTCGTCCCGGGGCCCCCTGAACTTGGGGGCCCCGGGACATTGCCCCTCCTTGCCCCTATGTAGCTACGCCACTGTAGCCTACCAAGGGGGCCATAACTAAAGTTTCACGTTCGTAAGATTTACATTTACAAAACTTAACTCGCAAACGAGCGATGTGCTTTAGGAATGTTAATGGCTAGTTTAACATGGTTTGCTTTTGTTTGTTATGTAATCCACTTGGGTTTTAGTTCCCAGTCCTCCACCCACCACATCGCCCACAACAAAAAGGGGTATCCTAGCGTGTGGCTAAATTTAGCGTTTCTTCCCATCTAGGTACATCCTACCAATAATGTAATAATACATTATGGTAAGCGAACGTGGGAAAACATGTTACCCACGTTACCTGATATATTATTTATTGCATTATCTGATGAAACATTAGAAAAAATATGTAGGTAATAAGCCACAACATTCAAACTCAAACTCAAATGTTTTTATTCAGTATTCAATCAATATTGTAAAAACATTTTGAACATTATAAATGAATGAATACGGCAAACCTTGTAAGGTTTTCGTCCGCCGATCAATGTAAACTTTGGTAACTTAAAATTATGAAATAATAAAAAATAAAAAAATAACCTACAGCGTTGCTTAATTCTGGGCCAAACAATTTAGACTAAACGGTCTGCCATCAAAAAACGCTAAAAAGAATAATTTATTTAATATGAACTGGATAGGTCTGTCTGAGTTAACCATATTTATGGTTGTTTACCCCATCCAATAAGCTATATTTTACTTCTAATGAGTAGTTGTTTATTGGTATTTAGGTATAAATTGAGAACTTCCCAACTGAATGGAATCTCATGTCATGAAGTCGTGCTGCGTGACTCCCTAAACTAAACTAAACTCATAAACAAGAGCGAAGCAGCGGTCGAAAATTGTACATGAAAATTTAGTCGATAGTATGTCTGTGGGCCTCACTCAAGGCAGTTTTTGATTAATATTTTAAGAAAAAGCCATTTCTATTTCACGCACTGCGCTTGTGCGCGATGAAATCAGTTTTTTTTACAGTTTTCATCCCATCGAAGCTTTTATCTGCTGGCTTGGCATAGTGCCATACCTACTTGGATCACTCATTTGATCTAGGTACATTAGACAGATTTACGAGTAGTAGCTCAATGCAGACTTTCTGCAAAATGTCTACTAAAAAAATTCTAACAACTTTACGCACTATGCCAATTTTCTCAAATTTCAGTACTAGAGTTCGCGGCATGCCGACAGTCGCATAAAGCCTATTTAATTCTTTCAAATGTAGATCGCAATATGCCAAACAACTTTTATTCTACGACTTTGGTAAAGGGCAGGTTGGTTTAAAAAAAAAGTTTTTTCACGTTATTTGCGTCTCTTATTATCAAATAAGAGCAGGGAGGTTACCCTTGACGCTATTGGGATCAAATTGAAAAAGTTTTAAAATTAATTTCTGTTTGAATTCGCATAGTAATGCTTTGATTTTAAATACTTTGTAATGTTTATTCAAAGGTAAGGCTGTTTTATTCAATAAAAACACAAAATGCGGCTTAATTTGTAAAATATTAAATTTTGTAAATTGCGCCATATTGCGGCCGTATTGGAAAAATGCGTCAAGGGTAGAGGGGCTGGGGAGGCTGAAAAGGTGGTAGAGAGGGGAGGGGCACAAGATAGCGCCGCGCAGGTAGAGCTGAAAAGGAAACGTTAAGAGGGAACGCGGGTAACCTCAACTCCATACAAAAGGGGAGACCTGTTTCCTCCCTGGATAATTATTTTAGAAAATATATGTTTATGCCATTAAATCTATATTTACCTCTGCCATGTCCCTATGTCTTCTTTTTTTATTATTTTAATTATTTAAATAAAAAAATAAAAGTAAGATGTAGCCTGTACAATTGAATTGTTTTTTTTTAAATAAATTTTATTAAAATAATAAAAAAAGGAAAACATAGGGACATGGCAGAGGTACATATAAATTGAATGGCATAAACATATTTTTTCTAAAATAATTATCCAGGGAGGAAACAGGTCTCCATTTTGTATTTTTTGTATGTAGCAGCCGGCTAACCGCGTTCCGTCTTAAGTACAGGGTGTTGTTTTGTAAAGTTACACCCGGCTCAGTGTGATTATTTACACGACACTAAAGCCAGAAAAAATCGTTACTCAAACTATCGTCCCTGACTCGGGTGTTACTGACCAAAACAACACCCTGTATAAATATTTGAAAAGTCGTAGAACAAAAGTGGTTGGAAATCACATTTGGAAGTTGACGTGAGTGAAGTCACTCACACGTTACAGATTTAAGACGGAACGCGGGTAGCCGGCTGCTCCATACAAAAAATACAAAAAGGGAGACCTGTTTCCTCCCTGGATAATTATTTTAGAAAATATATGTTTATGCCATTCAATTTATATGTTTGTACCTTTGCCATGCCTTTAATAAAATTTATTTCAATAATTAAAATAATAAAAAAGGAAAACATAGGGACATGGCAGAGGTAAATATAGATCGAATGGCATAAACAATTTTTTTCTAAAACAATTATCCAGGGAGGAAACAGGTCCCACTTTTGTATGGAGTTGAGGTTACCCGCATTCCCTCTTAATGCACAGTGCAACCACAACCACCTACAAGGTGAAATCATGATTTGCATAGCATTTGCATTTCTTTATTTAACTATCTTATCCGTCACTATAAACAGAATTAAACAGATGGCAGTTGTCTAAATAAAACAATCTAAAGCAAGTATTCAAGCAATATTCTTTAAAGAATACGGCCAGCGACACTAGGATACCCCACTGCAGCACTCTCGTCGTAATAGCGACATTTGTACCGATTCTACAGGGTGCACTCTAAGTCGATAGCGGAACTTTAGGGAGGCTGTCTGCTGATCAATACAAACAACTTATACTAGGTGGCGAAAAAAATGGAGCTAAATAAATATCAGCTGTTTCATACATTTGACGCAGTACTGAGTCGACCTTTTGTATGGAACAGCTGATAATTTTTTAGCTCCATTTTTTTCGCCTCCTAGTACAAGTTGTTTGTATTGATCAGAAGACAGCCTACTTAAAGTTCCGCTATCGACTTAGGGTGGTATAACCCGTGTCATTAAAGAAAACATTTAGGATGAACTTCAAAACACTCACCCTCTCGCTCTAATTAATACAGTCAAAGCGAGACAACGCTAGGTTTTTAACTCCGTCCTAAATGTTTTCTTTAATGACATGGGTTATATTCATTAACGATATTTAAACTCAGTTCAAACTAGAACGCTACTTAAACTCTGTTTAAACTCAGTTCAAACTAGAAAGCTCCTTGAACTCTGTTTAAACTCAGTTTAAGTAGAGTTTAGTAGTGTCGACTGTCGATAAAACAGTGCATATTTTGATTTGAATATCCCTCCCTTCATATCAAAACATGCACTGCTTTATCGACAGTCTGAACTCTGTTTAAACTGAGTTTAAGTAGCGTTCTAAAACACCACCCTTAGAGTGCACCCTGTAGAATGTGCACACGCCAAAAGTCCGTCGTTTGCTTGTCAGTTTAGCGGGATGAACGAATACGCGAAGAACGCTATTTCGTTCATTCAATTCACATCACTTATCGGCATTTTGAAAAATATGTATCCTAGCCTGTCGCTTATAATCAGTGATCGAATAATCGGATGCATATTTACCTAAAGTTGAGGTGTTGGCTGTTATGGAATGCACTTTTGTATCGAAAAAATCCCGGGATTCCGGAATCGACGAATACAGTGTTTTGGTTATAGAATTAAGTCGGGTGAATACAGATACTTGCGTTCAGGTGTTTGCTAATATGGAATGCACTTTTGTATCGATCGTAAAAACTTACACGCTAAATAAGTCGTCTCCATGCTACGTATGCGATTAGTTTTGCATTCCCGAATTTTCTGAAATCCCGGGATTTATATTTAAAAAATATGTTTTAAGAAGCCGCTTCCATAATTTCTGAGCCAAAAATTAACTTTAGGTAAATATGCATCCGATTATTCGATCACTGCTTATAATACAACACGATTCCTATTGGCATCTCTTTACTTCCCGGTAAGTAATCCAATATAACTTCTAACCCCCAAATGGTCGGTAGAACTATTGTCTTATGAATTTAATTTTAATTCTGTTCGCTGCTAAGACTAACAAGGGTACCCCAATAACATGGAACAATGTTATAAGACCCAAAAATAAATAAATTGATCTTTATTGCTATTTTTACAGAAACTCGTCCTGTTGACCTATACCCTGCCCTGCAAAAAGAACCTTGCAATATGTTGTATTCGACATCTCTCGTCTGTCTAGCGATGGATTCCGGCCTTGAGAGGGCTTCCGCCAAACCTTGGGACGAGTCTTAGGTAATTCACACTAAGGTAGGTAGGTAACTATCGCTTATTGGCACATTATGTCCGATATGATTAGAGTGTCGAGCACAAAACTTGCGTTTACGTGTTTAGGGCCGATCAAGGGTCACGGAGATGCCTCCGATGCGGATGACGTCCGCATGACGTCATCTTGCAAGTGACGGACTTAAAACACAAATGGCCTGGCGACTTTGTGTTAAAAGTCTTCTAATAATAGACAATTAAGAGATCAAGACACAGTTGAGACAGACTGCATCCTCCAATGTGTGATTGGAGGATGCAGTCTGTCTCAACTCTCAATACAACTAAAATAACGAACACATACAAACAAGAAGTTTGTATGTATTTATGCATGTTCGATTGGCGCCCTTATGCCGCGCGTGGTAAGAGCTAGGTACTAATGGGGTATCCCAGACTGTGGCCGACCGTACGAGTATGTTCGTTCGACGATAAGTCGAGTATCGTTGATTGGATCGTCATGAAATTTGTTAGGCAAGTACCTACCTAAATGAGACAAAAAAAAATGTAAAAAAAAACGAAAATAGCACAATCGGTCAAGGGGTTTCCGAGGGGTTGTAACTTGTAAAGTACATCGAGATTTAACAGTTCGATCGGGGCGAATATATCTTTCTACTGCTCTATTGCTCCTATACAAGGTGTTGTTTTGTGAAGTGATACCCCACTCAGGGGTGATTAATTAAACGAAAATTCATTCAACTGTGGCCTCCTTTACTTTTCTTGCGGCCGCACTGGCGCGTCATTTTAGTTAGAACAACTTGAACCAGGTAAAAAAATATTTTTTGAAAAATTAAATCTTGTTTTTAGTTTCCAGTGTTACTCAAACTATCGTCCCTGGAAGGGTGTCGCTGACCAAAACAAAACCATGATGTATGTGCATTTGCGCCAAAGAAATAGGCTATTACCGACGCATAAGCGGTTAGCGGTGAGTGACGATTTAAAAGTCGTTTTCACGAATCCGGGAAGGAAAGCGAGAAACCGCAGGAAATCAACATTTACTGATGGAGTGCATTAAACAATACATCTACGCTTAGGCCCGTAATATCAATCACAGTTTAAACTCAGACCATACATTAAACCTCGCATTTTGTATGAAAATTAATCGACAGAAAGGGTTTAACCAGTGGCGTAGCTAGGTAACCAGGGGCCCTGGGGCGAAAAACGAACTGGGGCCCCAACTAAACTGTTTAGGTTTTATAAAAAAAAAACTATGGAATACTTTAACTGAAAATGTAAGTCAAAAACGGAGAAATTAACCCTTGAATGTTTCCTTGAATAATAATTTCATCACTTTATTTGTTCTAAGTAAAAGAAACGCGCGCAGCGCGCCCGATAATTCACCGATTTTAGCTTTTTTATAAGCCACGGCAAGGAGCATATCTACCTATTAGATACTATCATCCCTCACCGAGGGCCTAAAACACGCACTAAAAAATACCGCTGTTATCCTTAAATATCGTAATCGAGATATAAGGACAAAGTGATCCATGTTTGATACATTTGTACTAACGCGCGCCCGAAAATTCACCTATCTATTCTATTCACCAAAATATACAACCGCAGTCTGCTTTGCAATAGAGTAAACGCGCGCTATAAAATTCACCAGTTTTACCCTTTTTTCAAGCCGCGTGTGGAGCGATATTGACATCCCTGATCAAGATTTTCTT
The DNA here is from genome assembly GCA_949319315.1 of Zelleria hepariella. Classification (NCBI taxonomy): domain Eukaryota; kingdom Metazoa; phylum Arthropoda; class Insecta; order Lepidoptera; family Yponomeutidae; genus Zelleria; species Zelleria hepariella. Next base: position 4,203,050 of record OX439379.1, on the reverse strand, counting down.
TACAAATACGGGGTGAAATGCGCGCGCAGCGCGCACGAAAAATCACCTATTTTATTGTACAGAAATAAACATGGGTCCTAAGGGGCCCCCTGAGCTTGGGGGCCCTGGGACATTGCCCCTCCTTGCCCCTATGTAGCTAGCTACACCAGTGGTTTAATTAAACTAGCTTTTTTTGTATAAACTGTGATTGATATTACGGGCCTCAGAAGCATAGAGCGCGGTCGAAAATCACAAAACAAGTATTGAGCGTAGCAGCTGTTTTGGGTATTTCACAGTTTTATTGGAAACGACTCCGTATGGACAAGAAACTGGCAGCAACACACTAGGGATGTGGTAGCTCTCAAAGCGCGGCATTAGTGCGTCAATGATATTCGATGAAGGCTTGAAAAAGGGGGGATGTTATAAGTTTGAAGTGTGTATCTAGCTTTGTGTGTCTATCTGTGCTATCGTATCACCACAGCACGTCAGACTGTACACTTATTGTAGTCAGTCTCCCCTGACGTAACCGAGTAGAGTGCTAGAGTGTAGGCGTCGACGTGCTGTCGTGTGAACTCGTGTGTACCTAGCTCCCAAATGGGTTAACCGTGGCGGTAAAATTTTCGTTTTTTTTAAGCTAAACTGAGATATTTTTGTTCAGCGATTTTTCGTTACTGCAATAACATAGTATTTTTTTCATTATTGTTAAACAACAATAATTATTCACCCGATTATGTGTTCTGGTCTACGAAGCAGTGGCACTGCCCAAAAAACTTGTTGATTCGTTTTTTTTTAATGGTATGAATAGTGACTTGATCGAGTGTTCTTAGCTAGATTTCGTCAAAATCGGTTTAGCCGTTTATGATATATTTTAATTTGAAATGAAAATGTCGGGGGTTTTTTATTTGGAAGAAGCTCACCTGTTGAACGACTACTTCTAGGGGTTGCCCAGTCTGTATTTCCTCCGAAGGCCTTCTCGTAGGACGGACAGCGTATTCTCTCTCTCCAATGATCTGTAACAAACAAAGTAGTTTATAGTTTTATAAACGATTTCGTTGATTTTGGTGTCAATCGTTTTTGTCACGTTTTTGTAGATTTTTATCTCAGCCAAAGATTTTTCCTTTTTTTTTTTAATTAAAAAGGTCAGCACCAGTGTATACACACATCCAAAAAATAAATTACCCTTAGAGCGGGCCACAAAGAACATACGAATAATTAGAGGCTTTGCTTCCTTATACCAGGGTGACCAGATTAGGCGAAATGTCGCCATTTAGGCTACCTCAGGGGGTCAAACGGCGACCATTAAATCCGATCGGCGACCAGTAGCCATTTAGGCTACCTAAAAAATGGGAACTGGCGATTTAGGATATCTCAGGATTATTTCGCATTTATTTAGGCGGTTTAGGCTATTATCGCAAATTTATTGCACCATTCCTTGATTATTCCTTAAAATGCGAAACGTAATATGCACGTGACGGAGAACTTTTGCGGGAAGGCATTATTTTAATTGGAGACCGAATAAAAAAGAACAAATGCAAATTATTAGATTTTTTTTATTTTTATTTGATGTTGGCTGTCTTTTTTTATTTTGGGCTTAATTTGGGCTTCTAAGCTCCAAAAGTTAGGCGAATTAGGCTAAATAGACTAGAAAAAAAATTAGGCGATTTAGCCTACACGGAAGACAAAATTGGGCGAATCGAGTTAGCTAAAATCTGGTCACCCTGCCATAGACCGGGGAGGCAAAACTGTTAACGAAAAAATGCTGCGCGCCCGCGCCCCATCTCTTGTGTTATGTTTTGATTTGAAATGCGACGTCTTATTTCCTAGGGCTTATTATGATACAAAGAAGCTGCATAGAAAATGTAATTAAGTACAATGCAAGTGTCGCCAGGGCAAGCTTCATAAACAGTATTGCATTAAAATAACGGGCCATAAATCAATATTATTGGTAATTTAAAGGACGTTAATTGCGTTCTCTGTCGGCATTTAAGGGTTATTGATGGATGAAAGATGGGACATAAAATAAACCTTCGCAGGTACTTTGTCATATTAGGCGACATCAAGCTTACGATTATTAGAACCCAAGTTGATAAAGGTTTTCACAGTGCGCTCGGACGGACCGAGTCAACTAAAATGTCTGCTAAGATGCTACTTGCTCGAATCAAGTACACCGGCCATTTTGGTGCATTCTAATGAAAACGTTCAATCAGAAGTACAATCTTAGTTGTCATTTTTGTAAACTCGTCCGAGCGTAGGTACAGTCGGCCCCAGTCTCAGATACCCCTTTTTGTTCGATTGGCGCCCTTATGCCGCGCGCGATAAGAGCTGCCATGGGGTATCTGAGATTGTGGCCGACCGTACTAAGGTCAAATCATCAAGAGATGGGCTGGTAGGTATTAGGTTTTATCCTTGTTCGAAGGGGGTTACAGAACAAAAGTTTATTTTTTTACTAAAGAGGTCTTGACTCAGAAACGACTGAGATTCGAAACACTTGCAAAATCGCATGAAAAATCGATGATCTTGCTGAGCCCGAAACGGTGAATTGGCAACTAATAAATAAACTTGGCAACATAGTGAATTCTACGTTTTCGCGAGCGGCTTCTGCAAGAAAGCCAGTTTGAAAACCTGGGCCCTTAGCCTGTAACGCAATGGCGTGTCAATGGCGTCCCGGCAGAAGGACAAAACCGGGCTCTCCTCGTTTTTCTCCTACAACCAGAGAACTAATCCTCTAGAATTAGAATCAAAATATTCTTTGCTGTACTACAAAAACATTAAAAGGACAGACAGCGTTAGCAAATCGTAATTGAAGTCGTCACCTGACAGCCCATTTTGGCACCATTGTGTTACAGGCTAAGGGCACTGGAACACACTATATCAGTTAGCTTAAATTTTCACACAATGGAACGCGTTCGACATTTGACACGCACCCGCCCGCAGCGGGGGCGGATGCCATCCGTTCTAATTTAAAACTCAAACGATGAACCAATGGGAAAGTAGAAACAGTTGATCACAATTTCTTCTTTGAGACGTCTCCAGCACCTTATTTGCATAGTATTAGAGTTCAGATTTATTTGCGATTAAAATAATGTTTAGAGTTACAAAGCACCAATCAGCTTCCGGCAATGTTTGATGGTCCACTTTGGAAAGCAAAATGGCGGATGGTTGGTTGTATTCTCAAATGAATTTTATTGCGATTGTACTGTAATTTAATGTCTGAAATAAATAACGATAGGTACCTAATATCATAATATGACACCTAACCCTTTTATACGATTCTACGGCTATCCTACAGTGTCGCTGACCGTAGATATAATAGTTGGAAACTATCTTAAACATTGTAGTTTTAGTCCGACCGAAGCTTTTAAAAGTTTTTAGGGTTTCGTTCCTCAAAAGGAAAAAACGGAACCATTATTTATAGGATCACTTGTGTGTCTGAGTGTCTGTCTGCCCGTCTGACACACCACACCCAATTTTATTTGCTCCGATACCACTGAACCGATTGAGTTGCAATTTGGTACACGTATAATAAGTTAGTTCGGTGCGTAACGTAAATAAGGGCCAAAACTTTTGGGAGAAAAAAAAATAGGACTGTACCTATACAAACCCTATAAGAAGTCTCTGGTATTATAATTATAGTGACTAAAAAATAATTGTTTATTGTATGTCAGTACGGAACCCTTAGTGCGCGAGCCCGACTCGCACTTGTCCGGTTTTTTTATAGAGCGAAACTCATAGAAAATACATTTTAGCTAGACTTTATAAATAAACATAAAGAAGGGTCAATGCGCTCCACATTAATGAGCCATTTCTATTCGAGTTATTAAATTAATTCGAAGTAGACGAGGAAAAATCGTTGATAGGCAAGTACTTACAAAACGATGTTATTCAGAAATTGTACTTGTAAAGTATTTACCGCTAATAAATAAAAATTAAAAAAAACGCTATTTTACCGCTAATACCGCTATTTTATTAATAAGAGAGCTGCCGCCCGCCTCAAAAGACGTCAAGCGAGAAAATCTAGATAGCTGACACCGAGGGCTACCCGAATCACCCCCATGTATGTTCAGCCATTTTTTGTCGTTTAGAAGTTATGAGGCTTTTAAGGTTTTTTTTGAAAAAAATTACCTAGCATTCGATTTTATTTTGTCACTTTTTTTTCTTTCGTCTTTTCAGCAATTTTTTTTTGTGTTTAGAGTTTCAGATAAATTATCTATCACCAAAAAAATAATGATCAGCTATGGACTTTTAGAAGATACCGCAATTTTGATCCAAAGTCCAAAAATGTTGTTTTCGTGAAAACATCACTGAAATTGTTAGTGTGGGGAAAAAAATAAGTAGCGGTCTGAAGGACTTTTTATTGATTTCAAAAACTTTTTCAAAGCCTCATTCTTCAGAATAATACAAAAAACCTGTCATTTTATGGGACTTTTATTCAAGTAATTTGCGATCAAAGTCGAAAAACTGGAATTGGAAGAAATTTTATTTGAATCGATTTTCATTTATTTTGTTCGATTCGGACAAAAAATATTGCGGATCGGCTTAAAATCATCTGTCAGTAGGATTTGCATTAGAAATTCACGAAAAAAATTAAAAATAAAGTAATTTAATTTTCAGACCTTTTTTATTTTTTTTCTTTAAATTTATTTTTTTCTTCATGTTTTATAAGTAAATTCGATAATAAAATAATTTAAAATTCAAATAATAAAAAAAAGAACAAAAAAAAAACAAAATATTTTATGGTATTTTTTTTATTTTTTTCGTGAATTTCCTATGCAGACCGTGCTGACAGGCAATATTAAGCCTACCTGCAATGTTTTTTGTCCGAATCAACCAAAATAAATGAAAATCGATTGAAATAAAATTTCTTCCAACTCCAGTTTTTCGACTTTGATCGCAAATTACTTGAAGAAAAGTCCCATAAAGTGACAGGTTTTTTGTATTATTCTGAAGAATGAGGCTTTGGGAAAGTTTTTGAAATCAATAAAAAGTCCTTCAGACCTCTAACTATTTTTTCCCCATACTAACTATTTCAGTGATGTTTTCAAGAAAACAACATTTTTGGACTTTGGATCAAAATTGCGGTATTTTCTAAAAGTCCATAGCTGATCATTATTTTTTTGGTGATAGATAATTTATCTAAAACTCTAAAAAATAAAAAAAATTGCTGAAAAGACGAAATAAAAAAAAGTTACAAAATAAAATCGAATGCTAGGTAATTTTTTTCAAAAAAACCTTAATATCCTCATAACTTCTAAACGACAAAAAATGGCTGAACATACATGGGGGTGATTCGGGTAGCCCTCGGTGTCAGCTATCTAGATTTTCTCGCTTGACGTCTTTTGAGGCGGGCGGCAGCTCTCTTATTAATAAAATAGCATAATAAAATATGTTTGGGCCACCCTGTATAGGTAGGTAGGACACACGACAGCACGTCGACCCGTACACGCTAGCACTCTACTCGGATACGTTACGGGCGACTTATACAAAAGTGTTGTCTACACTGACGTGCTGTCGTGTGTATTTTATTATTATTTGTACAGCTGATCAACAAAGGTAACTAAAATAAGTAAAAAGGGCCTTTATTTACCTACCTAATCAATTCGTTAATTACTTTATTCTACACGAATGATGAAATCTACGTCTAGCATGAAATTACAGACAAAAGCAGAGTCTATAGCATCTTAGCCCGGCAGGTCAAAAAGCGGAGGTCTTGCAGCAGCCTTGGCGGTGCAATTTGCGGCAATCTGCCACTGGCTGGCTGAGCCCGCGCAGCCATTATAGCTAGCTACAATGTTGTGACTCCACATAAACGCACTACGTTGGGGCGCTTCCTTTCTTGTCCCTATCGTTTACTACTACAGGGTGAACTCTCTAGTCGATAGCGGTAGGCTGACTACTGATCAATACAAACAACTTGTACTAGGTGGCGACAAAAATGGAGCGAAAAAAATATCAGCTGTTTCATACATTTGGCGCAGTACTGGGTCGACCTTTTGTATCGAACAGCAGATATTTTTTTCCCTCCATTTTTTTTCGCCACCTAATACAAGTTGTTTGTATTGATCAGTAGATACTCGTAGCGCACTTAAAGTTCCGCTATCGACTTAGTGTGCACCCTGTATTAGTTCGCTCCGAACTGTGAACTCGCGACCCCATAGCTCGGCAACCCCTCGACCGATTTCGCTCATGTCATGCCTCATTTGCCATACAAAATTTGTGTGGCTCGACTGTATTACAAATGCACACTTAAAGCACAAGAAACGAACGGTCAGTAAATAAAAAGTATCCAGATATTCGAAAAGTCGTATATAACCCGTGCCATTAAAGAAAACATTTAGGATGGACTTGAAAACACTCGCCCTCTCGCTCTAATTAATACAGTTAAAGCGAGACAACGCTAGGTTTTTAACTCCGTCCTAAAATGACACAGGTTATAACAAAAGTTGTTGAAAATTATATTTAGAAGTTGAAATGTTTCAGGAATAAAGCTATTTAAAATTTCCTTTATAACGTTCAGCACCTACTGTGACAAACATAGACAAGGATCTCGGACCAAGAGTACCTATTTTATATTTTTAACACCCCAAAGAAACCTAATCATGATCAGGGCCCTTAGCCTGTAACACAATGGTGCCAAAATGGGCTGTCAGGTGACGACTTCAATTAAGATTTACTAACGCTGTCTGTCCTTTTAATGTTTTTGTAGTACAGCAAAGAATATTTTGATTCTAATTCTAGAGGATTAGGATCATTCTTTGAGAGGTCGATTTTTTTGGTCACACCCTAGTATCTACTAAACTATACATCACACAGTACTAAAGTAGCACTTAATCGTCTACTTAACTAACGGTCTATTGAGGCATATCAAATAAAATCAATATTTCATAGAGGAAATCGCCTAAATATCCCTTTGAAGGTCAAAAAATGGGAGATTTTGCAAGTATTTTGCATGTCACACGCGTGTGCTCCTGGTATGTTTTTGTTTGTGGTTTCACTCATGTGCCCACTACTGTGCTAATTTATACCTTTTTAAATGCCCAAAGAGTGCCTCTATCCAATCGTATATCCAGCATTCTAATAGAATGAAAACTCTTGTGTCTGTAGACGTTTAAACTAATGTCACGCGGTGAGCGAAGTTGAAACCGCTCGACAAAAGTATGCTTTTGTACATACTTGAATACGCGGTAAGTGTCTTGTGATTGGTGTAAAATATCGCCAATTTAACCACGGTGCTAAGATGGGACGGGTATGTCGCTAACTTTCGCGCCAACACTGTGAGCTAAGTTCTTCACTTTTTTTTAATTTTGGTTCGGGAGGGTAATTGAAACTTGTGGTCAGTTTTGCTAGTTAAGTGATACTATTTGCACTTAACTATCTAAAGTACAGGATTAGGTATGTCCCTCAGTAGGTATTGACATCAAAATAAATACGATAGCTTTTATAGTTAAAGAGAAACAACGTCATTTTTTAATTTTATTGATATCCATGACCCTAAAATCCATGGATTTAAGCCATGGATATCACATACCGGCCATGGATATCAAGTAAATGTTCTTAAATTTCACTTATTTTAGGGTTACGTACCGAAAAAGTGCCAAATAAGACCCTATTACTAATCCAGTACATATCTGCATGTCTGTTTGCTTGTTTGCCTTACGTTTAACGGGCTGTTGTTAACTTTAAATATAATAGGTTGAATAATAAGCAAGCAGTTGATTTTTTCACAGAATCAATCTATCTATCTATTTATCTACATTTTTTCAAATCCCTTGTAATTATACGGCTTAACCCTCCCGCTCGATTATCGTACACATGTGTACGTTTAACTCAGTTCGCCGGCCCGCTCGAGAAACGTACACATGTGTACGTTCCCGCCATGTTTACGCGCGCTTTTAGTTTCTGCCGGTTATTGAGTCAGGCATAAACCTTAGAGCGTGACCGTCTATAGACGAAATACAGAGCATAAAATTATCTGTTTATTGATACCAAACACATCACACTGGAAGAAAAAAAGAAAAGATATTGATATTCAAAACATTTAGAAATAATTTCGATTTTTTCGTTCGAGCCGTCGCGCGGAGCTGTGTATTTTGCCGAAAATTGTTTGAAAGGTAAGTAAATTATTGATTTACGTTATTAGTTGGTTCTTTGCATCTATGAATGTCCTTATTCACAGCCTTATTTCATAAGAAAAATTTGCATTTATACGCTCGCTCGGAATACGTACACATGTGTACTCCGCTCGACAATGTTCGGCCGCCTACGGAATACTGCGTCAGCTGATAATCTAATGGATTGATCGTGTATAGACGAATTACAGAGCATGAAATTATCTATTCATTGATACCAAACACTGGTCACACTGTAAGAAAAAAACAAAAGATTTTGATATTCTAAAACATTCAGAAATCATAAAGAGCCGTCGCGCGGAGCTGACACACACAGTGTATTTTTCTAAAATTTCTTCGAGAGGTAAGTAAATTTACGTTGATTTCCGTTATTCTTTGGTTCTTTAGGTCTATGAATGTCCTTATTTCACAAGAAAAACTTGCATTTTACAGTATAAATTCATCATGTTACAGAAGTCAGTAGCGATTTCTGAACGTTCGCCCGCTCTATGGTTTCTACCGGATATTGCGTCACGTCGTAAACTGAATGTCTGATCATGTATAGACGAATCACGGAGCATAAAATTATCTGTGATTTGATACCAAATACTAGTAACATCGAAGAAAAAAGCAAAAGATTTTGACACTGACAAGTCACGCGTGAACTTCGTTCGGCCGCTGGAATTTGCATCGAGTGTTGTGTATTTTTTTCTTAGGTTTTTGAATGTTGTAGAATGAAAGAAACCACTTATGTTTACTAGGCATTTATTCAACATTGGCCTAGATACAATTTCAGTTCCTAAAGGTTTGTATTTTTTCCTCAATAGACAGTTTATTCCACAAATCTGGAATTTTTGTCTACATTTTCATTTTGCACAGAAAATTACGTTTTTTTTAACGTAAAACCATGTATTTCCGTACCTACCTCAAATAATGTCATTTCTAAAGAAAAGATTACTCCTTATTTCACAACATTTGGTTGAGTAGGTGCGGAGATATAAGAGATTTTGTCAACGGTGGAATCTCCATTTTCCGCGTTTTTCCGCGTCGCGGGAGGTGCGCGGGAGTAAAAGAAACCTTACATTAAAGCCTCCCCGACCGGGAGGGTTAATTAATGTACACAAGATTAATAAAAACCGGCCGCTGCAAGCCAGACTCACGAACCGAGGGTTCCCAACTTTCTTTCAAAGAGGGATTCTTCCAAATACATGCAAAGAATGGTCATTCTACTAGTTATTAAAAAAAACAAAGAGGGATTCTACCAAATACATGAAAATAATGGTAGAATTAGCTGAGGCAGAGTAATAGAGTCCCGTTTAGCACCCTTCGTGCACAATATCCTAAAATTTTTCCTTGTTAGTCGGAGTCGCGTACCGGGGATACCGTACCACCACCTAAAGTAAGGGGTAAATATAATATTAAATATGTTACACAAATATTGTGGTGGTACGGAACCCTGAGTGTGCGAGTCTGACTCGTACTACTATGCTGGGTTAAAAAAAATAAAGGCCTAAGGCATCTACGTATGAGATGATTTATTTTACCTTTGCAAATACTTTTATATGTAAATTTGAGAAGCCATAAAAGGCTATATTATTTTATTTTTTATGAGATGATTTAAATAGCCTCCAGTGGTACCTTCACTCACACTAGATGGATGAAGGGGCCACTTGGCGTTGCAGTGCCTGAGACATTGTTTTAGATGGTGCTGCTGGGTTATAGTCTACTAATATGTATATTATGTATTTACGATACTTCTTCACGCCTAAACGGCTGGATGGCTTTGGATGAAATTTGGGATGGATGTGTAATTGTTTATTCATGTTATAGCTTTTAAATAATAGTAGCTGTTTATCAAAACGTTTTATAAGACGTAAGGCCTGAAATTAATGAGAACTTAAGAATTAATGTTAAAATTTTATAGAATTTGTTGAGCATAATTTATCTCTTTTATTATTTAATAACTCAGCATGTGTTTGCTTAAAATAAATCTATGAGCAATTGAAAAAGTTTAAAAACTTCTAAATTTTTACTGTTTTTTCTCAAAATAAAACTTTGATTACTTTGGTTTGATTATTATGATGTTTTATTTATATACTTTTCCTTCACTAAGCCCCTGTTTAAGTCTGTGACAGTTCATAGTGACAATCAAGCTAAAGGAAGCATTTATGTACCACTGAAATTACTGTTTATATTCATTTTGGACACTATTTGATATCCATGGCATATTTTTTGATATCCATGGCCTGTCAAAATAGAAGATTTTTTTCTGATTAACCTATAAAGCCTACAGGTGTGCCTCATCGACATATTGGCTAGTTTTTAAGCCCTTTTATCCTCTGTATTTTTAGTTTTCACCAACGACGAGAAAAAATAAAAGCCATGGATATCAACGAAGAACGCTTTTTTGAAGAATCATCCATTAGTTCTCTGGTTGTAGGAGAAAAACGAGGAGAGCCCGGTTTTGTCCTTCTGCCGGGACGCCATTGACCCGCCATTGCGTTACAGGCTAAGGGCCCAGATCAGATCGTGGTCAGCGGTTCTTTTTTTCGTGAGCCGGGTTTCAGCATTGGAATCGTCAGTTGGGAATCGCCCGTTGTTTAGGCGTTTTCCCGCCATTGTGCTTGTGACTTTTGACCGCGTCGCATACGCAATACGGTTCGCGACCTAGTGCTTTGCATACAATAAGGCGTAAAAACAAGCCATTTCCCCTCCTACGACCTAGGCTTGTAAGGGCTAGTTTCCTTTGCTGGCCGGAAAGAAAAAGTCCTTTGACAAAGATTTGGATTTACGGAGTCGATTTTTGTTGTTAGAAAGGGAGTTTTGCTTTTGAAAGGCCCACTTTACTTATTTAAATAAGAAATACAACAAATAAAGAATTTTATCGCTCGGGACAGGACTTGGATTGGTGCTTTACAAAAACATTGTTAAAAAAAAACTATAATCATAAAATATTTTGGAGATAAAAAAACCTCCGGTGCGCTTGTCCGACTCGCACTTGGCCGGTTTTAAATTTTTATTGTATTGTTTGGACATTAAATTTATTTAATTGTTACGCAAGTATGTTTGGCATAATAATTGTGTTGGATTTTTCGTAGCACTGACCCTTTTTGTCTGTGGCATCGTACGTGTACCTATCTCTTAAACGGGTGAACCGATTTGGATGCGGTTTTCTAGCAAGCGTTCTTAGACATGTTTTTATCAAAATCGGTACAGCTGTTTATAAGATAAATGTTTATTTGAAGCTAAAATATCAATGGCTTTTACGTTTTGAATTTAGTCGTTATTGGGTAGTATACTTACATAGTTCATAGTTTAAATAACACCGTCAAGTGGTTGGTTTGGCTTGCAACATGGCCGGCTAACTACGGGTTTGCGGTACGGTAAGGGCTTACTCACACTGAGCGGCCTGCGCCGGCCTATTCGCAAAAAAATCCACTTGAGTGGTGCACTGTAATTTTTTTTGGCGTATAAACTTTGTAGACTGTCACGGCACACTAGCGCCATCAATGAAAAGAAAACATCTTTTTGGATGCGTTTTTTAAACTATTTTTAGGACCTACAGGCTAGTTACCAGGTCCTAAACATCCTAAAACAGCCACATGTATCCTCTCACCTGGGGCCTTAGCCTGTAACGCAATGGCGTGTCGATAGCGTCTCAGTAGAAGGACAAAACCGGGATTTTCTCGTTTTTCTCCTACAACCAGAGAACTAATCCTCTGGAGTTAGAATCAGAATATTTTTTGCTATACTACAAAAACATTAAAAAGGACCGACAGCATTATCAAATCGTAATTGAAGCCGTCGACCGGGAGCCCATTTTGGCACCATTGCGTTACAGGCAAAGGCCCGTAATATCAACCACAGTTTAGGCAAAAAAAGCCAGTTTAAACCCTATCCGTCGATTAATTTTCATATAACATGCGAGGTGTAATCTATGGTCTACCGGCTAAGACGAAGCCGATTACCATTGGCGAAAATCGAAGTTCGATTTATGAAAAGTTAACTGGGTGGCACAAGGGTGGCAGTAAATTTTTCATAAATCGAACTTCGATTTTTGCCAATGGTAATCGGCTTCGTTTTAGCCGGTAGACCCCCTGAGTTTAAACTGTGATTGATATTACGGGCCTAAAGCTAAGGTAGTGTTCACTGTGTCTAGGCCTTACAAAGTTGCGTGATCTGTAATAACCTCGTCACTTCCTCTGGCCAGCATGCGGCATGCGATAACGGAGCCTCGCTCTAAGCAGCCGTGGCTACTGGTTTTACGTATTTATTACACCTACCCTGCGGCTTCGCTTCTATCTAATAAGATCCTACTATCCTACTAATATCCTACTTATATCCCACTTATATCATAAATGCGAAAGTTTGCAAGTGTGGATGGATGGATGTTTGTTACTCTTTCACGCTGAAACCCCTGAACGGATTTGGATGAATGTTTGGAATAGAGATAGCTTAGAAATCAGAATAAGACATAGGCTACATATTATCACGCTTTTACACTTAGGAGCAAAGTAAAGGATATATCCTTTTTCTGTAGTCCACGCGGACGAAGTCGCGGGCAAAAGCTAGTATCTAATAAGTAGTTTGTGTAATTAGGAATCTTTGAACTTCGGTAAATAACTAAGTTCGGTGTGCCTCCTGACACCGAACTCCGGCACATAATTATTATAACCAAAGTTAACCAAACATAAAATAAACATAACGAAGAAACTGACTGAATAATAACAAACTGAATAATAATTCTAAATATATAAAACAAAGTCGTGTTAGTTACACCATTTATAACTCGGGAACGGATGGACCGATTTTTATGATTTTTGATTTGTTGTATTTCTCTCCGCCCTGAATAGCAGAATAACATGAGAATAACCATTAAAACACCGGAAAAAATAAGTCTGCGCGGACGAAGTCGCGGGCAAAAGCTAGTGAATTATAAATGAAAATGGAGCTTTCACTTCTTTGAACATTTACTAGAGTCACTTGAACTTAATTATTAGCAATAAAAAACCGTCATTTGACAAAAGGGTTATTTTTGCACATTTTTTCTTGTAGTAAAATGAATTGTATTTTATAATAATTGGGAAATTTTTATGACCAATCGCCGTATATTTTACAATTCCTTTGTCCTGCTAAGAAATAACTGTCATAAAATATAATTGATTTATTCTACTGGTTAGTTAGTCGCCTGTGTTCTCATGTTCTGTCTTAAATGCTTATACAACTTTTATGCTTTTAGTATTGAATTGATAGATAGGTACTCTGTGAATATCTGTGCTGGAATGTGGGTCGATAACGTAAATTAGAAGCTAATAACATACCAACGAACATTGTAAAGGTATTTAGTATAGATACAGTGAGCAGCGAGATATTATGTTGATAAGATCTCCAAGGAAACCGGGGGTCTACCGGCTAAGACGAAGCCGATTACCATTGGCGAAAATCGAAGTTCGATTTATGAAAAATTAACTGGGTGGCAGTAAAATAAACTGGGTGGCAGTACATTTTTCATAAATCGAACTTCGATTTTCGCCAATGGTAATCGGCTTCGTCTTAGCCGGTAGACCCCCTGAGAGTATGAGGCATTATACCCTCAACGCAAAAATCGCCAATCCGCATTGAGCCCGCGTGGTGATTAAGCTCGAACTCTCTCTCTGAGAGAAGGCCTTTGTCCAGCTAGTGGGACATGTACTTGTATAAGAAGGTTTAGAATTTAAAAAAAAAAAAACTATTCATTGAAAAACTTAATATGTATTAGATTTTTTAAAAATTAATTGTAGATATATAAAAACAACCTATTAGCCTATCTGTCACACAATCAACTTATATGTATATCTGTTACCGGCCAAACCCGATTTAAGGATAAACTAGTTTCGCCTAGGCCAAACTAGTTTATCCGAACGTCGTATGGATAAACCGGTATGTCCTAGGCCAAACTAGTCTAGCCGAAGCTCGTTAGGAGAAACCAGTTTAGCCTAGGCCAATCTAGTCTGGCCTAGCAAGAATATGTAAGCTTCAGGATAAACTAGTATGACGAATGATTAGGTATGAATGTTACCATATCTCGTAAACTAAGAGGTTTACCGCAAAAATGACGATATTTTCGAACCCCTTAACAACCCCGGAACCAAGCCTGTTATTTCTATACGTGTTCTAAAAACCGACATACAGGGTGTTAAACATGCAGGGTATTCCTGAAAGTGTGACAGACAGTCGAAAAAGATTTAAAACAAACGTTACGTCAGTAGGTTTGGTTGGCGACACACTGACATACCTCTTCTTGTTTACTAATGTTCCTTTAAACCGGACAAAACCGGACATACCGTAGACTTTTTGAATGTAGACTTTTTCAAAATCGGCCTCTAAATGCGTCCCCTACTGTTCAGATAATTACGGCGGATTTGTTAATTTTAAGAAAAAGTACTAGGCTAGCATAAATAAGTAGAATCTGTATTACCCCTAATCAATAGGGCTAAACTAGTTTGGCTTAACTGGTTTCTCCATACGAGCATAGGGTATTGGGTATCGTATTTGAGTAGGGGTAATACAGATTCTACTTTGCCGAATTTGAAAAAGTCTACATTCAAAAAGTCTACGGTATGTCCAGTTTTGTCCGGTTTAAAGGAGCATTCGTAAACAAAAAGAGGTATGTCAGTGTGTCGCCAACCAAACCTACTGACCTAACGTTTGTTTTAAATCTTTTTCGACTGTCTGTCACACTTTCAGGAATACCCTGTATGTTTAACACCCTGTATGTCGGTTTTTAGAACACGTATAGAAGTAAAAGGCTTGGTTCCGGAGTTATTGAGGGGTTCGAAAATATCGTCATTTTTGCGCTAAACCTCTTAGTTTACGAGATATGGTAACATTCATACCTAATCATTCGTCAATATCAGCTCGGGCTAGGCCATACTAGTTTATCCTGAAGCTTACATATTCTTGCTAGGCCAGACTAGATTGGCCTAGGCTAAACTGGTTTCTGCTAACGAGCTTCGGCTAGACTAGTTTGGCCTAGGACATACCGGTTTATCCATACGACGTTCGGATAAACTAGTTTGGCCTAGGCGAAACTAGTTTATCCTTTAATCGGGTTTGGCCGGTAACATATCCATACCCGTGTATTCCTTTCTATTGTACATAAATAAAAGTAAACAAACCAGCGATTGTTAAACGAAAGTAAAGTTATTTGCTTAGTTTAGCAGCTGTGCAGTGAGTGTGCATGTATTACTCGTTTCATTTGATTCAATGACGTTGGCGGTTGTTCAACCCTTGTGCGAGAGATGTACATAAAAATAGGCAATTTACTTAATTTATTTTATTAGCACGGCCGCGGCATTGTCATTGACTCAGGGAGTCAGCGCTTTGATTACGTATCTTCTAGTGATCACTGCGCTACCGCTTGTAAAATCATTTACAACATTGCCAAGCCCTTGTGTCTTAGCCTTTGGCATAGAAATAATCGTTCCTAAACTGTGGTGCTGATGTGACAGCGAGAATTCCTTTTCTTTTTAACCGACTTCAAAAAGGAGGAGGTTTTCAATTCGACCAGCATTTTTTTTCTCAAGTTTGTTACTTACCTTAGAACTTCTAGGTACAGTTCGTTTCACGAAAGAGTTCCCTTGACAAAACGCTTATTACAATGTGATAGGGAGTTTTTTTGTTTAACCAAAGGGAATTCTTTCGTGAAACGCACTGTAGGATCGATTTTGTAGATTTTTTTTTTTATTGAAACCTTCAAATATTTTGTGTGGTCCTATAAATCTGATCTGACGAAGTTTGGAGATGTAGAACGGAACTCCTCAGATCACTCGGAATCAGTGCCTGCAGTAGCTTCATATGAGAGTACCTTTTCACTTTCGGTTTAAAAATTTTTGTTCTTTGTAGCTGTTATTTTCGTGCCGTCTCCTACCGACGAACAATGAGCCGGTTGTTTGCTGGTTCCATTCGCGCAGGTTTTGAAGCCAGTCAATCTTGGGTCTTCGGTCTTTTGCCAGACCAAATTGCTTTCTGTTATCGCGTTACAGTATCTTGGTACGGTCGGCCACAGTCATAGATACCTCACCGCAGCTCATGGGCCCGCCCTTCGAACAAAAAGGGGTATCCTAGCGTGAGGCCGACTGTACGTGTATTCTGCCTCCGCGGCAAGTCCTTGATTCACTTTTGTAAATAAAATTAATATGTCCTTTTAGAATACATATTAGCATCATTGTTTTTGAGCACACATTGGCGCCAGTGTCACATTGGCGATGACTTTATTAACTTTCATGAAATCTGAAATGTCTGTTTGTTTATTTACTTATTATTATTAGTAGTTGTTAGTTGGCTGCGTTGCGATTCGGCTGTTTACAGTGATTCTTTTGCTTGCAAGTATACACGACAGCACGTCGACCTTTACCCGCTAGCACTCTACTCGTTCTAGACTCGCGGAAGCGTGTAAAGCCAAGTTTCCAATATTTTCACATATTTATGTTTTTGGTGTACGACTTTACAACGAAGGTGTACACTTTGACGTGGCTGCCGTGTCATTGAAAGATGGAGAGATCAAAATGAGCAACACAGTCGCCGTTGATCTAGGCTCGATATAGGGAAACAGATCATCATCATCAGTAAAGGCCCCTTCATGCTCACGCCAGCTCTCACGATCCTGTGCTGTGCCAGACGCAACCACTGCTTTCCGGCTACTTGGGCTATGTCATCATACCATCTAGCTGGTGGTCTGCCAACCGATCTCTTCCACAACAAATGTTTATATTAAGTGAAACCGGGACTTGAACCCACAACCACAGGGAGCTTGTTTTCGATGCGTTTCTTTTATTTTTAATCGACTTCAAAAAATGAGGAGATTCCATCTCAATAGTAGGTAGTATGGAACAGCTGATTTCAGTTTAATATTGTAGCGTTGTTTGTAACGTAGTATTGATGAGCAGTGGCCTGAGTCTGTAACGCAATGGTGCCTCGATAGGCTCTCAGTTGTAGGCTTCAATTAAGTTTTATTAAAGCTGTCTGTCCTTTTAAGGTTTTTCTAGCACAGCATAGAATATTCTGATTATAATTCTAAAGGGGTTTTGGGAGAAAAACGAGGAAAACCCGGTTTTGTCATTATACTGGGAACCTGTCGGCATTTACAATAAGTAGGTGAAGAAGCAGAGGAGCCGCTGGCTTACTAGCTAGACTATCCTCAAAATTGGCCTATTGTAAACGGGTCCTGATAACCGTTATTATCGTTAAGCTATACGGTGCGGTCGCTTGCGGTTTTATTTCGATTTTCTTGCGTCAAATCGCGCCACAGATGAACCGCGGCCATTTTGAAACCGCTTTTAAGGTTTTCTATGACAAAAGAAAATCGTAAGTGGAGGAAAAGTAGGGCAGAGCTTTTTATACAATCTATCTATACTTATAATAAAACTCTAAATTTTTGTCTCTGTCTGACTCTACCTGTCTCTCTCTGTCACACTGTCTGTCCCTATGTCTGTGTGTTACCTCATCACGCGAATACCGCTGAATAGTCTTCAGTCAAACAGTCGTACCGTGATAAGTCCTGTTTCCCGGCACAATCTAGGCTATATTATATCACGCTACGACTTTTGGGATAAATAATAAAAGTTGAAATAATAAGCATTGTCGGGCGATACAGGACCATCCCATTTGCCATGGTAAAAAAAACAATATGACTGTTATTCGGAAAACAGATCTTAACTTTTTACTTGATAAGGTTGTGTTTTGCATACATGCGATCGGCATGGCCAACTCGATTATTTCATTTTTCCAGTATTTGTAAAAACGAACTAACCTAATATGTTATAAGGTTGTGTTTTGCATAAATGAAAAAAGCCATGACCAACTGGATTTCCTCCCAAAAGTATTGCAAGAAAGTGTTTGCATTTTTCGTCAGGTCCCTATAAGTAACCGTAGCTTAGGCGGTACTGGTTTGGCTTCGTGGTCGAAAGGTTCTGGGTTCGAACCTAGGCTTGAATGATTTTTTTATTTTTTTATTTCGGTAAGCGCATTTTTCTTTATGTATTTTTTTTGTTTTTTAATTGTTAAGAAAAATCTTAGATTTTGTTACTCAGAATTCAAATATGTTAAAACTGTATTTTTTTGTGATGATTCTTTTTTCAGCAGGGTTTGAAATTATCAAGATAAATAGCCCTTTGATAATTATCCGATAATTATCAAACAGATATAAACCTAGCAATCCTTTTTTAACTGATATCGGATAGGGCTCAAAATGGTGAGGCCTTTACCCAGCAGTGGGACAGCGTAGAGGTTACATAAAAAAAAAACTTTGTTTTTTTTGTTTCGGCCACACACAGACAATACAAAACGAAAAGAAAACCCGACGATGCGGGGAATCCCCGCTATTGACGGTAAGGGGCGCGTTCACAGAACAATATTGGCGCGTTTAATTATCAACCTATATTTATCTTGATAATTATCACTTCGAACCCTGTTTTTCAGTCTGTGCGAGCTTTACTAAGCGCAATGAAAAAATATCTTTCGTGAAACCCTCCCAATTTCTCAAAGTATAGCATTTTTAGAACTAGAAACTAACCACATTTTAATTTTAAGTCTTCATTCGTTCGTGAAACTTTGTCTTCTTAGCTGAAACGCTAAATGCATTTTGCAACCCTAAATACTAATACTTACTTAAATCGGAGGTTTCCGATTTGTGGGGTACTAACATAGACCTATTATTCTATAGGTATGGGTTCTCTATCTGCCGGTTTCTGATTTGAGAAATTCGCTAAGCAAGCACTTAAATATCGTTCTGCCTCTGCGGATTTCTCACAAAAGAACGTGACAGAACGATAGTTAAGTATTTCCTTAGTAAAATTCTCAATTTAGAAACCGGGCCTATGTCGTCTCCAATGGTAGCAAACTTTGCACCGAGGGCGTGTGCCGTTAAAGTGACCCGCAAGGATACCCTCTACTGGCTTAGCATAATAATGGGTTAGACCTTATCTATGGGCCATGTGCGTACTTATAACTCTATCTGTCCCACTCTACGTCGATCAAAAGAGTGAAAAGCATATAAACTCCTTAACTTCTTAAGCCATTCTAATGCTAAGCTTTATCATGTCTAAACAATACATTTATAAACTCGCCGCGTACGTGGCAAAGTTCCTGCTTTATTAGAAAATTTATAAATATGTCGTATTGTTTAGATTAAGGATTTTAAGGCATAAAAAATGCCTAAAATAAAAAGAATTATTTATTTAACAAAAAGGTGTATCCTAGATTCCTAGCGTTTTACGTACTCTATTTATTGTTCACTTTTGAGCCTTGCTGCCGCAAGTCATGAAGTAAAAATAGCCTTTCTTTTGAGTTTTCCTCCACAGTCGGATTAAAATTAAATGTCTTTGTAATAGTAGTAATTTTGCGTTCTAGACACTCTGAGACTACACCTAAAAAAAAAACGGGTCAAGTGCGAGAAATATTCGCGAGGAGAGGGTTCCGTACATCCAAAGTTCATTTACGCACAAATGTTGAGAAACCATACAGCGATCCGCGATGTAGGACTGTAGAGCGCCATCTGTTGGCTTATATGATCATTTTCCTATATTATTTTATACACCGTGGACTTCTTATAGATTTTCCTGTAATCTATAGGTAAATAACTATTATGTATTATAACATGTATTTTTTTCAAAATTTTACGGCAGTAGTTTCTTAAATAACTTCAAAACTGTTTATTTAAAAATGATTGAAAAAATATTTGAGATCCTCACAACGAGCCCTTTCAACTTACTTATGTGTCCCAAATTTAAACACGATCGGTTCAGTAGTTTCGGAGTAAATTGGCTGTGTGTGACCGATGGACAGGCAGAGGCACGAGTAATCCTGTAATGGTTCCGTTTTGCCTTTTGAGGTACGGAACCCTAAAAACGCATACGAAGTCGCGGGCACAGCTAGTATCTATTTAATATCTATGGCAGCCATTCTTAAACTGGGCTTCGCGGAGCCCTAGGGCTCTGCAAAGCATCTTTGGGGGCTCCGCAAGAGTACTTGTAATAGCAAAAAAACAGCGACGAACGCGAGACAACGTTTGACGCGACGACGTTAGGTTGGTGTAGAAGAAATTTGAGGCTCCGGCTCCGTCAACCCACCGGTTGAAAGGCACTGCTCTAGGTAGTCAAAGAGTCTTTAAGTTACGCTGTAAACGGGGAAAACCCGGGGGTCTACCGGCTAAGACGAAGCCGATTACCATTGGCGAAAATCTTAGTTCGATTTATGAAATACTAGCTTTTCGCCCGCGACTTTGTCCGCGAAGACTTATAAGAAGTTGCCTGGGTACATCTTTCAGCATTATCAAATTAGCATGAATAGAGTCATGGGTGTGTATTTTTGTAAGCTATCTCTATTCCAAATGTCATCCAAATCCGTCGTGCAGTTTCAGCGTGGAAGTGTATGTGTTGTGTATGTGTGTGACCAAATTGGTAAAGATCAAAAGAATCCAACAAAAAAAAAACATACTTTGAACCTTTTTGGCCGTTTTAGGTTTATCATTATTATTGTTTTCTTCATGCTTAGTAGATTTGCTATAAAACGCAACTGTAGTTAAATGTTCATTGAATAGTTGTAGCTTTAATGGTTCCGGCATTGTTATTGATACTAAATCAGGAAAACTCTTAAAATGTTTCCACCCTTTTTGATGCTGAAACATGTGTTTAATTATTATTTCTGATTCAATACACGACTACTTAGTTTCAAGTTAATCTGAATCCAATAAAATGATAATTTCATACAAATTTTGAACCCCGTTTTGGCCGTTTTAGAGTTAACATTATTACTTTTTTCTTCATGGTTGGTAGTTTTGCTATAAAACGCAACTGTAGTTTTTCAAAGTTGTAACTTGAATGGGTTGGGCCCAGCATTGCTGCTACATCAGGGAAAAATATTCAACGTTTCCACCCATTTTAACCCTTCATTCGCTGAAATGAGAAAAATGCTGAAACATGTGTTTGATTATTTCTGATTTAGCATACGAATACTTAGTTTCAAGTAGGTATATCAGACCAAAAAAAATGTATTTCATACAAACTTTTAACCCCGGTTTGAGCATTTCAAGGGTTAACATTGTTACTTTTTTCGTCATGGTTGGTAGTTTTGCTATAAAACGCAACAGTAGTTCAAATTTCAAAGTTGTAACTTAAATGGTTTGGACCCAGCATTGCTACTATATCAGGGAAAAATCTTCAACGTTTCCACCCATTTTAACCCTTCATTCGCTGAAATGAGAAAAATGCTGAAACACGTGTTTAATTATTTCTGATTTAGTATACAAATACTTAGTTTCAAGTAAATCGGACCAAAAAAAATTTTATTTCATACAAACTTTGAACCCCGGTTTGGGCATTTGAAGGGTTAAAATTATATTTTTTTCATGATGGTGGGTAGTAGTGCTATGAAATGCAACTGCACATTCAATTTAAAAGTTGTAGCTTCAATGGTTTGGGCCCAGCATTGCTACTACATCAGGAAAAAAACTTCAACGTTTCCACCCATTTTAACCCTTCATTGGCTGAAATGAGAAAAACGCTGAAACACGTGTTTAATTTTTTCTGATTTAGTATACTAATACTTATTTTTAAGTAAATCGGACCAAAAAAAAATTGTATTTCATACAAACTTTGAACCCTGGTTTGGGCATTTGAAGGGTTAAAATTATATTTTTTTCTTGATGGTGGGTAGTAGTGCTATGAAATGCAACTGCACATTCAATTAAAAAGTTGTAGCTTCAATGGTTTGGGCCCAGCATTGCTACTACATCAGGAAAAAAACTTCAACGTTTCCACCCATTTTAACCCTTCATTAGCTGAAATGAGAAAAACGCTGAAACACGTGTTTTTTTTTTCTGATTTAGTATACTAATACTTAATTTCAAGTAAATCGGACCAAAAAAAATTTTATTTCATACAAACTTTGAACCCTGGTTTGGGCATTTGAAGGGTTAAAATTATATTTTTTTCTTCATGGTAGGTAGTTTTGCCACAAAACACTACTGCAGTTTCAATTCCATAATTGTAGCTTTAATGGTTTAGGCCTGGCATTGATACTAAATCAGAAAAAATCTTCAAACTTTTCTACCCCTTTTAACCCTTTAGTGGGCAGAATTTTGAAAAACGCTGAAACACGTGTTTAATTGTTTCTTATTTAATATACAAATACTAAGTTTCAACTTAATCGGACCAAAAAAAATTTTTTATTTCATACAAACTTTGAACCCCGGTTTGGGCATTTGAAGGGTTAAAATTATATTTTTTTCTTCATGGTGGGTAGTTTTGCTACAAAACGCTACTGCAGTTTCAATTTCATAGTTGTATCTTAAACGTTTTGGGCCCGACGTTGACACTACATCACGAAAAATATTCATACATTTCAACCTCGTTTAACCCTTAAACTGCTAAAATTAGAAAAAAGCTAAAACAGGTATTAAATTATTTTTGATTTAATATACGAATTCTTAGTTGCAAGTAAATACGGACAAAAAAATTTTTTTTTTCATACAAACTTTGGACCCCATTTTTACCGCCTTAAGGGTTAAACTTGAAGTAAATCTGTCTTAACCCGTAGCGTGTCCACAAATTACAACTATTGTCAAATTTTCATTGTTTTGGCATTAGCGGTTTTGTTCCAGCATCGATCGTAAGTGGTGAAAAAAATCGAAAAACTTTGGCACCCATTTTAACCCTTAAGAACATAGAAATGAGAAAAAATCTGAAATAGGTGTCAAGTCATTTTAAAAAAAAAGTACAAAAAATCAAGATTTAAGAACAAAAGACAAAAAAAATTTTTTTTCCCATACACACTTTCAGCCCTATTTTGACCCACTTAAGGGTTAAATAAAAAAAAATCGCTTCTTAAATGAACCCTCCACTATATAACGCAACTTTTGTCCAAATTTCATACTTATAGGTTCAGCCGTTTGGGCTGTAGCGTGATGAGTCAGTCAACCTAAGCCTTTTATATATATAGATTTACTCAGTGGCAGTACTGGCATAAAATGAAATGAATAAAAATGAACTGGGCGGCAGTACATTTTTCATAAATCGAATTTCGATTTTCGCCAATGGTAATCGGCTTCGTCTTAGCCGGTAGACCCCCTGTCACGGTAACCTATCTTATCACGATTGAGTTACAGAGGTCCTAGTCTTAGACATGACGATCCTTTATGCAAGGCAAGAAGCATCATCATCATCACTAAAACCGCAGTATTATTATTTAACTCATTAACTTTATTGCCAGGAGGAAGAGCGGCTCTTAAATGGGTTTTAAAGATACTTGGTCATTAATGTGCCTTTGTAGTTACCAGCACGCCAAGCGATAATCGACTATATCGAGCTTTGACAGCCTATTCCGTTGCTTCATCCCCAGCCCACATTTGCCCACTGCTGGGTATAGCTTTTCCTATACCCAGCAGTGGGCAAATGCTTAGCCCCACGTATCCACGGGCCCTCTACAGGGTGCACTCTAAGTCGATAGCGGAACTTTAAGTAGGCTGTCTACTGATCACTACAAACAATTTGTACTAGGTGGCGAAAAAAATGGAGTGAACAAATATCAGCTGTTTCATACATTTGGCGCAGTACTGAGTCGACCTTTTGTATGGAACAGCTGATATTTTTTTCGCTCTATTTTTTTCGCCACCTGGTACAAGTTGTTTGTAGTGATCAGTAGAAAGCCTCCTTAAAGTTCCGCTATTGACTTAGAGTGCACGCACCCTGTAGAAATTCCCGTCTCACCACCGGGCTGCTCTTTAGAACTTCGGCGTTTCAACGATTCTACCAAATGATCTTTCGGCTTTGTGACTTTCGGCGTTAGGTATGCACCATTAGGCATTTTAATTTTAGACGTTTAGACCGTACACTTTTTGAATGTTGAGTTTTTCAAATTCGGCCTTTATATCGTGTCTACCGACCTTTATACTTTATTGCACACGATTCACGAAACACATTAGGATACATTAGATAAGAAAAAACGAGCTTATCTCTGTAAGAGATTTCTTCCAGTAAACCTTGCAGGATAGGAACGTAAATCTATAAAACAGGTAAAGTTTACTGCATAAACTATAAAATAACAACCTAATTATGCCTAGTGATTATAATAAACTTCTATTTTAAATATTTTTTATACCTTAAACCAGTCGACTTCTAAATATGATTTCCAACAACCCTGTTCGACGACTTTGGTGAAAGTGCAATATTATTTAAAAATAAATATAAAAAATTGATCTGGGGTTCTACCGGCTAAGACGAAGCCGATTACCATTGGCGAAAATCAAAGTTCGATTTTTGAAAATGTACTGCCACCTAGTTAATTTTACTGCCAACCAGTTAATTTTTCATAAATCGAACTTCGATTTTCGCCAATGGTAATCGGCTTCGTTTTAGCCGGTAGACCTCCTGTCAAAAATTTGGCTGGAAAGGTATTGATGGAGGAGGGGCACGAAAGCGCGCCCCGCAGGCACCAGCTCTTATTAAATGTAAAAATGCAAACTTTTAAAGAATAAGAAACGTTCAATAAATAAAAAGTCATGCTAGACGTGCAAAGTTTTTCTCCCATGAGCAACTCGATTACGATACAATGTTTTTTCCCATTAATCGAAACAATGAGTTGCAGCAGAAAATAAGTTTCCTGCCTAGACTAATAATAAGTAACATGAGAGTACACCTATACTATCTATAGGTCCTTTAGTAGCCAGGGGCCTTAGCCTGTAACACAATGGTGTATCAATGGCGTCCTAGGTAGAAGGACAAAACCGGGATTTTTTCGTTGTTCTCCTACAACCAGCGAACTTATCCTCTAGGATAAGACTCATAATATTATTTTCTGTACTACAATAACATTAAAAGACACCGACAGCATCAATAAATCGTAATTAAAACCGTCAACCGGAAGCCCATTTTGGCACCATTGTGTTACAGGCTAAGGGCCCAGTTCAAAGTTACAATCATCATCCGCTGCGTTGTTTCTGGGGCGAGAAATCTACAAGTTCCAAACGCGATGGATCGGGAAGTGCAAAATTATCACACTGTTTTTTTTTTTATTTTGTAGCGAAACCGACCTATTTTTATTCAGCTATTTTTGTTTCACGACCATAAAACATTATTATTTTCAATATTCTTAACAATAAAACAAAAATAATTAAGCTGATTATGAGATTTGCTCGAACTTCTAGATTTTTGTTTGGGAAGTACCACTGGTTTTCCAGAGTACTATTTTATCGTCGTAAAACTAAAATTACAAAAAAAACTTTAAAAAAAAACTGAGAAAATTTGCGTTTTCCCACAACACTACTTTGTTGGTTGTGCGCGTTGTGTGTTTGTTACTCTTCCACGTTGAAACGGCTGGGCGGATTTGGATGAAATTGGGGATTGATATAGCTTACATATCAGAATGACACATGGGCTGTAATTTACTAGCTTTGGTCCGCGACTTCGTCCGCGCTGACATCAAAAAATATAGGCAACTATTAATCTAAATCTGAGCTGACGGGAGTCGCGGGCAAATGCTGTAAGTAATCAATATAACCCGTGCCATTAAAGAAACAATATATAAATGGCGGACACTCTCGCGCCCTTTCGCTTTAATCATATCTCCGTCTATACTCACACGTAACGTTGGCAAAGTCATTTTAGGCAGTCCTGATTAGTCACCTACGCTTGGCTAATAAAACACGCCAAAATACGTTCGCTTCTTATTGATTTTTTTATGTTTGTCCAGTTATTTCAATATTGTAGTTTACGTTAAGTGTTGTTATTTGTTGAGGTTTGTATTATTTACTACGTTTTAATATTTTTGATCTTATTTTCATAAAGATTGTTGTTTAATCACAAACCCAACGTAGAACAATTACCTAATCAATAAAGAAAGCATCAAAAACAATATTTCCTAATCGAAAATGTAAGAAAGTTTTAGGTATGAACCGAAATCGTATTTTCGTAACCTCTTTTTCAGACCTTACCATAGGTACCCGCCGCCATTTTCATATCGTTTCTCTATTGGCACGGCTAATAATAGAAACACGATGAGGAACCCAGAGCTTCGGTTAGTTTCGCACGTATCCAATTTCCATTACCTAGTTAGATCCAAGGCGCGATTTTTAACGGCTGCGTTAGAATCTTCGACGGCTTGGTAAAACCTTTCACAATATTGCAAATTGTCAGTTGTATGTAAGTAATAACGATACTTTATAATTATTGTGTGTAAATAATAATTACAGTGTTTCAAAGGCAAAATTGCTGACCAGCAAACGGTACGTATCCTTGTTCCTTTAAGTTCTCATGCAGTTATGTAGTTACTACAAGATACTTCATTTCGATTTTCCTCGCAAATGCTTGAATTTGTACGCTTAGAAACACCCTGGGCTGGGCATACTATACAAACGCCTTTTGACTATACGTGGAATCGTAACGAATGTAGGACCAACCAATGTGTTTGTAGCATCGCACACCGCACAACTAACCATCTTTCATATAAAAGATTTCAACGCGAAAACGCGCGCTTTTATTTAAATTTGGATCGGTCTTTTGGGTTTTAATTTTAACTCTTTTTATAGGGGTACTATTTCGTACCACCGATGTGATGGAAGCGCTAACAACTTTGTTGGTAAGTAATGCGTTTTAATAACGCATTACTTACCAACAAAGTTGTAACATAAAGTAACATTTTCACACAATACAGAGATTTAAATGTTACTCCGCAGCTTTCGGGCGTAAGCATTACTTGTGTGAAATTGTGTGTATAAGTTCTTTTATAAAGATGTCAAAACGCGGGTCTCTATGACTTCATCAGAAAACGAACATGATGCCATATCGTCAGCATTACCTACCTAAAAAAGCTGCTTCCTTGCCACGCATAAAAACCGTATATCTATTTGACCTATTTTGTCTGCTAACTTAAATACCCACTCAGTATTTACACAAGCCAGTAACATATTATTATATGCAAATAACGTAGGCAAAGCTTTCCGGCTAGGCACACATCTCAAGTGCGCTTCAGGCCAAAAGTCAGCGGTGTCGAGGTTTGCAAATACTTATTCCAAGTCTATTTTTAGAGTTCTCAGCTCTCGTGTTGTGTACTTATAAGTTAGTAAACGCTTGAACATGGCTTGAACTGTGATCCTGGTACATACGTTTGCTGTACAGTTAGCGACATGGCAGGATACGCCTTTTGCTTCGATTGACGCATTTGTGCCGCGTGCTGTAACAGCTATCTTGGGGTGTCTTCGCGTTTCAATGACCGTAGGAACAGTCAGACACACGCTAGGATACCCCTTTTTCTTCGATAGGCGCTCTTATGCCGCGCGCGGTAAGACCATGGGGTATCCTACACTGGCACCATTGCGTTACAGACTCAGGTCCCTGGATGACAAATGCCGAGAATGGCATGAAGGTTTTCATGCCTTTCCATCCGTTGTTGATGATGACGTTTATCAGCGAAATAAGTGGCACCTCAGGATTCCGGTGTACTGGGAAGATCCGAGGACCAAGAGAGAGAGAGACACATGCTTATCAAATCGAAAAACATTACATCTTTCGTTTGCGCAGTTCGGCTAAAAAAGCAGTAGGTAGGTAGGCACCCCTAGCATCAGTTTTTAGGCCGCCCAAAGGGCCTCTGACATGGCTTAACGATTGTTATTAATCAAATAAAACCGGGAATTAACCTGCCTTCCGAAGCACGGAAGCGCTCAGATATTATTGCCACTAGCGGTCACCCATCCGAGGACTGACCGCGCCCGATGTTGCTTAACTTTGCCAAGCGATGACTAGGCCGTGAGCGCTTCTTCTCCAGAAAAAGCAGTACGTACCTACAAAGCTAACTACACCATCTAATTACGTCACTAAATTAGGATAGGAAGTTTAAACCCCTTCCAAGATTGGGAGCGACGATACGAGGTGATACGCCCCAGTGTCAATGGTATCTTTTGTGAACGTTCCCACGACCTTGCCTCGTTCGACCTCATTACGAGCTAAGCTAGGCTAGTTATGACTGACATATTTTTAATGAAGTCTTGCCTAGTTTAAGTACGATAACATTACCCTAAGCACCTCTTTTTGAATGATACCACTTAGGATCAAAGCACTTACGAGTACCTACCTAGAGGAGGAGCGGGTGATCATGCTCTTCACTAAAGAGGGAAATTTCCCGCCAAGCAGGTGTTATGCTCGGGGACCTGAACATAGTTGGACGTTCTATATACCCTATACTCAGCTACGAGAAATATTTGGCTGGCGCGATGCAGGATTGTATCGAGTGTTTGACAGCTCGCCGTTTCCGACAGGGCTCGCTACACACTCATTTATTGCTATTGGTTGAGATAAATGCCAATGTAACCTACTCTAGCTAGAAAAGTTTATCATTTCGAAAAAAAACACACATCTCAAACTTGACGCTCTCTTCCTGGGCCTCAACTGGCCTCAAGTCTGTAACGCAGAGGTTCAGCGTAGTCGAAAAAATAACGAGGAAAAGAATACACCGGTTTTGTCCAACAACTTTCTGTGAATTTAGTCCAAAATCCGGCCACGATTTCTCCGTTTTCAGAATACCTAATTCGTCTGTTTGTGTAGTGGCCGCAAATCAAATTCATGATATTGATGGATGAATGCATACAAACCAATGTCAATATTGTACGTAAAACTCTGAATTTTCCTTTGAAATGACGCGATCTTTTGCGATTTATTGGAGTCAATAGTCAATAGCAGCGTTATATGATGTAACTCACGAGGTTGACATCGAAACACGTGCCGAATGCAGAGGACGTATTTTAAATGTTTTATGTAATCTTCGCGACTCCCCAGACGTTTATTATTTAATTTGTTACTTATATGCCACAGCTTATTTAAGAAATTAAGTTGTGAAAGTGGCTTTGGATTTTTGGATAGGTCATACCTAATTATGCGAAGACCCGAAAACGACCCCTCCAAAATCACTAATGTAAAAAATACGACCGTAGCATAAGAACGGGTTTGAGCGTATCTATGGGTTTATATCTCTACCTATCCCATCCTACGTCAAACAAACATTTTATGACAATAATATACAATTAAATAAACAATTATGACCCCCTTACGTACTGCCTAACCCATTGCTGCTCTAATTTGGCCGTTTCTACGGAGGCAAACTAAGTTATTGCTGCTACTGTGCTTGTTTACCAACTTCAGTTCGACTTGGGAGGGTAACATAACATATAATTTTAAAACTTTCTCCGGCGCGTTACTTTACGCAAAGAATGTAAATGCACCTACATGCGGCCGTGGTACAGAGGGCGTGGACGTCTCTTCCAGAAGTGACAGTTGCTCGTGACACTTCATTCCGAATGGCCAAGACTCCAATGTAACTTTGGCTTAGCTGATTGATTATATTCAGCGTGTATTGCTGCTGATACACACCATGATTATGGGCAAGATAGAAGAAAAAGGAAAGACGTGAAGAAAGATAATGGTATGGCTGTGTATTAAGAGATAAGATAATGGACTGCGGTCAAAACCGTTGAACAAATTTTGCCATGAATAAAATACAAACGGAGTAAACGAAGAAGTCGTTTTGCTTATGGTTATTTTGGTGTAAATCGTTTTTGTACATTTTATCGAGCTTTTAGAAATTATTTATGGCTGAAAAGTTGTTTTTGTATTACATAAAAGGGAAAAAGCTTAGACATGATAGAAATTTAAAAAAAAGATTGACACGATAATCAACACAATCGGATAATATTTAGGGGTAGCAAGCAAAACGATTCGTTTACTCCGTTTGTATGGGCGAGAAGAACGCGGCAAAGTACAGTCGGCCACAGTCTTAGATACCCCTTTTTGTTCGATTGGCGCCCTTATGCCGCGCGCGATAAGAGCTGCCATGGGGTATCTGAGATTGTGGCCGACCGTACAAACTTCAGAGAGGACTAGATGTTTCTTCTTCTTGGCGTGCCTCTCCACTAATGGAGGTTGGCCGTCAGCTCTTCGTATGCTTTTCTGTTCTGTTCTTGTTGGACTAGATGTTTGGCGGGAACTAATATCAGTGCCCACGAAGAGACTACTCTCTTGCCATGCCATTACACGCGGTAATGAGGTAGGTAAAACGTACCGAGATTTCCCGTGTATCGATATTGCATTACCATAATCTCGGAAGTGAGAAATGGCACGGCACTGATATTTTAATGTCCCATAATGACGATTGTAAAAAGTAGCAAAAATACAGGGTGACTTTGAGTTCATTAGTCTCTAACAGCAGACATTTTTTTGCGGCCTAGGTAAAAGTTTTTTGGTATTGACGAGTAATAAAATAAAATAACCCCGACATTTTAGCCTCAAATGAGCATATCTCACAAACGGCTGAACCGATTTTGATAAAACGCATCCGAATCGGGGGTTGGGTAGTCGCGATTGATTCGAAAGTTAGACAATTACGCCCCGGTTCACCCATTTAAGTGACGCATGTTTTTGGGATTGGCCCCATTGTAAAAGATGACGAGAAGGACGACCCCCCAAGTATAACACCCTGTATAATCTACGATCTTTCTGCAACACCCCCTTTATAATAGGTAAATATCAACTGTCAGTGTGACTGTCACGGAGAGCATATGACTTGAATAAAATCGTACATACAGTTTTTTTCACACCAACCAATTTTGATCGTTGATGCTGTCTTCAAGTGTTTACAATTTTTGTCCCACTTTTGAAGTTGTAAAGAGGGTGTTGAGCATGTAGGTCGGTAAAATACAATGAAGCAGTAGAAATAATATACCTACCTGCTAACATTATTATAAGCTCATGGTACTTTTCTTATAGCAATAAAATAACGAATCAAATTTATTGCAGCTTCAAATCGAATAGCCTTTTCTCAGTAGTGTCATCATCGTAATTGGTAAATACTGAAAAATCTTAAAGATTTATATTAGTTAAGAACTCCAGCAAAAAATCTCATAAAATAAGCAATTTCGCTTTTATGTTTTCACATAATTTTGCATTTTTTACTAGTAGGTAGGTAGGATGAAACTTACTGAATTGACCTCCCCGAACATTTTGTAATGTATTGTATTGTTAGAATTTTATAATAATTTTCGACTAAGAACTAATGACTAAAAATGTTACCTTAGCCAAAATACGTGGCGTGGTTCAGTACCCGAAGGGTGCCAAACGGGACCGCATTACTCTGCCTACGCTGTCTGTTTATCTGTCTGTCTGTCCGTCTGTCTGTACTAACTGTACGTTTTTTTTATTACGTTATGTAACCCTCAGGGCGCGAGTTCGTCTCGCACTTGGCCGTATTTTTTTTTATTTTGTGTCTAAACCGAGCTATTTATGTTGAGCGATTTTTGTTTCACGACAGTAAAACAGGATTATTTTCATTATTCCAAACAACAAAAATAGAAGTTAAAAACTAAAACCCGACTACTAAAAGGCTCAAAACAAGACCTGCTTATCCTTATAATAGACTCATAGATAAAATTAATCGTAGTCGGAGGCCATTGGTTTATCAAATGCGAATGTGGTGTCCTCCGACTACGATTAATTTTATCTATGAGTCTATTATAAGGATAAGCAGGTCTTGTTTTGAGCCTTTTAGTAGTCGGGTTTTAGTTTTTAACTTCTATTTTTTTTTTTGAGCTTTTTAGTAAGTTATTTTGGTCGATCACCCAGAATAGAACCAAGAAGGAAAAAAAAAAACACATTTTGGATTTTTTTGTTCTATTTGTTATGTTGACGCTACATGTGTTTTACATTTTTGAAAAGGTTTTTTAAAGCCCTTTCATTTGATACCCATGACGATGGTATCCGATAATTTTTATTTTTAGGTCCACCACTTTAGGGCGCAGCACAGCCGCCATCTTGTTTTTTTTTCAAAATTAAACTATCCTATGTTACCTGGGTGATTAAGACGAATCCAACGACACCTCATTTGTTGAAATCGGCCGAGTAGTTTAGGCTCTGCGAGGGAACAGATGAACACACAAACATACATACATACATACATACATACATACATACATACATACGCTGCTAAAATCATAACCCTCCTTTTTGCCTCGCGTAGTCGGGTAAAAACAACAATAATTCAGCTCATTATGAGATTTGCTCAAAGTACTAGTTTTTTTAGCATTACCACTGGATTTTTGAGGAAAAAAACAAAGTCACTTAATTATTGCTGTTATGTTGTTTAAAATAATGAAAATAATACAATTTATCTGTCGTGAAACAAAAAATGCTGAAAAAAATTTCCCAGTTTAGCTACAAAATTTTAAAAACTGGGAAAAATTGGGCTTTCCTGACCCGCTACTTTATTTTTTTTAGTCATTGCTAAGAAATAATAAAAAACGGCCAAGCGCGATTCGGACCTACGCACTGAGGGTCCGTGTAACCAGTTTTTTTTTATTACGTTATAACCCTCAGGGCGCGAGTTCGTCTCGCACTTGGCCGTATTTTTTTATTTTGTGTCTAAACCGAGCTATTTATGTTGAGCGATTTTTGTTTCACGACAGTAAAACAGGATTATTTTCATTATTCCAAACAACAAAACAACAATAATTCAGCTGATTATGAGATTTGCTCAAAGTACTAGTTTTTTTAGCATTACCACTGGATTTTTGAGGAAAAAAACAAAGTCACTTAATTATTGCTGTTATGTTGTTTAAAATAATGAAAATAATACAATTTATCTGTCGTGAAACAAAAAATGCTGAAAAAAAATTCCCAGTTTAGCTACAAAATTTTAAAAACTGTGAAAAATTGGGCTTTCCTGACCCGCTACTTTATTTTCTTTAGTCATTGCTAAGAACTGTTTCTCTTTTTGTTAAAACTTTTTAGTTACTTCCGGTAAGTAACGGATTTAGTATAACAACATCCGGGACGCAATAAAACTAATATAAATTTTACTCTTTATTGAACTAATCAAGCCACGCCAATTAGGAAATTTCCTCCAATAAGTATATTTTAATGATTCAATTTGGCCCTTGCCGTAATATTAATTGCAACTTAAAAAAACCCAGTCGAACAAGATTGAAGTTGACGGGCTGACAACGTGAACAAACCAAGAAAACATAACCGGTTCATGAATCCAGAATCTCGACACATTGTGTCTCTTCAACGGTAGGTTTATAGCAGACTTGCAGACTTAAATATTTCTGTGGTTTCTGAAAATTCTATGATTTGTTGATTTTTAGTAAAGTTTCATTTATGGTTATTGGTTATAAGTTTATAACCTGATCAAGGACTTCAACAATATAGTATGATACAGCATATCCCACATAATTATCATAATAAATATGCTTAAAAACTCAATTAGGTACGTACGACGGTTTCTTTCTTTCGTTTTTTAAACGGCTTATTCTGTATTCAAAGAAAGAAGTATAACTTTCTTACGACATCCCGGCTGCGTCCACGACTCCACGAGTTATAGGAAAACATTAACCAGTTTTTTTTAAATTACTTACCACGTTGTAGGTATTGATTGAGCAATCAATGCACGGCTGTGGTGAGATGTGGCATAATCAAATTATTATGGAAGTTCTAAGAGATCGTCAAACAGCGTCGCATAGTAAAGATTGTCTTAATGTGTGTTTTATTTTAGGTGTGATGGGAAGGTCGACATTTTGGTGTCCCTCTGATAATTCACACCTTTAAATTAACAAATCAATAGCACTCAGGCAGTAAGGAAATTAATCTTTGGTCATACACGTGTGGAACTTATTATTTCTAGTTTTTGTTTTACCAGCATTTCTCAAATAAATAAAATTATTTACAAGAAAACATGACCTGTGTTTGGTGGAGTCTTTATTGACCTGTATTATGGATGTATGTTTTACATATTTAAAATGTTCTTCTTTGTACCCTTTCTTTTCTTAGAGGAGTCGGTAGCATACAATGTCGATCTAGGTTAATGTTGATGTCGAAAATGCAAGCAAAGCTACCTTCAGCAATCATAACGAAGAGCGCGTTTTTTACTTTAGTTATTTTACTGTGTAAACAAACGGATGAAGTAGAAGCGCCATCATCATCAAAGGACAAAATAAAACACAAACAAGCTGTCAATCATGCTACAGCAAGTATCAACGAACACCTACAACGTATAAATAAATATAAACATGCAGTAATTGAGTTCCTAAAGGGTAATTATACGTGATAAGATCAAATTGGAGTACCAGGGCAGCATGACAGGGCAGCAAGATCGTCTAGAGAAGGACACAGGGGCATGCCTTGACACTGCCTCACTTAAAACAATGCCTAGGCAAATTAGCCTGTAACGCAATGTACTAAGATCTATGACTCATGAAGTTTTAATACATTCACTTCGTGTTGCAGGACTTGCAGGGTGTTAAAAGAGGTCGTCTAAATGGGTCTTTCTCAATTACAAAAAAAAAGCGTGACAACTTGATTGTTAAGTTTGCCTTAGAGATATAATTTCGTAGATTTTTTGTCGAATGTATTTTTTTATAATAAATCACAGCAAGCATTAATTGCAGCTTTATTTATTATTTTATAAAAAATAAAAAATATCAAAGTGTCAAAATTTCACAAAACGTGTGTGTGAAAAACCCATTTTTTCGTATTGTAATTTTTTTTATTAAAAAACTATTGTACATATACTAAATATAAAATAACTACCCGATAGTTCATTAGTTCTCAAGCGATAATTACCAAGTTATAGAAAAATACGACTTTACACAATGATTTAATAGAGGACTTAGTCGTGTGAAAAAATTAAGTTTCACAAACGTGGTGTGTTACATTTTCATTCATATCTCTGAATGACATAATGTTTTGTGAAGTGGCAACACTGTGGCATAAAAAAAAAGATCGGGCATTTGCATAGTTCGCGGCGCAAGAGTGGAAACGGCTCCAAAACAAAGTTATGGAATTTAAGTTATTTCTTTGCTAAAACTGTAAAGCATATCACTCCATACACATGGGTAATATGCCAAGTTTGTGGGCAATGTTTTTACTATAGATTTTCTGACATTTCTTGCTAAATGGTCTCAATATGCTGTAGTTTCGATATCATATTCATAGCGTGATTTTAAGGTTATTTTTTGTCGGCATGGCTGCAAAATTTCACAGACGTGGCTAAAAAAAAAATTCACAGACATGGTTTTTTTTTCCACGTTTGTGAATTAAGGGCACGTACCGTGTTTTAATTATTTAATAAACTTTTTTTTTTACACAGGGGAGGAAATTGTCGTGAATAATTTTCATAAAATCACGGACGTGGACTGATTGTCGCAGACGAGGGTGTAAATAATCATGATTTTTCTAGTACTTTTCACACGCACTTTCACAGACATGGGTGTTTATTTTTTCAGTGGTTTTTCAGCTTCCTGGTAGCTGTTAAGCTTGACCGTATATATAAAGATTGAGCTGTAACAGTCCTCTATCAAATAAAGCTATTATTTTCAAGATTGAGGTCCAACCACCTCAAAACGCCTAAATTAAGAATAGCCCAAATGCATTTTAATAGGCTTTGTGTGGAGCTTTTAAAGAGCATTCTACCTATACTTTTCACCAACAGTGTACAGTTTCGTTAAGCCCTTCAGAATTGTCTCTCAAAAATTACTGAAGCTTTAGTTTGAGTTTTTCATTATTTTTGCCATTCGTAAAACTCATTCAATACACACCGTGTTTATTTACTAAGTATACATAAAATAATATGTCATAATTATGTCGTCATCTAATCGCGAAACTTTAGTAAAGTAAGCGTATTACTTACCCACGTTCGGTTGATTTACTAAATTTTACTACAAGGGGTCGATAAAAAAACATTCTTCTTGTAGAGGTGCCGGCGGTCATTGCAATAAGTTAAAGTTACCTTATAAAATATAATATTTTTATCTCGAGGCAAGATAAACATTTTACTTAATTAAATAGGTAGGTACATACATGCACTGCACAGGAAAAAGTGCTAATATCGGTCAAATGTCAACACTGTAACCTTCAGTTAAAGTTAAGTGCAATAAACATTAGGTACTTGCCTCATTTACTTAAATAGTTTCTCATTTATTTTTTGTATTCAACCTCCATTATTTTGTATTCATTATAATTTTACTGTAGTCGGCTTAAGCAGACATTTAATAAATTAATAAAAAATTTAAAAAAAGAGAAACAAAATTACAAGGTCCATAGGCTTAAATTATTATTAACGATGAAGGAAAGGGAAACTTATTGAATTTAATCAAGTCTTGAAATCTAAAATTATAAAAGGTTATAAGTTTTTAAAAAGCGACAAAATCACAAATTAAAGTGTACCAGTTTTCCATCAACGACGTGCATCGTGCCAACGGAAGTGGGTCAAACACTTCCGGTTGCAGTCGATTCAACTCGGTTCTTTATTTATTTATATTTCATCATCTTTGACAGCTTTGCCTTTTATATTGAAGAAATTGCCGAACAATTCGCAATTTATTTTATTTTATCAATAACAATAATGATTGTGTTTTGAGATGTAAGTACTAAATCTTGAATCGACGAATATTTTTCTTACTAACTGACAAAAACCAAACAAACATTGTTAGTTCACGATCAATCAATATTTGATAAGCGTTGCTTTTTATCAATATATTTTATCGTAATTTTTAACTTCCGTAATATTATTATGACGGATTGT
The DNA here is from genome assembly GCA_949319315.1 of Zelleria hepariella. Lineage (NCBI taxonomy): Eukaryota > Metazoa > Arthropoda > Insecta > Lepidoptera > Yponomeutidae > Zelleria > Zelleria hepariella. The sequence goes on along the minus strand of OX439379.1, from coordinate 4,166,376 downwards.
TTAATCTTATTTAAAGATATAATTAAAAAAAAAGAAAAGTAAAGAACAAACTTTTGCTTAAAATAACCAGGGCATCAACCTCAACTGACCAACTAGTTTTTTGCTGTACCTTTAGTATTTTTGGTGCGCAAATATTTTATTAAACAAAATATAACGTGATGAAGGGCAGTGAAGCAGGCAAATTTCGGCAACAGTTAAGTACTCTATCAGTCCTCAAGCAAGATGTTCGCGAGTACGATACGTTATCGCGGAGATAGCTTGTCACAGTTGGTAGGGCATAAACTATTTCTCTTTAGCTTTTATTACACAATGTAAACGACACACCTCACTAGGCCCACATAATGCAAAAAAGAGGAACGAGCCAAATGAAATGTAATATCAACATCAGCGTGCTGACGACTCTACATCGATTTATTTGAATACGTCAATTTATTTTGAAATAAATGGTTTAAAATCCGGTAAAAGTTGTTGCTAAAATTGAATAACGTTTGTAAATAATGAAGAAGAAAAAACAAGGATAAACAATAAAAAAAAAATCTTGGACTACGGAACCTTAATCACCGCGCATGGGTTTTTCAATCTTCTAAGTGCTAGTCTTGTTGCGAACTGCTCACCGTAACGTAAAATCTAGTTTTTGTTATTAAAACCAAGAATTAACGTGGTATTAATTTCTTGCTAGCTTTAGCCTCAGCTCGGTGCTTTATAAAAGTAATAATAAGACGGTAAGCCGAGGTACGGACTACTGGCTGCAAATGCAAAATTAATATGGATGGATAACCCGATACATCAAAGTAAAAAATAGTTATTTGTTATGCAAGAATGCAAAATTATTGTTTGCGGCGAGTGCTTGTATTGAAAACCGAGCTAGCGAAGGTTTCTAAAATTGAGCCACGAGCGTAGCGAGTGGTTCAAAAAAAGAAACCTGAGCGTAGCGAGGTATTCAGAAGCACGAGACGCAAATAATATTGCATTCGTGCGAAACACAAAACTTTTCATCTCACAGAAGCGAGGAAATGACTTTGTTAGCCAAGCGGGACAAACTCTATAGACAACTACTTACAGGCAAAACAGGTGAGTCAAATAAGGTCCTTTTAAAAGCATATTTTACTGTAGTTACGGCTGCCGCACTAAAGTTTTGAGCTTCGTTGGTATTAAAACCATTCGTTTTATTAATAATTTCCTGAAGTTTATTTATCCAGACACAAAAATAATGTAAATAAAAGAATGTTTTTTTTTCCGGGTGCATTCTGAACTTTTACCATATAAATTAAAAATTTGTAGGAGATAAAAAATGAAATTAGTAATATCGTTTGAAAAAAGGTATTTAACAAACCAAAACATAATTATCTATTTGATAAAACAGAAGCGCAGCATTTTTTTTATTTACTGGTATTTAAAAATAAATATGTGTACAAAATATTGAAAAGACTATAAGAAGAAACCGCGTTTCTGAATGTTCTATTCCGTGACTTTACCTTTTTAAAAGATGCTTATGCACCATTTACATTCACAGTTTTGTATAGAGAATGGGCACGAACAATCGCTTTCGCTGAAATACGCGTTTAAACGAACTATGAATGAGGTTTTATTTTCCATCGGGATCTGGCATCTACTTAAACGGCCAGTGTTTTTCTCTTTTTCAAAACCATAGGGCACGGGAAAGACTGTCCCGGCGTCGCGTTCAAATTTCGAAGCGCACAAAAGTTCAGATAGTTTAAATCCCGCCTTTACACGATCGTAAGTTACTAGTAACAGCAAACTTTCCGAGCGTGGGAGATGAAAAAGTTATTGTTTGACGGTATTGTTGCTGTAAAGTTAACACCATGCTACTTACTGTCTACGGCTTGTGAAGTATAGGCGTGTGTGTGAGTGACACTATGACAGTTTTTTTTTTGTAGACGACAAATGAAGACAGTTTTTGTAGTTTGTTATTTCCGATTTCAAATTTATGTTTTTTTTAAAAGTTTGTTTGTGGGAAACGGAAAGTAAACTCTAATTTTTAAATCGAGTCCATGGAGTGACAGTTGCTACAAAGGCTTTATCTGACAGTAGCATACTAGCAACTCATTCCGTGGACTCGAATTAAAAATTAGAGTTTTAGCGTGTATTTTACGTACCAAAAGTCAAACTAGCAGCCTACCGAGTCGAGTGGTCCAAGCTTTGGACCATAGACTTTGAGATCGATCAAATGATCTTGAGTTGTGCACAAAAACAAGTTAGACCTTTGTTAGATACAAGGCAGAGACGACTGGAAGAAACTGGAGGAGGCCTTATTAGGCCTTACGGGGTTCTAATTTCTTTTTTTTTCACATATTTTTTTAAACTTTATTTATATCTAATTTAGATAATTTGTACAGCGTCCAGTGGCACCTGCACTCACTAGATGGGGGAACTGACCATGGACAGGATTTTAGATGGGGTTTGGCTTGCACAGCACCTGTCACATCCTCTTAGCTTAATCCTTATTGTTGTGCACACGTGTGTCTACCTAAATTATTAGAATTATGTTTTAATTTCAGTGAAAGTATTGAAATAGTGTTCATTTATTATGAAGATTTATGGGCTATGGTGACTGGTTACGCCCGTTTGGGAACTTTGTGGTTCTGATGCTGGCGGGCCGATGGTTGGCATCGGAACGGGCTCGCGGCTGTCTTGGAGCGGAAAGAGACCTTGGTTTCTTGCTTGTGGATGCCGCGGGTCAATCCACCTCATTTCGGGGCTGGCCTTAAAGTCATGCGTGACAGAGAAAAATGTTCAAATCAAAAGTGAAAAAGTAAAAATCAGAACTGTCGCAATAATAACAATCACGTCAAAAATTGTGTCAGACTATGTGAGATGAAAATAAATAACTAAAATAAATTATACCAAGAAATCCAGTGTCACCGCCGTCGTTGCCATTCGCCGCCCTCATTGCCAGTAGCCGCTCTCGCTCACGGATCGTCCCTCGGCATACGCAGGTGAGAAACCTGGGTAATTTCTTAACCTTTGTGCAGCCGACGAGTACCACCGGTGTCCGCCTGATCCACCCGCAGAATACAGTCCACCTAATTCCCAGTCGCGCCGCACCATATTTTGGTCCCTCTCGCCGGATTTTGGATATTTCTTGAAATATCGACCTGGTTGAACCTTGGTATACCGCCTCCACATAGTCACGCATCCCTAGGGATATTACTTGTTCACATCGCATAATTACCGCATAGCCCTCGAGTTCGACTGCTATTTTACTTATTTAAGTAAAATAGCTTTTGTTTTTCTCGCGCCGTCTTGTAGTGGCTATTTTACTTAATTATTATTAATTTAGTCTTAAATAATCGCTTCGCCGCTCTGCTTGCAGAGCTGATCTGTGTATGTAACCGCATTTCAAGGTATACAATTGATTAATTAGCGTACTCAAATACCTGATTGACAATGTCTGCGGAGAGAAAGCTCAAGCTTCTCGAAGCAAAACGGGAGTTATATTTCTCTCAAATATCAAACCTTTTCAGCTCCATAGCTAAGCTTCACGATGAAAGAACGCAACAAGTATTTTTGTCGCAAGCCCGGCATAGTGACAAGCTACGGGCGGAATATGTTCAAATTGTAGATGACATCAACCTACTGAACTTGGAGATAAATCCCGACTATACCATAAATTATCAGTCTGTAAGTGCCTTCGACGAGTTATTCTTCTACATGAAGGAAGCGGCACATCGTTACGAGGCCAAGAAAAACCCGTCAGCTGACCAAATATCCTCAGCTGTCGCATCTGCTTTATATCGCCCTGGGCAAAGAATAAAAATTCCCAGCATTGAGTTACCTTCGTTCGACGGAGAAATCGAAAATTTTCCGTTTTTCTTCGAAACCTTCAAACGGGTGATTCATGACAATAGGGACCTCAATGACTCAGAGCGAGTTCACTACCTGCTCAGCCATCTCACGGGCAAGGCCAAGAACATCTGCGCCGGTGTGGTGCCTGCCGGGGAAAATTATAATCTGATTTGGGACGCACTGGTGGACAAATACCAAGACAACAGGGCATTGGCCACTACCTATTTGAACCAGTTACTATCTTTCAAGAGTGTGAATAGCCCTTCAGCGAGCAATCTGGAGGGATTTGTTGACAAGTTTGCTGCTATCATAGCGGCGTTGAAGCAGCTGAAGATACCAGACCTGAGTGACTTCATCTTTGTACACCTTGGATTGAAATTAGTCGATGTGGATACTGCGAAGAACTTCGAGATGTCCATCAGAGGTGAAACTGAAATGCCAAGGTGCAAGGAATTCCTGAAGTTCGTTCGCGAGCAAGTAAAGATCCTCGAACGCACATCCAAGGAACCAAAGTCAATTTCAACGAAGAGTGGTTATTCCCCATCCGTTTCGAGCACTCGTAATGTCAATGCTAGACCAATGATGCCACGTGCGTTAGTCAGCACTCAACAAATACAAGCGCGAGGCAGTGACTGCAAGCTTTGTAAGGGAAGTGGGCACGCACATTTGTTCACCTGCAACAAATTTCAAGATCTTTCGCCATTAGACAAATTTAAGTTTGTGAAAGATAACAGCTTCTGCATAAATTGCTTGAGCAGCCAGCATACGGCCTTTTACTGTAATTCGACAACAACGTGCCGAAAGTGTAACGCAAGGCATCACACGCTGCTGCATTTTGGAAAGGTAGCCACTCAGGCACACCTTAGCACGGCTATTTCTGGAGCCGACGAGGCTGAAATTGAAGAGGTGGTTGCTACTTTAGATGACGTCGAGGAAGAATCGAGTGAAGAGTCATGCTCCCCAGAGGTGTCGCTTTGTACACTATCTTCTACACAGAGTGGACCAGGTACTACGCAAGTTTTAGCTACGGCAAAGGTTTACGCGACCAGCCGCGACGGTCGTGACGTGGTGATTAGATGCCTCCTAGATCCTGGGTCGCAAAGGCATTACATCACTAGTAAGTGTTGTGCCAAACTGAGACTGAAGATTAGGGCAAATGCACCAGTCATTGTTAAGGGTATTGGTGGTGCCTCACAGGTATTGAAGGGTGAGGTAGATGTCCGCTTTAAATCGCGCTTCGATATCGGCCCAAGCTTCAACATTCAGGCACTAGTGCTTGGCCAAATTACGAGTGATTTGCCAACGTGCCAGATCAAAACAGAATTCTTGGAAGGCATGAAAACAATCCCAATGGCAGATGACAAGTGGGGAACTCCAGGCGAGATAGACCTGTTGATTGGAGTAAATCTTTTTGCTGAGATGCTGTTACCCGGGAAGATTCTCGGTCAGCCAGGATTCCCTGATGCACTTGAAACGGTACTAGGCTACGTTATTATGGGTGAAGCTCCAACGAGGTCACCGGTTACAACGTCTGTTGCATTTCACACAATTGCTACAACTGAACCACCACTAGATGCACTACTTAAAAGGTTTTGGGAATTGGATGAGGTTGAGGTCAAACAAAGTTTGAGCGCCGACGAAAGGCAATGTGAAGAATTCTATGAGGCCACAACAACAAGAGATAATGCTGGGCGTTATGAAGTCGCTTTACCATTCAAAGAAAGCCCAGACTTACTAGGTGACTCCCTTCAGGGCGCCAAGCGTAGATTTGCATATTTGGAACGCAAATTTGTGGCAAGCCCCAATCTCAAGGCGGCTTACGATGACGTAATTAAGGATTACCTGGATAAGTCGTACCTGTCTCCAGTGGATGAAGGAGATTCAGATACTGGAACGAACTTCTACATACCCCACCACGCAGTTTTGCGAGAGGACAAACTAACTAGCAAGGTTAGACCAGTTCTAGATGCTAGCGCTAAGTCTAGCAGTGGGTTTTCGTTGAATGACATTTTACGCACAGGTCCCAATCTACAATGAGATTTGTTCACTATTCTTCTGAATTTGAGGCTTTTTCCGATTGCCATATCTTCCGATATACGACAAATGTATCTCAGAATTGGAGTTCGTCAGCAGGATAGACGTTTCCAACGTATTTTGTATCGATACAACGTTGAAGAAGAACGGAATCAAGCCGATGAAAAGTCAACAATTCTGCCTCAGGTGCGAACCTTCGAATTCAACTGTGTTGCATTTGGATTGAAGAGTAGCCCATATCTGGCAATGCGCACGGTGGCACAATTAGCCGAGGATGAGGGCAAACGGTACCCGATCGCCAAAGAAATTGTTGTTAGAGATTTGTATATGGACGATGTTGCAAGCTCATTGATGAATGCTGAGCAAGCTATTGCAGCGTCACACGAGTTGATCGATCTGTTCGAGGCCGGGGGGTTCCAGTTGGTGAAATGGAGTAGTAACTCTAAACAAGTGCTGGAACAAATTCCAGTAGATTATCGGCTCTCACAGAGCGTGGAATTCGATAAAGATGAGTCCTTGAAGATTTTGGGTCTCTGCTGGCAACCTAATGATGATCAATTTGCGTTCAAGGTAACAAAGGATGAGCGACCTTGTACGAAACGACACATGCTGTCCTCAGTTGCACGCTTATATGATGTTCTAGGGCTGGTGGCTCCCGTAGTCCTGTATGCGAAGCTTATAATTAAGGAACTTTGGCTGTTAAAAATTGACTGGGATGAAACACCTCCACAGCGAATTATGCGCTTGTGGAGCCAATTTCAAGCAGAACTTCCAGACATTGCAAAGATGAGATTTCCTCGTCATATCGGAGTGCTTGATAAATGTTATACAATTATCGTTGGGTTTGCTGACGCTAGTGAGAAGGCTTATGGTGGTGTAGTATATATTCACGTCACTACCCCATCCGATGACACAACAGTGAGGTTAGTATGTGCTAAGTCTAAAGTCGCGCCACTAAAGGTGGTTTCCTTGGCACGCCTCGAGTTGTGCGCTGCCCTGCTGTTGTCGAAGTTAATAAAAAGAGTTTACGATAATTACAATGGCCGATACCCAATTAATTCGGTGATTGCATTCTCAGACTCAACAGTAGCTTTGAGTTGGATTCATGCTTCGCCACATAGATGGCAAACCTTTGTAGCGAACAGAGTTTCGAAAATTCATGATAACTTAACTGCTGAACATTTCTATCACATAAAAGGGATTGAAAACCCAAGTGACTGCCTTTCAAGAGGATTGACGCCCGCACAGCTTGTAGATCATACTTTGTGGCGGGAAGGTCCTCCGTGGCTCTATAAGCCTAGAGCGCAGTGGCCTATAAGACCATTCCTACCGGGTGAGGTTTCAGAGATACCGGAGGCAAAATCAGTGGCACTACTCACTACTGTACCAGCAAAGCCATATCTATATACGTTGGCCTGCAAGTTCTCCTCTTGGTCAAGGGTGTTGCGTATCATATGTTACGTGTACAAATTTCTTAAAAAATTACCTAGGGGCCATATCAATAGTTCTGATCTGGAATTCTGTGAACGAGAAATTGTTAAAGTAGTTCAGCTCGTGCATTTTGGGGATTTAATCAGGAGTCTCCGCAGCGGGACAAAGTGTCCTCCTGTACTTCAAAGATTAAATCCGTTTCTTGAAAATGGAGTAGTACGCGTTGGTGGTCGATTGGCAAACTCAGATGAGAGTTTCAACTATAAGCATCCCGTGTTGCTTCCTAATAAGGATCCAATTGTAGAAATGCTCGTAAGATTCTATCATTGCAAAAACTTGCATACTGGACCCGAACTCTTGATGTCAGTTTTACGTACTAACTATTGGATACTAGCAGCCAGGCGATTGATTCGAACCATTATTGCCAAGTGCAATATTTGCTTTCGTTTCAAGCCACGCCCTAATTTCCCAATGATGGCAGATCTTCCGGAACTTCGAGTTAAGGAAGTTCATAAAGCATTCTTTCATACTGGTTGTGATTACGCCGGTCCATTTAATGTGACGCCTTACCGGGGAAGAGGTATTACCAGTCGAAAGGCGTATATTTGTCTATTTACCTGCTTAACTACGCGCGCCGTACACATTGAGCTCGCTAGCGATTTAAGTACGGCCTGTTTCTTGGCAGCGCTGAAAAGGTTTCTTTCCCGACGTGGACCGGTCCACTGCCTCTACACAGACCATGGAACCAATTTTATTGGGGCACGAACTTACCTAAGAGAATTGTATTTGTTCTTGGAGAATAACTACAGGCTGGTTTGGGAGCGCGAACTAGCCGCAAACCAGATTAATTGGAAACTTATTCCACCGCATGCCCCTCATTTTGGAGGTTGTTTGGAGAGCAATGTGAAGAGTGTCAAATCTCATTTGTATAAGGTTATCGGACTCCAAATATTAACGTTTGAGGAACTGTCCACCGTATTGATCCAAATAGAGGCACTTCTTAACTCACGTCCGCTGACTGCGTTAAGCATTGACCCGTCAGAGCCGACCGCCTTAACACCAGCTCACTTCTTAAGTACAGTCCCACTTAAATGTTTGCCAGCTTCTGAGATAACCGATTCCGTTCCACATCTTCTCAGTAGATATGAACTACTAGATCAGATGGTGCAATCTTTTTGGAAGCGATGGCGTTGTGAGTATTTACATACTCTACAAATTCGGCAAAAGTGGAATACTCCGGCATTCCCCGTAAGGGAAGGACTGCTTGTGGTTGTCATGGAAGACAACTTGACAGCCTTACATTGGCCGTTAGGGATAATCGTAAAAACTTTCATAGGTAAAGACAACGTTGTTAGAGTGGCCTTAGTGAGGACTAAAGCCGCAACTTATAAAAGACCAGTGGTGAAACTATGTCCATTGCCATCGCAGTGACATTGTTTGATTGTCTGGGGAGTTAGGTAGTTAAGAGTTTTGTTTATTTTATCTTAGGTAATTTCTTTGTTTTGGCAGTTATGCAGATTAACTTTTATTTATTTTAATTTCAGTAAGAATTTTGTTTTGTTTTATCTTAGGTGAGTTCTTTGTTTTGTTAGCTAGGTGGATTATTATTTATTTATTTTAATTTCAGTGATAATTTTGTTTGTGTTATCTTATGTGATTTCTTTAATTTGCCAGTTAGGCGGATTATTTAGTTATTTAATTTCAGTTTGGCATTTAGGTGGTTTATTTGATAATTTGGTTTGGTTTTCAATTTGCCAACTCTTAAGTGATTATGTGATTTGGATGGTAATAACAAGGTTCAATTAGCCAAAATTTCAAATGTTGAAAGGACCGCATCCTTTCAAGGCTGGGGCCATGGTTACGCCCGTTTGGGAACTTTGTGGTTCTGATGCTGGCGGGCCGATGGTTGGCATCGGAACGGGCTCGCGGCTGTCTTGGAGCGGAAAGAGACCTTGGTTTCTTGCTTGTGGATGCCGCGGGTCAATCCACCTCATTTCGGGGCTGGCCTTAAAGTCATGCGTGACAGAGAAAAATGTTCAAATCAAAAGTGAAAAAGTAAAAATCAGAACTGTCGCAATAATAACAATCACGTCAAAAATTGTGTCAGACTATGTGAGATGAAAATAAATAACTAAAATAAATTATACCAAGAAATCCAGTGTCACCGCCGTCGTTGACATTCGCCGCCCTCATTGCCAGTAGCCGCTCTCGCTCACGGATCGTCCCTCGGCATACGCAGGTGAGAAACCTGGGTAATTTCTTAACCTTTGTGCAGCCGACGAGTACCACCGGTGTCCGCCTGATCCACCCGCAGAATACAGTCCACCTAATTCCCAGTCGCGCCGCACCAGTGACAGTTAAGTATAAATTTTGTAAATTGCACGGTTACGAAATATTACATTCTTATTTAAGTAATACCTGAATACATAGAATCATATTGTAATGGTATGTATAATATGTTTTTTGTAGGATGGTAAAAAACAAAATGAACCAATCAAATATACGCAAGCATTTTTTTTTGTTGAATCTTAGCATATTTCTGCAGGCAACGTCTACCGTCTACCATTGCATTTAAAGTAGAAAATTCTGTCAAATCAACTACCTAGGCAGGCAACGTCTAGCTAGGTAGTTGATTTGACAGAATTTTCTACTTTAAATGCAATCTGTCATCAATGCATTGCTTAAAGACAAGTTTAGTTTACACTTCGCAAAAGTTCAACACAAAGTAACAAAGTTTAGGTGAAAAGACAAATGACAAACCTTCGCTTGAGCAATTTAGCCTTACTTAGATTTAGTTAAGTAAGTATAAAATATCTTAATGACTAACATACTTTAATGACACATTATGTCAGGATATTGCTTAATTTCCTCAGTCATAGCTGGGTATCTACTTTGTAACGTTTTACGATGGAGAAATAGTTGTTTGACTGATTGTAGTTTACTGGAAAGAAAATTACCTATATTGTAGGTAGGAGTTAGCATGATACCTCTAATCTAACTACCTGGATAGTTAAATATCTTCTAGAGATTCTACGAACATTTCCATAGATAGATACTATAATAAAGGTGCTATCACACTAAAGGGAATTAATATTATATGTGGTAAGGCGGTCTCTATACAATTCAGTTGTAACAAATCAACCAGTTGTATTTTATGATCATTATTAGCACCTTATTTAATATTATAAAATTTGTTTCATGGTCTATACTTCAAATAGGAATTATAGTTCATTATAACGAACTTTTGGCGGCGCTTTTGATCTGTGGCGTATAAGATTTAATAGATTCCAATTTATTTCCGAAATAAAAAAATATATATCTGTGTAATTAAGGCTCAACCCTTAATTACGCAGAAAAATATTTTTTTGGTAAGATGGGACTGGAAGGAAAATTCGAATGAAATAAATAAAAACTTAGGAATTCAGCTCACCTGGTTGCTAAGCACATCGATGACGACATACGCCAGATACACGACCTCTTCTTCGTCAGAGCCCAACGCTGCGCCTCCAAGGCCCCCAGTGCGCACGTGCAACGCGCATACCCAGCCTCCGCTGATCATCGTGCCATGCAGTGTGACGGCACCTTTAGGAACACTTTGCCCGCCTTATTGGTCACTTTTCACGCCTTTGCCGCTGTCGCATTTACGTTCTTTTTGGTTTCAGTGTCAATTAGTAAAATTAATAACAAGTATTTTTATTTTATTTATATAGGGTAAAGTTACGTTAAAAAAAAAGTAAGTAGGTACCTAACAAGTTTTATTATAAGTTAAGTTTCCAGCGGTAACAGAGCATGTTTTAAACAGTAAGTAGTTAAACTGGACTATCAAGTATCAAAACCGCTCGAGCGTGGTATAGGGGAGTGTGGGTGCAAATAGCGATGTCACATCCACAAACTAAAGTTGAAAATTCACGTTTTTCTCGAGTGTGTACCGAACAAACGATTTTAGAGCGACGAGAGCACTTTTTCCTTTAGAAATCCGGTTGGTAAGTTACCCAATACCTACAGCCAAGAGGTGCTCGCGTGAGGCGCGGACGCCGTTTTACCGCTATTCGTCTACGTAAGCCGTTTCCGCTGAATGCAGGAGAAAATCGGAATTACTTCCATCACTAGAACGACTTTAACAAGTCAAGTAGTCCGTCAGAACGCGAACGGTCCCAATTTCGAAGGAATTCGGAAGATTTTCGACAGTTCGGTGTCGATGCCCGATTCCAAACTCGCTACTGTCCTGTTTTCACTTCAAAAGTTGTCCCCACTACTTTGACAAACACTTATTTCGCTTCAGTCCAATGTTTGTATGAAACTTCACGTAATGTTTTTATGAATGTTTTGTTTGGTGGAATTTTTTAAGGTTTTATTGGCTAGGACAACTCAGGCGAGCGTGTCTGTCTGCCGACTCCGAGGTGCGACTGAGTGCGGAGCGCCCCCCTGTTGTCAGTGCGCAGGTACGCCAGGTGAGCGCGGCGTTGCCAAACCGTGCATTATTATCATATCAATCCAATGATGATGCGATAGTGTTGTCTATGGCGATTACTTCAGTCACAGCCTTCTTTGTGCTTCAGTGCTTCGTTTTGCCGTTTGCAATCCTATTGCGGTACGTAGTTGAGTGCAGTGAGACATTCGAATTTGGGAAGGGTTTGAAAAATTCAAGCGTTCGGTGGAGATCTTTTTCTTTTGAGCCGATTCTGTAAGTGCCGAGATTTTGTTATCTTCCGTTCAAAAAATCTCTATGGCACATCGATATGCTATGGCACCTAAGTTGTACAGGGTAGTGTTTAGAGGTGGGGCAGGAAAACTGAAAACTGAAAAGGTCTCATACCTTTTTACCTACTTAGGTAATTGAGGCGCTTTTTACAAGAACAGCCAGTGTAAATTTTTTACGAATTTCTGTTTTCAACCCTGTTCAACAAGCTGCATTAGCCCCACTAATCAGTTTTTACAAAAACTTCCCATTCTATAGGAAAATTTAGCCAATTTTACAAAAACCGCCAAGGTTTGCTTGTAGGACAATCGTTTTAGCCAAAAAGAACCAAAATTTACTCTGGGGACAAACGTTGTTCGTGTAAAAATCGCCTCAATTAAACTTTCAAAATACTTTTTAGGGGTGCTGCAGTTACAGATTTTGACCAATTTAGAAAATTGGTGATGTTCATAACTTTTTTTTCTTTTTGTTATTTCTAAAGCACTAACCCTTACATTTTAAAGATTTATTAGAAGTTGAAGTACAGGACTTGAACCAGGTATGCAAGATTGCTGGATCAAATCCTGAACCGAACTCCCGACCGAAATTTTACAACTTATTTTTCTTTCTCGCCTTATTATTAATAGAAGGTAGGTAATATAAAGTGCCGATATGCTCTTTACAGATTTCTAAATGGTTTAGATTTTTAATGGGTTAATTCTTTCGCAGGCAGAGCTATCCTCATTATTTTGTCTCGCAAATTATTGAAAACCAAAGTGAATCTAATAATGCTGTCCTTATGAATCAATATTAAATTAAGTAGGTAGGTATGTACTTATCTTCTTCTTTTTGTATTGTATGAATTTGTATTCCTCCTGTGTAATAGGTAGGTAAATCTGCCTACCACCTACATACTTACTTTTAAAGTTGTATTTTGTCAGGTATGTCCTCGATGTAACAAGCAGGTAGGTAAGTAGGTAGTTATTTAAGTGTAAGCGTACGTAAGTCTTGCAAACACGAATACTTAATTCAAGGTACCTACACAAGTTATTTACAAGCGACCTATCTTGACCCTAGCCAAAGACAATAATGACGGCAGCGGGGTTCAAAGTCGACACTCATAATAAATAGGCACTCATTAGAGAACTTTTTTAAACTCCAAATCCAACGAAAGCTGCTTAGAATTGTCGATTCTAATTTAAATTTATTATAGGTTACCCTAACGAATTCATTAATTAACAAAAAAAAAGGTAGGTTTTTACCTAAAAGGACGCAAATGTTAATGTAGGTAGAACCGAAAAACACATTATTTTTTACAAATTAGCGAAAATTTCAGAACGCAATTAGACTTTCAAAAGTTTAGGTAAGTATGATCATAAAGCGCGCGCCGCCCTCGCTCGCTGATTGGTCCATTGGACTGTAAAATCCAAGATGGACGCCCACCGCTCGAGTTACCTCGTCGCCAAGTGATGACGTGTTTGTAAACAACGCTCCCTGGACTGGAAGACGGACGAATGGATGACCCATTTGAGTCGCGAAGTTTGAAACAATGGTTTTCTCTATTGCACAAAAAAAAATTTTTGTCTATTTTTCAATCACTGTTTTGTCCAACCCTGGATGAGGATACTTAATAACTAGTGGTTCGCCCCGAACTGTGAACCCGCGACCCCATATCTCAGCAACACCTCGACCGATTAGGCTCTTTTCGAATTTAAAAATAGGTAAAAAAACTTTTTAAGTTAAACGGTTTTATGTTAAACATACATTGTAATGTTTAAGATAAATGTACTAAAAACCAAAAAATAATAAAATAGATACAGTCGTGGGAATTATAAACATATGCATAGACTAGACTAAAATAAAACCGTGGGGCACGTCAATTGTCTACAATCGTTGATTAAAATGTTTGTTTTGTAATGTTACACTATAATTAGGCAGTTGACGTGCCTCACGGTTTTATTTTAGTCTAGTCTATGCATATGTTTATAATTCCCACGACTGTATCTATTTTATTATTTTTTGGTTTTTAGTACATTTATCTTAAACATTACAATGTATGTTTAACATAAAACCGTTTAACTTAAAAAGTTTTTTTACCTATTTTTATTTTCTAGTTTTTAGTTTTTATTTCGCATCTGTTTAATTCATATAGTACATTGTATTATACTGGTTGAGCACTTTTATTTGATACCCATATTGATGGGATCGATAAAACCTACGTTATCCGCCATTTTGTAGCGGCCGCCATCTTGTATTTAAATTGTTTATAGTATATTGTATTCTGCTTGTTGAGCCCTTTCATTTGATACCCATATTGATGGGATTGATAAAACCTACGTTATCCGCCATTTTGTAGCGGCCGCCATCTTGGATTTCAATTTTTTATAGTATATTGTATTCTGCTTGTTGAGCCCTTTCATTTGATACCCATATTGATGGGATTAATAAAACATAAATTATCCGCCATTTTGTAGCGGCGGCCATCTTGAATTTATAATGATAATGAATAAACATAATTGTATTGTCACCAAAATCCAAAGTGTATACAAAATTTCAGATTAATCGGTTGACAGGAAGAGGGTGAAATTTGAATTACTAAATTTGACCCAAGAATAAATAAAACAAACGGGGTGAGCTAAATAAAACCGTTTAAAAAAATTCCATTTGCCTCATTACCCGCCTACCAAATTTCATGACGATCGGACCAAATTTACTCAATTTGTATTTGGCCAGTTGGTACCCCTGCCCTCCTGTACGGAACCCTAAAAATCATCAAATTATAAAATACATACTGGGGGACAGCTTTAGAATTATTGGGTGTCACATCTGCTACTTTGGTGACTAATGGCCCGTTTTCAACTGAGAGTTAAAAGCTCAAAGCCCTTGGTAGATGGCGCTCATAGGCTTGGCCATACAAGAACCGGACTGTGGCTGTCAAATTAATCCGTGCGGGATCAGAATGGGATAATACCTTTTGGAACTGAGAAGCTCGCGGTCCTGTAGCGTCAGCATTTCGGCAAACTCTAGTTGTCTATGGCAAACTCGCGTCGAAACTTGCTTGTGTTTTCTGTGCGCGTGGGTGTCTGCTCGAGTTTCATCACATTTTATTAAATTAATGCAATAACATTGAATCCTTTTAGATTACAAACATTAAACATTTTTGTGTATTTCCAATTTCATAACCCTATGATAGAACGTAGAACAAATTTTTTTTTTACTGACGCATTCGAGAACTGTCTTTTTCGATTCAGTTCCAAAAGGTATTATCCCATTCTGATTCCGCACGGATTATAATATCTTATTAATATCTTCAGAAAAAGCGAAATTTGATAGCCGTGAAAACGGCTTATTCGGGTCATTTTCATTTGAAATTTTTGAGTGAGCCATAGTGAAAACAGACATCTTTAGACTGAATTTCATTATTACAACTAGTATAACGGCTAGATTAGTATTTTTATAGAACCGGAAAGCACTTTTCATGCCTTTAAATAGCAATTTAAAAAAACTATGCGTCATTGAAACCCTAAAATGTCACAGTTCGTGGCTGTTCCTTTTCCAGTTTTCATTATTATTTTATTTTCGATAGTCTTATTTTTGCCGGTAGACCTGTAGTGATATGTAACCCACGTTTGTACTTAATATGGCTTTACGAATACAGTTTTGAATCATTTTATGGCTTTGTTTTTGGAGTCGTAGCTTACGGATAGTCTTGTTCCTTTTTTTTTGTCACAGATGTGGTCCTTAGCATTTCGCACACTATCTCGGTATATTATGAATTTCAAGCTCTGGAAACACTGGCGACAAGAAAAGCGAACATCAGCCATTTTGCTTTTTGCGGCAGCGGAACACACAGGAGTACTGATCGTTGAGAACATGTTTTGTTTTGAATTCTGGAAAACGACAAGCATAACTCGTATTAGATGTGGCCATCAGCATTTATCAGGTGGCTGAGCGATCTTCACGACTTTTATAATTTGATAAGGTTTTGGTGTGTAAATGCCGTCAAATCAGTTTCGCGTTGTTAGTGTAGTTTTTAGGTTAGTTTATAATGGCCCTGATGCAAAAATGTCACAGGTGTGGTTTTAAAAAGTTGTCACAGACGTGGTTTTATTCAAATTATGTACACCCAATTATAATGAAACTAAGTAAAATCGTAAAAAAATAAACTTTATTTGATCTGAAATAATATCTTAAGTTGATAAATATTGATAATATTTGTTTTGACTTTAATAGAAAAACGAATCTAACACTTTTTTTATTTGCGAATAATATCCCAAAAGCTATGACGTTCATAAAAATTACAATGCTAAGTAGTTGTAGGTGTGTTTTAAATGCATTTCTAAAGACAACCGTCACAAAACTCACAAACGTGGTCGTGAAATGTACTGAATTTCTGTAGACAAGTCACAGACGTGGTCAATATGTCACAGGCGTGGCCAGATTTTTTTTCAAAATTTATTTAAAAAAAAATTAAAGGTCATTAAGCTCTGCCAGATATACTGGTTAACTTTTGTGAAGGTTGTCCATCGAATTCGGTAAAAAAAACACACATCTGTAAGATAACATGCCAGAACACAACTTTTGATAATGACCCATTCAAGGTATTGTTTTGTAAAGTGACACCCGGGTTCACCCGACTCATCAGGGGTGATTATTTCAATTTACGACACTCAAGCAAAGAAAAAAGTTTCAAGTTTTACTTGAGTCGGGTGTCACTAATCAAAACAACACCCTGTATATTCGTTTGGGGAGGGGGGACCGATCTTATATTCCGGTAATAAAAATTGTTGATAAATCTATTCAATGTTTCCTACACAAATGATTTTTCGTCACGCCTGTACACAACCTGTCGCTCCGAGAAAGAAACTACACACACAAAATATTTAAAACAGCTGTTTATATGTGCCCAACGGTACCGACCGACGGATGCTCATTCAAAGCATGCATCGGAGAGAGATAGTGAGCTACTTTCGTACGCACAAGAGAAAGAGACGGACCGATATTGCAATGTTGCCATATCGCCGGGTCCATACAAAAGTTGGATTTGAAGGGAAATGTGGCCAAACTTGATTGGGATCCAGCGAGAAGCGAGATTCTGGAGAGTTGTTGACATGATGGATGACATGTCAATGTCTTGGTTTCGTAATACCTAGCTATAATAAAAATAACGTGGATATAAGAAAAACTGAGGCCTTTGCATCTACGTAATGAGATGATTAATACAGCGTCCAGTGGCACCTTCACCTAGATGGGTGAAGAGACCACTCGGCGCTGCAGTGCCTGGGACATTGTTTTTAGATGGAGTAGGCTTGCCCAGCACCTAGACCATCCTGACAGCTTAGTCGGCCTAGCCCACAGGAAAGAAAAAGTCAATACGTGTGGAGCCAACTAAGCCGCGGGTTTCCTCACGATGTTTTCCTTCACAGTTAGCGAGTGGTATTGCTACTACAAATTCACAAATGTACGTAACTTTGAAAGTCATAGATACATGCCCGCACTGGGAATCGAACCGGGTACCTCTTGCTTCAGAGTCCACTGTTCTACCCACTAGACCACCACCGCTTGCAGAATTGCAGATGGGTAGAAGAAAGAATGTGAGAATCTGTTCCTGCTTAATTAAGGCCCGGTAAGTAAATATTTAAGAGGCCCCTTCAGGACCGTGGGCACTCAGTGACGGCCAAGCGCGTGAGGCACTGTTTTCTATAGCTGTTTCACCCAGAGCGAGACGGGGCGCGAGAAAAGTGAGAGGCAATGCGGCTGTATGAGTCTACGTGTGTTCGTGTCCTTTCGCGAGTATCTAGTTGTAGTTGTAATGTAATAGATCTATTTTCCCAAAAAAAATCGTAGTTCAGCTGCCATTTCTACATTTTATTAGGTATTTCAAAAATCTTTTTCATCTCCCTCGCTCGGAAAGTTTGCTGTTACTAGTAACTTACGATCGTGTAAAGGCCGGATTTAAACTATCTGCATTTTGTTGCGCTTCGAAATTTAAACGCGACGCCGGGACAGCCTTTCCCGCGCCCTATGGTGTTGAAAAAGAAAAAAACACTGGCCGTTTAAGAAGATGCCAAGTCCTGAGAGAAAAAAGAGCCTCATTCATAGTTCATTTACACGCGTACTTCAGCGAAAGTGATTGTTCGTGCCCATTCTCTATACAAAACTGTGAATGTAAATGGGGCATAAGCATCTTTTAAAAAGGTTAAGTCACGGAATAGAACATTCAGAAACGCGGTTTCTTCTTATAGTCTTTTCAATATTTTGTACACAATATTTATTTTATAATACCAGTAAATAAAAAAAATGCTTCGCTTCTGTTTTATCAAATAGATAATTATGTTTTGGTTTGTTAAATAAATTTTTTCAAACGATATTACTAATTTAATTTTTTATCTCCTAGAATTTTTTATATTATTTGGTAAAAGTTCAGAATGCACCCGGAAAAAAAAACATTCTTTTAATTACATTATTTTTGTGTCTGGATAAATAAACTTCAGGAAATTATTAATAAAACGAATGGTTTTAATACCAACGAAGCTCAAAAATTTAGTGTGGCAGCCGTAACTACAGTAAAATATGCTTTTAAAAGGAACTTATTTGATTCACCTGTTCTGCCTGTAAGTAGTTGTCTATAGAGTTTTTCCCGCTTGGCTAACAAAGTCATTTCCTCGCTTCTGTGAGATGAAAAGTTTTGTGTTTCGCACGAATGCAATATTATTTGCGTTTCGTGCTTCTGAATACCTCGCTACGCTCAGGTTTCTTTTTTTGAACCACTCGCTACGCTCGTGGCTCAATTTTAGAAACCTTCGCTAGCTCGGTATTCAATACAAGCACTCGCCGCAAACAATAATTTTGCATTCTTGCATAACAAATAACTATTTTTTTCTGACAACTACAACACATTATTGATGTTCCCTAGGTAGTTAGACTCCAATAGACAGTGTAATAATGGAAGTAAATAACAGCTGAAAGTAACCCCTTTTTCGGCGCGAAAAACGCATCGCTCTAATTTCTTTCAGGCTATTTTTCTTATCATAAAAACTATTTGCAAACCTCCTTATTGGTCATCTACTGATGCCTGTAGTTTAGAAATTAAACCGGAACTACGTTTGTATGGGAAAATGGTGCTCTAACGCCCTCTTAAGTATCTTTCTGTCACGTTAACTCACGTTCTTTTGTGAGAAATCTGCAGAGGTAGAACGATACATAAGTCCTTGCTATAATTTCTCAATTCAGAAATCGGGCCTTAGTTCAAGACAGTAAGCAAAGCAGGGGCCTTAGCCTGTAACGCAACGCAATGATGCCAAAATGGGGCTCCCGGTTGACGGTTTCAATTCTAGTGTCGGTCCTTTTAATGCTTTTGTAGTACAGCAAAGAATATTATGAGATGAGTCAAATTCTAGAGGATTGGTTGTAGGAGAACAACGAAAAAATCCCGGTTTTGTCCTTCTACCTGGGACGCCATTGATGAAGGCCCCAGGGTGCTAAGAAACTCCTAATTCTTTGGACCGCCTTATACTTTTTAAGACCTTAACTAAATGGAAAAGGGACTTTGCTACAGGGTCAAAAATAAAACTCGAAATAAGTAAAACAAACTATACAAACATATTGTACAGCCAGCCACATCACAGTATAGGATATTTTGTTCGATTGGCGCCCTTATATCGAGCGCGGTAAGAGCTACTACCATCATGGGGCTTAAATTTAGTTTTTATGCCATCCTGTTGACCAGTAGGTTACATACATTACACCCTGTAAAAAGAGTTAGGATCTTTTGTAACATCCTGTAGAGGCCTAAATACAAATGTTTGGTTCTTTTGATAGATGAAGTGTTGTGCGAATCCCTGGCGGGCTTTTGACCTTCCTATGAAGTAGGACATCATAGGTATACAACTTGCAAATTTGCACTTAGATGACGACTTTAGCATGACTATTGGCGCCTTGAGAGTTTCGTGAAGCCAAGCAATACAAACAAGTCAAGTCTTCACAAACATGTTTGAGTCAGCTGGAAAATTTCAAAACCTGGCCGGAGCAGTCGTCTGTTGCATGCTCCCATAATCGCAATAGCTTCAAGGGTAACCCCCCTGTGACGTAAGTTGCCGTGTTCAGTCGGGAAGGGCGGCAAACCGGTCAGAGTCATGCTTCGCCGAAAACATCCACTTTACCCCTTTTACTGTAGTTCTAGCCCTGCGTGTTTTGGTGTAGTAAAGGTACACACGACAGCACGTAGACGCTTACACTTTTTTCGTTATAAAGTCACCTGTAACGTAAGTGAATAGAGTGTGTAAGCGTCTGGTTCTGGGGCCTTAGCCTGTAACGCAATGGCGTGTCTATGGCGTCCCAGGCAGTCCCATCAGAAGGATAAAACCGGGGTTTCCTCGTTTTTCTCCCACAACCAGAGAACTAATTTAGAATTAGAATCAGAATATTCTTTGCCGTACTACAAAAACATTAAAATAATCGACAGCATTAATAAATCTTAATTAAAGCTGTCAACTGGGAGGCCATTTTGACACCATTGCGTTAGAGGCTAAGGCCCCTGTCTTGTGTACACACGACAGCACGTCAGAGTGTACACTTTTGTTTTAAAGTCGCCCGTAACGTAACCGAGTAGAGTGCTAGCGTGTAAGCGTCTACGTGCTGTCTTATGTGTACGAGTAGTGTAAACGGTAGAGGGAGGGCTAGCTGCATGCAGCGAAAAAGTGGGACGTCTACCGTTGATGAAGCTGGCTTCTGATAAGCGAGGTTGAAGTGAAGACGCTATTAGGAAACTCAAGCACAAAGCGGTAGGTCCCGAACCCGATGGCGTATCTGCAGCTTGTACTGAGGGCACGGAGATTCTAAACCAGTTTCTGGAAAGCTGGCTAATGGCTAATGATTAATTAATAGTTTTATGAGCTTTATCACTGCCCATTGCAATGTAGAGGTAGAATGGGTTGGTGGATATAAGAAATTAACAAACAGGTTGTAGCTTGATGGGTTGCTCCTTCCAGTGGGTGTGGTGTGGACGGACACCCACCCAGGGTCAACGTTTTTTGGCCATGTTGTCCATGATGACGAATGACATCATGGACAACATTATATGTATTATGTATGTGCTGTGCATGCAATCACAATTAACCCTCAGGCCAATCAATACAAGGTGTTGCAAAAGATGCTAACTCTTTTTACTGGGTCATGGTACCTGATGATAGGGATCACAACCAAAATATTTTTTTAGCTCTATGACGTTCCGTTGATGTTTAAATAATTAAAATGTTAGCGCTGTGATGGGAGAAAAGTATTTTTAAAATACTGTTTCCATAGAGTTTCACTATGTTTTAACAGCCTGAAGCTATTAAGGGTAGACGATAGCAAGGTGGCGGGAAATTCAAAATTTTCACAGACTTTTACATTTTGTAGCTAAACTGAACAATTTTTGTTCAGCGATTTTTCGTTCGCGAGAATAAAACCGTATTCTTTTCATTATTGTAAACAACAGAACAACAATAATTCAGCCGATTATGTGATCTGGTCTACGAAGCAGTGGTAGTGCCCAAAAAACTTGTCGTAGACCAGAACACATAATCGGCTGAATTATTGTTGTTCTGTTGTTTACAATAATGAAAAGAATACGGTTTTATTCTCGCGAACGAAAAATCGCTGCACAAAAATAGCTCAGTTTAGCTACAAAATGTAAAAAACTGAAAATTTTGAATTTCCCGCCACACTACTATCTTCCAGCCTTAAAATACAGCTAAGCAAACAACCATATTTTTTAATTAGAGCTAAATCCAAAAACAAAAAAGTTTTGAAAATTTTACAATTTTGAGGTTATAAAAAAAAGTTGTGTTTTTCAACTTTTTTTTGCAGATTTGTCATTATGTTGACCAGCAGGTTACAACCTGTAAAAAGAGTTAGTATCTTTTGTAACACGTTGTATACATGCAATCACCTCATCATCCAAAATCTAAAAAGAAAACATAACCTGTTGTACATACTTTTTAAAAGTTTTGTCTGCTGAACACTGAACAGCGTTTTTTTTTTCAAATATTGGCGCTAAACGAAAAAGTGTTGCTGTAAGAGAAAAAAATGCCGCCAAAACAAAAACCGATTTTGAGGCGATAGTTTTCACTAGTATGGCAACATTATCTTAAAAAAGTTCAATGACCAGTGTTATCAGGTTAGGCAATATTATCTACATTTTAGTTCATTTGAGGGTCATTCTTAGGCGATAAATAAAATTTATCAATTCTAAAATAAAACAATTTTATTGAATGAAGAATAAAGGTTTCTTTTGTGAATTTTTAAATAAACAAAAAATGTCCTTTGGCATATTGTCCTGAAGTATCACGTTAAGGAGATAATTGAATGTAAAGATTATCTGATGTTGATTTATAATAAACATAGTTAATCGTCCCAATCGTGAATTCGAAATCCAATATTGAAAAATAGAGTCTAGAGTAGTGGGGCGTTTTTATTATTTATCCAAGCGAGTCGAGCGAGGCGCCATTTTTTGGGCGAATGGTCCTGACCTTGACTTGGCAACACTGTCACTGACAGCTGTTTACGCGCCAAACAACAATGGTGGTGGCTTGCTAACGTTTTGGTGGCAGTTTATTTTTACGATTTTATTAGTTTTTACACAGTTTTATTCAATAGATCCTCATTAAAACGGCATTTCATGTGTTGAAGTTTTGCATGACCTATTATGTGTTTCAAGAAACCCTCTTAGAGCGCGTAGGAGCTACAGTGATTATCGTCGTTAGATGAAGCCAGCTTCACTTAATTGACCCAAATTACTTAATGTTTTCGTAACAAGCAAGTGATAGACTGACTTTGTGACATGGCTACGGTGACGCCGCGTCGTTCGACGCGTATTCCCCATACGCACACGCCGAAAATGTCGGACAGGAAGAAGAGTCTTTTCCAAATCGACGTTGATCCGCCGCGGGAGTCTCTGACGCAGCATCGGCGGCTGCCCGTGGTCGACAGTGAGAGCGACACGGATGACTGTGACCTGGGCATCATCGCCACCCTGGACTCGAGCTCCGGCGACGAGCTGCAAGACCGGGGCGCCCCAAGGACGCCCGAGAGGCCTCCATGGCGTAAGTCACGTGTATTTTTATTGTTTTGCTGTATTAAGGGTCTGTTACTACCCGAGCAGAGATCTCTTGAGTTGTAGAAATACTAGTATAACAATTTCACATGTTGATACCCCCCTAAAATGCAGAATCAATATGCCAAGTCAACATAACCCTACAAGCCATTGTTAAACCATACTTTTCCTCAGCAGTCGAGTCGCGGAGCCGTTCGACACGCCTCCTGAAGGAAAACAATGACCTGAAGAGTTTCATTAAGTCCCCCTTTACACTCAAGAAGTACCACACCAGATACTCACACCCTGAAACCGAATGCACCTCTACACCGGTGACCCCACATGTTCAGAACCACCCGACGACCCCGTCGTCTACTCATTCCTGTGCCAGTGCCCACACATTCTCATCCTCATCTAGCCGGGCAAGGAAAAGCCTAGCCACCCTCATAGCTGATGCAGAGAGCTGCAGTAGTTCTTTAAAAGACCTAAACTTCGATACGGACTCTGGAACAGACTCTAAGGAGAACACTCCAACTAAATGGACGACACGGGCTGGCAGGAAACTCAAGATGACTCCCAAGTTCGCAAGCTTCAAGGGAGTTCTCATGGAACAAAAGACAAACATAACATCGTCCCCCGGGAAACTTCCAGTCGTTTGCTTGACTAAGATAGACTTGTCCAGCTTCTCCCCGACACAAATGCTCAAAACCCCTCACAATAATACCGATAACAATACAACACCACCTAAGATAGGCCACAACAAAGACAGGAGGCCTGTGCTGGAGATTGCCGAGAGCCCTGAAAGCAGCAATTGTGGCAGTGAGAAAAGTCACAAGAGACTTCGTAACGATAGCTTAACCGAGCAGGGACCGAATCCTAAGTACCCAAAGCTGGACACAAGTAGCTCAGCACCGAAAGCCCGCTTATCCCTCTTCAACTTGAAGGAACTGCTCTCTACCAAGTCGTTCTACGGCAAAAGTAACCCAGACCTCAATGCTAGTATAACCAAGAAGATAGAAAACGCTGTAGTAGCTACAACACACACTCAACAGAAAAGATATGTTAGTCATTCCCACAAACGCAGATCTCGCAAGCCGGGACAGATCAATTTAGGCGTTAAACACAGAATACGGAAGCCTAAGTTGAACAAGAGCAAGATAGTCCAGCTGAATAGATCCGGTGGCTTTTCAAAGTCTGGAAACGAGAGTGGACTAAATAACAGCTCTCTGTCCAATGCTAGTGCGAATAACTCAACGCTGGTCAGTCAGAATTCATCGCAGGAGCTTGATAATGGTGAGTTATTTTACTTTCTGTTCCTTGGTATATTCCTCTACCTTACTCTGAGGGAGACCTGGAACTAAAATGCTCTTATTTTTCTCGCAAACAAAGCATTTTGTCTCAGGATCTTTCTTTAAATCTTTGTACGAGTATGAACAATAATATTGCAGAGTATTTTAGATCAAACAAAGATTGGATGGTAATGTCATTTGAGCCCTTTATTACATTGTTTTAATTGTATATGCGAAGCATGATGTCTTTCTGAACTGCGTAGTGAATGCATGGAATAAACTAGCTGAGGGAAATCAGTGCCTCGGTGAACTCTTTTAAAAACAGACTTGATAAACATCTAAAAAGTGCACTAAAGTACACACATCAGCTTTAAGCTGCCAGTGTATTCATAAATAATTTTTTTTTTTTTTTTTTTTTTGTTCTGCTTTTATCTGCTATCAGTCCTTAGACTATGATCAGATGTTTTGATGTTCGATGTTTTTCAGAGTGTGCCCTCCATTAAGAGCATCTCCTCATATTGCACTTGATGCTAGCATCTGTTTTTCAGGTCCTGTATGCTATGTCTTTTTAGCCGTTTTTGATAATCCATTGAGATCAGCTGTTGGGCGAGCGTATTTGGATGGCGCATCAAGCGATCCCTATATTTTGCAGCAGAGTTTCGGATCTCCTCTTGTACAGTGCTCATGGCAAGGTGTTCGTGGATTTCCTTGTTGGTTATGTACCATGGTACATTAGCTATTGATCGTAAGATTTTGTTCTGTAGGCGTTGGATTATTTTTATGTTGGAGTTGCTTGCACTGCCCCACAGTTCAATTCCGTACATCCAGATCGGTTTCAGTACGACTTTGTAGAGGAGGAGTTTGTTATCGAGTGAGAGTCGTGAATTTCGACCAAGCATCCAGTACAGTCTCTTGTATTTAATGTTTATCTCATCTCTCTTGGCTTTGATGTGGTTCTTCCAGGTTAGGCGCCGATCCAGGTGCAGGCCGAGATATCTTACGACTTCACTATGTGGCAAGGTGTTGCTGCCAAGTTTTACGGGTGGACAATCTTTCCGTTTAAGGGTAAAGGTCAGATGCACTGATTTACTAGCACTAGCCTTTATTCGCCATTTATCAAGCCAGCTATTTATTTCATATAGCCCTTTCTGTAGCAGGTTGGATGCAATTTTTGGATCTTTGCTAGACGCGAGAACAGCTGTATCATCTGCAAATGTTGCTGTTACAGTATCTTTGGTTTCAGGCAGGTCAGAGGTATAAAGCGTGTATAGAATGGGTCCCAAGACCGAGCCCTGGGGCACTCCAGCTTTAATGTTGTAGAATTTTGAGGTGCTGTTATCTTCTTTTACTTGGAATATCCTGTCAGAGAGGTAAGTGCTCAAGATGAGGTAAAAGTTGTGGGGGAGCTTTTCCTTTATCTTGTAGAGGAGGCCATTGTGCCACACCTTGTCAAATGCTTGCTGGATATCAAGAAAAGCTCATAAATAATAACAAGAATTCATTTACGCTTCCCAGACAAAGCTGACCCGTTCACCAAGGAGCATCAAACCATCGCAACGTTGCTCAGCCAATGGACCGAGGAGGAGGGTCCCTCAGAGCTGACACTCCGTCCCTCCACACCGAAGAAAGAGCTCCCATGCTTCAACAGGACCGTCATCGAAGAGACGAGTGACATATTCCAGCCCATTACTGCCACACGGGTGTGTTCCCATGTGGTCACACCGCAGTCCGAAGTTATCTTGGAACTTGGTAAGGCTATTGATGATATTAGTTGATTAAAAAAAAATTATGACTATTTTGGATTTCAGGATTTACAGTTGTTGTAGAAAAAACAGATTTTCTCCTAAAATTCTAAACATTTCGGGTCTGTCGGCAGTCTTTTAACACCCTGTATGTTCTGTCTGTTTCAACTCTAGGTGCAAATCCCGAGTGCCAGGATGTGGTGATGGACGAGGCGGGTCATGTGGCCAGCCACGGAGCGGCCCAGAAGGGCTTCCTTCCGGTCGAAGGAGGCTACATAGTAGTCGATGAGCCTGTCAGTGTTGGCGCAAGTGAGTACCTAGCTATTACTCAGTTTGGGTGATGTCCATAAGGTGACCAACTCCATTAGACCCAGGTTCAAACGTAATGGTTCTGAGCCTACTAAGACTGTAATGCAGTTGGGTTTTCTTTGTTATTTAAAGGATTTTTTTAATATTTTTTGCGTAGTCGGGATTTTTGTTTATTTTTTTACTATGTGTTAGTATCTTAAAAGTTATAAGATCGTCGTTCCCGAAATATCTGCCTTCGAGCACTAAAAAGGTGTTTATTGCCTCAAACAAAAAAATACAAGTTACCTTAGGAGAAAATAAATTGTAAAGTTTTCTAGAAAACAACCAAAAACTACATATTTTTAATTTTCCAACCTATACATGTCGGATCTTTACCAAAACCGGCCCAGATTACCTCGAAACTGGTCAGAATTAGGTCGAATCTATTTCTATTGCAACTTGTTTTAAAGACGTAATTTACTAAACAATAACAATTTTAAAGACGTAATTTCGTTGAAATGTCACTTTATGCTTTTAAAATTTTAACAAATTATGCATTTATTTTGTAGAATGTTTCATATAAGTTTGTCTTCAAACATAATAACTAGTGGCTCGCCCCGAACTCTGAACTCGCGACCCCATATCTCAGCAACCGCTCGACCGATTTGGCTTATGTGCGAACTTAAAAATTCTCTTTACCTTATTTACCTGCCTACCAAATTTCGTGACGATCCGACTTAATTTACTCAAGTTATAGTCGAACGAACATTCATACATACATACATACAAACGCCGGATTGTTCCAGTAGACTCGGAGAACTTCGCTCGCTTCGCTCGCTCGTTCAATAAATAATGCATTTTTAAAATGACTGCATACCAATTCAATCTTGCCTTGTATTTATTCCCTGGCCTTGTTTCCAGGTGAGGAGGAGCTCACCGACCTGGATGCCATCGAGCGCGAGCTGAAGATGCTCGACGAGCAGATCCTGCACATGGCCCAGACCAACAACATCGACGCCAAGGCCGTACTAGCGTCCAGCGGACTGCAGAGGCCTGGATCCACTGGTAAGTACCTAAAAATACTGTGTGATAAAATTTTCCATCAAGAACTCTGCAATAGGCAATAGGGTCGACCTTGTATTTTATGTTTTACGGTCGGCATAAGAGTGTGTAACAAAGGAAAAGAGACAGCGTATCGTTGAATGTGCATTAAAGATTATTCTAAGTATTTTAAGCGTACTGTAGGATCGGTGCCCTTTTGGCACAATACTGAAAAAGACTTGGGTAGGGCAGCGGTTTAATTTCGTAAGTATCTTGCAGTGAATGCGTTACACGTTACTTGACAAGGGCCAAGAAAGGCGTTTAACCCTTTAAGTTCGCCCTTGCTGATCGGTTCTTAGTTGTTACAGTAAAAGGCCCCGCGTAGTCACATCAATCGGGAAAATGCGGAAAATGCCTTTCAGGTGGTGCCAAAATGGGCTCCCAGATGACTTGTCTAGGATTCGTTCGCTAGTTGTGGGAGAAAAACGAGGAAACCCCTTCTACCGGGACGCCATCGATACGCCTTTACGTTACAGACTTGAGCCCCTGTTCATTAACTGCAAGATTACGTAATCGAGGCACCGATCTTCCATAAGGGTTTCCTTAAATCGATGTAATGTAACGATTCTCTCGTATTTTCAGAAATCCCAAGTGCCCCGGCGATTTCCTCCGAAATCGAGATCAAGGAGGAGTCGACCCCGAAATTGTTCCCGATCTTCAGCAATCCAAACCCGGGGAACACCACTCCGTGCTCCAAAAGTAAGTTTTACTATTAGCCGTATATCAAAAACTGTTAACACTATACAGGGTGGTTTTTGAGACGGGGCAGTAAGGGCAGGTACCTTAACCGTTATAGTTACAGGAAAATGTTCTTAGGAGACCTTCTATAACTTTTTGAGATATTACGAACTGCATTCACAGATTTTGGAAAAAAAATATGGTCAGCGAAAAAAATTATAAAATACCAAAAAATGTTTTTTGCTAATCGATCCTGTTTCACGTGTGGATCAAAAGACTAAGGAGCCAACTGAGGTTTGAGTACTAGAAATGTCATAAATTTACAAAAACTTCCCCATACATTTTCTATGCAAAAAAAAACAGCCCTTACTGCCCCGTCTCAAAAATCCACCCTGTATTTCTCCCCTATGAGACAGGCATTGCATAGTGAGGGGCTCAGCACAAATGTAGACTTGATTTTTTTATTTTATGGCAATAAACTTTTTTAGTTTTCTAAATACATTTTCTTTAGTTTACTATATTCACAATCTTTAGGCCACTGGCCAAGTAACTAATCACGCTCACTTTTCGAAAAAGCAATCTTCTTTTTTTTTTTCTAAACTAGCGCGATGAGAATGGGATGGAACCTTGTCAAAGTCAATCGAAAACATACTTTACTTTACTTTGACAAGGTCTCATACCATTATACAAAGTTTGATAACCACCCTATCGACGCCACTTTCGCGAAATTATTACTTCTTGTTGTTTCTGGCCACTCATTCTCGCGAGTTGGCCAGAATATTGCTGATTTTCTTTGGCCAGAATATAAATTTTGTGTTATTTTAAATAACGTGTTCTTTCCCAGCCGACACCGTCGCTAACTCCAAGAAGACAGTCCTCAAGAGTGTCTCGAATCAGTATGTGATCGACGCTGGACAGAAGCGGTTTGGAGCCACGCAGTGCAATGAATGCGCTGTTATTTATGAGGTAAGCTTTTCTGAAGCTGTAACGATAAATGCATTGCCGGTATCTCTATTGCGAATGTGTATTCATTTTGTTGGTTTGCTGTATGTTTTGCATTGAGATTTTCTTTTTTTAGAAAATACACTGATCTCTCTTCGCTTTTCGTATTTTAGCTGTACGTACAGTCGAAGCACGTCTACCTTTAGACACCGGCACGGTTACGTTACGCGCAACTTCACGACAAAACTACAGTTTGACGTGCTTCCGACTGCCAGTTGGCCACCACAATTTTAAACTTATTGCTTTGTAGTAGAGTAGTCCAAAACAAATCCAAAATTCAGACTAGCTGCGCAGGGGGTCTACCGGCTGAGATAAAGCCGATTACCATTGGCGAAAATCGAAGTTCGATTTTTGAAAAATGTACTATCATCCAGTTCATTTTACTGCCATCCAGTTCATTTTTCATAAATCGAACTTCGATTTTCGCCAATGGTATAATCCGTGCGGGATCAGAATGGGATAATACCTTTTGGAACTGAGAAGCTCGCGGTCCTGTAGCGTCAGCATTTCCGCAAACTCTATGGCAAACTCGCGTCGAAACTTGCTTGTGTTTTCTGTGCGCGTGGGCGTCTGCTCGTACTGCGGCGTATTCAATTAATGCAATAACATTGAATCCTTTTAGATTACAACTATTAATCATTTTTGTGTATTTCCAATTTCATAACCCTATGATAGAACATAGAACTAACAATTTTTTTACTGACGCTACTCGAGAACTGTCATTTTCGATTCAGTTCCAAAAGGTATTATCCCATTCTGATTCCGCACGGATTATAATCGGCTTCGTCTTAGCCGGTAGACCCCCTGTTCTTTATAAAAGGTTACCAACGTAAGTAGAGTAGAGTATTACGAGTCACGATAATTCTTCCTTCCTTTGGTTTAAACAATGTATCCGTTTAACAGATTGGCGACCCTCAAGACGAACACGCTCACTTGGTACATCACAACGCTACTGACGTTCTGCGATTCAATGTAAGTTTACTATGTTGTAAGGGCCTACCAAGAGGTCGCGCCATCAATGTAAGTTTACTATGTTGTAAGGGCCTACCAAGAGGTCGCGCCATCAATGTAAGTTTACTATGTTGTAAGGGCCTACCAAGAGGTCGCGCCATCAATGTAAGTTTACTATGTTGTAAGGGCCTACCAAGAGGTCGCGCCATCAATGTAAGTTTACTATGTTGTAAGGGCCAACCAAGAGGTCGCGCCATCAATGTAAGTTTACTATGTTGTAAGGGCCTACCAAGAGGTCGCGCCATCAATGTAAGTTTACTATGTTGTAAGGGCCTACCAAGAGGTCGCACCATCAATGTAAGTTTACTATGTTGTAAGGGCCTACCAAGAGGTCGCGCCATCCATGTAAGTTTACTATGTTGTAAGGGCCTACCAAGAGGTCGCGCCATCAATGTAAGTTTACTATGTTGCAAGGGCCTACCAAGAGGTCGCACCATCAATGTAAGTTTACTATGTTGTAAGGGCCTACCAAGAGGTCGCACCATCAATGTAAGTTTACTATGTTGTAAGGGCCTACCAAGAGGTCGCACCATCAATGTAAGTTTACTATGTTGTAAGGGCCTACCAAAAGGTCGCACCATCAATGTAAGTTTACTATGTTGTAAGGGCCTACCAAGAGGTCGCGCCATCAATGCTAAAGTTTTACCGAATCTTCAATCAAGAAAAAAACCTAGAAATGAATAAAGGA
Organism: Zelleria hepariella; assembly: GCA_949319315.1. NCBI lineage: Eukaryota > Metazoa > Arthropoda > Insecta > Lepidoptera > Yponomeutidae > Zelleria > Zelleria hepariella. The sequence continues at coordinate 4,135,553 of OX439379.1, read as the reverse complement.
TGTTTGGAGACTTACATCATTTAGTTTTAACCTAAAAATACGCTCAAACGGCGCACGCGATATTTGATGTTCATAGAAATGTGTGTCGCGCCAACAATTGGAATTTTCTCCAGCGTATTTGATCGCTTGCTCTATCAAAATTAAGGACTGACCTTATACAGGACTCCCTACTAATATTTATCTTGGAAAATCATTGTTGTATCTCTCCTTCTTCAACCTATAGCCACCCAATGCTGAGTGTAGGTCTCCTCCATTCACTTTGACCAGGTCGATCTCATCGGTTGCCTGCCCACATTTCTAGGACCACTCCAGAACCCTTTTACCCAATCTGTGGCCTTGTCTACGACATAATTATATGGCCCGCCCACTTCCACTTTCTTCGGGTCTATAACCTTGTATATTTGTAGATACTTGTATTGTTGTATATTTAACACCTAATTCTCCACAGGGCTGGAAGGAAGAGCGTGTGGTCGGCTCGTGGGGGAACGGCCGCTGCCTCTTAGTGAGGGGGGCAGACGCGGGATGGAAGCGGGTTCAGACCCTGTTAGAGAGGGTGGTCCATCCGCACCTGGGCTACGGATCCGCCCTGCCTGACGAGCGACTGTACAGCTATAGTGTAAGTTACCACCACTTTTTCTTAAGTGTCCAAATATCATCCCGAAAATGGACCTAGCTCAGCTGTATGCCGTCTGGAGAATTTTACTAAGAACTTTCGTTCTGTCACGCTCTTTTGTGAGAAATATGCAGAGACAGAAGGATACTTACCCATTTGCTTAGCGAATTTTTCAATTCGGAAATCGGCAGTTAGTGTTAGTTGACCTACGTTAGTGACAGGAATTGATTATGTCATCATCTTTATTTCCTGTTGAATGAAGGTGCCTATTGGAGTTCCTCAGAGATCCTTGCTTGGGCCTCTCCTTATTTATTATTTTTATCAATGACATCGACGCTTGCTTCCACAACTCGCATGTTTTCAGTTTTGCTAACGACATGAAAATATTTGAGTCTACTAAATCCAGTGCCGAGGTCATATTGCTCCAAGATGAGATGACCTGCTCCGTCTAGTCTACATGAATATTGCTCCCGTAACAAGTTAGAACTAAATCCCATAGAATCCGCTTTACGTATAAAATCACAATAAAAACTTGTCCCCACAGAAACAAATGGTAGCACCAATAGAAAAATACGAAACATCATTTCGTCCATACGTCTAATATTCGAATGTCAACCTTGTAGCATTAGTGTACAGTTTTACTTAAATTGCATAGACTACGAGCAAATAGAGAATTTGGGCATCTAATTTTCCATACACATTTCAGAGTTATATGTACTATTTAGTTTTATCCTTGATCGAAGCCTAAACGCCTAAAGTTAGAAATAAAATAATCCTCCACAGGCCTACCTGTACGTGGAAAAGAAGCAGATAATCGGGTGCCTCATCATGGAGCCGAAAGCCAAGGCCTACAAGCTCATCTCCGGAGACCCTGACTGCTGCAGTGTCGAAGACTACCCCGTCAAGTGAGTATTGAATCATCATCATCATCATCAGCCTGTTAGCACCCACTGCTGAGTAAAGGCCTCTTCATGCTCACGCCACCTCTCACGATCCTGCGCCAGGCGCAACCACTGTTTTCCGGCTACTTTGGCTATGAATTTGTTGTAAATAACAATTATTTATTCCTCAAACATAAACTAAGGCCTGTGCATATACGTAATAAGATGGTTTATACAGCGTCCAGTGGCACCTTCACTCACACTAGATGGATGAAGAGACCACTCGGCGCTGCAGTGCCTGGGACATTGTTTTATATGGAGTAGGCTTGCCCAGCACCTATACCATCCGGACAGCTTATTCGGCCTAGCCCACAGGAAGGACCAGTCAATACGTCAGGTTACGTACATTTGTGAATTTGAAGCAGCAAAAAACCACTCGCTAACGGGAAGGAAAAACATTGTGAGGAGACCCGCGGCTTAGTTGGCTAAAACATAGGTGATTAGTTAATACAGAAAACAAACTACTGTTTTGCTGTAACAATACTAACACTTAATGATACAGCTGGTCAAAACAGTACTTTGATTAAGTATCTCTATTCTCACCGCAAATCAGTAACCAAATTGTAGAGAGTTGTCCCAAATAGACCATCGCGACCTCCTCCCGTATCCTGACTTTAGTAATAAGGTGAAAGGTAAGGCACAACTAAGCGCCGCCAATGAAAAATTGAAACAAAAACGGCCACTTTTGGCGGTAGCGGGTTTTTTATTCGTAGGTTCTAGGATCTGGAATCTAAACCTTAGGTCCTAAAAATAGTTAAGCCTCGCGCTGAGAACTTAATGATCCGTTTTTAGCAAATAAAACATCCAAAAAGATTTTTTCATTGGCGGCGATAGTTGTGCATTACCTTTCACCTTAATTCGTGAAATATATAATGTTGTAAATTGCGCCATTTTTCAAAATACCGTCAAGTGTAGAGGAGCTGTGCTATCGATCTCAGTGGGTTAAGGCGCTGGGCATAGTGAATTAGGCCGCGCGCAAAGAAAAATGCACAAAATCGATTCCTGATCAAATACACAAAAAAAACGAAAATGTTTACTTATCAAACCCTAGAATTAGGTGAGACCTATCTAAAACAGCCAGTTTTATGTTGATATCCATAACAGATTGCAAGATATTTTGTTTGAAAAAAAGTGCTCCGCCTATTTTTTTTCATTCAAAATATCTTCAAAACCTTTATGAATCTCAACACAAAACTGGCTGTGTTAGATAGGTCTCACCTAAGTCTAGGGTTTGATATGTGAACATTTTCAATTTGTTTAGTGTATTTGATACAGGAATCGATTATGTGCATTTTTCTTTGCGCGCGGGCCATTCACAATGCACGGCGCCTTAACGTTTACCATTTCTCCCCAGATGCGGCGTCTCCCGCGTGTGGACGCACATCAGCCACCGGCGGCGCGGCGTCGCGGCGCGCATGCTCGACTGCGCACGCGCATCGCTGCTCTACGGGCAGGGCGTGCGGCTGGACGAGATCGCTTTCAGCGCACCCACCGCCGCCGGCAAGGCGCTGGCCGCTAAGTACTGCGGGACCGACAATTTCTTCGTCTATTTGGAGTAGGAGTTGTTTAATAACCCGTTCTACGTAAGACGATTTTAAACATTTAAGCCGCGTTTGCACAGTCTAATTACAAAAGACGAAGAGCACCATCCAAGAAAATATACGCTTCTGATTGGTCGATTCGCTCCGAGCTTGTACATTTTCGCGAGCTTGTCTCTGGCTCGGATTGAGTCGACCAATCAGAAGCGTCTATTTTCTTGGATGGCGCTCTTGGTCATAGAGAAATAAGACTGTGAAAACGCGGCTTTAATGACCAGAAAGAAAAAAAAAGACTTGAATGGACCCCCATCTTACGTAAAGATCAATATTGAAAGGAAAAGGTAGCAAAAAGTATAAAAACGCGTTTCACTCAAAATACGCCTGTGCGAGTTGAATATTTTTTGCTTACTTTTGTGATCTTACGTAAGAACAACCTAGACCCACCCCCATAGTACAGTCGCCTGTAGCACTTTAATTCGTGTGCTACGTGTAAAATGTGCCGCACGTCTGGCGGACGTTATTAGTGGTAGAGCCTCGAGCCACTTTGGTTCAAGTTGGCATTATTGAACGAGCGATCAAAGTTCTCCGAGTCTACTGGAACAATCCGGCGTTTGTGTGTATGTATGTATGTATGAATGTTCGTTCGACGATAACTTGAGTAAATGAAGTCGGATCGTCAATAACTTAGTAGGCGGGTAAATGAAGCAAAGATAATTTTTAAGATCGATCATGATACAAATCGGTCGAGGGGTTGCCGAGATATGGGGTTGTTAAGTTTATATTGGGTCGCGAGTTCACAGTTCGGGGCGAACCACTAGTAGGTCTGAGATAGTTCAATTTCTGTCTAAGTTTTCTACGTACATACCTATATTCTTTGTTTTTGCAGATATTAGTAATATGTTGTTTGTAATAGTCAAATAAAATAAAATGTTTGAGATTATTTGAATAACAAATGCCGCAAGTGCCAATGATGTTGTAGTTTTGATTGTGTGCCTTGAGTACATTACGTTAAGTACTAATTTACACTGTCAGTGTCTCGAATTTTTACCTGGGTATTTTTTATAGGATTTTTGCTATGCGATTGTATTTTGGTGTGTCTATTTAATTATGAATACGCTTATTATGGTAGGCCTATTGTGTCAACATTTAAATTCAAACAGCGTTTTTAAGAATTGCATATTATTCTTTTTATCTTAGTTTTTGGTTTATCTTAGAAACTGTAAAATTCGCGGATTTGATTTTCGAACTTTTTTTTTATATGTCATTAATTTACTTTTGATACCTTCTGATTTTTCATGCAACATTCCGTTTTTAAATGTTTTAAGTGATTAATTGATTGGTGATTTTTAACCAGTTATGTAATATTTACATATATTTTGTAACAATTTTAATGGTAGCCTAGTTTATATTGTGGTAGCTCCAAAGAGATGTTGTACCTTTACATTTTATAGCCATTTCAAATGTACATAGGACTTTTTGATACTAGTTTGTTTTTTAAGGTTTTAAGATGTAATTTTGTCTGGAATGTCTGTTTGAGCACATTTTGATTGTAATGTGTACGTGAAATTTACTGAAATATCTAACGTTTTACTGATTTTTACATTAAACTGATTTTTATAAAAGAAAAGTGTTTTATTTACGTAGTTTGTAAAACTTTCAGGGTAACCCTCCTTCGCCGTAGTCTGTTCAAAATGGCGCAATACAACCTTCGTTTATGGTCCTTTTACATTGACATTATCGTCTAGATAGATAGATAGAGAACTCTTTATTGCACAACAGAAATAATATTATTATTATTATTATTGGTCTGTTCGGTTCTTGCACCCTTAGCGTGGTATTCTAGAACAATACTTAAACTCAGTTCAAACTAGAACGCTACTTAAACTCAGTTCAAAGAGTTTAGTAGTGTTGACTGTCGATAAAACAGTGCATGTTTTGATTTGAATATCCCTCCGTTCATATTAAAACATGCACTGTTTTATCGACAGTCTGAACTCTGTTTAAACCCAGTTTAAGTATCGTTCTAGAATACCACCCTAAGGCCCGGTTTCCTAGTTGAGAATTTTGCTAAGCAAATAGGTAAGTATCGTCCTGTCTCTGCAGATTTCTCACAAAAGAGCGTGACAGAGCGATAGTTAGGTATTTGCTTAGCAAAATTCTCAACTCAGAAACCGGGCCTTAGTGTGATTCCCATAGTATTTGTAGATATTACAAAATATAGTACAAATGGCGGCCTTATCGCTAAAAGCGATCTCTTCAAGTCTACCTATGCATTTACCGCAATAGAGATTATTATCGTTCAGAAATCGCATCGAGGGCATGTGCATATTTTAGTCTCTTGCTGGGGTTTGACCTGTGAGTAAGTAAAAAATCACAATTTTAAAACAACATTTATTTTTACATACATTAAGTCGGATTCAAAATGCTTGAAACATACTGATATTTGTACACATCAGTTAAAGATTATTATAAATTTCATGGACAGTAACTTATACATTCTCATTGCACGTTTTGGAAATAATATGAAATGAAGCGTCCGGTAATCAGAAACACCACTTTGCAGTAAATACTATACACATAAAATATTAAAATTTATTTTTTTCTTTAGGATATTCTCATAGATAATTAAAATTAATTTTGATAAAAATATAGATTTTCAGTTATATATTTATCATAATAAACGTAGGTATTTAAGAGTAAGAATATGCTATTATAATAAAGAGTCCGATAGTGGTTCGATAGGAGAGGGGTCACTTATATGTACTTCTTTAACTGCCGATTTCTGAATTGAGAAATTCGCTAAGCAAGCACTTAAGTATTGTTCTGTCTCTGCAGATTTATCGCAAAAGAACGTGACAGAACGATACTTAAATATTTCCTTAATGAATTTCTCAATTCAGAAACCGGGCCTAAGAGACCTAAAACAAAGTGTTGATTGAGCTATGCTAGAAAAATTATATACGATACAAATTACTCGCTATTGAAAAATCACACTACGAAAAATTGAGATAAAAATACATTTTAAGTTTTTGTGCTACAATCGAAAGAAAATCTATCAGCTCTAATTAAATGCCATCATTTCTTTAAATAACTATTTAGCAAACAGATCTCACGACGCGTCGGGACCATTGTGGAGACCAACCCTGCTTTATTACACGTAAAATTGCCTATTTATCAATCTCCACCAAATTACTCATACTTGTATTGTATTGTATACCTATATATAATTTACTTTTTGGTGTTGAAATCCATATTTGTTAGCTAGGAAGCGTAGGGTCAGAATCCAAACATTGGCCCAGTGTGACAATACGACCACTTTTGTTAGGACAGAGAGGAAAGTTTACCCAAAAATATAGTTGCGGGCTTCGAGGCCACCGCAATTGGTCACTACATACAAATATATTAAAAATTATACAAGGGATAATCGAATATATAATATTTTCCTCACAATATATATGTTGTGCGCAAGTACATTTACTTATCTACCTTAAATGAAGTATATGTATGTATTTTTAAAAAGGAGGAATCATATTTTTCATCGAATACTATTCTGGTTATTGGCAACGGACGACACATAACCTACTCCCCACGCCATCATCACGCAAAACAATCTAAAACAAACCATTTACTTTTAACACTACATTAATTCAAACAGATAATAAATTATTATGAAAAAACTCAACGTTTTCGAGCCACAGGCGACTTGACGCTAATTCGTTTTTTAATAAGAATTATTAACACTGAATAAAATCATGAAGAATTATGTTTATCTAAATTTACACCTTAGTATGTTTTTTATTTGACATCGACACTGGCAGTATTTCATCTAAATATCGAAAAACATAGAAAATATGCTATTTAAGCTACTTTATACATATGACTCACAATTTATTGCGTTCTCTTACAATATTGTATGGATGAGGGGCTAGGAATCGAAACTACAATGTGAAACGTCCCAAGGTATTAGAAATAAGTTAAAAGTCATGTTTAAAAAAAGTTATACTTGTTCTCATTCAAAATAAACATCGGAATCATGAGATTCGCTAGACTTACCAATAAAATTCATCGACCAAGAAAGTACATTTTAAATAAAGTTATTAAAAAAACTACGTATCTCATCACTAAGTACGTTTCTAAAAAAATAACTATTAATATGTATTGTGTGTAGTAAGTATTGTAAAATTAACACTGTACAAAATATATTCTGTTACAAAACTCAAGAAAGCATTTTGTGTTAGTGCATTATCGAAAAATAATGTATCTACTTCCTTTGTGCAATTTTTCTAGCAACGTCAAAGAGAGGTCTCACTAAGCCTGGAAAACGCCTCTTTCATGTATCAGACAGAATTTATGTGCACTTGTTCTATGTTTCCAACAGTATGTTCCTTAGAAGCTGTTTGTAGACTTTGCAGGTCCATTGTTGTTCCAGAAAAAATATTTTCTATAATACTGACTTCATAATTCGTTTCTCCATAAATTAATTGTGTAAGACTGACATAAGCTTGCAAAAATAAAAATAAAATATATTCATGGGGATTAATTATTAATTTCGTGGTAGAAAAATGGTAGTTTAAAACTTAATTAAGTAAATTCTTATCAAGCTCTTTAAGTTATATCCTGGTTAGTGGTTATATCGCACGCTTATCTCTCCGTGTATAAATGAACAGCGAGACAGTGCCTGCGTAATCAGGTACGAATATTAGACTCGGCTGCAACAAGACGGAAATGGTCACAGCATAGAAAACGTTCTCATCGACAGCAAAGCCTACAAACAGCTTACACACCCTTTGTATCCGACAAAAGATAGACTGCAGCATTGCGGGGCCGAAAAAAACCTTGATACATCAGCAGTCTAAGTTATTTTAAAATTATACGCAGGGGGGCCGGGCGGTTGTGGACCCAGGGAAGTCCTACGATCATTATGTTATGTTATGAAATAACCAACTTCCTTTGATATTTATTTAAATATCGCCAGCAAAATTCCAGAAATCTGTCGCACGTATACTATACAGGGTGTTAAAGAAAAGCCTTTCACACTCTAGAACGTCGTTCAACTTATCGATACATGCTTTTATTATAGAGCCAGCAACCTCGAAATATTGAAACAGAAACAATGCTGCTGCTTACATCCGGTAATTTTAGTATGATTTTAGCGTTAGCCTCATAGTATAAGTTATTGAGGAGTAAAAACAGTCCTCTATAATAGTATAGAGGACTGTTTTTACTCCTCAATAACTTATACTATGAGGCTAACGCTAAAATAGAGAGGACCGGTTTTTTAGAGTCTAAAGTTTGACATAACGTAACAATCTGTGAGTAAAGATGAAAAACAGAAAAAATATGGATTGAAGGATTGAAACCATCAATTTCTGGTGTTAATTTCGATGACTGGAGTAAGGCGCTTTTTGCCAACGATCTACAGCCGACCGGTCTCCCATTTTAAAATTATTTTTTGTTACTTTTGCATCCGTTTCAAAATTGTGATACGCTAGAACTTACTTAAATAACTACCAAATAGTATTTTTTAACTTTTAAGTTACATATACAATAAGTATTTAAGATGCCATGTTTTATTTATAATTACAAGATGGTTTTCTATAAATGGAGATGTCGTGTGCATGGGAGATCATCTGAGGGTAATGTAGAATAGGAAACTTAATACAACGTGTTACAAGACATCCTAACTCTTTTAACAGGGTGTATCCAGGACAACAGGATGTCAATTCTATAAAAAAAGTTGAAAAAAACAATTTTTATTATATAACCTCAAAATTGAAATTTTTTCATAACTTTTTTGTTCTTGGTATTAGCTCAAATTTAAAAATATGTTTGTGGGTGTAGGTGCATTTGCAAAGGTTTGAGTTGTTAAAACATTGTGAAAGTCAATGAAAACAATATTTAAAAAATACTTTTCTCCCGCCACACCGTTCACCGTTTTATTAATTTAAAAATCAACGGAACGTCGTAGAGAAAAAAAAATATTTAGGCTGTGATCCCTATCACCGGGTGCTATTACCCTGTAAAAAGAGTTAGCATCTTTTGTAACACCTTGTATAATACGTGCACCTATTTGGGTACTACCTAAAATGTTTATTGCACTAGAGTAGAGGTCACAGCAGACACAACGAAAATCACTTTGAAAATAGAAGATTTTCAAAATATAACCATGTATCCAATCTTACACAAAATTGAAAAATATCAGATGATCCCTCACTAGCACACATACGAATGAAACGTGACATATAAATATCATTAATATAATTATATTTCTTTCCTACTTACATTCAAAGTGAAACTTAACATGATCATAATAAAATATAACACAATCAAAGAAAAAAAAATACAATTTCAATAGTAAATAATAATTATAATTTTATTTTAAAAAATAACGATAATACAAGTAATGATAATTAATTAATTTAATAATAAAGTTGTTATAATTAAAACGCATAGTTTTTAAAAGTACGAGGAAGGAATTTTATTACAGCTCGCTCTTAGCACATCATGAGAGTAATGCATTTGTCGAAGGTATTTAATTTTAATTCTCTTTTTGTTAATATGGTAACATTCAGTTATGGTGTTTCCTGCTGGCAACACTCTTCATAATATTTTATGGCACATTACACAAATAACATCCAGCAATTGTTTTCATTCTTATATTAAGGACCATTTATATTCGGAATAGTATCGTAATCGTTCGAAAAGTATATAATTTTCTTGATAGACTTCATACCCATCGGTTGTCGTTTTAAACAACAACTTTTCAACTACATATACGTAGATCATCTCATCTCTTCACATATTTACAAATAATAATATATGTAATATATGAAGTTCTTATTATATTTACACAAACTCGGCGTGGCCAATTATAGTTTAAACAAATTGCTGTTTTCAACGATCACCAAGCTATCGAGAAAATTATACAACGCAACCGAATAACCTATTAAATCAAAGGGAAATTCCGCGATTATTTCATAACTGGAATTAGAACTTTTATATTAATCAAATAGTTAAATTTTATTTAGATAGATCCGCAAAGTAAGTATATTATTTTTTTATGTAATGTAGATTATGCTATAAGTACATAAACCAAGTTATTTCTCGTAAAGTTAATATATAATATTTATTAATTCTTATTTACTTGTAGGTTAGGGCTCAGTTAGTAATATTTTGTACTTAAAGGTTAACTATTTCTTTGTGCCAATCTTTAGACAAGCAGACAAATCTTAATCTGCCATTTTTTCCCATTCACAGTTTGGGTACTTTTCTTGCGGTCACAGACCACCAATGTTTTGTAGCACCATATAAAGATAGATCGCTACTGCAAGTTAGATAGCTTTGGTTTTGTAGATTTTTATCCTTTCTTTAAAACTCGTTACAGCTGAAAAGTATTTTTTGAAAATTTCTGAATTCACCGAAATCGGATAATATTTAAGGGTAGCAAAATTGATATTTCGTTTACGCCGTTCGTATGGGCGAGAACGCGGCAAAGCGCGCGGTAGTCGCTCGTCTTAAACGTCAAAACCAGATATTAAAATATTGTTAAACTGTGTACAGAAAAATGGAGACATACGAATAATAGCTGATTTTTCCTTCAAATAAAATATTCCTATTAATGATATTCATCTTAGGACTGTATTTGATACAGCCTTTTATTTTTCCTTTTAAATATTGTATCTTTGGACCTTAAAATTACACTAAAAGCTCATTATTTATAATCAAATAATAATAATTATATTTTTTAAACTAAAAGTTAAATATTATAATAGCTAAGCTCTTGCTCGTGTGTGGTTTTTAACCGACGTCAAAAAGTTGGTTAATGATCGCAAAGTTGTGCTAGGTTATGGCGCAGCGGCAACCGTCGAATAATAAAAACGAAAACTATACTATCTTGGAAGACTTGCTACCTGAATGTTGGCTACCAACACCGAAATGATCGCAGGCTACCAATCACCTAAATAGGGCATTCCCAAGTATCATTTCTAGAAGTTCAAAAACTGACAAAGCAAGTTTTAACTGACAAAGAACATGCCTCGTTTTATGTCCATTATGTTTATGAATAAATAGTTTTCTTGAAACGTATGGAGCCTATCGGGTCAATGCTACTGTGGTAGCCATCATCAATAAAAACTTAAGATACTTGTAATAAACCTAAAAACAAAGTTTTTTATAATTTCAGCAAGATAGGAAAAAGAGAGATTTTCTGTACTCAAAAATATACAGATATTAGATGATATCTTGTTTAAATCTTGTTGCTTCAGAAAAATAATAGTATATCATACACAAACGTGTACCTCTAAAAACCTACTCTGCTGATTGAAATATATGTCTCGCGAAACTCCAAAATAAAAAAAACTACAACAAATATAGTGGAAAATAAATAAAAAATTATAATTTAAAATTTCGATCTAATTTGAGCATAACTTTGAAACGAAAAGGAATCCTCAAGCATCAGCGCTCATATAATATGCTTTAAATTGCAAAACATTTCATTTTAAATACAGGGTGTTAAAAGACCGCCAACAAAGCGGGAAATCACGCATTGTCCTCATTATACTGAACATTTTTGCCCAAGGAACTATACCAGGGAAATCAACGTTTTCCGAGATAATGAGGTTCAAAGTCGGACTTTTCAAACTTTTTTTATTGCAGAAATTTGTTCAGTATCAAGTACTTAACATAACAACTTTATGTCCACGCTTGTGCAGTATGACTTCTCTGCGTTACACTTCCATTGCGTGATAAAATATTTTCCAAAATTATAAGTACCTTTCGGGTCTGTCGGCGGTCTTTTAACACCCTGTATACTAAAAAAGTGTGGGAAATACTCTAGCCTCCAGAGAATAAAGGTAAGATCGTACTGAATTGCACTGAGTAAAATATCTTTTTTCTATCCTCTCGGTTACACTCAAGCCTCGTCCAGTCAGCCCCTTTACCCTTGACGCATTCTTTTCAATATGGCGGAATTTACAAAATTCAATATTTCACGAATTGACTCATTTTATATTGGTTTGTACAAAATAGTATAACCTTTGAATAATCACTACGAAGTATATAAAATCAAAGGATGACTATGCGATGTAAAAGAGAAATAACTTTTCAAACTTTGTAAATATGAACGCAATGGCGTCAAGGGTAACCCCCCAGTACCGGGCTACTAACCGAGCATGTGCCTCACAGCCAATCACGATCGCTTTCAATTTGACATTTGAAAGATCTTCACAAACTTCAGACCGCATTAAGATGAAACCGTCCCACAACTAGCGCCGCCAATGAAAAAAAATCATATCTTTTTTTGGATGCGTTTTTAGCAAAAAACGCTCCTGCGATTTCTCAACGCGAGGCCTAACTATTTTTAAGACCCAAGGTTTGGATTCCAGATCCTAGAACTTAAGAATGCAATCGATTCTCGCCAAAAGTGGCCACTTTTGGCGAGAATCGATTACATTCGTAGGAAATCCAATCCTGGAATCTAAACCTTAGATCCTAAAAATAGTTAAGCCTCGCATTGAGAAATCGCAGGAGTTTTTAGCTAAAAACGCATCCAAAAAAATTATATGATTATTTTTTCATTGGCGGGGCTAGTTGTGAGACGTATAGCGTCTTAAGAGCCCTCGCCCACGGCGACATTTTGAAAGCAATGCGAAACGCGCAACAGCATCGCTACTAACGCGCTTTAGTCGCATTTGCAACGCGCTACAGAAGCGATGCCAACGCGCTACAGCATCACGACTGTATCGATGCAAACGCGCGACCGTGTCGGACTACATCGGGGAGAGAACGGAGGAAGGGTGGCGCGCGAATCGCGTTTGCTTCGCGACGGTATCGTGTTTGCATCGCGACGGTATCGCATTTGCATCGCGACGGCATCGCGTTTGCATCGCGACTGAATCGTGGATACGGTGGGCGTGGGCACACAGCTAGCGACCGCATCGCGACTGTATCGACACGAACGCGCGACAGCATCGCTACAAAAAGTTGCCGTGGGCGAGGGCTCTAAATTGTCATTGTATAGCGCGTTAGCGATTGCGAATTCAAACTTGACAATAATTATATTCCAAAGTATCGATCACTTCACTTTTGAAAGGGATCTTGAAGTCGCACCTGAATGCTCCAGTGACGTAGGGAAAATTATAGTTTGATTGATTACTATCATGCTTCCGTGTAAATCTAGAGCCCTCCCTACACACTTTGATGCATGTCGTCAGTGCGACTTTTAGCTAGGATTACGCGTGCCGCACTGACGCACTATGCCAGTCCTTGCTACGCTAAGAGTCGCACGTCGCAACGACATGCGTCAAAGTGTAAAGGGAGCTTAGGGCCAAGGACTACTGAAAAGAATTTCCGCAAAAAACATGTCGTTTTTGGAGGCCACAGAAGCTTAAACGCACCAAGTGCGACCTGACTTGAAACCACGATGATCCTTAATATAAACAATGGTATATTACACTCTGCCTGAGACACGATTGGCACTAGTCTTAATAATTCGTCATACGAGCGAAGGAAACTAAGTCGAACGCAATTCGGTAGGCAAAGTTTTTTGTTCGAAAGTCCGTTATTGGCTTAATCTTATATTTAGACAATATTGAGAAACTAATTTCAATATTTTTTATTTTGGTTCAGTAGTTTGGATTTTACAACGTTTCAAAGATACGGTTTTATGACCTTCACGCGACGGTCTGCATACTGTTGGCGCTGTTTGGCGGTCATAGGAACAAAACATTTTAGCGCATAAAAACAAAACTACTGAAGCAAAATAAAAAATATTGAAATTAGTTTCTCAATATTGTCTAAAGATAAGATTAAGCCAATAACGGACTTTCGAACAAAAAACTTTGCCTTCCGAATTATCACAACCTCACACGAAAGCGCGCGAAAAACGTCACCACGCGTCCTCCATTTTGGTAAAAACTTCTTTTATGGATTTTACAAATCGCCGTGGAGATTAAATCAATTTGTGCGGTTAGATATTCCGATTATATGTTTCCTGCAAAAAATGACTTCAACAAGTGCTTATTTAAAAAAAGTTATAGTAATCCACTTTGAAATTAATTGATCTCCTGTAACACTCATTGCGAACACATTTTTATACGAAACTTGGAGGTACAGTCGACCACACGCTAGGATACCCCTTTTTTGTTCGATTGGCGCCCTTATGCCGCGCGCGGTAAGAGCTGCCATAGGGTATCTGTGACTGTGGCCGACCGTACATTGTTTAACCCAATTCAAGATGTCATTTGTTTTCAATAATGTTGACAACAAACTCGAATAGTTCAAAAAAGGAACGCGCAGTGACTTACTTGCTTTTTTCGCGGTTCTCACACCGAAAAGTTGCCAGCACGTTCGGAACGACAGCCATTTTATTTTTAAACAGCCATACTGTTCCGGAAACACCACGCTTTCGACACGGTTGTTTTTCTCCTTTTTTTTGGTACATCACAGTGACCACTGGCCAGCGATGGCCCACTCACTAACACCGTACGTGTAATACATGTATAAATAAAATTAAATATACTTTTTATTTGTATCATGTGTATGTATAAATATTGCTATGCCGTGCCTCGACATTGGTGTCTTGGGCTGAGGTGCCACGCGCTGACGCGCGTCGTGTTGACTTTGCGCTTGTCTTCACTTTATCTGTGGAAATGAAACAACAAGCATTGAAGAACCAACTGTTGGCCTAAATTTCCTAATGTTTGTGCATTTTGTAGGTTATAATACGAGTAACATTTGAACCAAGAACATTAGACAGCCCCGATTTTACAGCTATCAACTTATGTTGCTTATCTATGTACCAGTGGATAAGGTTAGAGCAGCTTGTAACGATGTCTTTTTCGCAGCTTATAACTCCGTAACTACTGAGCCGATTTCACCATTCTTACTGCCGGTTTCTGAATTGAGAAATTCGCTAAGCAAATGGGTATGTATCCTTCTGTCTCTGCAGATTTCTCACAAAAGAGCGTGACAGAACAATAGTTAAGTATTTGCTTAATTTTTTTTTCCTTTATTTACTTATTAGTATCGCAGAGTTTATAATAAAAAAATATAAAATTAATAAAATTCTCAATTCAGAAACCGGGCCTTAGACTTTTAGATAGTAGCCCTTTTCTTTACCTATCTGCTTTAATTTATTTGTATGTACAGCGTGTTTAGAAGTGCGGTTTGATCTTCTCAGCTCATAACTTGGTAACTACTGAGCCGATTTCCACGACTTTTGGACCATTCCACAGCTTTTTTTTCCAAATTATTCATGGTGGCGTATACAAGGTGTTACAAAAGTGCATAACTCTTTTTACAGGGTAATAGCACCCGGTGATATGGATCACAACCTAAATATTTTTTTGCTCTATGACGTATGAGTTCCGTTAATGAATAAAATGTGAACGATGTGGCCGGAGATGTGGCCGCTCGTATTTTTTAAATATTGTTTTCATTGACTTTCACAATGTTTTAACAACTCAAAGCTATGTAAACTAAATTTTTTTATTCGACATTTTTCCGTGGGAATGACAGTTGTTACAAAGGCTTTATCTGACAGTTGCATACTTCACGCACAAAAATATTTTTAAATTTGAGCTCATAACCAAAACAAAAAAGTTATGAAAAATTTCCAATTTTGAGGTCATAAAATAAAAATGTTTTTTTTCTACTTATTTTTACAGATTTGACATCCTGTTGACCAGTAGGTTACACGCTGTAAAAAGAGTTAGGTACTTTTGTGACACCTTGTACAGGGTGTATTTACCAGTGGGTGCGGTTAGAGCAGCTCGTACTGACGCAGATGCATGCGCTGTATGATGTCGCGGCAGTCGTTGAAGACACGCTTGATGTTTTCGGTGTCGACGGCGCACGTGAAGTGTGGGTAGCAGTAGTGCTTCCCGTCGCCGCTCGCTGTGCTGATGCGCTGGGGGAGGGAAGATAAGATATTTGAACGAGCGAGCGAAGTTCTCCGAGTCTACTGGAACAATCCGGCGTTTGTATGCATGTATGTATGTATGTATGAATGTTCGTTCGAGGATAACTTGAGTAAATTTAGTCGGATCGTCATGAAATTTGGTAGGCAGGTAAATGAGGCAAAGAGAATTTTTAAGTTCGAACATGAACAAAATAGGTCGAGGGGTTGCTGAGATATAGGGTCGCGAGTTCATAGTTCGGAGCGAACCACTAGTATATTCATCTCCCAGGCTCGGAAAGTATGCTGTTTACTACAGGGTGCACTCGCTAACAGTGAAGGAAAACATCGTGAGGAAACCCGCGCACAGTGGTCGATTTGTACGATTTAGGCGGCCAAAAGTCCATTTCTCAAAGTTAACTTATAACAAAACTAATTGATTCCCGGAAAAATAGACACCCCGACTGCCCAAACCCCACCCCTCCCCAGTTCCTAGAACTGCGTGCGCGCCCCCACAGGTAGTCGGAACTTGATCGTCGCGCAAGCTGTACGCGTTCGTTCTCGACACTCTTAGCGCAACCGATATTCTAAAGTGAATATTTCATTGGATATTATTCAGTTACAAGTGAAAGTGATGGAAGTCGAAAATTCAGGTAAGCTCCTTCAAATATAATTTAAATTAAGATAAGGAATATCAATATTTAGTGCAGTTACAACGTATCAAAGATCGCCCTTTTTCGTAGAAAATATTATCATTTTTTTATTTTCAATAGTAAAAATGTTGTACTTCCGAGACCGTCCGAGTTAAATTCCTTATGGTTTCTAATAGTATAGCTCTTTGAGCAGATAACCACAAAAAAAATAGCCACCACCTTTGACCACTTCGCGAGAAAAATAATAATTCATTAACTTAGGCAGAAAGTGAGAAAAATTCATTTTTTGTTTCTTTTGCGTTAAAATTCCTTTTCGTTGTTCTAGGTTCATCAAGTTACTCGGGCATGGAGGTAGTAACTCACAGATATCTTTTTGATAAGATGATTGAGGAAAACTCTCCATCAATAAACGACAAATTGGAATACTTACAAAATTATTTGTTAGTGTCTTACGGGGACTCCGACGAAGACAAAAAGTATATAAATCATAAATTTTCATATTTTAAAACAGAAATAAAAAAGAGATGGTCCAAAGCACGCAACACGCTAGAAAAATTTCTTATAAGCAATGATGCATGGTTAGCAGGAACGTTCGAGATGCCCATAAAAACGCATAGTAAGTCAGGACGACCTAGCAAAACATTCAGTGAATGTAGTGAAAGAACTAAAAGGAGGAAAACAGAAGAAGTTCGCTCCTCTGTAGGCAAAGAAGTGATAGTTCACGCAGCGCAAGTAATTTTACAAAAAGAAGGAAAAAGAAACGCCTCGCAAGTCCTAAAAGATATTACAAATTCGCCTGCAGCCGCAAACGAATGTAAAAAAAGACATTCCAAATCAAAGGCACAAGATCCCCTTACGCCTCGGGAGGCACTGCGAATGTGCGTGGACGCTGATTTGACACGAAGTCAATATGAAATTGTGCGAGCAACCAACAGAAGCTTTTACCCGTGCTACGAATTAGTGTTGAAGGCTAAACAGGAATGTTACCCACCCAAAGAGACGCTACGAGTGACCGCTTCCTGTGCTGAAAGTGATCTACAATCTTTGTTAGATCACACCGTCACGCGATTATCAATTTTCCTCGAAGAAGTACTAATGACTCTTACAGAAACTGAGAGAAATTCCTTGCAGATTATCTGCAAATGGGGTTGTGATGGTTCACAACAAGCTCAATACAAACAAAAGTTAATGAATGACGCCGACTCGGATGCAAATATATTTTTGAGCTCATTCGTGCCTCTACAAATTGTTTGCGGCGAAGACAAAACAAAAATGGTTTGGCAAAACCCGACTCCTTCTTCACCACGATATTGCCGCCCGATACGATTCAGATTTATAAAAGAGTCTACAGACATTACAAAAGATGAAATAAATTACGTTCGGGACAGTGTGAAGTCCCTAAAAGCCACGGAATTGGAACTGAATGGGCAAAAATTCTCGGTTAGCCACAGTCTTAAAATGACCATGGTGGACGGCAAAGTTTGCAATGCGGCGACTGACACCAAATCAACGAGTAGATGCTACATATGCGGAGCCACTTCAAAAAACTTTAATGACTTAAGTAAAAAAAACGAAATTCACCCAGAATCGCTTGAATTTGGCCTATCAACTTTACATGCCAGAATTCGATTATTCGAGAGTATTTTACATTTAGCTTATAAATTGCCCGTTGGGAAATACCGTGAAAAAAGAACCAAAGCAGAAAAGATGCTAGAACAACAAAAAAAAAAGAGATTCAGCAAAGATTCAGAGAAGAAGTAGGTATCTTGGTAGATATGCCAAAATGTAATTTTGGTAACACAAATGACGGCAATACTAGTAGAAGATTTTTTGAAAACCCACATCTGGCTGCTGAAATAACGGGAATAGACTTTAATTTTATTTATAGAATTAAAGTTATTTTGGAAGCCATATCAAGCGGTCACAAAATAGATGTCCCGAAATTTGATGAATACGCCATGGAGACAGCAAAACTGTATGTAGAGTTATATGGTTGGCATTCTATGACTCCTACCATGCATAAAATTTTGGTACATGGTGGAAAAGTTATAGAAAATTCTCTAGTGCCTATTGGTCAACTTTCGGAGGAAGCTGCAGAAGCTCGTAACAAGCACTTTCGCTCATACCGTCTAAACTTTGCTCGAAAGTTTTCACGCGAAGACTGTAACCTTGATATTTATCACAGGTTACTCTTGACATCAGATCCACTCATCAGTTCAATGAGAAAAAAAAAGAAGATCCGATCAAAACCATTTTTGCAGGAAACTTTGGAGCTTTTGCTTCCTGCAGAACCAAATACAAAAGGCACTTGTGATAAATGCATGGAAAGTGACGGTGAGGAAGAATTGTCTTTTAAAGAGTAACATAACAATTTGTATGTTAAACTTTCATAAAATATTGTCTTATTGTTTATGATTCGGTACCTAACATTGTAAGTAACATTTAGTATAATAATGTGGTAATAACTGTTGACCATTTAATTTTAGTGTATACTGTATTTTTTTGTCATCCATATTTTATTTTCAATTTAAATAGGCATGCAGACTGTAGAGAATAAACATTTTTTTTTATGTACGGCCGTCTTTTACTTAACAAATTGTGATAATTCTTAACCCAAATATCAAAAACTACTAAGCCGATTTTGATAATTCAAATGAACTCAAAATATATATTTTACACCAAAGGGAGATTTAAAGAAAATTTAAAAACATTGGCGCTATTTACAAAAATATTTTCACAGAAATGTTTTTTTGTATAGAAAAATACGCTTTCAATGAAACGAATAGGGATAAACATATATATTCACTCTAAAATACCAGATTAGCATTTGTTGTCGTATTTATTACTGAAATAAAGCATAAAATAGTTTTGGCCGCCTAAATCGTACAAATCGACCACTGTGCCGCGGCTCAATTGACCTGTCTTTCCTGTGGGTCGGCTAAGCTGTCAGGTTGGTATAGGTGCTGGGCAAGCCTACTCCATCTAAAACAATATCCCAGGCACTGCAGCGCCGAGTGGTCTCTTCACCCATCTAGTGTGAGTGAAGCTGCCACTGGACGCTGTATAAATCATCTCATTACGTAGATGCAAAGGTCTTAGTAGTACAGGGTGCACTCTAAGTCAATAGCGGAACTTTAAGTCGGAACGCGGGTTGCCGGCTGCTCCATATAAAAAATACAAAAAGGGAGACCTGTTTCCTCCCTAGATAATGTTTTTAGAAAAAATATGTTTATGCCATTCAATTTATATGTACCTCTGCCATGTCCCTATGTTTTCCTTTTTTTATTATTTTTATTATTTTAATAAATTTTATTTAAATAGTTCCGATATCGACTTAGAGTGCACCCTGTAGTTAACAGCACGTACGATGAGGCAAAGGTCTGTTTTAAACTATCTGCATTTTTGCGCGCTTCGAAATTTGAACGCGTCGCCCTATGGTGTATGCAATGCCTTGATGCAAAATTTCACTCAATCGGTCAAGTAGCAGACGAACAGACAGACAAACGCACGAGTGATCCTATAGTGGTTCCGTTTTACCCTTGAGGTACGGAACCCTAAGCAGCAAACAAGCGTACCAGGAATACGTCCCTAATGAAATACTTTGCGCGCGCAACCTCAGCCGGCTCGGTGTAGCGAGCGATCTCGCTGAGTACTCCTCGAGCCTCTCTGTGTCTACACATTCGCCAGGAACTAGCCCTTGTCCAAATATAGCCATTAGAGCCGCATCTGTTCCCTGAGTAAATACAGAGTCACCTGTACGCTAGACAAATCAAGAGCCGCATTTGTCCCCAAGAGGATCCATTAGACCCGAATTTGTCCTACAGACAGCTCTTTTAGAAGTTCGTCAATCCCTTAACTGTTTATAGGGCCGCAATTTTCCTAGCCATTTAAAAGTCTATGCATGGCTGTACACTAAGCTAGACGCTTCGAAAGTTACTTAAGCGGCGATGAAGGCCAAGTCATGCGGAGAGCGAAGCTCGGTGCGGCTGCGCCTGGATTTTCTGACTTAGCCCTATTCTTTTGTTGGCACCATGAATAGGCAAATTTTCGAATTCGGAGCGCGCTAAAAGCGTGATCTATACCTCGGCAGTGTAATAAGAGGCGTAAAAAACCAAACAAACGTACCAGGAACTCGTCCCTAATGAAATACTTGGCGCGCGCGACCTCGGCCGGCTCGCGGCTGTCGGGCGCCGCGTCGGGCGGCACGGTGTAGCGAGCGAACTCGCTAAAGTACTCCTCGAGCCTGTATGTATCTACACTCTGACCAGAAACTAGCCCTTGCCCTCTAGAGGAGCCATATCTGTTCCCTAAATGAGTAAACAGAGACATCTGTACCCTAGCTGTGTCAAGAGCCGCATTTGTCCCCAAGAAGATCCATGAGACCCGAATTTGTCCCCCAGATAGCTCTTTTAGAAAGTCATCACTCCCCTAACTGTGTGTTCTGACCTTCGATCAAGGATAAAACTAGATACAACATAGAACTCTGAAATGTGTCTGGAAAAATAGATGCCCAAATTGCCTTTGGGAGCTTATTTGCTCGTAGTGCATGCAATTAAAGTAAAACTGTGAACTAATGCAATAAGGTTGACATTCGAATATTAGACGTATGGTCGAAAGGATGTTTCGTATTGTTCTATTGCTGATATCTTTTGTTTCTGTGGGGACAAGTTTTTATTGTGATTTTATACGTAATGCGGATTCTATGGGATTTAGTTCGGTGGTTCTGACTGAACCCCATTCTTTTGTTGGCACCATGAAGTAGGAGAGCGAACTCGCTAAACTACTCCTCGAGCCTGTCTGTATCTACACACTGACCAGAAACTAGCCCTCGCCCTTTAGAGGAGCCATTAGAGCCTCGCATCTGTTCCCTAAATGAGTAAATTTCAGGACAAGTCAATGAAGGACGTTATCGTAATAAATTGTTTTAAAGTTGTAGTTTTGTATTTTAAGGCAGCGTGCACTCAGCACTAAAGGGCTACAACTGAAAATCTGTATTTTGCCTTTAAGCAAGTACAGGCACTGAGTTGTAGCCTGTGTACTGCCGGTCATCGGTCAGTCTGTCCGTAGGGACTTACCAGGAACTCGTCCCTAATGAAATACTTGGCGCGCGCGACCTCGGCCGGCTCGCGGCTGTCGGGCGCCGCGTCGGGCGGCACGGTGTAGCGAGCGAACTCGCTAAAGTACTCCTCGAGCCGCGACTTGCCCGCGACGACCTTCTCCGCCAGCAGGTCCTGCTTGTTCAGGAACAGGATCACCGATATCGTGCGGAGCCATCTGCGGGTGAACAGATTGGGTGGTTAATTTAATTTTTAAGATTCATTATAATGTTCTTCGGACGCATAGCTCGTAGTCTTTCCACGAAGTCGGGTATATTTCGGTATATTTGTCTCTACATGTACGTACTTACTTTGTGTTTGCGTGGAGACTTTTATGTTCTTGGTTCTACCTGTCATTAAAAAACAGTGTTGCTCCCATTCCGTCATTGCACGCATCTGTAGTTAATACTATTGATTGTAGCTACGCTATGTATGGCTGTAGCTATCTAGTATATATAATATTCTGGTTTTGTTCGCCCTTGAAAAATAGTGTTGCTCCCATGCCATTGTTACTCGCATCTGTAGTAAACACTATTGACCTTAGTATAGTCCTGGCGATTGAAAAACCCTTCTATCACCCACCTGTTGTTCCATATACTCTTGAAGAGGTCGAGCGACTCCCGGAGCCGGTTCTGCGTGGGGTCCTCCCGCAGCACCATGTTGTATGAGGAGCAGGCCGTCACAAAGATGATGGCCGTCACGTCGTTGAAACACTGGATCCACTTGCGACGCTCGTCGCGCTGTCCGCCCACGTCGAACATGCTGCGGGTAGGGCGGGGGCAATTTAGTGTAAGGATCAGCAAAGCAATAAAACATTGATTATGATGATGATATCGTTTTATCCCTTATAAGGGACATAGGGCTCGAAGAAGAGATCATAAGATTGCATAAATAAATAACTACTGGATTAACCCTGACATTTCAAATACCCCCGACATTTTAGCTTTAAATTAGCATATCTCGTAAACGGCTGAACTGATTTTGATAAAACATATCTAAGAATACTCGCTAGAAAACCTGTTTTCAAATGAAAAAACCGCATCCAAATCGGTTCACCCGTTTAAGAGCTACGGTGCCACAGATAGACAGACAAACACTTCTCGATTATCCAGTAACACAAAGTAAAACCATTACCGAATCAATAAAGAAAGCATCATGGAACAATATTTCGTCAACAAAAATGCAAGAAAGTTTTAGGTATGAACCGATATCGTACTTTCGTAGCCTCTTTTTCCGACCTTACCATAGGTACAAGCCGCCATTTTCATTCATCGTTTCTTTATTTAGAACGCTTTATGTGTTATTTTTGGACGAAGCATATGTGAATTTTTATGTATTTTTGCCTATTTTCTTAAATAACTTCAAAAATATTTATCTTAAAATTATGAAAAAAAAAAAATTTGAGACGCTTATACACAACTCACTGGAAGTTGACTTTGTCGACGACGAACTGCGTCTCGAAGATGCCCGAAGTGAGGACGCGACAGCGCAGGATGTCCTGCTCCGTCGGTGTATAGTTCTTCTGCTTGATTATGTGCACCTGGTCCAGGAAGCTGACAGAAGAAACGGTTAGCATCACTCACTCATCATGATCATCAGTTTCTTTTGGTCAATCCGAGGTCAAGCCGAGAAAAAGTCATAATATGCCGTGCATACGTGTGAAAGTTTTGGCATTTTAATACGGTTATTCTTGTCCATAAAGTGATTCTTTTCATAGTGCTCCATCGTAATATCAATTATTATGTAAGTACATTTATTTATCTATGTACCTACCCGAAACAAAGTTATTGATAGGTTATTAATTTTCCAAATATCTATGTATTCTATGCATAATAAAATGTATCTAACAAAAACGTTTTACGTACCTATATATTCTTATACTACCCACATTTATATAAGTATTGTAATGTATTTTTTCTGTGGCTTTTTCAACCTAGTTTTTAACTTTTAAAGAAGTAAATACATCTGCATTGTAACATTAATATGGTGACTTGCGTAATCACTGGCTTTTAATATACAGGTGGTCTCCTAGTTTAAGAGTCAGGGCTTGCTGTAAACTCATTTCTTTTGATAAGTGCAATAAAGAAATGTTGAATTTTTGAATTTGTCAATAGAAGGAGGGATCCAAAAGATCCACGAGACTGATGTGGAAGTAACAGATTGCATCAATCAAATCAATCTTCCCTTTATTCTTTAATATTCGCGGCATAATGTGCCAGACGCAAAATAAATCAGTTTCTGTCATCCACAATCAGGGATATAGGACTTAACTGCACATTTTGTATTTCGTAAACGGTTCAACTTACTTGCCTCAGTCTGAGGCCACGGCGTCGCGAGGGCCGTCTCAGCTCTACGATTAAGGTCTCCGAATGAGAACCGAAACTGGTCGGCTACACCGACATAAATACAAGTAAGTTTAAGTAAGGACTCTCAAAAAAGTTTATCATACCGCCGATTTTTTTATTTTTTAAGGAATGCGCAACACCCTAATAAACCCTTTTAGAGGAAGCCCAGATGGACTCCCACATGTTTTATTTGATGACGCGGAAGTTTTATAACTTCCGCGTCATGCAATAAATACAACTATTAACGATTACAAAACTTTTGTCGATGAGCTTGCTTTTCATTCAGAGCATATCTCTACTGCACCGATTTTCACGATTCTTGCACCGAAATAAAGGCTAAGATTACTAGGTTAACTATTTAGCGACGTCGATCAGCTGGTACTCGTTGAATCAGTATATCTCGAGAACGACCAGACCGGATTTGCACGATCCTTGCACTCTCAAGAATTACTCGGTCTAGGCTTACTACTCGTATTTGGCGCAGTCGATCAGCTGGTACTCGTTGAATGTGTATATGTCGAGAACTACCAGACGGATTTGCACGATTCTTGCACTCTCAAGAATGACTCAGTCTAGGCTTACTATTTGGCGCATTCGATCAGCTGGTACTCGTTGAATGTGTATATCTCGAGAACACCCAGACGGATTTGCACGATTCTTGCACTCTCAAGAATGACTGAGTCTAGGCTTACTATTTGGCGCAGTCGATGAGCTGGTACTCGTTGCTCCGCTCATAGGTGCGCTGGACGCCCCCGTCAGCCCACAGCGCCTCTGTGTGCTCATAGAACTCAGACGGGTATGCGAAGTCCGGTTGGGACGCCACGTCCTGAAAGCGAAGATAAGATAAGATAACGCCAGGAAGTCTTCAGCAAAGCAGCACAACTTCGAGGGGCACCTAGAGACAATGCCAGACACCAGACACCAAGATGATAGCAATTTTTTTTTCCAAATGTTCAAAGAAAGCGACCAGGTTTTTTTTATTATTTTTCCCTGTACCGTTATGGCCAGCGGCCTTAGCCTGTAACGCAATGGCGTATAGATTGCGTCCCGGTAGAAGGACAAAATCGGGATTTCCTCGTTTTTCTCCTACATCCAGTAAACTAATACTCTAAAATAAGAATGAGAATATTCTTTGCTGTTCAACAAAAACATTAAAAGGACCGACAGCATTAATAAATCGTAATTGAAGCCGTCAACCTCCCATTTTGGCTAAAGCCGGCTTGGCTAAGTTACAGGCTAAGGCCCCTGTCGTTTCGCTCAGTTTACTCATCAGGTGAGAATAAATGAATTGTTTTTCTTTCCAGTGAGTCCTTACTTGTATGTAGTCGACGCGCGCCTTGTTCTCCGGCTTCTCAAGCGGAATGGGCGGCGTCAAAGTGCTCATTGCCCCCGTGATTGTCTGAAAATAACAATAACAAAATGTATCAATACATTTTCTTCCGATCATAACTTTATTGGTGTGTGCCAATAAAAATACAGACAGGAAAAAACTACTAACAAAAAAAAAAAAGGTACAATTGGCGGACTTACTGCTAAAAGCAATTTCTTCCAAGCAACCACATGGCCATCTGGGGTTTAAGGGCTTAATGGCCATCTGGGGCTTAGAATGGCAAATAAATATTATACAAATACAAATAATTGTCTAACATTTGAATCTATCGCGATCCCTTTCAATTTGACGTTTGAAGGGTGCTGTGCTGAGTTCTTGACAAACTTCACACATAATTTATTTGACACAAACTGTCATTGAAAGCGATTGAGATAGGGATTGAGACTCGATTTTTTACCCGACTACGCGAAGCAAAAAGGAGGGTTATGATTTTAGCAGCGTATGTATGTATGTGTGTATGTATGTGGGTATGTATGTGGGTAGTTTTGTGTGTTCATCTGTTCCCTCGTAGAGCCTAAGCTACTCGGACGATTTCAACAAATGAGGTGTTGTTGGATTCGTCTCAATCGCCCAGGTAACATAGGATAGTTTAATTTTGAAATAAACCAAGATGGCCGCTGTGCTGCGCCCTAAAATGGTGGACCTAATAAAAATAAAAATTATCGAATACCATCGTTATGGATATCAAAAAGGGCTTTAAAAGACCTTTTCAAAAATGTATAACACATGTACCATCAACATAACAAATAGAACAAAAAATACCAAAATGTGTATTTTTTTGTTGTTCTTGGTTCTATTCTGGATAATCGTCCAAAATGATTTACTAAAAAGCTCAAAGCAAAATAGAAGTTAAAATGTAAAACCCGACTACTAAAAGTCTTAAAACAAGACCTGCTTATCCTTAAAATAGGCTCATAGATAATTAATCGTAGTCGGAGGACACCACATTCGCATTTGATAAACCGATGTATCAACTTCTAGTCTTCTAGTCCAAAATAGCAGGGCACCAATTTCGATGGTATCATTGACCTTTTGGCCGGTAATATTGCCGCTATGACTGATAATATTGCTTGTCCAGCTGGTAATATTGCCCTGTTGAGTTACCAAGATGGCGTCGCGGATGTTCTTCTTGATGTCCTCGATCTTCTCGCGTCTCTCCTTGTCGGAGAACCCGTTCACGTGAAGGATGCGCATCTGCTTCACGATCGTCGACTTGCCCGACTCGCCAGCGCCTAGAGGAGCCTTATTGCCGGCAATATTGGCTGTTGATTTCGCTATACTTCCCTACAGATTCAAAATGTTTCCCGCTAATGTCAATTTTGACCATATCAACTTCTAGTCTTCTAGTCCAAAATGGCAGAGCACCAACTTCTATGGTAATATTGACCTCTGAGCCGGTAATATTGCCCTCAGTACTGATAATATGCCTTTCTACTTGCCCATATAAAATTCTAGTCCAAAATAGCAGAGCACCAATTTTGATGGCATTATTGGCCTTTTGGCCGATAATATTGCCGCTATGACTGATAATATTGCCTGTCCAGCTGGTAATATTGCCCTGTTGACTTACCAAGATGGCGTCGCGGATGTTCTTCTTGATGTCCTCGATCTTCCCGCGTCTCTCCTTGTCGGAGAACCCGTTCACGTGAAGGATGCGCATCTGCTTCACGATCGTCGACTTGCCCGACTCGACAGCGCCTAGAGGAGCCTTATTGCCGGCAATATTGGCTGTTGATTTCGCTATACTTCCCTACAGATTCAAAATGTTTCCCGCTAATGTCAATTTTGACCATATCAACTTCTAGTCTTCTAGTCCAAAATGGCAGAGCACCAACTTCGATGGTAATTTTGACCTCTGAGCCGGTAATATTGCCCTCAGGACTGATAATATTGCCTTTCTACTTGCCCATATCAACTTCTAGTCTTCTAGTCCAAAATAGCAGGGCACCAATTTCGATGGTATCATTGACCTTTTGGCCGGTAATATTGCCGCTATGACTGATAATATTGCCTGTCCAGCTGTTAATATTGCCCTATTGACTTACCAAGATGGCGTCGCGGATGTTCTTCTTGATGTCCTCGATCTTCTCGCGTCTCTCCTTGTCAGAGAACCCGTTCACGTGAAGGATGCGCATCTGCTTCACGATCGTCGACTTGCCCGACTCGCCAGCGCCTAGAGGAGCCTTATTGCCGGCAATATTGGCTGTTGATTTCGCTATACTTCCCTACAGATTCAAAATGATTCCCGCTAATGTCAATTTTGACCATATCAACTTCTAGTCTTCTAGTCCAAAATGGCAGAGCACCAACTTCTATGGTAATATTGACCTCTGAGCCGGTAATATTGCCCTCAGTACTGATAATATGCCTTTCTACTTGCCCATATAAAATTCTAGTCCAAAATAGCAGAGCACCAATTTCAATCGTATTATTGACCTTTTGGCCGGTAATATTGCCGCTATGACTGATAATATTGCCTGTCCAGCTGGTAATATTGCCCTGTTGAGTTACCAAGATGGCGTCGCGGATGTTCTTCTTGATGTCCTCGATCTTCTCGCGTCTCTCCTTGTCGGAGAACCCGTTCACGTGAAGGATGCGCATCTGCTTCACGATCGTCGATTTGCCCGACTCGCCAGCGCCCAGTAGGAGCAGGCGGTGTGTCGCACGGTACAGCTGTGGAGGAGATACGAAGAGGGGTTGGTCGTTAGGTAGTGTAACGAGGCAAACCTCCGTGGACATACTGGCCGATTAGGCTGTCGAGATCGAAATTGGAAGGCGATCAAGAAGCGCAGACGTTTTGTGGTAAAATCGATAGTCTAATGTTAGGTAGGGGCCGACACGGTCAATGAAAAATATAAAAATTATCAAAAGAATCAAAGTATTTTATATTAATAGATAGAGTTAGGCTCTACAGTAGGTATAAGCCGTGTCAATAGAGAAACGATATGAAAATGGCGGCGGGTACCTATGGTAAGGTCTGAAAAAGAGGTTAAGAAAATACGATTTCGGTTCATACCTAAAACTTTCTTACATTTTTGGTTAGGAAATATTGTTTCACGATGCTTTCTTTATTGTTTAGGTAATTGTTCTATGTTGGGTTTGGGATTAAACAACAATCTTTATAAAAATAAGGTCAAAAGTATTGAAACGTAGTAATGTATTATTTACTCAACAAATAACAACACTTAACGTAAACTACATTAATGAAATAACTCGATAAACATTTAAAAAACAATAAGAGGCGAACGTATTTTGGCGTGTTTTATTAGCCAAGCATCTAATCTAATCTAAGACTAATCAAGACTGCCTGAAATGACTTTGCTAACGTTACGTCTGAGTATAGACGGAGATACCTATGATTAAAGCGATATAGGGCGCGAGAGTGTCCGCCATTTATAATAATATATCGTTTCTTTATTGACACGGGTTTTACAGGTGTTTTATCTCACGACTAGCTTTTCGCCCGCGACTTCGTCCGGGGTGACTAAGATCGGTGAAGCTCTATTTTTCTCCCACTATCGACGTCAGTCAGGGAAAAAGTGACATACCGACAGCAGCGCCACCTACCGGGTCCAATTGTATTTTTAAATCATCGAGGAAACCATCGAAATACCCATATAAAATTTCAACCCAATCGGTTTAGCCGTTCAGAAGTTATGTGAAAAAGATATAGTATTAGTGTAGATTTGTCTTTCCTGTGGGCTAGGCCGACTAAGATGTCAGGATGGTATACGTGCTGGGCAAGCCATCTAAAACAATGTCCCAGGCACTGCAGCGCCGAGTGGTCTCTTCACCCATCTAGTGTGAGTGAAGGTGCCACTGGACGCTGTATAAATCATCTCATTACGTAGATGCAAAGGCCTTAGTTTCATCTCACGAAAGCGGATGAGCCATACTTGTGTGTGTAAATGTACAAGACTATGGACAGTGCTGGAACCACGCCATGATTTTGTAGGGATGGCTTCTGAAGTTGGCCGTTTTTCACGCATCGCCTGTTCCTTACAAATCATCTAAAGTCTGTTTTCGGCGCTCGGCGCATCACATAGATATTCTGCGCGGTTACTCTTTCTTTACGTTACCTTTCGCCGTCAGCATTGCTCCCATACCGTTCGTGCTCGCATCGGTATGTAGTTTACCTGTTTGTCCCGTTGCAGCTGCTTGGTGATGGCGTCGCTGCGGCGCTTCTGCGACTTGATGTCATCGCTGTCGCCGCCGCTCTTGCCGCCCGGTGAGCCGAAGCACCCCATCGCCGACCACGCCGCCCACCTTCGACAATGCAGGGCAAGGGGTTACTAGGTGTAGCTTGATGAACACTTTACTGAACTAAGTTTGTATTCATAGGTTCTTGGCCCTAGGATCTAAACACAAAAAAAAATATCACCAGAAGGCTTAGCACGCCGGCTATTTTGCCTACTCTCAACTGTCGCCTTAACCACTTAACACTACTGAGGTAACAGTGAACAGTGGCTAAGGTGGCAGTTGAGAGTAGGCAAAATGGCCCGCGTGCTAAGCCTACACGATTGAGGGCTTATGTGTTCGCTTCGCCTTCTTTACTAGTGCTCTACTATAAGCTCTTAACGTTTATTAATTCCTAAGCGTAAGTGCGGTTAGCGAGTGGTCAGTGATTCCTCAATTGTTAGTTATAGTGGGGACCATTGATAGTTTTTTGATGTGTCATAAAAAGTCATAATAGGTAATTGAATGTTGCATGGAAATAAAACAGTAACTGAGAGTGACGTAATGGTTTTTTAGTGCTAATAATATGACGTACAGTGCGTTTTTATTGACGTCAACCTAAATGACGAATTTTTTTTTGTGCAGTGTACAATTTCACTAACAGATGATTGATTTTTTTCCCCGTTTCTGTTGGTCTTGGATTTGCATGTCTCCCGTCGTCAAAAAAATACCTATTCACAATTTGTATGGCTTAATGAAAGAAATTTCTTTGAAATAAGTCTGCCCTTGTATGTACACACGACAGCACGTCAGAGTGTGCAATTTTGTTGTAAAGTCGCCCGTATCGTAACCGAGTAGAGTGCTAGCGTGTAAGGGTCGACGTGCTGTCGTGTGTACTAAGTATCATACTTTTTGTTATTTAAGTTTTTTTTATTTCCTCTTTTTGTGCAATAAAGTGAAAAAAATGCGCCTATACGTTTTAGGCGACTTTCCAACAATCGTAAAGTCAAACTCGCGCTATACCCACTACCGATGTGGTGGCGACATTCCCCCGTGATTAACACTACGGCGGCCGGCGTGGTCTGTTCCACTACGGTGCAAGTCATCTGTCTATCTAGGGACTAGGGTTTTTATATTTGCCTTGTATTTTGGCCAAAGATCTAGACACATAAGCTGCGTCTGAATGGTCACACACATCTTTCAACTCGTGCGAGCGGAGGTCTGCCACTGAAGCTGTATAATGAGAATCTAATATTATATTGTTATGCAAAGGCCTATGATTTGTTTAAAGCAATATCGACACCTACCATTGGCAATAATTATGAAATTAATTGTAACGGATTTATAGATTTAAAATTTTATTGTTGACATACTATTGTATTTTAATATTTTATGTTGGATGCGGATTAATTCATTTTCATGACCTGATACATACGATTTTTTTACATAAAATTTACAATTTATAGAACATTTTA
The DNA here is from genome assembly GCA_949319315.1 of Zelleria hepariella. Lineage (NCBI taxonomy): Eukaryota > Metazoa > Arthropoda > Insecta > Lepidoptera > Yponomeutidae > Zelleria > Zelleria hepariella. Next base: position 4,104,431 of record OX439379.1, on the reverse strand, counting down.
TGATGCAATGAACTTAACATAGAACTAAATTTTATTTTATTAGGTTAGTAAGTTAAATATATGTAATGATGTTTATCAACTCTTACATTGGCGAGCCCAGCTAAGGTCACCAAACAATGCATTGTTTCGTGACCTTAGCTGGGCTCGTGGTCACGGCAGCCTGAGGTGACAGGTGAGTCCTAAATGACATTACGTCAGGGCCAGGGCCCTTAGCCTGTAACGCAATGGTGCCAAAATGGGCTCCCGGTTGACGGTTTCAATTACGATTTATTAATGCTGTCGGTCCAGTGTCGGTCCTTTTAATGTTTTTGTTGTACAGCAAATAATGTTATGAGTCTAATTCTAGAGGATTAGTTCGCTGGATGTTGGAGAACAACGAAAAAATCCCGGTTTTGACCTTCTACCTAGGACGCCATTGATACGCCATTGTGTTACAGGCTAAGGCCCCAGTATGACCCTCACAGTGACCAGTGACCAGGGAAAGGGTCGGAGCGGCGCGCGCCGGCTCGTCTGTCATAGCCGTCATAATGCAACAAGTATGTTAATATGCTCATTATGTGCGGGCCACAATGCCTCGGTCGAAGCGCCATTGTCGACGCCGACCGAGGCGCCGAGATGGTCGCGTTTGGGCTGCCAGCTGGCTTAGCATGAGCCTGGTTTGGCAGTACATAAGGGGGTTATAACTATGTATCTCACTCTTTTGTTTGACGTAGAGCGGGATAAAAAAAGCTAAGGCCTTTGCCCAGCAGTGGGACACTTGGTGGCTTCATAAAAAAAAACGCCTTGCATCTACGTAATGAGATGATTTATACAGCGACCAGTGGCACCTTCTCTCACACTAGATGGGTGAAGAGACCACTTGGCGCTGCAGTGCCATTGTTTTTTTTTTAGATGGAGAAGGCTTGCCCGGCACCTATATCATCCAGACAGCTTAGTCGACCCTCTTAGAGCTTAAAGCGGGATAGCTAGAGTTATAAACCGATAGATACGCTCTAACCAAGCCTCATGCTACGCGAACAGAGGGCAAATTCTCGGGTATGTCACATTCGAGATTCTACGAAGAAAACCTTAATAATAAGTCACATTCGAGATTGCCGAGAATTAGCCCCCTCGACCAGCAAATGATCGAAACCGAGTGCCAGGGCCCTTAGCCTGTAACACAATGGTGCCAAAATGGGCTGTCAGGTGACGACTTCAATTACGATTTGCTAACGCTGTCTGTCCTTTAATGTTTTTGTAGTACAGCAAAGAATATTTTGATTCTAATTCTAGAGGATTAGTTCTATGGTTGTAGGAGAAAAACGAGGAGAGCCCGGTTTTGTCCTTCTGCCGGGACGCCAATGACCCGCCATTGCGTTACAGGCTAAGGGCCCGGGACCTATGTGCGGTGGGTCTCGCCGCCTCTGCTTGCGCTTCTGTACTCTGCGGTATACTTGTGGACTGTGGTTCACCCCGAACTCTGAACTCGCGACCCCATACCTCAGCAACCCCTCAACCGATTTGGCTCATGTTCGAACTTAAAAATTTTCTTTGCCTCATTTACCAGCCTACCAATATTCATGACGATCAGACTTTTACTCAAGTTATCGTCGAACGAACATTCATACATACAAACACCGGATTGTTCAAGTAGACTCGGAGAACTTCTCTCGCTTTGCCCGCTTGTTCAATAATTATTTATTAATTTTTATTTATTTAGATACATTTGCAGAATGGTACATGATAAATTCTTAACTTATAAGCACAATTATAATTTGAAGGAGCGAGCGAAGCGAGCGAAGTTCTCCGAGTCTACTGGAACAATCCGGCGTTTGTATGTATGTATGTATGTAGGTATGTATGTATGTATGTATGTATGTATGTATGAATGTTCGTTCGACGATAACTTGAGTAAATTTAGTCGGATCTTCATGAAATTTGGTAGGCAGGTAAATGAGGCCAAGAGAATTTTTAAGTTCGAACATGAGCCAAATCGGTCGAGGGGTTGCTGAGATATGGGGTCGCGAGTTCATAGTTCGGGGCGAACCACTAGTATATTTATGGCTTATTGAATAAAACTTAATTGGTAATAATTTATTTATGGATATCGAATAAAACTTTTTTACTTTTTGAGTTGTCGCCGACTGTATCTGCGCTATCGCTCAGTTGGAGAAGGCTGATTCAGCTTATCGCCCATGGTAGCCCGCACCATAAGTTCGTCAATCGAACAAAAAGGGGTATCCTATGTTGTCGCTAACTGTACCTATGGCAAATCAAAGGTTGCGAGTTTAAATCCTCCTAGAAGAGGGTGAGCGATTTAAAAAAAATATGGTCATGGTGTTTTGATTCGAGAATTATGAACAAAAATTTGTAGAAAAATTTGAGAAGTGTGATAAATGGCACATGTCACTATGTTTGGGACCTACATACTGGTCAAAGAAAAAATCAAATCAATAGAAAAGTGCGTCGGACCATCGCATCGTGCGTCAATGTCAAGTCATCATCAACAATGGATGATTAAATGAATTATTTGTTTGCATATTAATCATACCTAGTTCGCGATTCAACATTTATCATGCACTCACCCCTAAAGGTAGGCGCAGGCACCAAAGGGGCGCCCCCCCTTGGTGAGATGTCGTGAGATTTAATTTTGGCTCGACCCTCCCACCTCCCCTAATGTCACGTGAGATTTCCAAAATGCGCGCGTTTAGCTGGCCGGTGGCAGGCAGCTAAACAATCGAGGGGCTACTACTTTATGGTGCTCGCATAGCCGCGATAAAAGTAACTACAACTTGCATTCACAAGTTTTTTTTTACATTTTCGATATGAAACGGCTTAGCTTTTTTTTTGTAGTATGTTAATAAAAATAAACGCACGTAGCGCGCCCGGAAATACGCTAACTTCAAACATAAAGACCCGGTTTCTGAGTTGAGAATTTTACTAAGCAAATACGCTTACTTACTAACTTACTTACGCTCTTTTATGAGAAATCTGCAGAGAAAGAACGATATTTACCCATTTCATCTACTGGAACAATCCGGCGTTTGTATGTATGTATGTTTGTATGTATGAATGTTCGTTCGACGATAACTTGGGTAAATTTGGTCGGATCGTTACGAAATTTGGTAGGCGGGTAAATGAAATTAAAAGAATTTTTAAGTTCGAACATGAGCCAAATCGGTCGAGGGGTTGCCGAGATATGGGGTTGTTAAGTTTATATGGGTGCGCGAGTTCACAGTTCGGGGCGAACCACTAGTTATTATAATCACTGACTACCCCTGCATGCAGGCATGCTGTACCACGTTATTAGTCGATCAATTAACTGGAAGCAAAAAAGTCGATAATTTTAACAAACAATGGCCTGGCCACGGCTTGTGAAATGACATTCTCTATTTACGAGAGTATTAATAGACGTGGAAGCATCTATTCCTTTCAGGGGAGTTATTATGTGCACAATGAAACTAATGTTGGATGCTTTGTAAAGATCACACATGGTAAAGATAGACGGACGTAGATTTGAAATAACTAAAGCACGTTACACACAGAAACCGAAGGCGTGGTGGAGCAGAAGACGGTTGTCTTTTGTCATATATATACATACAAGGTGTTGTTTTGTAAAGTGACACTCGACTCAGGGGTGATTATTTACACGATACTGAAGCAAAAAAATATATAAAGAAATATAAATACTAGTGGTTCGCCCCGGACTACGAACTCGCGCCCCCGCATATCTCAGCAACCCCTCGACCGATTTGGCCCATGTTGGAACTTAAAAATTCTCTTTGTCTCATTTACCCACCTACCACATTTCATGACGATCCGACAACATTTACTCAAGTTATCTTCGAACGAACATTCATACATACAAACATACATACGTACATACAAACGCCGGATTGTTCAAGTAGACTCGGAGACCTTTGCTCGCTTCGCTCGCTCGTTCAATTAGTAAGAGTAAGATGTAGCCTGTACAATTTTATTGTACATGTCCCACTAGCTGGGCAAAGGCCTTCTCTCAGAGAGAGAGTTCGAGCTTAATCACCACGCGTGCTCAATGCGGATTGGCGATTTTCGCTTTGAGGGTATAATGCCTCATACGCTCAGGTTTCCTCACGATGTTTTCCTTCACGGTCAGCGAGTGATGTTGCTCGTTCAATTATTCAGTGAAAAATACCCAAAAATCATTCCCTTACTATATATTAACGCTTGCTTGTCGGGTGCCACATCGCGCGCGCGCTTTGAGAAGGCCGGGGGTGTCTATCCGCGCGTCGCAGTTATTATAGAACAAATTGAACAAGGTAATTTGTGAATAAAAACATTTAAAAAAAACGCATTTTTAGTTTCAAGCTTTACTAAAACTATCGTTCCTTAGTCGGGTGACACTAACCAAAACAACAACCTTGGGCCTTAGCCTGTAACACAATGGCGTATCAATGGCGTCCCAGGTAGAAGGACAAAACCGGCATTTTTTCGTTGTTCTCCTACAACCAGCGATTTAATCCTCTAGAATTAGACTCATAATATTCTTTGCTGTACTACAAAAACATTAAAACCGACAGCATTAATAAATAAATCGTAATTGAAACCGTCAACCGCGAGCCCATTTTGGCACCATTACGTTACAGGCTAAGGCCCCTGTATATCGAGGATTTTGACGCGTCGCGTCGCCACGGCTCCCACTTATTGTGTGAAGTCTTTCACACTTTCAAACAAATTCAATGAATACAAAAAAAAAACGCAATCGGCTCCTCCACGCCTTCGGACTGTGTGTAACGAGCTTTAAAACTATCGGTTGCGGTATACGGTGCGGTGGCATAGTGGTTGAACAATGGACTCTGAAGCGAGAGACCCAGGGTTCAATTCCCGGTGCGGGCATATACCTGACTATAATTTAATTCAAAGTTACGTACACACGACAGCACTTTTGTTGTAAAGTCGCCCGTAACGTAACCGAGTAGAGTGCTATCATGTAAGGGTCGAAGTTCTGTCGTGTGTACATTTGTAGTAGCAATACCACTCGCTGATGGTGAAGGAAAACATCGTGAGGAAACCTGACGGTATGTGGCATTACACCCGTAACGCGAAAATCGCCAATCCGCTTTGAGCACGCGTGGTGATTACAGAGAGTTTGAGCAGCACCTTAGCCTGTAACGCAATGGCGTGTCGATGGCGTCCCAGCAGAAGGACAAACCCTGGGTTTCCTCGTTTTTCTCCTACAACCAGCGAACTAATCCTCTAGAATTAGTATCAGAATATTCTTTGCTGTGCTACAAAAACATTAAAAGGACCGACAGCATTAATAAATCGTAATTGGAGTCGTCAACTTGGAGCCTATTTTGGCACCATTGCTTTACATACTAAGGCCCTTGGACTGTCTCTGAAATGGACTTGCCTCTAACAGAGAGTTTGTTCCAAAAAAACTTCTACAGTTTGTTATTTGACTAATAATAGAGAAAGTAATTTATTCTTTTGGTCGACTCGTACTTCTCTGACACGTTAGCACGTATTTATTGTTTGGGCAAACATTCTTGCGATACATTCTAAGCCGTGGCCACGCAGGTCCGGATTTAGGATCTGGGGGCACCTAGGCTGTAGACATGCGCGAAACAGTGCACTTCGAAGTCATGATATATTTCATGACATTTCATACCGCGTGATATTATCTTATATCATGGCACCAAACATGACACATGACATCATGGTATTTCTTCATTGCAGACATGAAACATGACATCATGGTATTTCTTCATTGCAGACATGAAACATGACATCATGGTATTTCTTCATGGCAGACATGAAACATGACATCATGGTATTTCTTCATTGCAGACATCAAACATGGCATCATGGTATTTCAGCACACTTTCATTGCAGTACGTACAGTGTGCTGAAATGCCATGTTTCATGTCATCTAATGTAATGAAATGCTATGTGCCATGCTTTATTCTCTTGTGTAATGTGTAATTTTTCATGACACCGTTGTGTAATATGTCTTTTGTAATATTACAAGCATTACCTACACATTCTACTAGGCTGCATCTGAGGTAAATTAACTGACTTTGATTTATGCTAGCCATTACTAGTCGCTAGTCACACGTCTATCCCTTGTATTTGGTATTAATTTTAAGATTGTATTTACTTATCTAGAGAAAATGTTAAAGCTGATTTTAACGGACGGATGCTGTAACACAGGCCTATAAGCCTAGTACAGCATCGGATGCTAACCTTACTTATTCATACTGTCACATTTAATTACAAATTTTGTAATTTTAATATACTTTAAAATCATCCTTTCTTGTAAGTTACCAAAACGTCATTTGATAATTTTCACTCGATAGATTTTTTTTTAACGAAATCAGTGCCTGTTTATCTATGTAATTTCGTAATAATTACTGAAGCTTTGCCTCTGAAATAATCACAATAAAATTAAAATGCAGCGTTTAGTACTACTAAGTTTTTTTATTTTATTCAAGTTGATTTCTATTCAACAAAGGGGACAAAAACAATAAAAACGGACGGGAACTTCTAGCGCGATTGTCGTAACCGCCATGCTGCCGCGCAACATATTTTGAGTGTTATTTCGATGGTGCTTCGGGTGTTCGGGGCGAACCACTAGTCTATTTTAGTTTTTAAAAAATATTACCAATAGAATAATAGTTAATTTCTGACTAAAATATGCTGTATAATTATAGTTCTGCCTTTATTTTCATGGTCCCCCATATGCAACCCTAAATCCAGACCTGTAACTAGCAGTAGCAGCCCTTTGGGGAAGCCCATCTATTCATCCGAGATGTCGTAGCTTCAATTCCTGTTGGGCCTTATAAAAATCTATGATTTGATTTATTTCTAACTTACAATTATTTGTGAATATTAACAGTAAGTACGTAACCAAATCCTTTGTTATTAAAAACATTATTGGTTCTTCGCTTCGTTCACGGGAGTCCTACAAATGCAATGAGTAACTTTCTGCAGGTCAAAAACAATCAAATTTCTACTAAGAGGCAAAAGCTGAAACCTCAAAGAATAAATCAGCTGACTCTAATATTTTTGGTACGGTTAATTGGCGCTCACAGCCTAGTTGTACTAGCCGTTCTTAATCGATTGGCAAAGTTAAGCAACAACGGCCGCGGTCAGTCCATGGATGGGTGACCGCTAGTGGCAATAATATCTGGGCGCTTCCGTGCTTCGGAAGGCACGTTAAACCGTTGGTCCCGGTTGTTGTTGATTAATAACAATTGTTAAGCCATGTCAGAGACCCTTTGGGTGGCCTAAAAACTCTGACACCAGGGGTGGCCACTACCTCATACGATTACCTACCTACGGTTAATTGTTATTTAATTAGAGCGTCTTGATTATGACAGTCAGTTACATTGTAGGATATCCCTTCAGTTCAATTAACGCACTTATATTGCGCCATGGTTCGTCACAAATGAAGCTCTCCATAAAGACCTGAAAATTCCAACAGTCAAGGAAGAAATAACAGCCCAAATGAGGTCTTACAAGAAAAGTGTGGATCACCCAAACCAACTAGCCCAACACCTGATGGATGCTAACTCTGAGCCACGGATGCTAAAGCGAAAAATCCCAGAAGACTTGATGAGAGACTTACAAACAAGAAATAGACTAACTTTGAGATATGGCACTGGTCGCATCTCATCTTGACAACACAAATTTATTGCCACAAATACAGCTGAATGTCCCAAAATGGAGACAGATTGCAGTAGAAAAAGGAGATAAAAAAAAAACAAAAAATATTGCAAACAATATGAGCTACCATAGGGTACCAGGGTGCCAATAGGGTATCCTAGCATGTAGCTGACTGTACCTCCATCCACACTACAGGGTGCACTCTAAGTCGATAGCGGAACTTTAAGTAGGCTGTCTACTGATCAATACAAACAACTTGTACTAGGTGGCGACAAAAATGGAGCGAAAAAAATATCAGCTGTTTCATACATTTGGCACAGTACTGAGTCGACCTTTTGTATGGAACAGCTGAATTTTTTCAACTCCACTCGCTACCTTGTACAAGTTGTTTGTATTGATCAGTAGATAGCCTACTTAAAGTTTCGCTATCGACTTAGAGTGCACCCTGTAGATTGGTGAAGTGTCAACTAAGGCATTTATATGTATTTACAGCTTGTATTGGTAGAAATTATTTAGTCTACGTAGTTTAATATTATTATAATCAGTAGGCATAATTAGGTTATTATTTTATCTTAATAGTTTATGCAGTACATATTTAACTCTGTACACATATGATATAATTACCTGTTTTTTATACATTTATGTTCCTATCCTGCAAGGTTTGCTGGAAGAAATCTCTTACAGAGATAAGCTGGCCTTTGTACAGTTGGCCACAAACTAGGATACCTTTTGTTCGATTGTCGCCCTTATGCCGCCTGCGGTAAGAGCTACCATGGGGTATCCTAGACTGTACATGTCTTTTTTTTTTTAATGTGTCATGTAACTCATGTAATGTGTTTTGTGTGCAATAAAGTATAAGTAAAGTAAGGCACCATAGTTACAGCAAAAATACGTAACTATTAAACCCTAAAAACAATCAATGCAATAAGATTAGCCACAAAGACAAGAAGCTCGCATAAAACAAGGTTATTTTGAGGTTTCATCAAGGCTTCACTCTAGACTGGCACTTGGACAGACTGTTTTATTTCTAGTGCCATGGGTATAAGGCTAAGTTTCCATTGTATCATAATTTAACGTGTAAAAAGGGAAGATGGATTACAAAAAAAGATTAAAGGTTATCCATGAAGAAATTGATTGGATTATGTGAAGCAACTGCCATAATACTACCTACTGCCTTGTTTTGCATTCTAGGCTTCGACGGTGATTCTAGGTAACACTTAAAGTAAATTATGAACTTAAAGCTGACCATTTTGATGGTGTACTCCAACAATGTCCCAGGCACTGCAGCGCCGAAGGTGCCTCTAGACGCTGTATAAACCATCTCATTACGTAAATCAAAGCCCTTTTAATTTAGAATAGAGTTGTGCAAAGCTAACTTTGCAGTGGAGCATCCGAAATAATAATTTCCGTACGTTGCTTTTGAATGTTTTCACCATATTTTCAATGTATTCCACAAAACAAAATTGTAACAGACAACAGTACCACTTGTAGAACTTGTAACATGTACCACTGCAACGTACGGAAATTACTATTTCGGATGCTCCACTGCAAAGTTAGCTTTGCACGACTCTAGTAGAAACTAGGTATCATGAATAACCCTAAAATCTTTCTAGTACGGTCAGCCACAGTAACAGATCAAGCAAGATAGCGCAAAGCTCTTCCACGCTTGATCCACACTGTGGTAAACTCTGTTCGCTTAGATACGGTCGCGTTTTATATGACGCCGCCTTGGCACAGCGACACTAACTAAACAAACGGACTTTAATTGTAAAATGGGCTGAAAGACATAGTGTAAATGTCGAAAAAGCCAGTCGTGCTAAGCTAGCAGGACAAGTGGCAAGTCTGTCAGTGACAGGCAGTGATATTGGTTGTTGGGTCAATTTGGAGTGTTGTTTCTAAAGTTTATGACCTCGGTTTTTGCACAGCCTGAGCAGGAATAAGGATGGGGGTGACACAAAAGATCCCCCTGGGTCGAAGTGGCCCGGGCTCTCAGCCTGGCCACATACTAGTAAGATAGATCATGTGTTTATGTGGCAAAGAGACTTACCAGCAGGTGGGTGTGGCGTTATCAACTGTATCCTGATTGGCCTGCGAAGGAGACTCGGCTCCCCGCGCGCCGCCCGCCACCGAGGATGCCGTGATGCCGGTCAGTTCACGCCCGCATCATCAGACCAGCGCCTGTATTACCTCCACAACACCACCACCGACAATACCATGACTAGGGTACTTCTGCCTGAGACCTGCAAACAACACTTCACTTCAACAACACTGGAGACACTCGAGGCACTGCAGACACTAGCGGGGGCGCCGGTGACGGCGCGCTCACGCCCCAAAACACTGGGCCCAGTGAAATCCACCGAAAAATGGCAACCTCACGAACTAATCATCGAACGCGATGTGCACGTTGAATTGTGGAATATTTATACACTTTATCGGTTTATTTATAGTCCAGATGCTACTGTTAACGATTGTACTTAGGTAAAAGCTGAGAAAATAATATTTATAAATAGCTTTCAGATTATTTTGATACAAATCTATATCGGTCTAACATCACCAATACACACCCTTGAGTCGGGTACAGAGGATCCTCTTCTTTTTTTGCTTTTGGACTCGTTTCACATGAAAATTAGCACGGAACAGGTAATTAGACTACAATTAAATGACCTACACCCTGATAGCTAAAAAGACATTTTGTAGCAATGACAGCGATCAGTATCGGCTTCGCGGAACCTACAAAAAAATCAACATGTCGCCTGCTGTAAAAAGGTTTTTTATCGCTGCATGTTTTGTTAAATCGAGATTAGGGGCGTGGTCAAATGGAAATCAAGAAAATTTTCCGACTGAGAACGTAAATGTCTCGATTGTGTTGCCGACGCGTAAATATTTTTTTACAATGAGATTCGTTTCAGGTTTGTACGGTGAAAGCAGAATACAAATCAGTATTACAAGAATCACTTGAGTCGATGAGTTATAAAGCTAAGAAAATAAAGTTACTCAATACTTTATTGCAACCATAGATGTATAAGATAGGAGTGAAAGTTCAGAAAATCATGAGATTCAAACTTAGAGCGACGCAGGATTCAAGTGATGGTTCTGAAGCCACACAAAATATTCCAAGTTTTTCCCCAAACTCAAGTTTTCCAAGTCTGAGTCTGATAGGTGAGCCTGATTTGGAAGAAACAGCGAACGGAAGAAACCACTCTGGATTGATCTAGATTGTCTATGAATAATTAAGTCTTTCGGTCTTTCGTTCATTCATTTGTGTTCTGTGATTCATTTTCTTTTGACAACTGACATACAGTTCGGAAAATATTTGATTTTTGTTTCCAAAATTGGTTTTGCGAGCTGATTTTTGTAAAACTACTGTGTGGGAATGCGAAACTGGAGAAATGAACGATAAACTGTACGCGTACATGTTATTGCGTCGGCGGTTTCTCAAAAGAATCGTTTTGCTCGTCTTAGTTTTCAGCGTATCCTTCTACGGCACAGTTTTGTACTTCAAGGAGCTGAAAGACCCAGAGCTGTTTCGTCTCTCCGAGATCCACAGGTGCCCAGCGTGCTACGGCGTCTCACTGTGCCCAGAGATATACTCCAACCAGATTATTTTGGAACCAAACGGCTGGTCGAGCATTTTCAATGCTAAAAACATCTACTATGGGTTTACGAAGTCGAGCAGGCGTGTGGTCGTCAAAAAGCTCGCGCATGACTGGGAACTCAAGAAGTTTGATTCTACTCTCTGTCAATACTGGAAGCTGAAACGTAATTGTAAACCGTATCAACTCATAAATGTGACCGATATAGAAGAGGAATTGGTGAAAGCAGTCAGTTATAACCTGTCTCAGCCTGAGACGATGGCAAGGAAAGGGCTAGTGATGTGCCCGTATGCCTCTAGTGTCTTTGACTTCCTAAAGCCACTACATCATGACAAGAACAGGGCTGATTTAATAAATTTTTGGACCATGCTAAAGTTGAATCCAGAGCCTATTGTTCTGCAGGTAATTATTAAACTACTTACCTAAGTCCACATTTACATTGTAATCTTTGTTGTATCACACTAAATTACCTGCACCAGCTAAGTTTTCTGTGAACATTTTGTGATTCCACCGTAGAATAAATATCACTTTTTATAACATTAATATATTTTTAAAACTACCAACTTCAGATGACTCTAAAGTCGCGTGGTTGGCCTGTGCCAGCATACGGTGGAGTATGCGGTCGTCTGGAGGTGGTGGCGTACGCAGGAGAGACCCTGAGCAACCTGCTGCATGTAGTGTGGCACCGAAGACTTAAGTTTGCTAAAGGGATACTGGATGCGGCCCTGGACTTCACATATAAACATGACAGGTGACGTAGATAGTGTTATAGACATGACGGAGATAGTGTTAGTCGATAAAGCAATAAATATTAAAAAAAAGGAACGAGAAAAAAAAAAAAAGGAAAAAAGGAAAAAGGAACGAGCAAAATCGTAACGGAGTGGTACCTTAGAGATGGAAAACGAAACAGAGGTTGACAATGCAAAAGATGGGAGGACGAACTTAAATTAACAGTAGGCTGTAACTGGAGAAGAATTGCTAGAGATAGAAAACAGTGGAAATCGTTAGAGGAGGCCTTTGCCAAGAGGCACACTGAACTCCGGGACACAAAAGAAACATAACGAAGAAACAAAGAAAAACTCTCGAAAAAGTCTCGGGATATAAAGGCTATATTATTATTATTATATTATTATTTAAGTTAAAACTATACATTTTTGCCTTTAGCCTTTAGCTACACAAAATAAAAAATAGCTTATTTAATTTTCAGATTCCGTTTCTACCTCCTGGACTGGAGTCTGGACAACATAGTGGCCGACGAAACTGACAAAGTGACGATCATAGATTTGGAGGACGTTGTCGTGCTAGACAAGCACATAGCACCCAAGAAAGATCTGCCAGATTGGTACAAGCGTTACAGCCGGGAGGACCTTGGTCCCGGATACGGTTTCTCCATTCACGATATGTGCATACACCATTTGAGTGACCACAACGTTTGGGCAGCCTGTTACATCTTGGCTGGCGAAGAAAACCCACTCTTAACGCCAATCCCTAAGCATATTAATGATAAGCATCCAGAACTAGACAAGCTACTGCGCGAATGCTTGACGAGTGACGATAGATTTGGCACGGTCAGTAAGTTGCAGAAGGCAATAAATAACATGTTGGCGGATGAAGCTGTTGTAGGCTTCAGTGCGGTAAGATGATAGAGTAGGTACCTAGTTGGTATAATAGTGGTATACCATATAAAGAATTGTAGATTTTCTTGTTTATTATTCAATAAGGTTTTTCTTTTATTTTATCAACTTTTATATCTACCTTTTAAATCTACATTTTACAACTTTACTTACCTCAGTATTTGTATCTATTTGAATCCTAAAGGGAGTGGTAATTTATATTCTAACTCAGACTCAGAAGTTGTTTAGTGTATCTGATACTGTATAAAATGAGTAAGGCGCGAGCCTACTGCCTACTTGCTCCCTTGACAAGGCCATCTCAGTGAATGGGTACCAGTACAATGTTATTGGTTGTGTGATTTATATTGTTTTTTGATGATGATGCAAGCATGAAGTGTTCCCGTAATGTTCTCATTAGTCAATAATAAAAGTGATTGTTAACTAATAATGTTTAATTTTATCGAGGCAGTAGAAGGCACAAGCAAATATCTAAAAATGGTGCTTCTGCTTATTTACCCTTCTACAGTACCAGGCTGTGTTTGGAAATCATCCGTTTCTTTGGGGGAAGCGTTCTATAGTCTATAAAATATAGCTTGAGCTCTGTGACAGATGTCAAAGTGGTATAGGTAGTGATGGGACAATGTTGAGAATGATTATGGTAATAATTATTGATTATCAAGAATATTATTGCTAATAGGATTATTTTAATCACAGTATAAAAGTATAGTGAAAACAAACATGGAATATTGATCAGACTCTGTTGCATACTTGCGCCAATGGCAAAAGCGGACCACCATTTTGGTTCTCGCGCTCGAAATATTCACTTAAGCGAATAATAAACGCACGGCATTCACTATTTAGAACAGTTTTCTTCGTTCTTGGCATTATGCAACGAATAAAAATAACAAACGATCAACAAAACTCAACAAAAAACAAAGCAATGAGAACTGAAAACACGAAGCGTAAAATAGGCGTCGGTCGGCACTCGTATTAATAACTCACTCAACAGAACTATCAAGCTATCCTGCTGTCTGTGATCGTCGATTTTTTTATGTGCAAGATCAGCATAGTTTCTAGTCTATGGTTATGATAACTCATCGTACGTCACTAATTCTGCACCAATGAAGTATGAGATTATCGTAGAGTAAATTTACCGTTAAAAAATTCGGAACTTGATGGGTATGATTTCGATGACAGCTGTCACAGAGCTCAAGCTATATTTTACAGACTATAGTTCTAGGTTCTAGCTCACTATAAATACACAGAAATATTTTGAAACGCATCTCAGCTGTTTTGTGTCAAATTTGACAGCCGTCTATTTAATTTTGACACCGTTCAAAAATTGTTCAACGGACACGAAAAGTGAAAAAAAATACTGCAATCTCACTTATCTCCTGAAGATTTTATCTTCTAATCATAAGACCGCCGCCATTCCACCCGTTTGCCTGAAAATACTTAGCAAATAGCAGCCATGGTGTTCTCTATTCGACCAATTCGTGCGTTCAACCGGTTTGTACGCATTTCTAACGCGATCAGCTCTTCCAGAAATCTCACCGGCACTGCGTTTAAAGAAGAAATCAATGTTGATCTCCTCAACTCATATAACCAGGACATACGAGCTGGTGAGTAGTTTAACTTGGGCAAATTAGTTGATGAAGTTGGAGGTTACTTTTTGCGTTTCATCGATAACAATCAAATGATATTGCGCAATTATCAAAAGAAACAGTCATTGTACGTCACGCACAAAAGTCGATCAGAAGGCAGATAGCCTCATCATGAATTGTTAATTAAGCAAGACATTGCACGAGCTTAATAGCGCGCGACACAGTGCCCCATCTCGCTCTATTCGAGCTACCTAGCCCGTGATACACTGCGGTGTACACGGAAGACACAGCAGTTAGTTGCTCTAAGTCTAAAGCTTGTGACACACAGAAACCGAAGCCGTGGTGGAGCCGATTGCAGTTTTTTATTGTATTGTTTGAATTTTTATAAAAGACTACACCCAAGTGGGAGCGGTGGCAACGCGATGCGAAACCATCGATATAAAACTGACCACCGCCTGTGCCTTCGCCTCGGCAACACCACGCCTTCGCTATCTGTGTAGGTAGGTAGGTAATCGTATGAGTTAGTGGCCACCCCTGGTGTTTTAGAGTTTTTAGGCCACCCAAAGGGTCTCTGACATGGCTTAACAATTGTTATTAATCAACAACAACCGGGACCAACGGTTTAACGTGCCTTCCGAAGCACGGAAGCGCTCAGATATTATTGCCGCTAGCGGTCACCCATCCATGGACTGACCGCGGCCGTCTGTCTATCTATCTGTGTGTAACAACTTTATAGACAGCTAGAGGCCACCGGTACTCCTAAAATGGCAGCTGAAGAATCGGTTTTTGTCTATGCTTGTTGGTTGAGAGATATTGTGTGTAGGTATACGTAGACATACCGTAGCCATAAAAACTCTAAAGGGTCTTTTCTAGTATCACCTAAAACCCCAGTACCCCATCAAAACCATAATATTATGACGTATTTCATAGCTATGAAAACCTGCATTCGTAACTACTTATCTTCTAGGTGGAATAGTGCCAATCTTCAGACGAGCTCTTCTGTACCCGAACCGCGTGGCTCTGCAGGATGAAGTCGGCATCTACACTTACGCGGGACTCCACCAAGCCGCCGCCGCCCTCAGTGTTGATATCTCAGCGCAGTTGTGTGAGTCTTTCTAATAACTTGACATACTTGATTGCAAAAGCTTGCTGTTGGTTCCTCAAATACAGATAGTTAAATAATAAGAAAGTTTTGAAGTGATTTGAACATTCCTACATCATCAGAAACTATTGACACCAAAATTAAAAGGTTTTGTTATAGTTTAATCAGTGCAAGAGGGAATCACAATAGTAAATTGTATAACCCGTGTCAATAAAGAAAACATTTAGGACGGAGTTAAAAACCTAGCGTTGTCTCGCTTTGACTGTATTAATTAGAGTGAGAGGGAGAGTGTTTTGAAGTTCATCCTAAATGTTTCCTTTAATGACACGGGTTATAAAGGCCCTATATGTACACACGACAGCACGTCAGAGTGTACACTTTTGTTGTAAATTCGTCCGTAATGTAACCAAGTAGAGCGCCAGCGTGTAAGGGTCGACGTGCTGTGATGTGTACCTCTTGGGTATCATAGGACAAAAACGGCAACAATAGTTTTTACTCCAAAACACAATTTTCAACTAAAGTGTGTTGAAAATCCTCATTGTAAACTCTAATTTTTAAATCGAGTCCACGGAATGACAGTTGCTAGTATGCCACTGACAGATAAAGCCTTTGTAGCAACTGTCATTCCAAGGACTCGATTAAAAAATTCGAGTTTAGTCAAATTGCGGAGAGACCTACCGCACATAGGTCCAGGCACTCGGTTTCGATCGTTTGCTGGACGCAGTGTGCTCTTTTTATGGCCATAGCCACTATGATAAATCTAAGTAGAAAGGGGACTTCTTGGTATTCTGTGACTATAACTTAAGACGCAATAGGACGCACAACTAGCGCCGCCAGTGAAAAAAAATCATACCTTCTTTTTGAATGCGTTTTTTGCTAAAAACTCTCCTGCGATTTCTCAACGCGAGGCTTAACTATTTTTAGGACCTAAGGTTTGGATTCCAGATCCTAGAACATCCATCAGGCCATCCAAAAAGAAGATGTGATTTTTTTTCATTGGGGGGTCACCTTGACGCTATTGCGATGAAATTGAAAAAGTTTTAAAATTAATTTCTCTTTGAATTCGCATAGTAATGCTTAGATTTTAAATACTTTGTAATGTTCATTCAAAGGTAAGGCTGCTTTATTTAATAAAAACACAAAATGCGTCTTAATTTGTAAAATATTAAATTTTGTAAATTGCGCCATATTGCGGCCGCATTGGAAAAATGCGTCAAGGGTAGAGGGGCAGGGCCTTAATATAATGTTTCATCATTTCAGCGGGAGAAACTGAGCGGTCGATCGCGTACATGTGCGGGAACGATGCCTCGCACGTCATCGTGCAGTGGGCCATCTGGATGTCCGGCAACATAGGTAACTTTACCACATTACTACTGGCTCTCAATAAGGGATTTTCTGACAGCTCACAAGTTGTAGTTCCTGTTACTAGATGTCGCCGACGAGACACATGTTATTTTTTTATGCCCAGTTCGCGCTCGTTGGCTTTCGTACATACGTCCAAACACATTTAGGTATTAGTTGTGGAGCAAAATGAAGTGTTTCCGGATTTACCATTCACTTACGTTAACAAAGTCGTGTACTTTTTCATGTACTGTAAAATGGAATGACGGCTACGACGATGAAAGATGAAGTCACAGAGCAATGAAGTGAAGAAGTATTTTCGCTGCACTAATTTACTTTGTGATAGAAAACATGTCGTATCAACGCCATCTGTCACAGCTTTAAGAACTATTTTTAATTTTTTTTAGCTGTCAGAAAATCCAGTAGTTTGTCGGAAGGATCAAAATTGTATTTAAAAAACCGGCCAAACGCGAGTGGGACTCGCGCAGGGTTCCGTAGTACCATTCTGTGCAGTTATTTGGAAGCAAAATAACAACGAGGTAGGCTGCATACGGCGCCATCTAGAGTGAGATCTGGAATTAATTAATACATATACAACGTGTTACAAAACATCCTAACTCTTTTTACAGGGTGTAACCTAGTGGTCAACAGGATGTCAAATCTGTAAAAAAAAGTTGAATAAAACAATTTTTATTTTATAACCTCAAAATTGAAAAAAAAACAACATTTTTGTTTTTGGTATAAGCTCAAATTTTAAAATATGTCTGTGTGTGTAGGTGCATTTACATAGCTTTGAGTTGTTAAAACATTGTGAAAGTCAATGAAATCAATATTAAAAAAAAATACCTTTCTCCCGCCACAGCAGTCACATTTTATTAATTTAAAACGCACGGAACGACATAGATAAAAAAAAAATTTGGTTGTGATCCCTATCACCGGGTGCTATTACCCTGTAAAAAGAGTTAGGTACTTTTGTAACACCTTGTAGAGGGCGGTAGTTTCTAGGCCATTTTTTTTTGTTGTATCTTTTGATTCCGTTAACATAGAAGCTTGATTTTTTTAGGCTTCAAGCGACTGCACACCTGAGTATTTTGATATAAATTTCAACCTGATACGTCCACGCGTTCTTGAGAAAAAGGTCTTGACAGACAGACAGGACAGACAACAAAGTGATCCTATATAATGGTTCCGTTTTTCCTCTTGAGGTCCGGAACCCTAAAAACCGTAAGAGAAATACTTAAAACTGTAACTCAGAGTTAGTTGTCTAACCCGCCCTTATGTATTGTTTCAGCGGTCCCCCTAACCCCCCTCCACCCAGCGGATATGCTGGGGTACTTTATAAAGGACAGCGACGCGCAGCTGGTGGTCTGCACGCCGGATTACGAGAAGACCCTGCGGCCTGTCGCGGTCGAGACGTCCGCGCCGCTCCTTGTCACTAGTCGAGAAAAGGTCAGTGTTAGAGATTCTTAGAGTACTTTATAAAGGACAGCGACGCGCAGCTGGTGGTCCGCACGCCGGATTACGAGAAGACCCTGCGGCCTGTCGCGGTCGAGACGTCCGCGCCGCTCCTTGTCACTAGTCGAGAAAAGGTCAGTGTTAGAGATGGTTACAGTACTTTATAAAGGACAGCGACGCGCAGCTGGTGGTCCGCACGCCGGATTACGAGAAGACCCTGCGGCCTGTCGCGGTCGAGACGTCCGCGCCGCTCCTTGTCACTAGTCGAGAAAAGGTCAGTGTTAGAGATTCTTAGAGTACTTTATAAAGGACAGCGACGCGCAGCTGGTGGTCTGCACGCCGGATTACGAGAAGACCCTGCGGCCTGTCACGGTCGAGACGTCCGCGCCGCTCCTTGTCACAAGTCGAGAAAAGGTCAGTGTTAGAGATTGTTAGAGTACTTTATAAAGGACAGCGACGCGCAGCTGGTGTTCTGCACGCCGGATTACGAGAAGACCCTGCGGCCTGTCGCGGTCGAGACGTCCGCGCCGCTCCTTGTCACTAATCGAGAAAAGGTCAGTGTTAGAGATTGTTAGAGTACTTTATAAAGGACAGCGACCTGCAGCTGGTGGTCTGAACGTCGGATTACGAGAAGACCCTGCGGCCTGTCACGGTCGAGACGTCCGCGCCGCTCCTTGTCACTAGTCGAGAAAAGGTCAGTGTTAGAGATTCTTAGAGTACTTTATAAAGGACAGCGACGCGCAGCTGGTGTTCTGCACGCCGGATTACGAGAAGACCCTGCGGCCTGTCGCGGTCGAGACGTCCGCGCCGCTCCTTGTCACTAATCGAGAAAAGGTCAGTGTTAGAGATTGTTAGAGTACTTTATAAAGGACAGCGACCTGCACCTGGTGGTCTGAACGCCGGATTACGAGAAGACCCTGCGGCCTGTCACGGCGGAGACGTCCGCGCCGCTCCTTGTCACTAGTCGAGAAAAGGTCAGTGTCAATTTAATTTAATTTATATTATTGAACAAGCGAGAGAAGTTCTCAGAGTCTACATGTACAATCCGGCGTTTGATTGTATGTATGTTTGTATGTATGTATGTATGTTTGTATGTATCCCGCCTACCAAATTTCATAACGATCCAACCAAATTTACTCAAGTTATCGTCGAACGAACATTCATACTTACATACAAACAAACATACATACATACAAACGCCGGATTGTTCCAGTAGACTCGGAGAACTTCTCTCGCTTCGCTCGCTCGTTCAGATTCAGATTCATATTCAAATTTTTTATTCAATATGCAATAAATAAATTATTTACATTGAACGTCAAAATATTATCTACAGTAAAAAAATTATATAAATCAGATACTTATTACTATCTAATACTAAGTATCTAGCTACTTTTTTTTCTCCAGCTTCACTAGCTCTGATCGTTCTTGGAGAAGAAGCATGGTAAAGAAACTCCAAGGATCTCGTGCTTAAAAAAATAATACATTTTGTAATGCAGGTAGGTACTTAAAAAATAACACATTGGTAAGTGTGGTGATCGTGCGCTGAACTGGTTTAGTGCCAGACTTCTTTGTCATTTAGATAATCATCTATTCTGTAATAGGCCTTTTGGCACAGGGTGTGCCTTACACATTTTTTGAATCGGGCCTCTCATTAAAATCAATACAATATCTCAATATCTACGATAAATACGAATGTCTCGAGCGAATAATTTAATTATTTGTTCCAGGAAATCACAGCGCAACTCTATCAACCGAACAGCGCGTTCCTAAAACCGAAGGTAGACGGTCTAGTCGACGACTCGAGGCCCAACGAGTGGTACGGCAGCCAAG
The DNA here is from genome assembly GCA_949319315.1 of Zelleria hepariella. Lineage (NCBI taxonomy): Eukaryota > Metazoa > Arthropoda > Insecta > Lepidoptera > Yponomeutidae > Zelleria > Zelleria hepariella. The sequence goes on along the minus strand of OX439379.1, from coordinate 4,084,267 downwards.
AGGCTCTCATCATCTACACCAGCGGCACTACGAGCAAACCGAAAGGTAATAGAAACACATATTAATCTAGGGGCTCCTATCACGTCAGAGGTCCTTTGCTCTGACACCAGAGGTGGCCACTACCTCATACGACTAACTAACTAACCAATGGGGCTTCTAAACTGGCAATATGTGGCTGCAATATCGGAAATGATAGCCCGGCTACAGTAAAATATTTTTTAGTGATCGGTGTAAATCTCGGCAACACTGATAATTATTGTCTGCATACATATTGAGAGTACTGAGTCGTTTTCAAAGCACAAAATTAAATTCAAAGTCGTTCATAGATGGCGCTTACAGGCGTGAGTGGTTTTTTACTTTTTTTTACTTCAAATTCACAAATGTACTTAACTTTGAAAGGAAACAAAGTCATAGGTACAAGCCTACCTGCGCCGGGAATCGAACCTGGGTCTCCCGCTTCCGAGTGCAATGATTTGATTTGATTTGATTTATTCATAAAACAAAGCCCACAGCACAAGATACAAAATATAAATAGATTGAAGTCGGCTAAGCTTAGGCCAATTAAGGACTTACTTTATATAAACTGAACAATTAATTACGAACATGCATTACCAAATTAAATTAAATATAATTAAAACAAAATTACAATAAGATCATTAAAACAAAATTACAATAAAATCATTAAGCTGTAAAATAATAGAAATAACAATTTGACACAGATATATTTCATTGACCTTAAAATGTGATAAAAAAAAATACAAAATTAGGTAAAATTACAAAAATAAATTTTACAAGGTAAAATTTTACATTAAGGGTGGGAAACATGTGACTTGAGTGTGTGTGAGGGTGTGTTAGGGTGTGTGAGGGTGTGTATGGGTGTTACTGTTGGAGAGGAGAAGAGAAAAAGAGTAAGACCTAACATTCAAACATTACGACGCGCTAGTAAATTAATTATACTACGCTTGAATAGACCCGGAGACTTATGAAATATGTCAACATCGGAGAAAGTACTATTGTATGTCTTTGGCAAGCGACAACTTATGGAATTCTGAGCGTAGTTAGTAGTAGCGGAGGGTATGTCGAAGAGGGAAGAAGCGGTGTGTCGAGTGCGAGTACCAGGAGCCCATAGTCTTACAAGTGTATTGACTAGTTCAGTGCAGTTAACCAATCCATGGCACACCTTATACAGCAACATCATATCCAGGAGGACCCGCCGATCTTCAAGAGCCATAAAGTTGTGACGTTGGCAAGATGCCTGGTAGTCGACGTTGGGACTGTAAGTTTTATAATTGAGGTGACGTAGAAATTTCTGCTGTAGACGCTCGATTGATTCAATATGGGTAACATACTGGGTTTTCCACACGGAACTGCAGTACTCCAAGACACTTCTTACGTAAGCATAGTACAGAACACAGACACTTTTAGGGTTTTTAAAGGGTTTGCTAACCCTCAGGATAAATCCCAGGTTACGGAACGCCTTGTTAGTAATGGGCTCAATATGGTCATCAAAGGTATGGAGTATGGACGTATGGAGTCAACAGTTTGGATTAGTGTGTCATCAAGATAATATGTATGTCCACCACTAGGCCACCACCGTTAATAATATAGTTACAGTGTGGCTAAATGTGTTTCTAAAAAACGCTCACAGCCTTTCTTAATCGATTGACGAAGTTAAGCAACATCGGGCGCGGTCAGTCCATGGATGGGTGACCGCTAGTGGCAATAATATCTGAGCGCTTCCGTTCTTCGGAAGGCACGTTAAACCGTTGGTCCCGGTTGTTGTTGATCTAAAAAAATCGTTAAGCCATGTCAGAGGCCCTTTGGGCGGCCTAAAAACTCTGACACCAGGGGGGACCACTGCCTCATACAATTCGGAACCCAAAGTTTTTTGTTCGAAAGTCCGTTATTGGCTTAATCTTATCTTTAGACAATATTGAGAAACTCATTTAAATATTTTTTATTTTGTTCCAGTAGTTTTGTTTTTATGCGCTAAAATGTTTTGTTCCTATGACCGCCAACAGTATGCGGACCGTCGCGTGACGTCATAAAACCGTATCTTTGAAACGTTGTAAAATCCAAACTACTGAACCAAAATAAAAAATATTGAAATTAGTTTCTTATAATAAAAAAAAAAGTTTTGAATAAGCCAATAACGGACTTTCGAACAAAAAACTTTGGGTTCCGAATTACCTTTTTTAAGAAATAAATTACAGGTGTAATATACCTTTAACAGGTGTAATATGGACACACGCGATGCTGGCGACGCAGATAGCCTCCCTGCACTGCGCCTGGGAGTATTCAGCCAACGACGTGGTGCTTCACGCGTTGCCGCTGCACCACATACACGGGCAGCTCAACTCGCTCAACGCCTCGCTGGCTGCTGGCTCCAGGTTGGTCCAGAGGCCTGACTCTGTAACGCAATGGTGCCAAAATGGACTCAAAGTTGCCGGCTTCAATTACGATTTAGTAATGCTGTCGGTCCTTTTAATGTTTTTGTACTACACCAAAGAGGAAACCCGCGGCTCAGTTGGCTCCACACGTATTGACCTGTCTTTCCTGTGGGCTTGGTCGACTAAGCTGTCAGGATGGTATAGGTGCTGGGCAAGCCTACTCCATCTAAAACAATGTCCCAGGCACTGCAGCGCCGAGTGGTCTCTTCACCCATCTAGTGTGAGTGAAGGTGCCACTGGACGCTGTATAAATCATCTCATTACGTAGATGCAAAAAGGCCTTAGTACACCAAAGAATATTCCGATTGCAATTGTTGAGAGGATTAGTTCGCTGGTTGTAGGAGAAAAACGAGGAAACCCCGGTTTTGTCCTTCTACTGAGACGCCATCGACACGCCATTGCGTTAAAGACTTAAACCCCAGTTCTAGTTTCCAGATTTTCTCTTTCTTTCAACCACTGACCCGTATTAAGGAAACACACAAGGATACACTTTTTTAGAGACTAGTTTCGTTCTAGCCGGGATTTGTACCCCGTTACCTCGATGTTGTGGCGCTCACAGCCCAGTTGGACTAGCCCAGTCATACTCAAAGTGTGGTACGCGAACCCTTAGGGGTTCGTCATTTGATGGTAGGGGGTACGCGAAAAGATTTACGTAATGGCGGCTGGATGGCTGGCTACCACACGCACAGCTAGACAGGAAGAATATCCCGAACTCTCACGAAAAGCGGTGAATTTTCTTTTACCCTTCGCAACAACATACTTATGTGAGAGTGGGTTTTCACATCTACTTATGATATTTGGTGATTGGTTTCACTACAGAAAAAAACCCAAGTACAGAAATCGACTTAATATAGAGCCAGAATTAAGATTAAAATTGACCAAAATTGCTCATAAAATCGACTCCATTTGCAACAAGAAACAAGCCCATCCATCACATTAATATTAATAACATATTTATTTCTGTTTTTCTTTTTTATCTATATTTATCTATATTTATTTCTTTTATTAAAATATATTAAAATAAATAACCGTGTTAACTAGAATTTCTTATCTAATTTTGACGGACTGGTGTTAGGGGTTCGCAGTCCTTTGGGAACTTAAACAGGGGTACTTGGGGCCATAAGTTTGAGAAACCCTGGACTAGCCAGTCTAAGGCCCGTAATATAAATCACAGTTTAAACTGAGACCATAGATTAAACCTCGCATTTTGTATGAAAATTTATCGACAGATAGGGATAGACAGATAGCCAATCCATTAAGGCCCGTAATATCAAGCACAGTTTAAACCAAAAAAGCTAGTTTAAACCCTTAAGAGGGAACGCGGGTAACCTCAACTCCATACAAAAGGGGAGACCTGTTTCCTCCCTGGATAATTGTTTAAGAAACAATATGTTTATGCACCGAACTAAATCCCATAGAATCCGTATTACGTTTAAAATCACAATAAAAACTTGTCCCCACAGAAACAAAAGATATCAGCAATAGAACAATACGAAACATCATTTCGACCATACGTCTAATATTCTAATTTCAACCTTATTGCATTAGTGTACAGTTTTACTTTCGAGCAAATAAGCTCCCAAAGGCAATTTGGGCATCTATTTTTCCAGACACATTTCAGAGTTCTATGTTGTATCTAGTTTTATCCTTTATCGAAGTGTTTATGCCATTCAATCCATATTTACCTCTGCCATGTCCCTATGTTTTCCTTTTTTTATTATTTTAATTAATTAAATAAATTTTATTAAAATAATTAATAACTGCCCGTTTTCACCAACGACCCCTAATTTTAAAAGACCTTTTAACGAAAATTATCTGCGCCTCTAAAAGTCTAGGGGTCATGGATGAAGGACCATACAAATTCCACTCACAAGCGTTATGAGTTGAGTGTGTATGATCCTTCGTCCATGACCCATAGACTTGCAGAGGTGCAGATAACTTTCGTTAAAAGGCCTTTTAAAATTAGGGGTCGTTGGTGAAAACGGGCAGTCGATTGGCAAAGTTAAGCAACATCGGGCGCGGTCAGTCCATGGATGGGTGACCACTACTGGAAATAATATCTGAGCGCTTGCATGCTTCGGAAGGCACGTTAAACCGTTGGTCCCGGTTGTAGTTGATTAATAATCATGTCAGAGGCCCTTTGGGCAACCTAAAAACTTTGACACCAGGGGTGGCTACTACCTCATACGATTACCTACTTACCTACCTTGATGTTGTCGTTTTACCTAGTTTACCATGTTGACATATTTTACCCAGCGATGAAAAGTCAGTCAGACAGATCTTACTTATTATTATTATATGCATTTTTTCCTTCAGAATTCGCATGCTGCCATCTTTCGCGGCGCACAGTGTCTGGGCGAGGTTGCTAGGTATGGGAGAACGTGACGAAACCAAGGTATGTATAGCATTAATTTAGGCAGGTTTTAATTTGTATTTACTACAAATAGGTTAGTTTGTTAACAAGCGTTACTCAGACTATCATCCATGACAATATACCCTGTATAATTAATAAAGATAACAGCTAGTTACTTTTTTAATCGATATATGCGCGGCGAACTTTCAGTCAAAAGCTAGTAGTTCAGCAAACTATTTCTCAACTGTCACCACAATAATTAAAACACTCGCCGCTCCAGTCTACCCGCGACCACGGCAGCTGTAACTCGGCAGCTGTAACGCGGCCTAAACGTCGGGATAAATAAGGTAATTAAATTTGCTTAAAACCAACCGCGATTCGACCCATTCGAATACAATATTGCTCAATCAGTCAACTGTGTTCCCAGGTGACAGTGTTCCACGGCGTCCCGGCGATGTACGCGCGGCTCGCCGCCGCTCACGCGCGTATGTTCTTGGACGCGCGCACGCGTACGTATGTGCGCACCACGCTGGCTCAGAGGGTGCGGCTGATGTGCGCCGGCTCCGCGCCGCTGCCGCAGGCGCTCGCCAAGAAGTGGCACGAGGTGGGCGAAAAAATAAATACTAAATTTTAGTAGTTAATCGTATGAGGTAGTGGCCACCCCTGGTGTCAGAGTTTTTAGGCCACCCAAAGGGTCTCTGACATGGCTTAACGATTGTTATTAATCAACAACAACCGGGACCAACGGTTTAACGTGCCTTCCGAAGCACGGAAGCGCTCAGATATTATTGCCACTAGCGGTCACCCATCCATGGACTGACCGCGGCCGTTGTTGCTTAACTTTGCCAATCGATTAAGGACGGCTAGTACAACTAGGCTGTGAGCGCTTCACAATTAAACTAAACTACTAAATTAAAAACTACTAAACTAGTAGTTCGCCCCGAACTGTTAAGGCACAATAGGACGCACAACTAGCCAATGAAAAAAAAAAAATCTTCTTTTCGGATGCGTTTTTTGCTAAAAACTCTCCTGCAAAATCTCAAAGCGAGGCTTAACTTTTTTTAGGACCTAAGGTTTGGTTTCCAGATCCTAGAACCTACGAATGCAATCGATTCTTTCCAAAAGTGGCCACCGAATCGATTGCATTCGTATATACGTAGGTAACTCGCGACCACAGTTACAGATGTGTAACCGCCAGTCCTTTCTACGAAGTTTGCGAGATCTGAGTTCGATTCCCGTTGATGTAACTGTAATTGATAATCTTGATTATATTTTTTTTCACAATCATCCCACTTAGTAACCCCTTAATACCCCTTAATCTTTTTACGAAAAATATTCATGGATGGCGGGCAGTGGCGGAAGCGGAGGGAACTTCGTCATAGTTCCACCCTTCTGCTAAACAGCATCCGACAGTCAGACATGGCATAACTTAAACTTTCCACCGTCCCCAGATTTCCGGGCACAACCTGCTCGAGCGCTACGGCATGTCCGAGTCAGGCATGTGTCTCAGCAACCCGTACCGACCGACGGAGGGCCGCACGCCGGGCAAGGTTGGCCTCCCCTTGCCCGGCATCGCCGCGCGCGTCGCCGCCGTCGCCGGTGACGAGGTCACGCCGCTAGTCACCGTGGAGACGCCTTTGTGTGACAACCAGGTCAGCAGTTGTCTAGATTTTAACAGACTTAAAAAAAGGGGCAGGTACTCAAATCATAGCAAAGCCCAACGTGGAAGTGGACGGGCCATAATTAAAGTCGTAGACAAGACCAACTTAGGCCTTTGCATCTACGTAATGAGACAATAATAATAATAAAAATCTTTATTTAGGAATTATGGTTGACAATAGTTGCTGAGTACGGTCAGCTCAAGGAATAGTTCTAATAGAAAAATAATAGGCAGGGCACTCTATGAAAGTATCTGCTGCCATAGCTAGGCTATGTAATAGCCTGTATTAATGGCTCGCAGGCCCGAACTTCGTCCGAGGTGAGTTTAAACAGGAGTGGTGACAAGGTGATAAAACATTGTAATATTGTAAGCGCTACGGCATGTCCGAGTCAGGCATGTATCTCAGCAACCCGTACCGACCGACGGAGGGCCGCACGCCGGGCAAGGTTGGCCTTCGTGGGCCTTAGTCACCGTGGAGACGCCTTTGCGTGACAACCAGGTCAGCAGTTTTCTTTTAACCGCTCTATTGGCGTAACATTTTCTCCAATACCCTCAGGGCGTCTGTGAGCCGAAATCGAACCAATCAGGATCGCATTTTAATCGACTTCAAAAAGGACGAGGTACTCAAATCATAGCCAAGCCCGAAGAAAGTGGAAGTGGGCGGGCCATATACAGGGTGTTAAAAGACCGCCAACAGACCCGAAAGCCACGCATACTAGACACCAAAACAATCTACTTTTTTGATCAATTATTGCCGGGAAATGATTTTGGTTCTTTAGGTTACAATTTTGAAAAATATTTTAACACGCAATGGACATGTAACGCACAGAAGTCATATTGCGCAAGCGTAGGTATAAGTTTATGTTACTTAAGCTTGAAGTGCCGATGTTTAGAATACATTGTGGGTTCCAATTTAAACGTCGTTTTTTGTAAGAAATATTCATAATTTTGATATGGCTCCTTGAGAAGATATGTTAGAAACTAAATACAATACTGCAAAAAAAAAGTTTTGAAAAGTCGGACTTTGAACCTCATTATCTCGGAAACCGTTGATTTCCCAGGCATAGTTCCTTGAGCAAAAATGTTCATTATGATGAGGACAATACGTGGTTTCCCGCTTTGTTGGCGGTCTTTTAACACCCTGTATGTCGTAGACAAGACCAAATTATATCTATACCTTAGGTATAGGTCCAATGACTCCCACTGCAGGGCCTGTAAAGAGGCGCCAGAGTCCATGGAACACGTTCTGTGTGACTGCGATGCTCTAGCAAGTCAACGCATGAGTCTTCTCGGGGTAGCATATCCTAGACTGGAAGAATATAAGTTCCTCAACCTCGGTGACGTTCTAAAGCTTATGACCTCGGTCTTTGCACGTCCTGAGCAGGAATAAGGACGGGGTGACACAAAAGATCCCACTGGGTCGAAGTGTCCCGGGCTCTCAGCCTGGCCCCATACTGATAAGATAGATCATGTGTTTATGTGGCAAAGAGACTTACCAGCAGGTGGGTGTGGCGTTATCAACTGTATCCTGATTGGCCTGATAAGATAGGTATAGGTGCTTGGCAAGCCTACTACATCTAAAACAATGTCCCAGACAGGCAGGCAATGCAGCGCCGAGTGGTCTCTTCACTTCACCCATCTAGAATTTAATAGAATTGATAGCAAGATTATTATCATAAGGTTGATGTAAACAGAACCATTACATTACGTGAAATTGATTAATTAATAATTAATTAATCAATTGTTCTAGTGTGAGTAAAGGTACCACTGGACGCTGTATAAATCATCTCATTACGTAGATGCAAAGGCCTTTATTTTATTAATTAACACGCTTTTATAAGCTTCGCCTGTATGTATGTATGTATGTATGTATGTATGTATGTAACGGAATCTTTGAGCATAATTTTTACCAATTTCCAGAAGTCTGATTAATTTGAAACTTTGTATACGTATTTCCAGAAGTCTGATTAATTTGAAACTTTTTAATTTAAAACTCATTACTTAATTCATTACTCATTACTCATTACTTATTTAATTTGAAACTCATTACGTAGATGCAAAGGCCTTTATTTTATTAATTAACACGCTTTTATAAGCTTCGCCTGTATGTATGTATGTATGTATGTAACGGAATCTTTGAGCATAATTTTTACCAATTTCCAGAAGTCTGATTAATTTGAAACTTTGCATACGTATTTCCAGAAGTCTGATTAATTTGAAACTTTGCATACGTATGCAAAGTTTCAAATTAATCAGACTTCTGGAAATTGGTAAAAATTATGCTCAAAGATTCCGTCATTGTCATTGGTCCTTGATACGTATCAAGGACCAATGACAATGCAATAATTTGATAACAGTTTCCCATTATAGCCCTACAGTGCCATTATACAGGGTGGATTTTTGAGACGGGACAGTAAGGGCAGGTACCTTAACCGTTACAGTTACAGGAAAACGTTCTTAGGAGACCTTTCATAACTTTTTGAGATATTATGAACTGCATTCACAGATTTTGGAAAAAAATGTACGGTCAGCAAAAAAATGCTAAAATACCATTTTTTTTATGCCGATCGATTATCTTTCATGCAGGGATCAAAAGACTGTAAGGAGCCAACTGAGGTTTGAGTACTAGAAATGTAAGAAATTAAAAAAAAAAATATAAATCGAACTAAAAAATTAAAAATAAATAACAGTTTAAAAAAACACGCTTTTATAAATTTTATTATAATTTTAAACTCTTTGTAATTAAAAATTATTTTCTACATTTTAGTTCGGTTAGCTATAAAAGCGTGTTTTTTTAGTTTTTTTAAACTGTTATTTATTTTTATTTTTTTCCTCAGATATGCCTCAACCGACTCGGCATAACGCGCGAGCACGCCGTCGACTCCGACGATTACGAGTGGAAGGCGCCTAAAGTCACCGTCCACCAGAGCAGCCCCGATGATGAGTACCAGGGAGAGCTGCTGCTGAAGGGTCCGGGAGTCTTTACCAGGTACTTGTCTTCACTACAGAATTTGATTCTGATATTTTTTTCGCTCCATTTCCTTGCTCCATTTTTTTGCAAGTACAAGTTGTTTGTAGTAATCAGGAGACAGTTCCAGGTGACAAAAAAAAAATGGAGCAAAAAAAGATCTGCTGTTCCATACATTTGGTGCAGTACCGAGTCTACCTTTGGTATGGAACAGCTGATATTTTATTCGCTCCATTTTTTTTGCCACTTAGTACAAGTTGTTTGTAGTAATCAATAGACAGCCTACTTAAAGTTTCGCTATCGACTTCGACGATTATGAGTGGAAGGCGCCTAAAGTCACCGTCCACCAGAGCAGCCCCGATGATGAGTACCAGGGAGAGCTGCTGCTGAAGGGTCCGGGAGTCTTTACCAGGTACTTGTCTTCACTACAGGGTGCAATCGAATTTGATTCTGATATTTTTTTCGCTCCATTTTTTTCCAAGAACAAGTTGTTTGTCGTAATCAGGAGACAGTTCCAGGTGACAAAAAAAAATGGAGCAAAAAAAGATCTGCTGTTCCATACATTTGGTGCAGTACTGAGTCTAACTTTGGTATGGAACAGCTGATATTTTATTGGCTCCATTTTTTTGCCACCTAGTACAAGTTGTTTGTAGTAATCAGTAGACAGCCTACCTAAAGTTTCGCTATCGACTTCGACGATTACGAGTGGAAGGCGCCTAAAGTCACCGTCCACCAGAGCAGCCCCGATGATGAGTACCAGGGAGAGCTGCTGCTGAAGGGTCCGGGAGTCTTTACCAGGTACTTCTCTTCACTACAGGGTGCAATCGAATTTGATTCTGATATTTTTTTCGCTCCATTTCTTTGCTCCATTTTTTATGCAAGTATACAAGTTGTTTGTAGTAATCAATAGACAGCCTACTAGTTCCAGGTGACAAAAAAAAATGGAGCGAAAAAATATCTGCTGGTCCATACATTTTCCACTTGTAGTCGTCGAATTCGATAGCGGAACTATGTACAAACAACTTGTACTAGTTGGCAAAAAATATGGAGCAAAAAAACATCAGCTCTTCCACACATAAGGTAGACTCGGTACTGCACCAAATGTATGGAACAGCAGATCTTTTTTTGCTCCATTTGTTTTTGTCCACCTTTTTTTTTTACGGAAGACGGAAGTACGGTTATTTACTTTTAAGCGCAGTTTTTAGCAGCAGAGTTTTTAGCAAAAAACGCATCCAAAAAGATCATATGTTTTTTTTTTCATTGGCGGCGCTAGTTGTGCCTACTATTGTGCCTTAAGGCTCGGTATAAGGCTAACTAGCGCCACCAATGTTGAAAAAATCATATATCCTTTCAGAAGAAGTTTCTGACAAAATCCTAAGATGAGCTCATGCGCCATGCTTTTCTAGATTTTTAAGTATAGGTACCCAACCCAATTTCTAGTCTAAAGCTAAAAAAATTTCGATAACCGCCAAAAACGGCCGCTTTTGGCGGTTATCGAAAATTTTTTAGCTTAAAAGTAAATTTCGAAGAGGGTATCTACACTTAAAAATCTAGAAAAGCATGGCGCATAGGCTCATCTTAGGATTTTTTCAGAAACTTCTTCTTAAGGAAGATATGATTTTTTTAACATTGGTGGCGCTAGTTAGCCTTATACCGAGCCTTAACCACTTCGACGTATATTCGTCGAAGACTTGCATTATTGCAGTAAAATAAAGAGTTACCAATCTTTCTCTCAGGTACTGGAACCGCGCGCCCCTTCTCAACTCCAAGGACTTTACGGAAGACGGCTGGTTCAGAACGGGCGACACAGCGCTGTACTCCGAGAGCAAGTTCCAAATACTCGGCAGAACCTCCGTGGACATCATAAAGACGGGCGGTTACAAGGTCTCCGCTTTGCAAGTCGAGTCCGCCATTTTAAACCATCCGAAAGTCGCAGACGCAGCCGTTATAGGCGTTGACGACGAAGTTCTAGGCGAAATTGTCACGGCTGTGGTGGTCTTGAAACCGAAAACTGAACTGACCTTGAATGAGCTGAAAGACGAAGCTGGAAAGCTCCTAGCGCCTTACCAGCTTCCTAAGACTTTGCTGGTGATCGATGTCATGCCGCGGAATACTATGGGTAAGTTGGATAAGAAGGAAATTAAGAAGTGGTGCGGGGAGAGGTTGGCGAAGAAAGTGGCGTAGATATACTCGTAGATAGGGCATTGGCGGGTTGATCTGCAAGGTTCCGACTTCCGGTTTACGCCACCGTCATTGTTACTAGCACTCAATCGATCCGTGTTGTTAAGGGTGGACGATAGCAACGTGGCGGGAAATTCAAAATTTTTCCCAGTTTTTTACATTTTGTAGCTAAACTGAGCTATTTTTGTTCAGCGATTTTTCGTTCGCGGCAATAAAACAGTGTTATTTTCATTATTGTAAACAACAGAACAACAATAATTCAGCTGATTATCTGGTCTACGAAGCAGTGGTACTGCCCAAATAACTGGTCGTAGACCAGAACACATAGGCCCGGTTTCTGAGTTGAGAATTTTACTAAGCACATACTTTACGTATCGCTCTGTCACGCTCTTTTGTGAGAAATCTGCAGAGACAGGACGATACTTACCCATTTGCTTAGCAAAATTCTCAACTCAGAAACCGGGCCATAATCAGCTGAATTATTGTTGTTCTGTTGTTTACAATAATGAAAATAATACTATTTTGTAGCTAATGTAAAAAACTGTGAAAATTTTGAATTTCCCTAATAAAAAGAAGGGTGTTATAAGTTTGACCGCTATGTGTGTCTGTGTGATCTGTGTCTAGCTGTGGCACCGTACCTCTTAAACTGGTGGACCGATTTGGATGCGGTTTTTTTGTCATTTGAAAGCAGGTTTTCTAGGTGTTCTTTGATATGTTTTGTCAAAATCAGTTCAGCCGTTTATGAGATATGCTAATTTGAAGTTAAAATATCGGGGGTATTTAAAAAAAATATTTAGCATTTATTTAATTTCTTTACTCACTGATTGAATTTTTAAAGATCTCTAATGCTAATAAAGATCTTTAAAAATCAAAATCAATCCACAAATAAACTGGTTTCGACGGTTGACACGGGAGTAGATTTTTTTGAGAATAATAATAGATATTTTCATCACCATGTAAGTACGGTCGGCCACAGGATACCCCATGGTAGCTCTTACTATGCGCGGCATAAGGGTGCCAATCGAACAAAAAGGGGATCCTAGCGTGTATCCTAGAGGGGTAACCTGATAAATAAGATGACGAGGATGGTAATGACAGAAGTGTAATCGGAAGTTAAAACCTTGAAGATCAACCCTGTCTTGCTTTTCTATTCTGTCTGATGACTTATACAAGGTGTTACAAAAGTACCTAACTCTTTTTATAGGGTGTAACCTACTGGTCAACAGAATGTCAAATCTGTAAAAAAAATTGAAAAAAATCAAGTTTTATTTTGTAACCTAATAATAAAAAAAATCATAACTTTTTTGTTCTTGGTATTAGCTCAAATTTTATAATATGTTTGTGGGTGTAGGTGCATTTACATAGCTTTGAGTTGTTAAAACATTGTGAAAGTCAATGAAAACAATATTTAAAAAATACTTTTCTCCCGCCACGTCGTTCACATTTTATTTATTTAAATATCAACGGAACGTCATAGAACAAAAAAAATAATTAGGTTGTGATCCCTATCACCGGGTGCTCTAACCCTGTAAAAAGAGTTAGGTACTTTTGTAACACCTTTGTAACATTATTGGTGAATGACTTTGTTGGCATTGGTTTTTGATTAAGTATACCCCAGTTTGTAACCCTCCTACCACTAGTCACCTAGAAATTTTTATCATATTTTATAACCACTTAAGTGATTGGATCGTTATTGTTCCTGAGAGGATCTAGTCTTAGACTTTAGTACTTACCATTATTTAAATATTGGTTTTGTCTGAAATAATGTCACAAATATTCGGAATATAATGGGTTCTGGGTTTTTTTTTTAAAATATAATTTTATAGTCACGCATGGCATCAGTCAATTATTTATTGGTCTTCCTTAAAAAAATCAATACAAATTGCATAGATAGGAATGCACGGACAATGGGTTTTAGATTGGGACCACCTACTTTATAATTTATTGTACTTACACTTAGTTAGGAATCGCCTTTATACTTAAATTCAACGCCTTATAAAAAGACTTAACGGAAATAATATTTCTAATAATAGATCAAACGTCTGTGCTACTAAGTACTTAAAAACCACAAAATTTTTGCTCTAAGCGCCAATGTAGTGAAAAATAATAAATATACTTAGTTACGTTAATAAGAATTGTTAAATATTACATCAAATTATTATTTATTATTGTAATTGTTAAATAAAAGACAACTTCGCATTTAAACCAATTATTTTTAATTAATCCAAACTTATAACCTAATCAGATCTTTGTAATAGCTTCTATAAGACCCCTAGCTGCCGCTGTAGTATTCACCAAACACGGCGCCGTGAAACTAGCCGAATTTATAGCGTCCGACCAACTGGAATAAGTCGCTATTAACGTCGCTGCTATACCAAAAACCATTACCGACGCCGCTAAACCCACATCCCTCCATTTAATCTTATATTCTACGTCCTTTTCCGAGTCCAAATCGTAGGAATCGTTGAAAGTTTTATAGTTTACGAACGGACCCTTGGAGATAGGCGGGTAGTTGTCAAACGACGCGTTGAGAAGGCGGCCATTTTGTGGTTGCAAAGATAACCTAAAATGGTTCTTCAAAGGGAAGTCTGGGTCGTTTTCGGATAAATACTTCTTCATATAACAGAGTTTTAGGAAGAAAAGCGGTGGGAATATGAACATTAAAGGGCCAGTGAGGGTGGTCCCTACCAAGCCCATCACTATGTCGAAACGCGGGACCGCCTCGCCAAGGAAAACGGCTAATGCGACGATACTGGATCTAATAATGCATCGCTTCACGCAAAAATCTGAAAAGAAAATGAAACAAATAAAATTTAAGACTCGATATGACACAAGACCGCGAGAGATGGCGCGAGGGGAAAAAGGCCTATACCCAACAGTGGGCAGCGGTGGGCTGATGATGATGATGATGATGATGATGACAGGAAAGAAAGTTCCTAACCTACTACTCTTGATAAGTATAGGAAAGTAAGTAAGGGTTATCATGCTATGGCCCGGTTTCTGAATTGAGAAATTCGCTAAGCAAATGGGTAAGTATCGTCCTGTCTCTGCAGATTTCTCACAAAAGAGCGTGACAGAACGATAGTTAAGTATTTGCTTAGCGAAATTCTCAATTCAGAAACCGGGCCTATGTATCTGAGATGTCTGCTATTTAAAAGTGAATCTACGCTACGACCAACCTTGTGACTTCAAAATGTATCTCGAGAATTACGTGTTATTTTTATTTAATTTACGGATCTAATCAAATTCGTGTTCGATAATTCCGACATAATTAAATTCCAGTAAGTACTTAATGATACTGGGTAATCCACAGATAGATTATAGTATAATTCACCATTCTCAAAGCGCAAGCAAAACGTACAAAAAATCTCTTACCTCTAGGAATCTTCAAGATATCCTCAACATGTTGAAACAGAGCCGAGTTGCCAACAGCGCTGGACAGGCAGAGCTGAAGGGTCACTAGCAGAGCCACCACGTACAGTGGTATCGAGGGAGGTATTCCTGTGGGTGTTGGAGATAGTTTAATCTGCAAACTGCATTGATATTTTTCCAGTTTTTAGGCTTCTAAGGACCAAATGGAGGCTGCTGTCTATCGCTAGTTCTTGTTTTTAAAAGGAAACTCCGTATTTTGCCAAAACAAACCATAAATTTTTATTGTCTCAAAGCAATGCAAAAGATGAAGGAGAACAAGACATAGAGAAAGTAAAAAAGACCAAAAAGGTTAGTAGGTATATTATCCATGATGGAAATTACAAATATCGAAAAATTAAGAAGGGGGCGTAGAGCGGCCAAGACTGCCAATCCGCCTTTGGATGAAGATGCACCCCACTGAAAGTAATCCTGGCGGTGCCCATGGGTGTAGGTACTCTGTGGGCAAGCCTACTTCAGACACTGCGGAGGATGTATATTTTTTATTTTGATACCTAGCTGCTCTACAAGTACCGCGCCATCTAGTGATTCGGTTCAAGACGATACTTTCAAGCATCTTGGCCAACCTTTATCGAATTTATGTTTTGGTTCTTGGTCTTGTCTCGCTCGAATCAAACGATCGAGACAAGACATGGTCTCGATCATTTGATTCGGGCGAGATCGAGCGAGAGTCTCGAAATAGAGTCCGCGCCACCACCGAAGTCCGATAGAAGTGGCGTTAGCGCAATGCACAAAATGTTTCCAGAGTTAAGCGTAATAGGCGTAGTTCTCCGAGTTCCCGTAAGACTTGAGTCGTGGCGCGCACTCTATTTATTTTCAAACAGAATTTTTATTCGTAGAATTGTGACAGCCATCATTGTTTGACATGTCAGAGACAGAGATTATATAAACCTTTTTGGCCGGCCGTTTTTGATTGATATGGATGACAGACACAATCGAGAGTCTCGATTGTGTCAAATCATAAAAACAAGACCAAGACAAATTTTCGCTCGCCTGACAAGATCGAGACCAAGCAAGTCTTGATGCCATCAAGACAATCTCGATATCGAAATTATCTTGTCTTGTCTCGCTTGCCGTAACTAGCGCCATCTATATTTGGTTTTGTGTTTTCGCCCCATAAAAAAGTGGATGAAACTCCAACCACTCGTCTTCAGCTGGTGTACTTATTCATAAGTTGCTAAAAAGAATCCGATCGTTGTTTTGGAATAAGAACTCAGAAAATTAGGATTGGTACGTAAGAAAAAATGCCACGGTGGTGGATCGTCGTTCAAAACTAAACCTTACCCTGCAGGATGTTGGAGTCGATATCCTGTCCATACCGCAGGGCGGCCAAGACCGTAGTGACTGCGAACATGACTCCCGTAATGAGGAACCCGCAGATGACTGCCAGGTTGATCTTGGAGCTATCCTTCATGTCCACTTGGATCGTCAGCAGCATTGGGTGGATGTCGAACTGGAACACATAAAATTTCATACATATACAGGGTGTTAAAAGACCGCCGACAAAGCGGGAAACCACGTATTGTCCTCATCATAAGGAACATTTTTGCCCAAGGAACTATGCCTGGGAAATCAACGGTTTCCGAGATAATGAGGTTCAAAGTCGGACTTTTCAAAACTTTTTTTTTGTAGAAATGCATTCAGTATCTAGTTCTTTACACCTTTTCAAGAAGCCATATCAAAATTATGAATATTTCTTACAAAAAACGACGTTAAATTTGCAACCCGCAATGTATTATAAACATCGGCACTTCAAGCTTAAGTAACATAAACTGATACCTACGCTTGCGCAATATCACTTCTGTGCGTTAAACGTCCATTGCGTGATAAAATATTTTTCAAAATTATAACCTAAAAAACCAAAATTATTTCCCAGCAATAATTTATCGAAAAAGTACTTTGTTTTGGTGTCTAGTATGCGTGGCTTTCGGGTCTGTTGGCGGTCTTTTAACACCCTGTAGATAGAGAACCAAGAAGATAGGAACCGGATGGGAACCGGGTTGTCCGTGGAAGCACTGTCCTTGAACCAATCAAAGGATCGAATTCTGCAGAATTCTGCATTATGGCTCTTATTAGTTTAGTAAGCAGAAAAGATGGGCTATGGCAGGAATGTATAGCGCGCGGCGACGCATAGACCGCCAAACAACAAAAACAGCAGCGTAGTTATCTCTACACCAATTGGCCTTGTCTTTCCTGTGGATTTGACTTACTAATTTGACAACATTGAGGATGGTATTCGTGCTGGGCAAGCCAATACTTACTTCTTCTGGAAGCAGCTGGAAGCTAGCAAATTGGAGAGCGATCTAGACAATGGACAATAGATGGAGCTACTTCCTCTTGTCCATAACGATTCATAGAACAGGCCCTATTCCTCACCTGAAAAGCGATGATCCCGTAGGCGACGAGGAAGTCCTGAGCATTGGGCGTGTAGCCCAGCAGTCCGCCGGCGCTGGGCGGTGACACGTCGTCCAGCAGGATGCAGCTCCACGTGGAGACTGCTACCGTCGTCACTACGAACACTGACGACACTAGGCTAGCCGTCCAGTGTTCATAGTGGCCATGGACGGAGTGGATCTTAGTGATTGGATGGATTTAAGCGGACAAAGCAGTAGATATCCGTCAGCCAATCAATGCAATGATCCAATGGCGTTTCCTGCGATAAGTTTCTTATTGGCATATTTAGTGCCTGTATAGTGAGTAAAAAAGACTCGCTATAGCCGTGAAGATCGTATAGAGCCTGGGACCTTTGTTGTCTCCACGCCTATTGACCATTTCCTACCTATGATCTTTGCTAAAATAAAAGCATGGTATACGTACCTAATTTCTAAGTAGGTATAGGTACCTACTTGGCCATAACACCTCCATGGTTTCAAGCAACTGGACGCTATAGCTGAAGATCGAGACAGAAACTTGAATCATGACATTCCTTAGAACAGAACTCAGACAGATTCAGGCCCGGATTTAAGGGGGGGCAAAGGGGGCAACCGCCCAGGGCCTCCACAGGAGAGGGGCCCCCACATAAATTGAACATATTAAAAAAACAGTAAAAAAGCAAAAATGCAGGCCTTGTTTAACACTCATTCTAGCACACAAATAGTCGGCATTCCATTAGCAGTGAAGCTCGTCATACATCAGCATCAAATTTTTCTGATTGGAAAATTAAAGGGTTCTCGCAAAGGCCTCCACACCTTTGTTGCCCAAGGCCCCAACACTTCTAAATCCGGCCCTGGACAGATTACTCTCCTCACCTGAAAAGCGATGATTCCATACGCGACGAGGAAGTCCTGAGCATTGGGCGTGTAGCCCAGCAGTCCGCCGGCGCTGGGCGGTGACACGTCGTCCAGCAGGATGCAGCTCCACGTGGAGACTGCTACCGTCGTCACTATAAACACTGACGACAAGGCTAGGGGCCTGGAAGCAGAGGGTGGCACTCCTGGATTATTGGTGTCATTAAGTGGCAATCCAGTCCCGCATCCGGCTTTAAATCCTGAGCACTGTAGCGAATAGGGTAGATGGCCCATTTATTAAACAATGGGTCGAAATACATATAAGAAGAAATAAATAGGCTACATGGGTGTGTGCGTGCGTGCATGTGTTACTCACAGTAATGCACAGTCAAACTTTGCGAGCTTATTTATTTCTGAAATATTGCCTACATATAAACTATTATTTATTTTAAACTAGTCTGTAACTCAATGGATCTCAGTTAGCTGAATAAATAAAGATATTATTATTATTTAAAGACACGAGCAAAAATGTCACAAGGGCAATTTTTAAATAGCATGAAGCACGTCAACTTCTAAATGTGATTTCATAGAACTGGAAATCACATTTAGAAGTTGATGTGTTTCAGGAAAAGCAATTTAAAAATAGTCCTGTCTTAGAGGGATGATGATGGGCAAAAGCGGTGTACTGGTACTGCCCCTCTACCCTTGACGCATGTTTTTCAATATGGCGGAATTTATAAAATTCTATGTTATATTGGTATTGTACAAAATAGTATTACCTTTGAATAAACATTACGAAGTATATAAAATCAAAGGATGACTATGCGATGTAAAAGAGAAATTAATTTGAAAACTTTGTTAATATGCACGCAATGGCGTCAAGGGTAACCTCCCTGGTAGCCCAGTAAATAGAACTCTCGGTGTTAGCATGCACTTGAATTTCGCAAGTTACCATAACGTAGTGTACATTGTGAATTTGTAGTAAAAATGCTTGTAAAGAAAAATCAACACGATGAAACTCGCGGCTTATCTGTTTCCGCTCGCATTGTCCTTGCCATTCCTGTGGACTCAGGCCATCTAAAAAAAGAGTATGGTGAAGCTACTGGGTGGGCAAGCCTACTTCAGACACTGTAGCGTCCGAGTGGTCAGGCAGGGCCAGGAGGTGCCAGTAGCCACTGTTTAAAGGCTGCATCACTAGCTGATTTAGGAGGGGGGCTAAGGGGCTCAAGCCCCCCCCGCGCCCCCCAAAAGCATCTGAGACCCACTATATGTATAAAAAAAAAAGTAATCTTGTAAACCTACGCTCATTGGGTTCAAGCCCCCCAAACCAAAATCCTGGATCCGCCACTGGGCTGCATAAAATGTGGAAATGCAAAAGCTAGCGGAAAATCACTTCACCTACTTCATATCTTTGGGTGAGCCCAGCCACATGACAGGGCAAAGCAGTAGGCCTATAAGCAGCATCCATATGCAGTAAGACACCCCAACCTCGCCATCCGTGATTTTGTACCAGAACAGCTGCAGGCTCTGCGAAGCTGGAAAGAAAATGGTGTACACAAAGCTGTAAAAGATGGCGCCACCATTATTTTAGAGAAAACAGTGTTCTGCCCTCGTGTTCTCTTTTAAATAAAATATTCACATTATTAAAAGTCAGTAAAAAGATAGTTAATATCACAGTTTTGACGGTTGACGCGTGCGTGACTGGAATTTTCAGAGAGTGGAGAAAAACCAACTAAAACTATATTTTAAAGACGTTTTTGGGTTGGGACTTAAAACAGAGGAAAGAGTGTAAAATCGGTTGCCAGGTGGAATCGCAGGCTAGTGAAATGTTATCTGCACTGCAACGGATTGTAATCAAATTCACTGTATTAATTTGTCTCATGACATGTCATCACTAACATTTCATTTTAAAAAAAATCTGCGGATCTTTGAAAACGAAGTTTTGGAGCGGCGTTGATGCCTTTTGCATGGCGCCAGAGATTGCGTTTCGTCTTACAGAGTTACAACTTACAGCCATTCATAAATTTTGATCCAGAGTAAAACTGTCGAGTTCGATACGGTTCTTCGTGCTAGACAAGCTGCTGTAACAAAATCTGTATGGAGCCATCCGTTCTTTATAGTAGGCGGTCTACGTCATCGTCATAAAATGGGTACCCCAAATCGATGGACGGACAAAGGCCTCTATTTAGAGTCGTGCAAAGCTAACTTTGCAGTGGAGCATCCGAAATAGTAATTTCCGTACGTTGCAGTGGTACATGTTACAAGTTCTACAAGTGGTACATGTTACGTGAAAATATGGAAAATAAATATGGAAAATAAATAAATATTGAAAATATGGTGAAAACATACAAAAGCAACGTACGGAAATTACCATTTAGGATGCTCCACTGCAAAGTTAGCTTTGCACGACTCAAGTTACCTACCCCTCCCTAGTAACCTAACATATCATTTCTTTAGGTGACTGTCCTTTCCATTTACGGGTGACTGACTAGGCAGTGTATTTCGATACCGGCGCGGCCCTTGTGTGGTTTCGTTACTTCACTAGGCACAGCACACGGGGCTTATTCTCGGGAATCTCGCATTCGACACATCTCGAACGAAAAATCTCAGTTTGCGGCAAATGTCACATCTTCTATTCTCACAAAGTCATCCAAAAAAAAAAAAAAGATTAAATAAATAAAGAATAAATAAAAAAATATATAAAACTAGCTGACCCGGTGAACTTTGTATCACCTGAAATAGTTTGACTCTCCGCGTCAAAAATGGCGATTCCAATACAAAATTACCAATTTTTATTTCTTCCGTTTTTCAGCTAATCCTTTAACTTTTCCCATATTTCTTTGCTTTTAAACCTACCCTGAACTATGGTGAAAAAAACAAAACAGTAAATATGCAAATCGGTCAAGCCGTTTCTTAGTTTTAGCGAGACTAATGCACGGCGATTCATTTTTATATACAGGGCGTCCCACGGCTATGCCACATGGAGGGAAAGTACCTTAAATATTGTAGATGGAACATTTTACTGAAAGAAGACATTATTTTAATTTTAAAAACAATTTAAACTGCATTCATAGATATTGAAATAATTACATGGTTGAACCGGGAATCGAACCCGTTACATGAGAAAAAATTATTACCCTGTAGTTTTATCATACCGATCGAAAGGCTTCATGATAAGGATATTTTTTTGCTAAATAACATAGTGTCAGAAATAAAAGGAAGACCATGAATTTTAACATTTAGCTGGTAGTATGCAACTAATCGAGCCGTATCCTGAGCCGAAAGACGCGTAAAATTTTGTCCATCGCAATGCGGCTGGCTGATTATAAAGAAATAATTCAAAAATGTGTTTCATTTTCACACTTTTAATCTTTTGTTACTGTGATTTTCATTGATAAATTGATTAATGTTGTATTAAAAATGTTAAAATTCATGGTCTTCCTTTTATTTCTGACACTATGTTATTTAGCAAAAAATTATCCTTATGATGAAGCCTTTCGATCGGTATGATAAAACTACAGGGTAATATTTTTTCTCATGTAACGGGTTCGATTCCCGGTTCAACCATGTAATTATTTCAATATCTATGAATGCAGTTTAAATTGTTTTTTAAATTAAAATAATGTCTTCTTTCAGTAAAATGTTCCATCTACAATATTCAAGGTACTTTCCCTCCATGTGGCATAGCCGTGGGACGCCCTGTATATAGATAGATACTAGATAAACTAGTGGTTCGCCCCGAACTTTGAACTCGCGACCCTCTATCTCAGTAACCCCTCGACCGATTTGGCTCATGTTCGAACTTAAAAATTCTCTTTGCCTCATTTACCCGCCTACCAAATTTCATGACGATCCGACTACATTTACTCAAGTTATCGTCGAACGAACATTCATACATACATACATACATACATACATACATACATACATACATACATACATACAAACGCCGGATTGTTCCAGTAGACTCGGAGAACTTCGCTCGCTTCGCTCGCTCGTTCAACTAGGATAATCGAAGATCTGGAGTACCTGGTGACCCTGATTAGAAAACACAAGAGCCCTAATAGAACTAGTACTTCCCATAAACTCAGAGAGCTGAAATTTGGTACAGAGTTAGGGTTTAATGGCCACATAAAGGGAAAACTATAAAAACTAGGATAATCGAAGATCTGGAGTACCTGGTGACCCTGATTAGAAAACACAAGAGCCCTAATAGAACTAGTACTTCCCATAAACTCAGAGAGCTGAAATTTGGTACAGAGTTAGGGTTTAATGGCCACATAAAGGGAAAACTATAAAAACTAGTGGTTCGCCCCGAACTATGAACTCGCGACCCCATATAAACCTAATAATAATATTTCAAGATTTTCAGATTTTTCTAGCATTTTTAGTTTTTCGCCAAACATTCTTTGAATGTTTTCTGTAACTTGTTCGCCGCATTTTCTTATTTCAAGTTTTTGTGCCTCTAGATCATTTTGGATTTTTTGTAGTTTAGTGTAGTATTTCTTACATTTTAAGTTTTGTATAGGACTCTCTTGCAGTTTTGAAGTAAAGCGACCTCTATTGTTGAGCATAAGGACTTTTTGGTTTATAATTTTGGACTCTAGATGGCTCTGATAAAAAATTTTTTGTCACGCCCTCTGTTAGGAAGTAGAATAATTTTTTTTTTTAAATAGATGGCGCTGTTTTGTATTTTCTAATCTGGTGTACTTTGGACCTTAGCAATTAGCAAAATTTTTGGATTTATTGGATTAAAATAGAGTTCTTGTTACGGATTATTTAGCGACCCGTAAAAGTTTATTTTTATTGTTTCCACTGAGTTTTACGTCCGATATCCACAATATTGTTTCCAAACAGAATTTGTATTTATAGTTCACATTTGTTAGTTTTTATCACTACTTTCACTGTTTACTGATTAGATTTACGTTTTTATCACTTTTAAAATCACTGTTTAGCACTATTTTATTGTTACTGAGAGGCAGCAGTGGCGCCCTCTCTCATCCCATATAAACTTAACAACCCCATATCTCGGCAACCCCTCGACCGATTTGGCTCATGTTCGAACTTAAAAATTCTTTTAATTTCATTTACCTGCCTACCAAATTTCATGACGATCCGACAAAAATTACTCAAGTTATCGTCGAACGAACATTCATACATACAAACATACAAACATACAAACATACATACATACATACATACATACATACATACATGCATACATACAAACGCCGGATTGTTCCAGTAGACTCGGAGAACTTCGCTCGCTTCGCTCGCTCGTTCAATAAAGCACGAGATTCCTGCGAGATGTTTGTCTTTTTCGCACGCCATGACTCGAGTGGTCGGTCGCCCGTAACGTAACCGTGTAGAGTGCTAGCAAGGGTCAACGTGCTGTCGCGTGTACCAACATTTTTGCGCTCACTCACCAACAAGCAAGTTTGGGACCCCTGCCCCGAAGACAGTGGCGTCTATCAGGAAGGTCACCAGCCCCCTGGCGCGGGGCCCAAACGCCAGCTCTGCTACCGCTGCGTACGGATACCTGTGGGCATAGGATATATTAAGCTGCAGTGCCTACAAACAGTGGCGCAGCTTCTTCTTCTTAGCGTGCTGTCTCCTATCGGAGGTTGGCGATCAGTTTGGCTATCGTCCTTCGAAGCCGCCAAACGAAACAATACGCGCAGTAGGTACAATTGGTCTACGCACGAGGATAGGAAGGTGTTACGTCTTTCCGGTACTTCTCTACGGTGCGGGGGCCAGGACACTCACCAAAAACATGTCCAAACGCCTTTGAGATGTGGGTACAGCCGGATGCTAAAAATCTCCTGGATCCAGAAGGTCCGTAACACCACTGTGTTGCAGAATTAGGAAGAAAGTGGCGTTAGCTACATAGAGACAAAGCTGGACAAAGTCCCGGGGCCCCCGCTCACCTGTTCTTCTCTCCGATCTGCGGCGATATCTCCTGGGCGAGCAGCCAGCTCCTGCCCAGCAGTACGGCGGTGTAGACCTGCAGCGCGAACACGCACAGCACAAGCGGGATGCCGTAGAGACCTGGAACAAATGCTAGGCTTCAAGTCTAAAGTTGTAGGGTAACTAGGTTTCAGATCTCATCCTGCAATGCCCAGCCTACTACGAGTACTTAAAACTCTCGTTCGCTCTGAGACGAAACAACGATGTCGAATGTCCATCATCTAATTTATAAGTGGGAGCCCATTTTGACACCATTGCGTTACGGGCTAAGGCCCTGTTTTGTCCTTCTACTGGGTCGCCATCGACACGCTGTTGCGTTACAGACTTATGCCCCTGCGCCTCTAGTAGCTAGTAGCTAGATACTTAGTATTAGACTAGTTGTGCCCGCGACTTCGTATGCGTTTTTACACATTTGACATTTAATTTAAATTCGAATGCGGAGGAAAACTCAAAA
This sequence comes from Zelleria hepariella, assembly GCA_949319315.1. NCBI lineage: Eukaryota > Metazoa > Arthropoda > Insecta > Lepidoptera > Yponomeutidae > Zelleria > Zelleria hepariella. The sequence continues at coordinate 4,059,578 of OX439379.1, read as the reverse complement.
GAAAGGTTTTTTTAACCCCCGATCAAAAAAGAGGGGTGTCATAAGTTTGATAGCTTTGGGTGTGTGTCTGTTTATGTGTTTATGAGGGTGTGCCTGTCTGTGTGTCTGTCTGTGTGTGCCCTAATCTAAACAATACATTTATAATAAAATATGTATTGTTTAGATTAGGTATCGCCCGTGTAAGATACCAGGAAGCTTAGCATAAGAATTGCTTAGGAAGTAAAGGGGTTTATGCGTATCGCCCTCGACGTAGAGTGGGATAGATAAAGTTATAAGCCCATAGATAAGATCTTAGTGGTCTTACCCATTCTCATGCTAAGCCAGCAAGCAAAGCATAAGGTTGGGTTGGAGCGTATCTACGGCAAATAACTCTGTCTATCCCGCTTTACGGCAAAGAAAATATATTTTTTTAAATATCAAGTTGAGCTCAGTAGAGTAAATATATTAAAAAGGCACAAAAAAAAATTTCAACCTCGCGTGGGTTCAAACCCAGAACCTTTCGACCGCGACGCAACAGTACTTTATTTCTAACAATATACTTTGTCCGACCTCCACCGAAAACCACTCACAATTCCCTCCAGCAAGGATCATAAGGCTGGGTTAGAGCGTATCTATGCCTCTGTCCATCCCGCTCTACGTCAAACAAAAGAGTGAGATACCTATTGTTTTAAATCCATAGATACGATCTAACCCGGCCTTATGCTACGCTTGTAGAACTAACATTTTCCGCCAAAATAAAATAAAAACAAATGCCGATTTTTCATTTACAATATGCGCCCGAAATGCCAAAAGTCGTAGCGTGCTTATTATACAAAGTGTTAAAAGACCGCCAACAAAGCGGGAGACCACGTATACGTATAGTCCTCATCATAACGAACATTTTTGCCCAAGGAACTATGCCTGGGAAATCAACGGTTTCCGAGATAATAAAGTCGGACTTTTTTTTTTCAGAAATGTGTTTAGTATCACGTTCTTAACATACCTTCTCAAGAAGCCATATCAAAATTATGGATATTTCTTACAAAAAATCAAGTTAAAATTGCAACCCGCAATGTAGGTTTTCGAGAGAATGTGGTTCAAAGTCGGACTTTTTTTTTTTTTTTGCAGAAATATGTTCAGTATCACGTTCTTAACATACCTTCTGAAGAAGCCATATCCAAATTATGAATATTTCTTACAAAAAACGAAGTTAAAATTGCAACCCGCAATGTATTCTAAACATCGGATAGCCTAAGTTACTCCCAGAAACGTGAGTTACGACCATGTTAAGTTTGGTTGAAAACTATTCAGCGGTGTTCGCGTTTATCGTGTTCATACAGACAGACAGACAGACAGACAGACAGACAGACAGACAGACAGACAGACAGACAGACAGACAGACAGACAGACATAAACCGTTTTTTTTGCATTTTTGGATTCAGTATAGTTTACTTAGTAACCCCTGCTAGTTTTTTTCTAAAAATATTCAATGTACAGAATTGACTTCGCTAGAGTTTTATTATAAGTATAGATAGTAATAAGTATCTGATTTATATACCTTTTTTTTACTTTAGATAATATTTTGACGTTCAATGTAAATAATTTATTTATGGAATATTGAATAAAAAAAATTGATTCTGATTCTGATTCTATTCTCTAAAAAAAATCACCCAAACAAGCGTCAAAACACCCGAAAATAGCCCTTATTGAAATAATCAATATTTTTTTGACATTTGAAAACGGTTATTTTTACGGTGGATATTTTAAAGAATACAGGGGGGTTACCCTTGACGCTATTGCGATCAAATTGAAAAAGTTTTAAAATAATTTTCTCTTTATATTCGCATAGTAATGCTTTGATTTTTAATATTTTATAATGTTTATTCAAAGGTAAGGCTGTTTTATTCAATAAAAACACAAAATGCGTTAAGTAATTTGTAAAATATTAAATTTTGTCAATTGCGCCATATTGGAAAAATGCGTCAAGGGTAGAGGGGCTGGGCTGTGAATTGGTCAGTTCGTGCCGGATGCACTCACCGCACGCGACGACGCTCCGCGGCAGCGCAACCACGGGGAACACGCCGAACAGGTCCACGATGCACAGGACGGTGAAGAGCACACTCAACCCGCCAGTGGTCTCGCCCACCGAGTACTCCCCGTGGTGCCTTACGACGCGGGAGGGCTTGTGGGCCGACCCCAAGCCCCAGGAATCCAGGAATCGCGGAAGCTTCATGGTCCTTCGAGCCGGATCGCGCGGTCCGTTGTTGCACTAAGCTTTCCGCGGGATGTTTCGTTTATACATTGTTGGAAATGAGAACTAGTTTTATTTTATTCAGAGACTTTGGTCCTAGCCGATGGCCTCGTCTGGGATTTAATTGATGCCGGTCATTATCATATTAATTTATAGTGCATTAGCTATGTAAATACTGCTTCTAGTTTCAGTTCTAGTTTAGAAACAAATGGCTAGACGCTGTCGGTCCATAAATAATTAAGTTATTAGTATGCGGTTTTTTGGCTTGATATTAATTTTAAAAAATCCCGAAGGTTTGATATGTGTTGTACTTGTGAAGGTATGAGAGATAGGGTCTTAGCATATAAAAAAAATAGCTGACGTCACTTCCGGGCCCACTAACGTCTTTACTGTACAAATGTACGAAAAGACAACCAAACATACCCTTTACTATCGGTAATTAATTACCTACTTAAGTAATTTTTACTACAATTTGAACACAACTGCTAGAACTTCTAGCTCTTTGATGAACGTTTATAGAACCTATCAATTAAGCTTAATACACAGGCAGGGCTGTGTGGACTGTATCGAGCCGATGGATTAACTGTCTGTGTCCTGTAATAGGCCCTAATAACCCCACAGTCCATTGGTACAATCGGCGAGAAAACGCACTTATGAAGTTATGTTTCTACTCTATCTTAACTTTTCGTATTTTTACGGTTTCACTTACTTTTATTAACGAGCGAGTGAAGTAAGAGAAGTAATGCACGCGCAGAGTTTATAATACAATGCGCGCGCGCCTGCAAAAATGTACTCATCGCGAGTTCACTGTTCTGGGCGAACTACAAGTTTGTATCGGGATAGCAGACTATCCAGAGTTTCGGTTCTCATTGCTTCTTGCACGCAGTCAGAGACTGGCCGCGGCGACGTGGCGTGGGATCCGAATGGGAAATTGAGAACCGAAACTAGTCGGATACGCCAACATAAATAAAAATAAAAACCGGTGCTCGAAAGTTTTTGTAATTTACATCTAAATGTAAAGAAACATCGCAAGAAAACCTTTGGTTTCCGCATCTGCGGTAAAAAAGATTTAGCTAAAAAACACAAACATTACCTGTGGAAAAACTGTAGGTACGATTAGCGTCCTTTATAATGCTATACCTAAGACCTTATGTTATGACGGATATTAAGGTAAGTCTTGTAATTTGTTGAAAGAGTATTTGAATTTTCTTGTCGACTGTAAGTTGTAACGCACTCACGTAACTCAATATGCGTATCGACTAGTCGAGTGAAGCGAACGAACGTTGAACCACAAAAGGAGGGGAACACTCGCTTTCAAAATGTATCTTGGTAAGGAAAGGTTAGATTATTAGGAAGGTGAATTCATATTTTTACCATTACTGAGAGAAGGCCTTTGCCACTTCTATCTGGGAAAAGGCCTTTTCTCAGATAGAGTTCGGACTTAATCACCAGTTCACCACGCATGATGCCCACTGCAGATTTCGCGTTGAGGCCTCAGATGCTCAGATAGCGAGTGTTTATAATAATGGTTAAAATATCCTACCTATGAAAACGTAGTAGGATCTATAGTGAAAGGAATAATTGACATTTCTAAGGGTTCTATAGTTATAGAAGGCTGTGGTTCTATGCAATGCAGCTTCAATATCGAGGTTTTTAGCTTCGACGACGCTCTAAAAAGTGTGGGATGCTAGGCCAGCGAACTGGATTGCTAGGCCTACAGGATCAAAAGTTGCTGTTGCGAACTTTTCTTTTCAAATCACTTTCAAATACCCCGCCTCTGAGGACCCCGCCAATCCGTAGTCCGTACTTCTCTATAAGACGTCTAGATGGCAGCACTACCTCAGGACATTTTTTGCGTTCCAATACACGCAGACATTTAGCGATTGCTCCCGAAATATCAAAATGTTAAATTAAGTTAAGCTATAATTATGAGCTTTCCAGCCTCATATTAAGCTAATTTAATTACCAAAAGTTGAAAAGTCATCATAGGCGCATATATTTAGTGCGCATGGTCATTTTAATCGATCCAAAAGCGGAAAAGATGGGCTCACATGCGCGTTTCGTTTTGCCCCCCTTGAATGCAAACCGCGCGCCTCACTGGCCTCACCTCACCTCACCCCCCCTTTCCGAATGACATTTGGCGAACCCGTTCGAACGGCGATTTCTTGTGAAAAATACTAAAGAAATTCGCGAAAAGGGCATGGTCGGTACAGTCTTTCAGTTTAAAACACGGGAAGTTAATTCTATTGGCGTTAAGTTTTTTCGTGCCAAGTGCTACTAAGCTATCAAGATTCCGTCGACAAATCTAAGCCAACCCAGTGGGTGGCTTGATCTGGTAAGTCTATACCTATTTCACCTCTAATATCGTGTAAAACTCCTTAAAATCGTATCAGAAACGCTTATTATTCGATTTATTGCCCTTTCCCGACACCCTAGCGCCCAATCTTGGTGAATTTCGCACCAGTTTGGCAAGGCATGATTGTGCAACTGGATAACCCTGTCACACGCTATTTCGTGGTATTTTAAGTTTAATTGCGGCGCAACCCGGTCATAAACACGTTTCGAGAGTTATTTCGCTTCACATGGGGCGAAGGAATGATAGTCCATGCTCCTGTGGTGGTCGCATGGTGTAAAAATTTACTCATCTGTATTTGGTCAAGTGCTATGACGATTGTGACGTCATATGGCGCTTGGCGAATCGCCGTCGTCGATCATGTTTGCTCCTTGGCAGGCCTCACCGTATTAGAATAATGTAACGGCAGTTAATTCACTGAAGATCATGGAAAATTATAATGCTGGAACAAATTGTTGCTGTGATCATAACCTTGATGAATATTGAAGTAACCCAACCAATTATCTCCAGAACTGACTTAATACAATTTCCTTCCGGAATGTTTTTGGTTGCTTTGGACGTAATTTGCTGTTTCAATCAAAGAAACTTACACCCATAATCTAAATGAATAATTATTCTTCAGAATATTTATTTGTGTTTGACTGGATTTTTTTTTTTGCAAATTAGATAGATAGGGATCACTTGTATAGTAAAACTCAATAGGGCCTGCGGTTATTGTTGTAATACAGGATTGTCTATTTTGTTGACACAGGTTTAGCTTGATAAAGGTGCAAATGACCAATACTCATGTCTTATTATTAACATATAAGTACCTATGTAAAATGTATTTACATAATTTGATCTGTAATTTCATTAATATGTTTTGTGTATTTCTTTATTTATGTATTTCAATATACTTAAATGAAAAAGCGTGTTTTCATCTATTGTTTTCTAAAATTACATATTTATTTTTATTTCTATTCTAATTGTAATGGTCGCATGCTTAAAAGAACAATTAATTTTTTTTTTTTTTCTGTTTTCTTTAATACCAAACACGCTTTCTCATTTCTTTTTAGGTCTGGGCTTAAAACTTAAAAACAAAACCATGGAAAGGAAACGCGATTCATTCTTCTTAGCTGACAAGAAGCAGAAGAAAGAATTTAAGAAGAACAAAGAGCAATCTAAGGATAAAAGAGTACATTTTAAGAATGCAGTACAGCCAGAGAGAACAGAACAATTAACTAACGGTAAAAACCAAAGACAGCAAGAATTCAACAGCAACCGGCCGGGGTTAGAACAAGAAGGCAACGAGAAAGTTAAAAAGCCATTTGACAAAAAAACCTACCGTCTAAAGAAATACAGCAAAAAGTACAAACTTGACCAGTTTGAGGAACAGCGTAAGAAGAAACTCCTTAGAAACTATTATAAGGAAGTTCAAAATGAACCAACAACTGGCACGTACAAGTTCAAGGGTTTTGACGAAGAGGAAGGAGAAGAAGATGAAACAGATGGTCACGAAACGACCGGTCGGTTTGTCAAACATCCTGACTTAATAGTTGCAGAATCAAATGAGGCCAACAACTCAAAAGACAAGGAAAGAGTTAAAAAAGACCCGTTATCGAAAGCTAAGGAACGCTTCAACAAAATAAAACAAGAGAAGATTGACAAGCAAAATGAGATTGCGAGGGCCAAAGAGGAGAAAATCCAGAAACTCCAAGAGTATAAAAAGAAGAAGCAGGAGAGATTCAAGAAGTTGAGCAAGAAGACCAAGAAAGGTCAGCCTGTTATGACTGGCAGGCTGGAGTTGCTCTTGGAAAAGATACAAAAGAATAAATAGAGGTTTAGGCTTGATTTTTTCATTCTCATTTAAAGCCCCAGTTAGTTATTCAACCAATAGCCCATACAAAATTCGTTCCATTTTCAAATTATTCCTAGGAATAGTGCTCAGGGACCTTAGGAAAGAAAAAAATCACTTTGTTTTCGTCATGGACTTACTGGCTTTCAAGGCGGGATAGCCAACTAGTTTCGTTTTTAATTAAGAAGTCTTAATCATGGAGCAGAGTGAGTGGTGACCTAGATTTTATTAGGCTATTCTTTAATAATTAATTAAGTGTTTTTTTTTTTGCGCATTTTGACTTAAAGTCCAAACTAAAGTAGGTAATGGTAAGTACTTTTGTTAGAAATAATTATCAGGATTGAAATGGTTTTGCATGTTTTAATTTTCTCAATCAATTATTTTCTACTAAACGACATGGTACTAGAATTTTATAAGAAAATCAATTAAGAGTGTTGTTTATCCCCCTTCAATATTAGTCATGTTTCGGTCATGTGAACTCTAGATTTGTTCCATTCCATTGTTTATGTTTATTGCCTTGTCGACAGCTTTATCGTTTTTTTCCTTGACAATGAACTTGCATTTTGTTTATGAATCAAGAGTTAATGGTTGTGGCGCATACAGTGAATAATATACACTCTTAACTTCATTGTAAGTACTAATTTAAAAATAAAAACATTCTTACATAACTTTTGTTCCAAATTATTTCCAGTAAATATAATTGTGAGTACTTACCGCCGCACTAACTATTACAAGACGGTAAAGTAATCAAAGCGAGAAGTAAAAGTTAAAATTAAAATCCCGCTTCCAAAAGGCCTGAAACAAAAATCGCGTAAGTCCTTAGAAGTTTCAGCAAGAAGCGAGAGTTATGGAACACTAATAAAAAGCATAAAGGTTCCATATCTAGAACATGTGTTCAGACATGATAGATACAGCCTTATAATGATGAGAAAAGTCGCTGACAAGAGACGCTTCTTCGGTCGGAGGAGGAAATCCTGGCTACCTACGGGACCTACGTACGAGTATGTGGACTGGAATTGCGAGTGCTGCCCAGCTATTTCGCCTTAGTCGGAGCAACGAGAAATATGCAGATCTGACCGCCAACCTTCGCTGAGTCGGAGAGGCACCCTAAGAGGAAGAGGACCTATTAAGTACTTAAAACCGTTTTAAGACTCATTACTTGCATGTAGCCCCCCAGTCCCCGTAGCATGACTTTTATCGAGGCGGATTTATCCAACAAAATGGCGGTTTATCAGCATTTTTGACGTTTGGAGTGGGTTATATATCGTCGAGAGCGATATATAACCCACTATAGGCGTCAAAAATGCTGATAAACCGCCATTTTGTTGGATAAATCCGCCTCGATAAAAGTCATGCTCCCCCCGCAGCACAGTGGTCGATTTGTACGATTTAGGCGGCCAAAACTATTTTATGCTTTATTTCAGTAATAAATACGACAACAAATGCTAATCTGGTATTTTAGAGTGAATATATATGTTTATCCCTATTCGTTTCATTGAAAGCGTATTTTTCTATACAAAAAAACATTTCTGTGAAAATATTTTTGTAAATAGCGCCAATGTTTTTAAATTTTCTTTAAATCTCCCTTTGGTGTAAAATATATATTTTGAGTTCATTTGAATTATCGAAATCGGCTTAGTAGTTTTTGATATTTGGGTTAAGAATTATCACAATTTGTTAAGTAAAAGACGGCCGTACATAAAAAAAAATGTTTATTCTCTACAGTCTGCATGCCTATTTAAATTGAAAATAAAATATGGATGACAAAAAAATACAGTATACACTAAAATTAAATGGTCAACAGTTATTACCACATTATTATACTAAATGTTACTTACAATGTTAGGTACCGAATCATAAACAATAAGACAATATTTTATGAAAGTTTAGCATACAAATTGTTATGTTACTCATTAAAAGACAATTCTTCCTCACCGTCACTTTCCATGCATTTATCACAAGTGCCTTTTGTATTTGGCTCTGCAGAAAGCAAAAGCTCCAAAGTTTCCTGCAAAAATGGTTTTGATCGGATCTTCTTTTTTTTTCTCATTGAACTGATGAGTGGATCTGATGTCAAGAGTAACCTGTGATAAATATCAAGGTTACAGTCTTCGCGTGAAAACTTTCGAGCAAAGTTTAGACGGTATGAGCGAAAGTGCTTATTACGAGCTTCTGCAGCTTCCTCCGAAAGTTGACCAATAGGCACTAGAGAATTTTCTATAACTTTTCCACCATGTACCAAAATTTTATGCATGGTAGGAGTCATAGAATGCCAACCATATAACTCTACATACAGTTTTGCTGTCTCCATGGCGTATTCATCAAATTTCGGGACATCTATTTTGTGACCGCTTGATATGGCTTCCAAAATAACTTTAATTCTATAAATAAAATTAAAGTCTATTCCCGTTATTTCAGCAGCCAGATGTGGGTTTTCAAAAAATCTTCTACTAGTATTGCCGTCATTTGTGTTACCAAAATTACATTTTGGCATATCTACCAAGATACCTACTTCTTCTCTGAATCTTTGCTGAATCTCTTTTTTTTTTTTGTTGTTCTAGCATCTTTTCTGCTTTGGTTCTTTTTTCACGGTATTTCCCAACGGGCAATTTATAAGCTAAATGTAAAATACTCTCGAATAATCGAATTCTGGCATGTAAAGTTGATAGGCCAAATTCAAGCGATTCTGGGTGAATTTCGTTTTTTTTACTTAAGTCATTAAAGTTTTTTGAAGTGGCTCCGCATATGTAGCATCTACTCGTTGATTTGGTGTCAGTTGCCGCATTGCAAACTTTGCCGTCCACCATGGTCATTTTAAGACTGTGGCTAACCGAGAATTTTTGCCCATTCAGTTCCAATTCCGTGGCTTTTAGGGACTTCACACTGTCCCGAACGTAATTTATTTCATCTTTTGTAATGTCTGTAGACTCTTTTATAAATCTGAATCGTATCGGGCGGCAATATCGTGGTGAAGAAGGAGTCGGGTTTTGCCAAACCATTTTTGTTTTGTCTTCGCCGCAAACAATTTGTAGAGGCACGAATGAGCTCAAAAATATATTTGCATCCGAGTCGGCGTCATTCATTAACTTTTGTTTGTATTGAGCTTGTTGTGAACCATCACAACCCCATTTGCAGATAATCTGCAAGGAATTTCTCTCAGTTTCTGTAAGAGTCATTAGTACTTCTTCGAGGAAAATTGATAATCGCGTGACGGTGTGATCTAACAAAGATTGTAGATCACTTTCAGCACAGGAAGCGGTCACTCGTAGCGTCTCTTTGGGTGGGTAACATTCCTGTTTAGCCTTCAACACTAATTCGTAGCACGGGTAAAAGCTTCTGTTGGTTGCTCGCACAATTTCATATTGACTTCGTGTCAAATCAGCGTCCACGCACATTCGCAGTGCCTCCCGAGGCGTAAGGGGATCTTGTGCCTTTGATTTGGAATGTCTTTTTTTACATTCGTTTGCGGCTGCAGGCGAATTTGTAATATCTTTTAGGACTTGCGAGGCGTTTCTTTTCCCTTCTTTTTGTAAAATTACTTGCGCTGCGTGAACTATCACTTCTTTGCCTACAGAGGAGCGAACTTCTTCTGTTTTCCTCCTTTTAGTTCTTTCACTACATTCACTGAATGTTTTGCTAGGTCGTCCTGACTTATTATGCGTTTTTATGGGCATCTCGAACGTTCCTGCTAACCATGCATCATTGCTTATAAGAAAATTTTCTAGCGTGTTGCGTGCTTTGGACCATCTCTTTTTTATTTCTGTTTTAAAATATGAAAATTTATGATTTATATACTTTTTGTCTTCGTCGGAGTCCCCGTAAGACACTAACAAATAATTTTGTAAGTATTCCAATTTGTCGTTTATTGATGGAGAGTTTTCCTCAATCATCTTATCAAAAAGATATCTGCGAGTTACTACCTCCATGCCCGAGTAACTTGATGAACCTAGAACAACGAAAAGGAATTTTAACGCAAAAGAAACAAAAAAGGAATTTTTCTCACTTTCTGCCTAAGTTAATGAATTATTATTTTTCTCGCGAAGTGGTCAAAGGTGGTGGCTATTTTTTTTGTGGTTATCTGCTCAAAGAGCTATACTATTAGAAACCATAAGGAATTTAACTCGGACGGTCTCGGAAGTACAACATTTTTACTATTGAAAATAAAAAAATGATAATATTTTCTATGAAAAAGGGCGATCTTTGATACGTTGTAACTGCACTAAATATTGATATTCCTTATCTTAATTTAAATTATATTTGAAGGAGCTTACCTGAATTTTCGACTTCCATCACTTTCACTTGTAACTGAATAATATGCAATGAAATATTCACTTTAGAATATCGGTTGCGCTAAGAGTGTCGAGAACGAACGCGTACAGCTTGCGCGACGATCAAGTTCCGACTACCTGTGGGGGCGCGCACGCAGTTCTAGGAACTGGGGAGGGGTGGGGTTTGGGCAGTCGGGGTGTCTATTTTTCCGGGAATCAATTAGTTTTGTTATAAGTTAACTTTGAGAAATGGACTTTTGGCCGCCTAAATCGTACAAATCGACCACTGTGCGCAGGCTGCTTATTTTTACCTAAATACGTGGGACAACATCGTGAGGAAACCAGAGCGTATGAGGCATTATACCCTCAACGCGAAAATCGCCAATCCGCATTGAGCACGCGTGGTGATTAAGCTTGAACTCTCTCTCTGAGAGAAGGCCTTTGCCCAGCTAGTGGGACATGTACAATTGTACAGGCTACATCTTCTCTTTTACGTGGGACAATCTGTTCATCAAGCGCCGGGATAGTTCAGCTCCTGTATTCGCGAAATAAAAACACCGTATCTCACAAATAACTTGAAAAAAAAGAGAGTGGCTTGCTATGACAGCAATTTTTCAGCACTATAAAGTTTTGATGGTGGACGGCGGCGGCGTGGGTGGATTTTGGCGAACCACGGTCGGGCAGGTCGGTGATCGGAGTATTTTCTTCTGTTTTAATCATTGACCGTCTTCAAAGTTTTAATCATATTATTTGGGAGCCATCTCTTATCGGCGGTGGGTTATCATCAATTGGAGAATAAGGAGATGTTTTAAAGAGTAGAATTTCAGTAGGTACTACTATTCAGTGAAGTAATAATTCAATAGCATTTCATCATCCAATACTACCTACCTAACTAGTTTGGGACAGTTCAAACCGAATTTTGTGATGTTAACATCTAACATAGGTAAGGTAAGGTACGGTCAGCGACACACTGAGATACCCCGTAGTAGCTCTTCTTACCGCGCGCGGTGTAATGGGGATACCGTGCCACCGAGTTACATAGTTATTGCGGACTTAACAAAATTTTACTTAAATTAAGGTGAAAACCTAGGCACAACTAGATCATATTATCTTCTTTTCAATGCGTTTTTTGCTAAAAACGAAACGTCCGGTACTCAACGCGAGGCTTAACTATTTTTAGGACCTAAGGTTTAGATTCCAGATCCTAGATTCGGATCTTTATTCGGATCTGGAATCTAAACCTTAGTTCCTAAGCCTCGCTTTGAGTACCTGCAGTTTCGTTTTCAGCAAAAAACGCATCGAAAAAGAAGATATGTTTTTTTTTTCCATTGGCGGCACTAGTTGTGCCTAGGTTTGGACCTTAAAACTGTACCAATGAAACCCGTCAAGCAATCCCCGTGTTGTTCGAAAAAAAATAGAACACAATTTTATTCAAAACATTAGAAAAAAATCCGCGTAGATCAGGTAGATACAATTTCATACAAACACTGACATTTCTGACTTTACGCAAAACTAGCGGCAAATCCAAGCGCGGAAGCTCTCATTGCGTCGGTCAGACTGACACACACACACACCCTGACAAACACACACATAGCCGTGAAACTTATAACACCCCACTTTTTTTTGGTCGTGGGTTAAAAACCACTTTTATCAACAAATAAATTCGTTGATGGCGCTAGTGAACCATTAATGAGCACACAACAGGGGGGTTACCCTTGACACTATTGCGATCAAATTGAAAAAGTTAAAAATTAATTTTCTTTGAATTTGCATAGTAATGCTTTGATTTTAAATACTTTGTAATGTTTATTCAAAGGTAAGGCTGTTTTACTCAATAAAAACACAAAATGCGTCTTAATTTGTAAAATACTAGTGGTTCGCCCCGAACTGTGAACTCGCGACCCCATATAAACTTAACAACCCGATATCTCGGCAACCCCTCGACCGATTTGGCTCATGTTCGAACTTAAAAATTCTTTTAATTTCATTTACCCGCCTACCAAATTCGGTACGCAAAGTTTTTTGTTCGAAAGTCAGTTATCGGCTTAAACTTATCTTTAGACAATATTGAGAAACTAATTTCAATATTTTTTATTTTGGTTCAGTAGTTTGGATTTTACAACGTTTCAAAGATACGGTTTTATGACCTTCACGCGTCGGTCTGCATACTGTTGGAGGTCAAAGGAACAAAACATTTTAGCGCATAAAACAAAACTACTGGACCAAAATAAAAAATATTTAAATTCGTTTCTCAAACTTTCGAACAAAAAACTTTGCGTACCCAATTCGACAAAATTCATAACGATCCGACCAAATTTACTCAAGTTATCGTCGAACGAACATTCATACATACAAACATACATACACACATACATACAAAGGCCGGATTGTTCCAGTAGACTGGGAGAACTTCGTTCACTTCGCTCGCTCGTTCAATGAAATTTTGTAAATTGCGCCATATTGCGGCCGTATTGAAAAAATGCGTCAAGGGTAAAGGGGCAGAGCTCATTTACTAGTGGTTCGCCCCGAATTATGAACTCGCGACCCCATAACTCAGCAACCCCTCGACCGATTTGGCTCATGTTCGAACTTAAAAATTCTCTTTGCCTCATTTACCTGCCTACCAAATTTCATGAAGATCGGACTAAAACTCAAGTTATAGTCGAACGAACATTCATACATACATACAAACGCCGGATTGTTCCAGTAGGCTTGGAGAACTTCGCTCGCTTCGCTCGCTCGTTCAATTATTTACCTAACAGTTTTGGACGTCATCTCGCTAAGAAAAGCGCCAAATTGGCAATCGATAAGCGTTGAACCGTGATGCGTGACCTGATGATAACCCAGTCCTCGAGACCGCAAGCCCCTTGCGATGACCCCTTAGTGTCAGGCGGATTCAAAAAGTATAACCGTGCCATTAAAGAAAACATTTAGGACGGAGTTAAAAACCTAGCGTTGTCTCGCTTTGACTGTATTAACTAGTGGTTCGCCCCGAACTTCGAACTCGCGACCCCATATCTCAGCAACCCTTCGACCGATTTGGCTCATGTTCGAACTTAAAATTTTTATCTTTGCCTCATTTACCTGCCTACCAAATTTCATGACAATCCGACTAAATTTACTCAAGTTATCGTCGAACGAACATTCATACATACATACAAACGCCGGATTGTTCCAGTAGACTCTGAGAACTTCTCTTGCTTCGCTCGCTCGTTCAATTAGAGCGAAAGGGCGAGTGTTTTGAAGTTCATCCTAAATGTTTTCTTTAATGACACGGGTTATAATGATGTTATACTCACGCTTGTGTCCCAGAAGGGTATCCAGCCTTATAACCCGGGACCCTTCGATCCATTGAGATCTTTTATGTCAGCCTCGTGCCTATTCCTGCAAAGACCGGGGTCAGCTTCAGAATGAGGAACCTAGTACATATAGTGGCTTTGCATGAGGACAATAAAAAAAACCGGCGAAATGCGAGTCGGACTCGCGAACGAAGGGTTCCGGACATGTAATAGGATCCCGTTTTACCCTTTGGTACGGAACCCCAAAAATGCTTGAGGTACCTACAGAAAGTTTACTAGCGCATTTTCGAAATAGAGCAAGTGTTTTATAGCGATTTATTAATTAACGTCGGGGTAGCCGACTAGTTTCGAACTCGTCCGGAACTCTTAGTCATAGAGAAGAGAGATGCTCTCGCCGTTAGAATTGATCGCCCGTAGAGATTGCGCCCGCGCAGAAAGTTACGCCGGGACCAAAAGTTGTTCAGAAACTTTTCTTTCTTCAGATATTCCCGTTTACCCTTTGAGTGAAATCTACCTACTAACTTATCGCACCTACTGCCACAACTCCACAAGTGTAAAATTTACATAAGGGGAGATAATTACTGTAAATCTTTAATTACAACTTACCTACCACTTAAAGCCTCGCGTCCATTAGGCGGATCGGGGCGGATTTTTGCCGGCGGCAAAAATCCGCCTGCCTATATTTTGTATGGAAGTGCGTCCACTAGAGCGCATCGGGGCGGGGCGGGCCGCGACGCAATATTTTTGCCGGCGGATTTTTGCCGGCGGCATTACCCGCCCCGATGCGCCTAGTGGACGCAGGGGCAACAGCATGCTCGCGCATGCGAATGCGCGCGAGTGTTGCCATTTGTCGACCAGAATACATAACGGCTGAATTATTGTTGTTCTTGTTTATAATAATGGAAAGAATTCTATGCTATTGGCGTGAACGAAAAATCGCTGAACAAACGCTTAGTACGAATAGCTCAGTAAAGTTAAGCTTCAAAATAATAAAACTGTAAAAAAATTGAATTACCCTCCACGCTGCTATCGTCCAACCTTAAGGGTGGACGATAGCAACGTGGCGGGAGATTCAAAATTTTCACAGTTTTTTACATTTTGTAGCTAAACTGAGCTATTTTTGTTCAGCGATTTTTCGTTCACGGCTATAACATAGTATTCTTTTCATTATTGTAAACAACAGAACAACAATAATTCAGCTGATTATGTGTTCTGGTCTACGATAAGTTTTTTGGGCAGTGCCACTGCTTCATAGACCAGAACACATACTAATCGGCTGAATTATTGTTGTTCTGTAGTTCACAATAATGAAAAGAATACTGTTTTATTGCCGCGAACGAAAAATCGCTGAACAAAAATAGCTCAGTTTAGCTACAAAATGTAAAAATCTGTGAAAATTTTGAATTTTCCGCCACGTTGCTATCGTCCACCCTTAACCGATCATGATGATGAAGAAATACCAGCAGAAGTATTAGAAGTTGATTTTTGGTTTTGTTAAGTTTATGGTTTTCACAAACGCCGTATTGTTCCAGTAGACTCCGAGAACTTCGCTCGCTTCTCTCGCTCGTTCAATTATTCCGTTTCGGATCCAGATTGAACGCAGGTTGGACGTAACTCAACGCGGGATTTTTTTGTAACTAAATATTGAAATGAAAAAATATTACGTATACTGCGTGTTATTCATTAGGTAAGTAAAAAAAAAATTGTCATCGAGTATTTATCATCAATTTTATTAGTTTAAAGTGCATGAAATCCCTAATATAAAATAGTCTGTAATTTTGGCATGAATGAATAGGGCTTGGCAATTTTTTTGCAGCCAAGGGCCACATAGAGCCAAAATGGCATAAAAGCGGACCGTACCTGAAACTATAGGTAGGTACTTACCATACCCTATAATTATTTTACCCATAGTATATTCAGAGTGAGATGAGCGCGCGTCAGAAAATTTCAGTCTCAATCATACAAAATAATTTCAATCTGTTGAAAATTTCTCAATCGACTAGGCATCAAAAAGTTACAATTTAGGCAATGTCACAAAAAGTCACAACGAGGGCTCAAAAGTTACAATATTTGTGATTAGACAAAGTGGCAACACCAAAAAATCCGCCGAGCCGATGCGCCGATCCGCCCCGATGCGCTTAGATGGACGCACCCCAACGTTGCGTTGCGTTGCGGCCCGGCCCGGCCCGCCCCGATCCGCCTCATATGGACGCTAGGCTTGATAATACAAAGAGAAAAGATGATAATAGTGTTATGAGTTTATGGTCCATGACCGTAATTAACACGAGCCGTATAGATAAACGGTATCATTATCACATTACTGGTTTAAGTACATATTTAACTAAGTGCCAGTCCTGTTGCCACGCGTGGAACGTGATTTGTTCGCTAATCCTAAAGCAACGCTGGTATGTACAACAGAATTTACAGCCGCTATTCCGGTCACGTTTTTGAGACAAACGTATCATGAAGGGATCGGATTCACTCCAGTTGCAATGATCCAGATATTGCTATCTTTCTACTGCGCTCTTCGAGCTGTATCTGAGAAAACATCTGTGTTTTGTCCCTGTGTCACCCAAACAGAAAGTCGGTCATGTTTTCAAGCCTTTTCAGATAGCCGTACCAAACGGACTACGGGTTTAATCTGAAAGAGGTAACACAAATGAGAAAAAGGCACCTAAAAGGAGTCGATTTTTCTCGTTTTCCCTCCCATGTCTTCTGGTTTTCGAGATTGACTGCCTGGCTACCTTAAAACTTCTTAATCACCCATTTATGGCATGAAATAATAGCCATTTAACCCTTTACGTAGTCAAGTGGTCTAATCAGCTAATGCGCTCCACCCTCCCCCATTAGCCTCAACAAATAGGAGCACGCCACAATCTAGCACACTTTATCAAGGTCTGAAGTCTGAGGGCACAGGTTCAACACAGCACACACCCCCCGCGAGTAAACATCACCCATATGTGAAGCCAAAGGCTATCTAGGGTAGGAAGAAGAACAGTGCCAAGGGACTTGCGTTCTAGTTTTCGCGTTCTCAACTGTTTGGCCCCTTTAATTGCATTTCCAAGCGTATAGTAGATTTTTTGGTAAGAATTCTGTACAATCATCTTATTCTTGAATGGTAAAGCGGCAAGTCGTAGCACTAGCTGTAGAAATTCAATTTTGAATTGGGTCTACATTTTCTTTTATCGGAGGTTGGCGATCAGTTTGGTTATCTCGTTCTTAGAAGCTGATAAACGAAACAATGAGTCCGCGGCCTGCCGTGGTGAAGCCCTAAATTTTGCTAGGTATTAATCCCATTCGACGTGACAAGTGACAAGCAAGAGTAAGATAGTTAGGGACCAATCGTCGCCATCTTTACTCACTGACTGACTGACTTATGATTAAGCTTCCACTCATGTTTTGTAGCCTTAAATTCAGGTTTTCAGACTATTGTTTTCTCATAATCTTTACCACCAGCGTTAATTCCCGACCGTGTTTACTTTAGAATGTTTAAATAGTAAATTTTCCTGTTTATCGTCTCTTTGGATCATAATATGCGTTGTTCTTATAACACTGTCACCTTTGTAAAGAGCTAAAGGGTTGTATAGAGATGACTCTATATTTGTCTTTAGCATTTGGATTGGAAATATAATTTCTATCCAATAAGGCATTTGTAAAGCAGGCGCAGTGGCGGGTAAAAAATAATCCATACACGTGTAGAAATTTCAGAAAAATCATAATGTCGACTAAGTCCCGCGTTGTGGTTTCAAACTAGTACATTTTTATTTGAAGGATTTCATTTCCAAGGCTCACTTGGCAATTCTGATAGTCCGATTTTTCAATTTAGAAAATCTATCTCCATTTACAAGAGGTTCCAGCCCGCTCTATTCACTCAAGTTATCAATTTCTTAGAGTGCTTATCAGGCCGTGTGTGATAGATAAGTTAATAAACCAAGAGAGCACGCGTGCCTCTTGTAATTATATTGACACAGTAATGCTCGAGCTGGATGTGTGGTGTCATGGTGTGATATTAGACGTCAGCCTTTCCCAACCCTTTTTAATTGGCGAACCCCTGGAGCTTACGGTGATCCGTGGATTGACCGAGCATTCGGCCCCTGAGCGAGCTGCTCGGTCAGTCTGTACGCACCCAAGCACTTGTTTTCTAGTTGAGAGGTTAGCCACCACCACCACTTGACTCGTATTTCATCTTGCAACTAAAAATGCCGTGAGCGTCGCTAAAACAAATCCCGGAACATTGGTAGGTGCATTTCGTTCACGGACCCCCTGGTATGGGACCACAGACCCCCAGGGGCCCGCCGTTGAGAACCTCTGGAGTAGTGAGTGAACCGTGACGTCACAGCGAAGCGGTTAGCGGCAGTCCGCACAGGCTCTCTCGAGGCCAAGAGATGTACCACCAGAAGAACATTGTCAGCTTTCTTATGTGTCATCTTCTGGAATCGGGGTTTCACTCTCCAAAGGAAGTTCTTTTCTTTATTGTGGTAATATAATGCCAAATCCACTAAATACGAATGTAGTTCCTATGCGAACTAAGAATATTAAGTAAGTGTAGGAACTAAGTTCAAAATTGTATGATATAACCCATGCCATTAAAGAAACGATATATAAATGGCGGACACTCTCGCGCCCTCTCGCTTTAATCATATATCCGTCTATACTCACACGTAACGTTAGCAAAGTCATTTTAGGTAGTCCTGATTAGTCACCTACGCTTGGCTAATAAAACACGCCAAAATACGTTCGCCTTTTATTGATTTTTTAATGTTAGTCGAGTTATTTCAATATTGTAGTTTACGTTAAGTGTTGTTATTTGTTGAGGTTTGTATTATTTACTACGTTTTAATATTTTTGATCTTATTTTCATAAAGATTGTTGTTTAATCACAAACCCAACTTAGAACAATTACCTAATCAATAAAGAAAGCATCGTAAAACAATATTTCCTAACCAAAAATGTAAGAAAGTTTTAGGTATGAACCGAAATCGTATTTTCGTAAACTCTTTTTCAGACCTTACCATAGGTACCCGTCGCCATTTTCATATCGTTTCTTTAATGGCACGGCTTATACCACGAACTGAATCGGCTCTTTTTAGATTGAGATGTCATTGCTTGAGACTGCAGGAGAGTGCAAGCGGACTACCTTCACTTTCTTTACAAAGGTGACAGCTGTCTTGTATGTCATTTGTTGATTGAAACTACCCTCGGTTATGAACATAATTAGACATTGACATTGATAGTCTACCGCGACCACGAGCCCTGCAAAGGTCTCGAAACGTTTCTTTACAAATATAGACAGGGTGTTACTTACGCACGCCACATTAACAAGAGTTAAGGAAGAAAGTGCGGGGTAGGTACCTAATATCCGAATTTCGGTCCAAGTTGGCGACCATCTTGGATGGGGCGACGAAGTTGTCTTCTGTGTTATCCAGTGAGTGTCAGCGGCCGCCATCTTACTCATTTCGAGCAACCATAATAATCTCTCGTAATACAAACTCGTGATAAGACAATACGTCCCGCGAATTTAATTTAATGCCCTATTTGATAATGGCTACGTATAAATACGTGGCCGCGCCACCATGTTTATCAGTTTGCCGCCAACGGTAGACACTGCCAGTTCACGTTCGAAAACTCCGTGTTCTCTCGCGGGCTTTTTGCGTTCGGAAACTTTCCTCTAACTTTGTTGATTTTTAAAAATCGTTTTCTTGTATAAACTGTTCGGTTTGGCTTACAGCTGTGGCTCGGTTTCGTGCTAAGTTTCGAAGAAGAGTGTTTAGCAACAACCCTGAGGTTGTTGCTTAGGAGGATATAAAAGCTTTGAGAATTCCGCTCTTAAAGGTAAGGACCCTTGTTTAATTTAAGTTAAGCTATACATACAACCTCAACCAAATCTTTCTTTATGAGAATAAAGATTTGGTTGAGGCTGCATAGTCGCTCAATCATTGAGCGTGTCATTCATTCCTCTATCATATTTTTTTTAAATCCTCCGGTATAAGTATCGAGTCAGTGCTAGCGAGGCTAGCATACATCCGTTTTCATTAATCAGTCCGTAGATATTATCTTCACTGGTTATGCGTGTCTAAGTTTACCTTAGGGTGATTTATCTAAGCTGCTGCAGACCAACTGACTCGGTATATACGGCTTGGCCGGGTCAGGGAAACCTGGATGGATTGCAATCGTATCTTATCGTAGGTACATCTTGGTTTTCCCATCTTCTTGTGCCTTTCTAATAGGGTAATGGAGATTGGCGTCATATCTCCATACTTTTTAACGCTGACTTCATAACCTCAGCCTAAAGCGTCTTAAAATGTATTTAACTTCAACTCATTCAACCTACTTGGATAATCCGATTGCTTTATCATAAAAATATTTATTTCACATTGCACGACCAACATTGCACAAAAAGAACTTCTTAAAATAGGAAACTTATCCTGAAGGTGATAATTCATTTAGGAGATATGCCCAAAATGAGGTATCACGCACGACTATGTTAAGTTGGTGGCGGATGCAACCTGACTCAAATCACAAATTGTCGAAATTGACATTTTTAAACCCATTTTGGATGGTCCCATGAAAAGGCAGTGTACCAATATCAAAACCGTGGAAGATATTTTGAATATCCACGAATAAAAAACGACGCAAAGAGGTGACTGCCAATGGCCAATGGACTTTAGGACGAATGCGACATAATGACAAGCCCCCTGCTAAATCCGTCATGGAAAACCTATTACCGCACACGTAACATTGACCTTGCTCGTGATTTGGGATGCGCGCGCGCCGGCGTGACAACATGGCGCTTGTTGGTGACGTCATCCACGCGCGCCTCGTTGAGATCATATTTTCAGTGTTGGTTGATTGATGCTGTTATAGGGTTGAGATACCGATCAACCAGGGGCCTTAGCCTGTAACACAATGGTGCCAAAATGGTTTCCCGGTTGACGGTTTTAATTACGATTTATTAATGCTGTCGGTCCTTTTAATGTTTTTGTAGTACAGCGAAGAATATTATGAGTCTAATTCTAGAGGATTAGTTCGCTGGTTGTAGGAGAGCAACGAAATAATCCCGGTTTTGTACTTCTACCTGGGACGCTATTGATGCAGGCCCCTGCAGTATGCTCAGATAGACAGACATAACTCCTTATTGGCAAACTACATTTTCATCTTATCTTAGGAATTTGAGGCCTGGTTTAATACCTGGGACAACTGATTGGGACCGGTTGCATCACCTATTGCTGCCCAAGAATGTGTAAAGACAGAGGTCATGCGCTTCATAAAGTGATTGAGGTTAAGAAAACCTGAAAACCTGTATTCTTCCAGAGACCGGAGAAGACTTACTACTTTTTCTAGGAGGTAGGTGCGGTCGGCCACATTCTAGGATACCCCATGGTATGGTAGCACTTACCGCGCGCGGCATAACAGAGCCAATGGAACAAAAAGGGCTAACCTAGCATGTGGCTGACTGTACCTAGAGCGTCACGGTCACACAAAACCTGTTCCATAGACTTCAGCGCCTCTTCAGAGGCTCTGCGAAGGGAGTCGGGGAAGGAGTGCTCCTTCCTATCATGTCAATATCACTATCTTCTTTTACTCACACTTTGTTATACTTAATGACTACAAAAATTGAGGCGGTGTGACATAACAAAGATAAGAGCACAGATAGGTACCGGTAGTCAAGCGGCTGTATCATGCTGTTATCGGACACTTGAAAATGCCAAAAGTTGTATCTCATTTTGGTTGGCACCCGAACCCACCCACAGCAACATAGGTATCAAGAATCCAATGGAATGTTTTGAGGACTCCACAGAGTCAGTGGCGATTTCTGGTAAAAAAAATCCAAACTAGCAAATATGGCGCCACCAACCAGACATAATTTGTCAGAAACAAACTGGAGATTTCTGAAAAAAAAAAACAATCCCTAAATCTCCACTGCAAATAAAATGTCCACTTATTAATTTCTGGGCAAAAAACTTCACTATCTGCCGGTTTCTGGTTTGAGAAATTCGCTAAGCAAGTACTTAAATATCGTTCTGCCTCTGCGGATTTCTCACAAAAGAACGTGACAGAATAATAGTTAAAACCGGGCCTAAATAGATTTAAATGATTGCAGACTGCAATTTGCAGTGTGGACTAATAGACATTTTGTCTAGAAATCCCCACTGCAATGAGTCACAAAGAAGGTCTAGTGGCGCCATATTAGTGTTTTCGTCCGAGGCGATTGCGTCGATACAATACAATAAGTAAGTACGTCTTTAGATAGTGCTACAAACAAACAATCGGTCTAATTTTATCGAATTAACCTTTGTCGCAAGCGTGTTCATTTTGATTCTCAGGCATTTGAGCGCGTGTTTCTACGTACTTTCAATTAGTAATCAATCTGCTACGCTTTTATCAGATGCTGATCAATTTATGACTTACGAGCCCTACGCAATCGACCGAAAGCCTTATTTATATACCTCATGTATACCTCTAACTCTAGGAAGAGCGGGCTAACCAGCACAAGAAAAAACAGCCTCTTTTGACGGATTTTTTAAAATTTATTCCTTAAGGAAGATTTATAGTTTATGGTTACAATGGTCGTACAGTAGGTACTACAGTCTTAAACATCTGGCATCTAGGCATTAGGTCCTAAAATAGCCTAGGGATTCTCATTTGACGGCTCGTTTTTAGCAAAAAAAACGCATCCTAAAAGAAGAAGATAATGTTTTTTTATTCATTGGCGGCGCTAGTGTGCCTTACAAAACCAGTGGCATTAAAGAAAAAAATAGGATGAACTCCAAAACACTAGCCCTCTCGCTCTAATTAATACAATGAAAGCAAGACAACGATAGTTTTGAAGTACATCCATTTTTTTCTTTACATTCACGGCTGATAGCAGTTTTCTGTGTCGGAGGAGGACCGCTAGGGGTCGCTACCGGCTAAACTGCTCTAACTTCGCCTCTCTCCTTTGCTACAGGGTGCACCGGGCGAGACCGGCGCGTCACTCCCCGGCGCCGG
Organism: Zelleria hepariella; assembly: GCA_949319315.1. Taxonomy (NCBI): domain Eukaryota; kingdom Metazoa; phylum Arthropoda; class Insecta; order Lepidoptera; family Yponomeutidae; genus Zelleria; species Zelleria hepariella. Next base: position 4,036,606 of record OX439379.1, on the reverse strand, counting down.
ACGGCAGAGCCCCCGCGGCGCGCGCCCCGCGACCCTCACCCCGCCGCGCTGCTGGCGGCGCGCGCTCAACGTCGACCCCCCCTGGGCGCACTGCCCCCCGCCCCGCTGACACGACCCCACACTAGCGTGAGTACGACCCCGGGGACCCTGACCATTTAAAGCAAGCTAGAAATTCTCTGGTGACCCTTGCGACCCTCGTGACCCTCGCGACCCTGATAACCTAGGGCCCAGCGACACAACCTGGAGCCAGCTAGAGTATCTCTACCGCTCTAGTGGCCCTCGTGGAGATGGTAACCTGGAAGTAGCGCTAGGTAGACCCTCACCCCGCTGCGCTGCTGGCGGCGTGCGCTGAACGTCGACCCCCCCTGGGCGCACTGCCCCCCGCCCCGCTGACACGACCCCACACTAGTGTGAGTACGACCCTTGGGGCCCTGACAATTTAGGGCAAACCCGAGACTAGGGGCCCGCTGGAAATACTCTGGAACACACTGGCGACCCTTGCGACCCTCGTGAACCTGATAACCTAGGGCCCAGCGACAAAACCTGGAGCCAGCTAGAGTATCTCTACAGCTCTAGACTGCTCTGGTGACCCTCACAGGCTTGGAAAGCTGGAAGTAGCTCTAGCTAGACCCTCACCCCGCTCATAAGCCAGTTTTGAGGACTAGTTAGTGTGCGGTTTTTTTTTTCACAGAATTAGCAGGTCAAATTCACTACCAACGTCTAAAAAAATATCCACGCAACCTCTTCTTCACAAATCGTTCCTTCTACCTATCTGAGAGCAAAAGCAAAAAACTAACCACCCAATTTCTCCCGTACAGCTGACACTTGTGGATTAACGCTAGTGGGCCCCCACCACCGGGCGCGGACACCTGACCCCGACCCCCCCTCACTCCGGACCTGCCCTGCGCGCGCGCAGTATAGCCGACCGCCGCCCTCGGCCGCCGCCGGGGCGCCACGTCGGAAGACTAGCAAGACAATAAAGTCTAGCGCACCATCGCTAAAAAACGTAAGTGTAAACCTTTCGTGAGCGCTGCAAATTTTTCTATTAAATCACGGTTTTACACTCTAAGTCGATAGCGGAACTTTAAGTAGGCTGTCTACTGATCAATACAAACAACTTGTACTAGGTGGCGACAAAAATGGAGCGAAAAAAATATCGTCTGTTTCATACATTTGGCCCAGTACCGAGTCGACCTTTTGTATGGAACAGCTGATATTTTTTTCAGTCCATTTTTTTCGCCACCTAGTACAAGTTGTTTGTATTGATCAGATAGCCCACTTTAAGTTCCGCTATCGACTTAGAGTGCACCCTGTAGTATTTTGTCGGTGTAGCCCACTAGCTTCAGTTCTCATTTGGAGACCCTAATCGTGGAGAACGAGGCGGCCCCCGCGACGACAAAGTAAGTGTAAGCCATGTAGATAGATAGATAGATAACTCTTTATTGTACACCAAAGATAAATTTATTATATTGTAGCTGTAAGCTCTTGCATAAAATGCTGCCACTTTTTCATGGTTGTGGCGCCACATTTACGTGATCTCAGCGCCACTCTTGAGCGGCTGGGGCGCCACATCAAAAGACATAAAAATCCACTATCCTATCTAAGGTCTTGGCCTCTTGGGTCTTGTTAACGTCATAACCCATAACTGAAAAAACGTAAAAAAAAAAAGGATCGCGAACCTCTAACACCGACTACCTGCCCTGCGCGCGGGCAGCATACCCGACCGCCGCCCTCGGCCGCCGCCGGGGCGCCACGTCGGAAGACAAGCAAGACAATAAAGCGAGACTTTACCAGGCGAGGCACCATCGCTAAAAAAATGTATGTAAAAAAACTTTTGTACTTTATAGCAGCAACAGAAATACATCATCTGTGAAAATTTCATCAGTCTAACTATTCATGAGATACAGCCTGGTGATAGACGGACATCTACAGGCGGATGGACAGCGGAGTCTTAGTAATAGGGTCCTTTACCCTTTGGGTACGGAACCCTGAAAAACAAAACTACTTTGGGACCTCTCTATCAAAGTTACCCAAAGCTATCAAAGTTACCCCGATTGACTGTAAGTGTAAAAATGTTGCAACTCTGTGGCGCCACTCTAAAATGGGCGGGACGCCCGCCAGTATTTCGCTGTTGGTGCGCCACTTAAACGATGAGACTGCGAAAGACTAGACATAGGTAATCCATTAACAGTTGAGGTCTTGGTCATTATCAGCATTTCTATAAAAAACCCCTAAAATAAATAATATCAAATGAGATATTTTCCGATTATAATAATGGGGTATGTCTGGTCTGTAATAATGGCCCGTTTTCAGAAAAAAAAAACGTAGTTCTATTTTTCTCCACTGATGGCGCTCATAATACGGCACTTTACGGCAGTCATTTGGAATTTCACCAGTGTTGCCAACGGTACAACAAGTTGCTGTTTTCTGTAATAATCATAACCAGAAACTCAATTCATTGCTTGCAAATTTTATCGCATCACGTAGTTGATGTCAGTATCCAACCTACCTATTCTATATTTATCCAAAACCATTTATGTTTTTGCTTTCAAGAATAAAAATTGCAAATATATGACACGGCATTTTTACCGATTGAACATGGCAAGCCTGATTCTTATCTGTGGTGTTTGTGTATCTTTAGTATTAGTACTTTCTAATCTGTGAATCTGTGGGAAAAAGCGTTATTTGACTGCCGTTAAGTAGACGTATTTTCTGCGCAATCTAGCAAGAATTTTAAAATCAGCCTTTAACTGTCAGTTGGAAACGGTTCATAGCAGATAAGATGCCCGTTGAATGTAGCATAGAAACACCTTATCTTCGTAGTAGGTAATCGGATCGCCTCTCTGTGAGTGAGATTTGTACAATACATGTTTCATACTCTGGGGCCTGAGTCTGTTACGCAATGGTGCCTAAATGGGCTCCCAGTTGACGACTTCAATTAGGATTTATTAATGCTGTTTGGCCTTTTAATGTTTTTGTAGTACGGCAGCAAAGAATAATTTAGATTCTAATTCTAGAGGATGAGTTTGCTGGTTGAAGGAGAAAAACAAGGAATCTCCTGTTTTTCTCCTTTTACTGGGACGCCATCGACACGCCATTGCGTTACAGACTTAAGCCCCTCACCTAAAGAAACACAAATTGGCTTATCTGCCAGATCATTGGAATGTCATGGGCCAGATCCGATAACCATGCAAAATCAATTCCATATTTACTTTATCTACATACCAAGATATCGACTATGTAACCGGCCCCAACTAATCAAATTATTTCCGACTTTGTAGCCCATAATTCGCAGGTCTAAATAAGAATTAAATTAAATTAGGTAAGTATCACGTCAAATAAAAAAAAAGAAAACTAAGCAAACAAAATACTTTTTGCAAAGCATATATCTCTCAATGTTTTCTCTTGTACAATAAAGTGTTACTTACTTATTCCGTTTTTTTTATTGACGGGAGCAGACAGTTGAAGAAATCCTAAAAGTAACTTAATACAATAGCAATCAATTTCGCCAACCCATGGCCATCTCTCACTGTTAGAGGCTTCGATCAAGGAAAAAACTAGATAGTACATAGAACTCTGAAATGTGTCCGGAAAAATAGATACCCAAATTGCCTATGGGAGCTTATTTGCTCGTAGTCTATGCAATTAAAGTAAAACTGTACACTAATGCAATAAGGTTGACATTCGAATATTAGACGTACCTATGGTCGAAATGATGTTTCGTATTGTTCTATTGCTGATATCATTTGTTTCTGTGGGGACAAGTTTTTATTGTGATTTTATACGTAAAGAGGCTTTGCAAAAAAACGCCATCTAAAAATATACTTTCGGCCCACAGATACGCGTCAACTTCCACTCTCACCAGAGCCTAACTACCAACGCCGGCCAAGATGAAGATGGTGGATGAAGAGCAGCGCATCCGCGTCATGGACGGACCCTGGGAGCCGTGGGGCGTCATCCGCGAGATTGTGGAGGGTGGTCTTCAGGAGGATCCGTTCTACATCTTCGATCTGGGAGAAGTGCTCGCGAGGTTCCGCAAGTGGAAGGAACTGATGCCGAGGGTCGAGCCTTTCTACGGTAAGAGCACCACCGGTTGCAAGTTGACCTGCCCCTCTACCCTTGACGCATTTTTCCAATACGCCCGCAATGTGGCGCAATTCACAAAATTTAATATTTTAGACGCATTTTGTGTTTTTATTGAATAAAACAGCCTTACCTTTGAATAGACATGACAAAGTATTTAAAATCAAAGAATTACTATGCGAATTCAAAGAGAAATTAATTTTAAAACTTTTTCAATTTGATCGCAATAGTGTCAAGAGTTACCCCCCTGGGGCCTTAGCCTGTAACGCCATGGCGTGTCGATGGCGTCCCAGCAGAAGGACGAAACTGGGGTTTCCTCGTTTTTCTCTCGTACAACCAGAGAACTAATCCTTTAGAGTTAGAATCAGAATATTCTTTGCTGTACTACAAACACATTAAAATTACCGATGGCATTAATAAAGTAAGTGAAGCCGTCAACTGGGAGCCAATTTTGGCACCATTGCGTTACAGGCTAAGGCCCCTGTTCGAGAGATTTCAATGAAGATTTTCTAAAGTAATTTATTTTTGAACGAGCGAAATTTTCTGAGCTTTCAAAGAAGTTTATGTTAATAATTTTACATAATACGTGTTTTGTCCACAGCGGTGAAGTGCAATGACGACAAGCTGCTGGTGACGACGCTGGCGGCGCTCGGCACCGGCTTCGACTGCGCCTCGAAGGCCGAGATCGAGCTCGTCACCTCGCTCGGCGTTCGGCCTGAGTAAGTTACCCTAATACAATACGCGCCACGAAAGAAGAGACTTGTCCGCGCCGCCCGCACTCTTTTCGCGGCCCCGATGTCCCGTCCCGCGCTCAGACATAATACCGCTAAAGAGACCTAAATAAATCGTCACTAAATAAAATAATGACAAACCACGTGGTGTCAACTGGTGTCTCAACACTTCTTTCGACATCTCTATGTAGGTATCTTCTACTAACCATTGCTTCGGGAAAAAAATCTAGTTTATTGTTGTCAACTATCATTGTTGCTTTCAAAAAGTACCATTTCGTTGCAACTTCTTATGAGTTAAGATATGACAGTTAGGCAGGCTGGGCCTTAGTCTCTACCTTTTCATGCCAATCCCTTTAGCATAAAGATCAGAAGATGATCTCTTTCACTGTCTTGTCACAATATCTTCAACCTTGCGATACATCTATTGTAGATGTTTTACCACTCTCACGCTGTAGTGTCTCGGACGCAGTTTAGTTAGAACCTTATTTATTAGTAGCCTTACTATCTTTAAAACTATAGTCGGCGTTCCACAGGGCTCAGTCCTAGGCCCTACCGTATTTCTATGCCACAAAAATCCTAACACTCATTTATAACGCATATGCCTCTCTCCACAGACGCATAATCTTCGCGAACCCGGCCAAGATGGCGTCACACATCCGCCACGCGTCCGCCGCCGGCGTACACACCATGACCTTCGACTCGGAGACCGAGCTCATGAAGATCAAACACCACATGCCGCATGCCAAGTGAGTGAAATACCTTTTCACATACAATTTACTTAAGTTTCAACGATAGCAGCGTGGCTGGAGTCCGACATCAAGTAGTTTCTTGTGATATGAGTGGAGATTTTTTTTTAAATCGGATTAGTGAAGAAAGTGGAATACGAAACCTCGATTTTGTAGATTTTCTTCAGGTTGTCCCTATCACTCAGTATTTGCGCACGCGAGAGAGCAACAGATTTGTCTGTACTGCTATAATCCGCGCGCGATGAGAATGGGATGGAACCTTGTCAAAGTCAATCGAAAATATACTTCTTTTTGGATGCGTTTTTTGCTAAACACTCTCCTGCAAAAGCTCGCGAGGCATAACTATTTTTTAGGACCTAAGGTTTGGATTCCAGATCCTAGAACCTACGAATGCAATCACTTATCGCCAAAATTGCCCACTTTTGGCAAATAGTTAAGCATCGCGTTGAGAACTTGCAGAAGAGTTTTTTGCAAAAAACGCATCCAAAAAGATATGATTTTTTTCCATTGCGCTAGTTAACTAAGGCCTTTTGCATCTACGTAATGAGATGATTTATACAGCGTCCAGTGGCACCTTCACTCACACTAGATGGGTGAAGAGACCACTCGGCGCTGCAGTGCCTGGGACATTGTTTTAGATGGAGTAGGCTTGCCCAGCACCTATACCATCCTGACAGCTTAGTCGACCAAGCCCACAGGAAAGACAGGTCAATACGTGTGGAGCCAACTGAGCCGCGGGTTTCCTCACGATGTTTTCCTTCACCGTTAGCGAGTGGTATTGCTACTACAAATTCACAAATGTACGTAACTTTGAAATTAAACAAAGTCATAGATACATGCCCGCACTGGGAATCGAACCGGGTACCTCTTGCTTCACAGTCCACTGTTCTACCCACTAGACCACCACCGCTTTTTTTTGCGCTAGTTGTGCCTAGGTATTCACCTTACCTTCACTTCGGCCCAACAGATTGGTGATCCGCATCCGTTGTGACGCGGCGGACGCCCAGTGCCCTCTTGGGATCAAGTTCGGTTGCGATCCGGTGGCGGAGGCTCCACGGCTGCTCAAACTGGCTGCTGTGTTGCAGCTGGAGGTAAAGACTCTCTTATTTTGTGTTTATTTTCCAGGGAACCATAAAAAAAAACCCGTCGCGGGATTAACCACCTGACAACATGGACAGCGCCTCTATTATCTAAGAAATCCACTCAATCTTTCGGCGTCACTCGAAAATAGCCCTTATTGAAATGAACAATCTTTTATTTTAAATAACGGTTATTTTTACGGTGGATATTTTAGAGGATACAGGGGCGGGTCTGTGCAGGCAGCCATTGTTATTAATTTGTTCTTTTTATTCGCGAGCCAGGTGGTGAAGCCCTTGGCTAGTCGATTAGGACGTGTAGCAAGGATAATTATATCATTCATTAGCGAACTGTGTGAGGACACATCTATACCAGTGCCGCGCGAAAAGCACTCATTCAAATTTGTAAAGTTACAAAAATCCCTTGACCATAACCCGATTGCAGGTAAGTCGATAAGCTAAACTTGGGTATAGATAAGCCAATTAAGTATATTGTTTACTATGTTAGTTTTTTCCCGCGACTTCGTCCGCTTGGACTACAGAAAAAGGATATAATAATATGCTTTACTTTGCTCCTAAGTGTAAAAGCGTGATAATATGTAGCCTAAGTGTTAGTCTGATGTCTAAGCTATCTCCATTCCAAATTTCATCCAAATACGTTCAGCCGTTTCAGCGTGAAAGAGTAACAAACATCCATCCATCCATCCATACTTACAAACTTTCGCGAATATAATATTAGTAGGTTAGGAGGTAGGATTTTGTGTTAGCTGTACACAGTGACGAGCATTCTTTCCCCCCTACAGGTGGTGGGAGTGTCCTTCCATGTCGGTTCGGGCGCACGCGACTTCGAAGTTTACGGGCGCGCGGTGCACTTCGCGCGCGCGCTTTTCGACATGGGCGCCTGCGTCGGGCACGCGCACATGCGCCTTCTGGACATCGGCGGGGGCTTCCCTGGCCTCAGCGGGACCAGCATCGATGAGGTAAGGGTTGACTTAGGGTTCTTGGAGCTTGTGATGAGTTGAGTTCTCGGGGTTCATTGAAGCGACGTGTTTACAGCTCTAGATAGTATATTATGGCGATATTACAACAATGCCTATGCGATATGCAACAATTACTATGCGAACCTAAACCTAACCTATCAATAACATGCAACTTAAATAATTATTATCCTAAGCTAATTAATTCTAACTATGATCTAAGTTTAGGTAAACAAAGTAAAACAAAATAAAAGAAAGAAAAAGGACTTTCCGAGGCCGGTATATTATGGCGATATTACAACAATGCCTATGCGATATGCAACAATTACTATGCGAACCTAAACCTAACCTATCAATAACATGCAACTTAAATAATTATTATCCTAAGCTAATTAATTCTAACTATGATCTAAGTTTACGTAAACAAAGTAAAACAAAATAAAAGAAAGAAAAAGGAGTTTCCGAGGCCGGTATATTATGGCGATATTACAACAATGCCTATGCGATATGCAACAATTACTATGCGAACCTAAACCTAACCTATCAATAACATGCAACTTAAATAATTATTATCCTAAGCTAATTAATTCTAACTATGATTTAAGTTTACGTAAACAAAGTAAAACAAAATAAAAGAAAGAAAAAGGACTTTCCGAGGCCGGTATATTATGGCGATATTACAACAATGCCTATGCGATATGCAACAATTACTATGCGAACCTAAACCTAACCTACCGACTTACCTCCAGCCAAGTGGCTTTTTGGAGTTGTTACAGACAAACATCCGGGTTTGGACAATCTTACTCGTGTCGTCACTCTTAAGTACAAGGGAAACACCTTGAAAAGACCAGTGTCAAAACTTATTGTTTTACCTGTTAGAGATTAGTAGAACTTATTTATGTAGTTTAAGCAAATTTTTACTAAGCATGTTATTTACATTTCTATTCCGTTAAGGGCATAAACAATTAATTTTTTGTTTTAAGAAAATTGTTTACAATTTTAATTTACATTGTCTTTTACGCTTGTTGCTCACTATTGAGATTGTTTTATTTTTCGTTAAGTGAACTAAAGGATAGTTCGATAGAAATATTAACATGTAAAAATTCTAGCTACCGGTTCTTAGCCTTTTTGTTTATTTTCTGGACTACGTCCATGGCGGCCGGAATGTTAAGGCTTCTATTAGTTTAGTTCATAAATATCCATCTAGATGTCGCTGTATTATTAGTTTAGTTCATACATATTCATCTAGATGTCGCTGTACTATAAGGCTACATCGCGCAAACGAGATGTTTTACCGTTCACATAAGTATCGACACTTTTATATACAATATACGATCTTTTTCACCCCTTATTGCTTGTTTTAATACAAGGCCATTTTTGAGGGATTTTTGGGAGTTGTTCAATATTACAACAATGCCTATGCGATATGCAACAATTACTATGCGAACCTAAACCTAACCTATCAATAACATGCAACTTAAATAACTAGTGGTTCGCCCCGAACTAAGAACTCGCGACCCCATATCTCAGCAACCCCTCGACCGATTTGGCTCATCTTCGAACTTAAAAATTCTCTTTGCCTGATTTACCCGCATACCAAATTTCGTAATGATCCGACTAAGTTTACTCAAGTTATCGTCGAACGAACATTCATACATACAAACATACAAACATACAAACATACAAACATACAAACATACAAACATACATACATACATACATACATACAAACGCCGGATTGTTCCAGTAGACTCGGAGAACTTCGCTCGCTTCGCTCGCTCGTTCAATTATTATCCTAAGCGAATTAATTCTAACTATGATCTAAGTTTACGTAAACAAAGTAAAACAAAATAAAAGAAAGAAAAAGGACTTTCCGAGCCTGGCTGCGCCTCGGCTCGGGTAGCCATTTGTCGGAACTCGTTGCAATGACAGCCTTTCCACACTTGTAATGAAATATACTATTTTTCATGTAACGGGTTCGATTCCCGGTTCAACCATGTAATTATTTAAATATATATGAATGCAGTTTAAATTGTTTTGAAAATTAAAATAATCTCTTCTTTCAGTAAAATGTTCCATCTACAATATTAAGGTATTTTCCCTCCATGTGGCAAAGCCGTGGGACGCCCTGTATTATATCGTGCATGTATACATTTTTGAAAATAAAATATTTTCTATTTCTATCTCTAAACTCGTCACTTTCACCAACAGGTGGCCGGCGTAATCAACACCGCCCTGGCGACCCACTTCCCGGAGGAAGAGGTCCAGGTGATCGCCGAGCCGGGCCGCTACTTTGCCGCCGCCGCTTACACGCTCGCCGCCATGGTACACGCCAAGCGCGAGGTAAGAAGCGCCATCCTATGTACCCGCACTCACTGTACATTGCGACATTTCTTAGCCGCCAGCCACACAGAATAGACGTATGACGCGGCGCAGACATGACATTTTGCTTTGATTTGATGTTTTGAGCTATCTCTTCTGTGTAGAGATGGGATTCTTCCCGGGAATCAACCCATTTTGGGAAGAAACGCGGAAAGTTTCCGGGAAGATTCCCAAAATGGGTATTTATGTGGGTAGAAACGTTTTTCATTGCAGTTATTGAACAAAATGAATCCATTTACAGTTGTGTGCACTTATAAACAATAGACTGCCAATAATTTTTACAATTCTTGTGTAAAACAGGCGTACTTTCGATTTTATGTGATAATTTCTTAACTTCGCCGAAAATCGGAAATGAAATACGAATTCTTCACGAATTCTTCATGAATTCTTCAATAATTCATAATCACAAGACTTATCACATCAAAATTATTTGAATTGCTACTAACTAGAACATAAATTATACAAGGTGGCAACATGGAACTCTTTTTTTTGGGCTGATTCTCAAAGTGCCATCCAAACAAAAATATTTTTACATTCCGTTGGAGTACATAACCGTTGCTGGCCAGTAATCGATCGGAAATTTTGCATAAACTGGTAAAATCGCGTCTTTAACTTAACTTCTCAAAACAAAATACTGAGTAGGTAGGTATAGGAGCTTTAAAAAATCCAGAGAAGTGCAAGTTAAACTTGGAGAGGGTTTTGTGAATTCGAAGTTCATTTACGCACAAATGTTGATAGACATAGGACTGTAGAACGCCAGAGTTGAGGAACTAATGCTACAAAAATAATATTAATATTTTACTTTGTTATAATTCATGTTCACATTCAAAGTTCACATTCACACCTCACACCAGTTCACTTGAGTTTGCTGACCTTACATTTTGTAATATCTTGATTTTACCAGAAGTTGAATCAAAATCATGTAGGTAGATAGTTCTCATAGTTGTTCTACCTACACAATGTATTACGTAATGTAATAATATGTTAAACTAGTGGTTCGCTCCGAAATATGAACTCGCGACCCCAGTTACAGATGTGTAACTTGCCTTACGCCATTAGCGCAGGCGCGTGCGCGCTTTGCATATAATCTATACACAACCCCATATCTCGGCAACCCCTCGACCGATTTGACTCATCCTAGTGCACACAACTGTAATCAACCCGTCAATCAACCAATTTTCGGAAGAAACACGGAAAGGTAGAAACATTTTTCAATGTTTTCACTGAACAAAATGAATCCTTGTACAGTAAAGTTGTGTGCACTTATAAACAATAGACTGCCAATATTTTTTACAATTCTTTTGTAAAACAGGCGGACTTTTGATTTCTTTGTGACGATTTCTTTAAAATCGCCAAAACATTGAAAAATTTACTTACAATGTTAAAATTATTTGGCTCGCTACTAACTAGAACATGAATTATAAATAATTATACAAGGTGGCACCATAGATCTCCTTTTTTGGCCTAATAGCTTAAATAACAGCGACAATTTAGTCCATACAAACAATATTCATCTCATTTAAGATGTTTTACAAAATTTACAATTGTAAAAAATATTAGCAGTCTATTGTTTATAAGTGCACACAACTGTAAAAGGTTTCTTCTTGTTTGGCTACAGGCTAAATATTAATTAAATCTTAGACATGAATTGTATTAAATAATCAGAAAAAATTAACACATCCTCAACATAATCAAACTAAAACGCAACGTCTGAAATATTAATATTACATTAAAATCTCTATTTCTACTATCAAATCACGAAAGGCACTGATCCATATGGTTATTCATTTCAACCTGCTCAATCATAGTCAGACAGATCCTCCTCCTTGCGTCGGTATCCTCATCACTGAGGGTCGTGGTCATTCAAAAGGAGCAATTCGTGTCGTACGACGCTTCGCCAGTTGTTCCTATCTGCAGATAGTTCCGTGCCGGTTTCGGCCTCGGCGACTACTTCAACTCCGTTATTGTCGGCGCATGTGGCTTATGTAGCCGATCTTTTTCGTGAATGTTCTACCGCATAGCGGGCATGCGAGCACACCATCTTCATAATTATAGTTGATCGCCGCAGGTGGACGGGCGTTCAACTCATCCCTCTTCGCGTCCAACTCAGACCGCCGAAGAGTTTCAAAGTCGGAGACCTTGGTATTAATAATTAATCTCCATTCCAGCCGATCGGCAGCCATTTGCTCCCATGTTGTGGGACCAATGCTGCACTTTTTCATGAGCCGTTTTAGCACATTTTTGAACCTGAGGAGTTGACCGCCATGCTTAATGGATGCCATGGATCGTATACTGAGGTGTTGAGTGTGGTGCGGATTTGGTCGGTCCAACGGGTCGGGCACCTTCCCCTTCCCGTCAATCTTCCTAGTAAAAATCTGTTTTTTCAGGTTGTCACTGTCTTTCCTGGCAATGTGACCAAAGTATTTGAGGACCCTACATGTGCAGATGGTCGCTCTTGCTCATCGCTCATCCAATTCTCATCCAATATCTACACGTTGGTACGGTGTTCAGCTCATTCAATATCGACACGTTGGTACGGCGTTCTGACCAATGTATGTCCAGCATCCTCCCCCGTTTTGTTAACTTTGCTTATGCTGTATAATCGATCAATTGTTGAGGTTTGGCTATTAATTTTCTGTAGAATCAATAATATCTAACCTAACCAGATTATAGATAAGCAAAAGATAAAACAAAATTTATTGCCAAAACCAAAACATCACACACAAAAAACACTATAACCGAAAACCGAAAGGTAGAGGATAGGTTTTACAGGAAAACCTATAAAAAGTCCATGGTGTAGAAAATAACAAAGGAAAATATTAATATTATTTTTGTAGCATTAGTTCCTCAACTCTGGCGTTCTACAGTCCTACATCAATGGTTTGGTATGGTTTCTCAACATTTGTGCGTAAATGAACTTCGAATGTACGGAACCCTCTCCAAGTTTAACTTGCACTTGTCCGGATTTTTTAAAGCTGCTATACCTACCTACTCAGTATTTTGTTTTGAGAAGTTAAGTTAAAGACGCGATTTTACCAGTTTATGCAAAAATTTCCGAACGATTACTGGCCAGCTATTGTTTAGATATGCACACCACTTTTTATTTTGTTTAATTTTATTAAAACAATGAAACCCGCATAAAAACCAATTTCGCTATTAAAAAAACCTTATGGTACCCCATAGTTATGTGAAATAAATCAAAATTATTTTGTAACGGTTATGTACTCCAACGGAATGAAAAATGATTTTGGTGGACGGCACTTTGAGAATCAGCCCAAAAAAAAGAGTTCTATGTTGCCACCTTGTATAATTTATGTTCTAGTTAGTAGCAATTCAAATAATTTTGATGTGATAAGTCTTGTGATTATGAATTATTGAAGAATTCATGAAGAATTCGTGAAGAATTCGTATTTTATTTCCGATTTTCGGCGAAGTTAAAGAAATCATCACATAAAATCGAAAGTACGCCTGTTTTACAAAAGAATTGTAAAAATTATTGGCAGTCTATTGTTTATAAGTGCACACAACTGTAAAAGGATTCATTTTGATCAATAACTGCAATGAAAAACGTTTCTACCCACATAAATACCCATTTTGGGAATCTTCCCGGATATCTTCCCATTTTGGAAACTTTCCGGAAAGTTTCCGGCGGAAGCTTTCCGCGCCGCCCATCTCTACTTCTGTGTGTATTGCATCGCGTTGCTGACAGTGACATCAAACTGAAGTTTTATTTAATTATCTTGTGATATTGACCCCATCTATCTTGTTTTATTTACACTGAAATTAAGTTCCGAAAATTAAAAAATAAATCAACTTAGTTGATACGAATGTTCTTTGGTCCAGAGCGTATGTGTGTATGGAATCAGTCAAAAAGAATCAGTCACATAGAATGTGTGTGATGGCATACAACTTGAATTAAAAAAATATAAGGGACTGAGATTAAAATATAAAAGTGATATGAAGGAGGAAGGATGAAATGAAAAAGGTGCAGTAATGATGGTAAAAAGTATTTTTGTAAACCGCTACCTAAAAACTAAAACTAAGGCCTTTGCATCTACGTAATGAGATTATTTATACAGCGTCCAGTGGCACCTTCACTCACACTATATGGGTGAAGAGACCACTCGGCGATGCAGTGCCTGGGACATTGTCTTAGATGGAGTAGGCTTGCCCAGCACCTATACCATCCTTAGTCCTTACAGCTTTAAATGTACACCAAAATCAGTAATCGTCACTAACTCCATCTCCTTTTGTAGGTGATGTCCAAGGACGCGGACGGCGAGGCAGGGGAGGGTCACACCATGTACTTCATCAACGATGGGGTGTACGGATCCTTCAACTGCGTGCTGTACGATCATCAAGTGGTCCATGCCGAGCCACTGAAGGTAGATAGATGGAATATTCTTTATTGTAACGTAAAACATAAAGGACCAACTTTACAAAAATAAACCTTACAATAGGCGGCCTTATAGCGAAAAGCAATTTCTTCGGGATATCCGAAATTTTTCTGACGAATTTGTGAGACGGGCAGTGTAGGTAAGACCATAATAATTTTTTCACTCAATATCCTCATTTTTCTCGGCGTTTGAAAGTCAACATGTATTTAAACGAATACATAAGCGATTGATACTTTGCTATCCTGGCTTGTACCTAACTACGAACACTATTCCTAACCGTGACGTTTTCCGCAACTCGACTGCTACTGAGCCAATTTTGCGTGAAAGAACAGACGCTAACCCCCAACCCTTTCCCCAGGCGTCCACGGACAAGACGGCCCCGTGCTCCGTCTGGGGCCCCTCGTGCGACGGTCTCGACTGCGTGATCCCCGCGGCACGGCTCCCGCCGCTGAGCTGCGGCGACTGGCTCGTGTTCCGCGACATGGGCGCCTACACGCTGCCCGTGGCTTCGCCCTTCAACGGCTTCCCCGTGCCGCGGGTGCGCGCGCTCGTCGACCAACGACTGTGGTGAGTTAGTGACAAAAAAATAAGGAAGAACAAAGGGTCATTTACCCTACATAAACGACCGCGATTCCAAGCAAATGATGATGACAAATAGTAGCGCACCACAACCTTTTGCGCTGGCATCGCACTGTAGGGGTAATACAGCAGCGATCTTATTGAACTCGCTTTGGTAAGTAAATTGATGTCATGTGCGTATGACCACATTCTTAGCATCTAACTAACTGGAATGTCTAGTTGGCTGCGCTCTTTTTGGGCTGTGAATCATCTATGGTACAGCACCACAGCAACGCACTACAACTTCTTGTACTAGCTTCTCTCTACTCAGTAGCCTGTGCTCTGATTCAGCTGACGCTCAGATCTGCTTTAGAGCAATTAGAGATCTGCAGCTGATGCTCTCATAGAGCTCCTGAAGAGTAAACAAAGAAGCGAACTGGCTTCGCCCTTCAACGAGTTCCGCGTGCCGCGGGTGCGCGCGCTCGTCGACCAACGACTGTGGTGAGTATTACCATTTCGAACCAAATTATGATTACAAACAGTAGCGCACCACAACCCGTTGCGCTGGCGTCGCACTGTAATACAGCAGTGATCTTATTGAAAGAAAGAAAGAAAATACATTTATTTATAGCCAAAACACACATACATAAAATTTAAATTAAAAGTAAGTATAGATAATTAGGTGCTAGGTACATAGGTATGCATGAATTGGCCACAAAAGGGATCTGGCTCAGTATAAAGTTACGAGTACCCTAAGGGGCACCTTAAGGATCTCGCTACGCTGGTATTCTGCCAGATCCTTGCCTCCCTGTTTACAGCTCGCTTTGGTTAGTAAATTGATGTCATGACCACATTCTTAATATCTGACTAACTGGAATGCCTAGTTGGCTGCGCTCTTTTTGAGCTGGCCTAAAAACCCTGACACCAGGGTTGGCCATTACTTCATACGATTATCTATTTGGCCCGTTTCTGATGCATCCTTTTCTAATGCATCCTTTTCCTTCCCCCGTCAGGCCGGTGCTGAAGGACCTGTGGCCGCTGACGGAGTCCCACTTCGTGCGCGGCTCCCAGATGACGGGCCCGCAGCCGCCGCCGCAGCCGGACACGCCGCCGCCGTCGCCGCCGCCGGCGCCGCGGCCGCGCGACCACCACGCCGTCTTTGTCGAGTGCGCGCTCAAGTGACCAGCGGTGCGGGCCTAGGCGGGGTAGGGTTAAGGTTCACTAACAGTAGCGTGACGGAAAAAAAAAGTTATATTTTTCAATTTTTGAAGCTAAACAGGGGGGTTACCCTTGACGCTATTGCGATGAAATTGAAAAAGTTTTAAAATAAATTTCTCTTTGAATTCGCATAGTAATGCTTTGATTTTAAATACTTTGTAATGTTTATTCAAAGGTAAGGCTGTTTTATTCAATAAAAACACAAAATGCGTCTTAATTTGTAAAATATTCAATTTTGTTAATTGCGCCATATTGCGGCCGTATTGAAAAAATGCGTCAAGGGTAGAGGGGCAGAGCTGTTTTTGTTTAGCCATTGTTGTTTCACGACAGTAAAACAGTATGCTTCTAAGAACAAAACTATAAAGAACAAAGCTTTAGCTATAAAAATGAAAAAACCTGTAACTTTTCGCCACGCTATTGTTCAACCTGGGGTGGTTTATTTGTAACGAAAATCATCGGTAACACGTTAGAAAGTAATGCAGGCATTTGTCTGCCCGCTGTTCTCCATCCAAGGCGGCGTCGTCAAGGCCGGATGGCTTACTTTTGACCGTATAACATTTCGAGCGTACACAATGCTATGGTTCGCAAAATAATAATGCGTCATCGGCTGCAATATTTCAAAGCAATTTAGTATCATCGAACACATACTTTTCGCGCTGTTAAGTCCGCCTTGACATTACCTAAACTGCCCAGAAACAAACAAGGTTATCGTTGTATTTCCGTTACAAATAAACACTCTTAAACACCCTGAAGTACTGACGTGGGATTCAATATGGCGGAGCGAAATGGCCGCCTCATTCAACTTTTTTAAAAGCGCTGCAAAATTATTAAATTGTTTTTCTTTTGACATTATGTGACGATTATTCATAGACTATTTTGACCTTTGACATAAAAAATGGCGTGCCAAGTGGATATTTTGGAATCTCCCAATGGAATCTCACGTCAGAGGAATGGACCTACCAGCGTGACGATACGAAAAACATCTAATTTGAATGTTTTATTATTTCAGAAATTTATTGGAATTAGCAAAATACTATCGTACGTATCGTAAACCATCGATACGATAGTATTCTACTAACAGTCTCTCTAGTCAGGCGCGGATCCAGCCAAATTGTCGTTGCGTAGAAAATTGGGATTCATTTCGGGTTTCAGGCATTATGGCACATAGGCAAATTGAAGTTTAGGCACAATGACATAAAGGCGTTTTGACATTCGGTCGTTACGGACCGGAGGGGTGCTTTGTATCTACCTACATTCCTACCTGAGTAATAAAAAGGAATGCAAAATGCAATAGGTGAGGAGCGAGTCTATAGATCGACACGCAGTTGGCCGATTTTCACCGACCACAACCTTTTTTTAAGGGGCTGGATTTCACCGACCACAACCTGTTTTTAGGGTGGATTTCACCGACCACAACCTTTTTTTAGGGCTGGATCCGCGCTTGTCTCTAACTAGCTAGACTTATTCACTACATTCACACATCACTTTATTGTATTCGATTTAGAGAGACTGCCTTGAATTTAGTATCAGTCTCGTATCGTCACTTAATCTTGGGCTAACAACAAAACCCTTCCTTTTGTTTGAAAGATAAATGTAGCGATTTGTATCTCCTATTCTTCATTGAACTTTATAGTTTACGTTTGTGTCTTTTATAGTTTACAAATAAATGTAACTAAATTAAAGTTAATATATTCCATTAAACGAAGCCCATCATATAACTTTACTACTATCCGCCACGTATCCAACATCAATAGATGAACTTAGCACAATCAAGAAATGTTTCCGATGTATTGTTAGGTGAAACAAATAGGGGTACAAAGGTCTTCTATTATTGTATTTAATCAACTGTTTCTAAAATCATACTCCGTGCAATTTTAGTGGGTTTTAAAGCCGTAGGTATTTTGTTTCACTGGTGATTCTGAGCCAAATCACAAAATTTCATTGCAAAACGCGCGAAAAAAAAATTCACTTCTCCATACAAATGGTGTCGATTGGCGATAGCCGTTTGTATTGGGAAGTGTTTTTTTTTCGCTCGTTTTGAAGTAAAATTTTTGAATTTGGTTCAGAATTACGAGTGCAACTAAATACCTTCGGCTTTAAAACCACTTAAATTCCACGGTGTATTTTCAAGTATATCTCACATTCATTCACAAAATCATCGTAAAGAAATTTTAAATTGTAGTTAAAATTATATCTTAGTAAAATTTAAATATCTCTTTGTAACTGCCGCTTTGTATTTAAAAGGTTTAGTGTTTTTAAATTTAATTTCATTATTGCTCTAGGCCCAATTTTGTGATTGTAAGAAGCGTATGTTTTTCATGTAGAAGGTGTTAGGTATATACTTTATTATTCGAGCTTCGCTGTTAGATGGGTTTTTTGCAGATGTGTAACGAATTGGTTTAAGAATAAATTGCTAATGGAAATTGTTGATTTTATTATTTTTGGATCTAACATACCTTTAGGCACATAAGTAAAATACCGAAGTATAGTTGAGAATTTTACTAAGCACATACTTACGTATCGCTCTGTCACGCTCTTTTGTGAGAAATCTGCAGAGACAGGACGATACTTACCCATTTGCTTAGCAAAATTCTCAACTCAGAAACCGGGCCATAGTCTACGATACGTCAAAAAAAATTGTGATTTTTTCATATTACCTATGTCGTGTAAATGCACCAGAGGCCTTGTAAAACAGAATCTGTCTAAATATACAGGGTAATTTTTAAATAGCTTTATTCCTGAAACATGTCAACTTCTAAATGTGATTTCCAACATCTTTAATTCTACGACTATTCGAATAGCTTGATACTTTTTATATATTGAACGTTTCTTTTTCTTGTTGTACCATTTCAGCGCTGCCTGCGCTGCGCTCTTTCGTGCCCCTCCACTCTCTACCACCTTTCCAGCTTCTCCTGCTCCTATTTCTTACCCCGCCACGCAAATTCACAAAGGCCAAATAAAATTGCGCTTTCACCAAAGTCGTAGAACAAAAGTTGTTGGAAATTACATTTAGAAGTTTCAGGAATAAAGCTATTTAAAAATTGCCCTGCAGGTATGGTCTCAATTGATCAAATTGTCTAATTATAATATTGTTTGCCACAAACAAACTAACCAACATAAAGAGTTTGCTTCATTAGCATAACAAACACGCACCTGCGTCTACGTATAAATCGAGTAAATATTGACGTCCCTAACAAAACAGAAACCAAGCTAAAAAAAGTAGTTAGTCTTCCGAATATAGTAGATAGATTCGTACCCCTTAATTATTAGCCCTTAATTAACTGATTTATGTGACAGTGAATTTGTCAATTTTATTTCGTCTATGTATTAATTAATTAAACGTGCTATTAATACGCAGATTAACGACGTTGAACACTAGCAGAGTTGTAAAGGGTCTGTAAGTTGTAAAGTATAGTGTGTCGTGGTGTCACTACAACAAGGTGTTACAAAAGATCCTTACTCTTTTAACAGGATAATAGCCCCCTGATCATAGGGATCACAACCTTTTTTTTTGCTCCATGACTTATGTTGATTTTTTAATTAATAAAATAGTTACATACTTACTTAACTATAATACTAAACTAACTAAATACTAACGGAACTCTGCGGTGAAAAGTATTTTTTAAATATTTTCATTGACTTTCACAATGTTTTAACAACTCGAAGCTATGCAAATGCACGACATATACACACAAAAAAAATATTTTAATGCCAAAAACAAAATGGTTATATATTTTTTTTCTGTTTACCAGTACACCCTGTAATAACAGTTAGGATTGTCTGGCAGAGATCGCTCTCTTACCGCCAATTGTATAATTAGTTTAAAATAAACAATGTAATTTATCTTTGGTGTACAATAAAGAGTTATCTATCTATCTAGGATGTTTTGTAACACGTTGTATCAGTAGGTAACACAGCCGAATGAGACTAACAGGCCAGATCCCTCAAGGGACCGTTCGAGTCCTGGACGGTCCCTGGGAGCCCCGGAGCGTGATCCGTAACATCGTAGACGGTGGTCTTCAGGAGGATCCCTTCTACCTGCTGGATCTGGGCGAGGTGGTCGCGAGGTTCCGCAAGTGGAAAGAGCTCATGCCGAGAGTAAAGCCGTTTTATGGTAAGTCTTTAATTTAATATAAGCATAATTATTATGTCAACTTATTGTTAGCCCCCGCCTATCATCTTAGGGGGAAAGGAGGTATCTGAAAACCAGCGCTCCCCGGGGTCACAATGAGGTTCCGGGGCAGCAAAAGCTGAGACACCTCCTTTTGCCTCACTGAATTCTTTGTGAGGCAATAAACACCTTTTTATCTTTATCTTTACATTTCTTCTTGTTGAACCACCCTTTACCCATAGATGGCGCTGTTCCTATTCACAATTTTAAAAAAACATTATTTTTCCCCACAGAATAGATAGGTCAGAGAAGCAAGGAATAAGGATTCTTTCCAACGTGAATACGATAAGCGTCACTATTGAGAGCTTTTGAAAACAAGACATTTTAGGAAAAATAAAAACTTTTCCAACGTTTAATTTTCTTATGAAAGCGGCTCATTTTATTCTCTGCTGGGGGTAACCCTTGACGCTATTGCGATCAAATTGAAAAAGTTTTAAAATTAATTTCTCCTTGAATTCGCATAGTGATGCTTTGATTTTAAATACTTTGTAATGTTTATTCAAAGGTAAGGCTGTTTTATTCAATAAAAACGAAATGATTCTCAATTTGTAAAATATTAAATTTTGTAAATTTCGTCATATTGCGGCCGTATTGGAAAAATGCGTCAAGGGTAGAGGGGCTGGCGGCAAATACTCGGGTATGTCACATTCAAGATTGCCGAGAATTAGCCCCCTGGGATGTTCTCTTCATCTATCTATCGATTTGCTCACTGTCCACAGCGGTGAAGTGCAATGACGACAGGCTGCTGGTGACGACGCTGGCGGCGCTCGGCGCCGACTTCGACTGCGCCTCGAAGGCCGAGATCGAGCTCGTCACCTCGCTCGACGTTCGGCCTGAGTATGTATCCTTCCTACCATTTTTAAAACTATAACCTAGTACCTATATGGCGTTCCACAAGCTCACTTCTCCCTCTTTTCATAATATTTGCCTTATGTATGTCCACAAATGAAAAACATGGTATGTTTCAGAGTTGCACCACTTTACTAAAACTCAATTTAAAAAACAACATGATCGTATATAAAATTACCATAAAACATTAAACATTATATTTGTATTATATGCTCTTTGATTATATAAAACACACGTGAATTCTTGAACTTAAGGAGCAATCTCCTTTGTTAATAGTTGCTACGAAAAAAAGTTTGGTATATGGAGAAGGAAGAAAGAACCCGCGGCTTGGTGTCTTTCGTAGATCAGGCGTAAGTTTTTTTTTCAGGCGCATAATCTACGCGAACCCGGCTAAAATGGCGTCACATATCCGCTACGCTGCAGCGGCCGGCGTGCTTACCATGACCTTCGACTCTGAGACCGAACTCTTGAAGATTAAACAGCTAGCGCCTCATGCGATGTGAGGAACTCTTCACAATACTTATATATCCCATTTGCTTTAAGACGATAGGGGTGCTAACCGAGCGCAAGATCTCCAGTCACTCTTTTTACCTTCTTGTGTGCCTCTTCTCTAATGGAGGTTGGCCTCCAGTAATCCATCCATTGAGCACCATCTATTGACAGTTTTTAAAAAGCAAATTCCTTAACGCTACTAAGCTTATCTCATATACTAAGCTTATATCATATGTTACATTACGTCTGATATATCCTGTAAACGTGTCCCTCGCTCGTCTAGATTGGTACTGCGAATCCACTGCGACGCCAACGACGGTATCTGCCTTGGCGCTAAGTACGGCTGCGACGCGGTCTCCGAAGCACCTCAGCTCCTAGCCACCGCTGCGTTGCTGGGTCTTAAAGTAAGTGGACAAAACATTCCGCCCTTGTAGATACTCTGGCGTTGTGCGAGCGCTCTAAACCAGTACCCATCGATGCGAAAGTATCAGTGTAGGTAGTTCTTTATTAGAGCTGATGGCGTCATCTGATTTAAAGTAGGTACCTACCTATTTAATTAAGAATAAGAATAAGTTTTCTTGCGTAAAATGTGATACAAAAGTATTTTAACTAAAAGGGTTTCGTTTGAATTTAGGTTTATAGTTGGCGCACAACGTAACAGTCAAAGTTACACCTCAGTCTATAGTGGCGCGCTATTCTAAATGTAAAGTTGCTGCCCCTTCGCGGCTTCGGCACTGACCAATGGTCTTTGTGTCAGACTCATGTGGAGAATCTATCGATCAGTCTACTTCACAGGTAATAGGCGTGTCCTTCCACATAGGCTCCAACTCCAGCGAATGCGCGGCCTTCGCCCGCGGGATACGCGCGGCCCGGGTTGTCTTCGACGCGGCGGCGGCGGCTGGGCATCAGATGACGCTCGTCGACATTGGAGGAGGGTTCCCAGGACGAAACGGTGTGGGGATTGAAGAGGTGAGGTGTGCACTTACTAAGTACCAATCTGCCCACATTTTACACGCAGCTGCAAAGTGGCTAAAAGGCCATACCGCGTCTTGAAAACGCTGTGATTATGCTAGCACAGCGCCACAGCTTTTAAAAAGTCAAACCAAAACATATTCATATATTCATATTCATGCATTTATTTATTTGTACTTCTTGACACACACAATAATACACAACAATATTAGAAGCAAGGACACAAATAAAGATTACAACCAAAATAAAAACATCGCTTTAACGTCCTATAAGCCCTGTGTTCTGAGCCTATTCACAAAAAAATTTGGCGTTCAGTAAATAAGAGAATGACTGGATGAGAAAAGCCCAAGACCGAAAAGAATGGAGTGCAATGGAAGAGGCCTACACTCAGCATTGGGTGGCGATAGGCTGAAGAAGAAGAAGAAGAAGAAGAAGAAATAAGAGAATATTTTTTCGGCAAAAAAACTACAGGGTGCACTCTAAGTCGATAGCGGAACTTTAAGTAGGCTATTTACTGATCAATACAAATAACTTGTACGAGGTGGCGAAAAAAATAGAGTGAAAAAAATATCAGCTGTTCCATACAAAAGGTCGACTCAGTACTGCGCCAAATGTATGAAACAGCTGATATTTTTTTTTCTCCATTTTTTTCGCCATCTAGTACAAGTTGTTTGTATTGATCAGTAGACAGCCTACTTAAAGTTCCGCTATCGACTTAGAATGCACCCTGTAGTGTTGTCGGTTAGGTACAGTCGGCCACAGTCTCAGATACCCCTTTTTGTTTGATTGGCGCCCTTATGCCGCGCGCGATAAGAGCTGCCATGGGGTATCTGAGATTGTGGCCGACCGTACGCGTGAGAGGATTTTTAGATATCGTTTTACCATTATTAGCATAGAAAGTGGCGCCCGGAGAATTCGGGAACTTACCGTTCCTAATCTTCCCTTGGGCGACATACTGCCGGTTTCTGATTTGAGAAATTCGCTAAGCAAGCACTTAAATATCGTTCTGCCTCCGCGGATTTCTCACAAAAGAACGTGACAGAACGATAGTTAAGTATTTACTTAGTAAATTTCTCAATTCAGAAACCGGGCTATAAGCTTGTCGATCAGCCCCTCTACCCTTGACGCATTTTTCCGATACGGCCGCAATATGGCGCAATTTACAAAATGTAATATTTTACAAATTAAGACGCATTTTGTGTTTTTATTGAATAAAACAGCCTTACCTTTGAATAAACATTACAAAGTATTTAAAATCAAAGCATTACTATGCTAATTCAAAGGGAAATTAATTTTAAAACTTTTTCAATTTGATCGCAATAGCGTCAAGGGTAACCCCCCAGTTTCTGTCTCATCCTTCGAATATTTCCTTTGGTAAATGAATTATTAAATTATACAGCACGCCAAAGTAATCAACGAGGAGCTAGGTCGCGAGTTCCCAGAGCAGCGGGTGCGGGTGGTAGCGGAGCCTGGCCGGTACTTCGCCTCGGCGGCCTTCACCCTGGCTGTCATGGTGCATTCCAAACGAGAGGTAGGTAACGGGAAATTAAATATTTTCGCAGTTTTTTTTTTAATTACAATCTAAACTGAGCAATTTTTTTAAGTAGGTAATTTTTTTTTCTCAGATCAAAGACCCCATGACGGGCGAGCCACACACCCAATACTATATCAACGACGGTATTTACGGATCGTTCCTGGACAACATAGTATTGAAAGAGACAGTCCATCCAGAGCTTCTCAAGGTGACGACCGTTTTTAACCCCCGGCCCAAAGTGTAAGGTGTTATAAGTTTGACCAATATGTGTGTGTGTGTGTATCTGTCTGTCTCTGGCAGTCTTCTGTAGCTCTTAACGGGTGAACCGATTTGGATGCGGTATTTTTTATTTGAAAGCAGGGTTTCTAGCGAGTGTTCTTAGATATGTTTCTTTCTTATATGTAATTTATATTTCATCTCCCATGCTCGGAAAGTACGCTGTTACTTTAAACTTGCGATCGTAGAAGATCCTTTTTTAAACCACTTTGTATTTTTGTGCGCTTCGAAATTTAAACTCGACGCCCTAATAAAAAAAAATAAGGAACCCCTTCAAATTGTAGCATTGCCTAGCAACGGGTTGTTGATTTTATGGCACTTCAAGAAGACACGATTTGTAATCAACAACCCGTTGCTAGGCAATGCCACATACTCCTTTGTGAATAAGCAAAGAAGAAGGAAACTCATTTCAGTAACCTCTATGTAGGTACCTACCTACCTATGTCTATTGTTTGTCACGCTTGGCTAACAAAATCATTTCCTCGCTTCTGTGAGATGAAAAGTTTTGTGTTTCGCACGAATGCAACATTATTTGCGTCTCGTGCTTCTGAATACCTCGCTACGCTCAGGTTTCTTTTTTTGAACCACTCGCTACGCTCGTGGCTCAATTTTAGAAACCTTCGCTAGCTCGGTTTTCAATACAAGCACTCGCCGCAAACAATAATTTTGCATTCTTGCATAACAAATAACTATTATACATTTTTCTTCATTCATAAAATATATTTTATCAAAATCAGTTCAGCTGTTTATGAGATATGCTAATTTGAAGCTAAAATGTCGGGGTCATTAAACATTTTTAATTTAGTAGTTATTATCCTTTATTCCCAACTGTAATCTTCGAGATCGCAACCGGGGTCGTAGTTACGAATAACTAGTGGCGATTTTTTTACCAGTAATAGTGGCCATATTGCAAAGAAACGGTAATAGAGATCTGGGACGATTATTACCAAATTGTTCCACGGCGCCACTTTCTACGTCACGTCGCGAATACTGCAAGATACGAAATTTTGGTGGTAGAACAAGAATGATTAGTAAGTTTAGTTCGGTGTAAGTGAGATTTTAACCGTTACCTACCGTGTTGCAGTCTAATCCAGCCGAACCCTTGCCTTGCTCCGTGTGGGGTCCAACGTGTGACGTCACGGACTGCGTAATGCCATCAGCCCGCTTGCCGCCACTAGACGTTGGTATGTTGCACAAGATGGTTTCTCGTTACATTCGCACTTCCTACACTAGTAGTTCGCCCAGAACTGTGAACTCGCTACGTAAGTACTTTGCAACCCCAAATCTCGGTAACCCCTTCAATAAAAAATAGTAGATTGTTACCCGAGGGACTAAAACACATTTTTTAAGGCGAGAGTACTTTGAATCCCTTGCTGCGCTCAGGATTCTATTTAAGAAAACCTCGCTACGCTCGGGATTCTAATCTACAGGTGCACTCTAAGTCGATAGCGGAACTTTAAGTGGGCTGTCTACTGATCAATACAAACAACTTGTACTAGGTGGCAAAAAAAATACATCGAAAAAAATATCAGCTGTTTCATACATTTGGCGCAGTACTGAGTCGACCTTTTGTATGGAATAGCAGTTTTTTTTATTCGCTCCATTTTTTTGCCACCTAGTTCAAGTTGTTTGTATGGATCAGTAGACAGCCTACTTAAAGTTCCGCTATCGACTTTAGAGTGCACCCTGTAGAATCCTTCGCTCCGCTCTGGATTAAAAGATACACGCCTTAAAAATTGTTCTTTACTCCCCACTATTTGTTTCATTTACCTGCCGGGGTGGAAAAAACATCCACTCCAAACGTCCCTGCTTACCAAACTTCATGACGTTCAGCGATACTCGACCGACTCTCGAGTTATCGTCAAACAAACATTCATACATTGTTCCAGGTGACTGGCTGTTGTTCCGAGACATGGGCGCATACACCACCGTTTTCGGGACCCAGTTCAATGGGTTCGAGGCCGCTAAGGCTCAAGCTGTGCTCGATCGGAGCCTTTGGTGAGCTCGCGTTTTGAGTTAGGCGCCCCCTAGCGGGGAAAGTCTGACGCCAAAGTTGTAACGAATACGAATTTATCGAATTCGCTCCCGCAGTCAGGGGCTAACGCAAATAAATACGACCCTGAGTACATATAGCTACCTTTCTTGGTAGTTAGGTAATCGTACTCGTATGAGGTAGTGGCCACCCCTGCGGGTTTACCCTTGACGCTATTGCGATTAAATTAAAAAAGGTTTAAAATTAATTTCTCTTTGAATTCGCATAGTAATGCTTTGATTTTAAATACTTTGTAATATTTATTCAAAGGTAAGGCTGTTTTATTCAATAAAAACACAAAATGCGTCTTATTTGGTAAAATATAAAATTTTGTAAATTGCGCCATATTGCGGCCGTATTGGAAAACTGCGTCAAGGGTAGAGGGGCTGGTGTCAGAGCACTCCCCAACCGATCCGAAGTTACACCATAATAATATGACAACGGATGAATAAAATCCCACCAAAAACATTCTGTAAAAAACTAGCCAGGTCTCGATGGAGCTGCTTGTTTGTCTATAAAAAGTAATGAAATCTGGGGCCTGAAAATGAAGCGAAATGGTTCCAGTAAAGGATGGTACGGCAGTGTTTGCTTCGCACTCGACTAGTGTGGCAATTTAGTGTGACGACGACGGATCGGTTGGGAGTTTTTTGACATCTAATCAAAACGTTTGATTTCACACATTTGCTGCTGATGACAAAATGACATATAGTCCAAGCAACGTGTGGCTCATCATAGGGGTGTACGTAGAGTGTGCCAGCGAGGACCCCACTCGTTCTCAACTCCTATACTGGTAAAAGGGTCAATGCGCTTAGGGTGTGAACACACATACTAACTGCCGTACTCAGAGTCGTTTAATCGTCCATTAAAGACAACTAAAGGGTCACCACAGCCGCGTTATTGCGTTTGCGTTTTTCGATATCTGTTTTCAGTACATTTTGTATTAGGATCGCCATGGAGTTACACACTGCTGTAATAACGCCGCAACGTTCGTAATACAAAATGTACTGATAACAGATATCGCAATAATTCATGCGGTATCACAGACCGATAAAACGCAGACGCGAACAGACGTTTGGTAGCCTTTAACGAAAGAATAGCCCACGCGCAAAGAAAAATGCACATAATCGACTCCTGTATCAAATACACTAAACAAATCGAAAATATTTACATATCAAACACTAGAATTAGGCAAGACCTAACACAGCCAGTTTTATATTGATAGTCATAACAGATGGTTCTATGGGGCAACTGTACTGATATAGACAAGGCATTTAAAATACAAAAGCGCTGTATCAGGGCAATATTTGGTCTTCGTCAAATAGACTCGTGCCGACCATATTTTAAGGAGCATGGCATTTTACCATTGCCCTGTGTGTATATTTTAGAAGTTTGTTTATTTGTTTATAACTATAAATATCTATTCCAAAAAAAGCAAGATGTTTGTAATCGAGAACTCCGTTCACAATATAAAAATAAGTCATTTAAACCAGCTGTTAATTTAGCACTTACCTCTAATAATTGTTTTGTGATGTGTATAGAAATATTTAATAAATTACCAGATGATTTCAAAGTAGAAAAGTTAATTTCGTTTAAGAGGCTCACTAAGCAATATCTGATATCCAGAGGCTTTTACTCTACCAAAGAATACTTAGATTATAAGGATTAATATTGACATAAGAATTCTTTGACATTAAATTATTGAAATTAAATTATATAATTATCTAGGAACATACTCGTACTTATGACAGTGCTAATTAAATTGTAATAATGTGTATACACCTGAAAAGGTAGAACCTGGAGATCTAGTGATAAATAATCAAAAATAACATCTAAGTGTATTAACCCATGTTCTGACACAATAAACTTAATTTCATTTCATTTCAGATTTTAAGATATTTTAGTTGAAAAAAAGTGCACCGCCTATTTTTTTTCAACCAAAATATCTTCAAAACGTTTATGATTGTCAACACGGGACTGGCTGTTTTAGATAGATCTCACCTAATTATAGGGTTTGATATGTGAAAATGTTCGAGTTGTTTAGTGTATTTGATACAGGAATCGATTTTGTGCATTTTTCTTTGCGCGCGGGCTATTCACTATGCACGGCGCTTTAATTGTATTGAATTCTTCCGTTAAAGGCTACCACACAGGCGCGTTTTATCGGTCGGTGATACCGCATGAATTATTGCGATATCTGTTATCAGTACATTTTGTATTACGAACGTTGCGGCGTTATTACAGCAGTGTGTAACTCCATGGCGATCCTAATACAAAATGTACTGAAAACAGATATCGCAAAAACGCAAACGCAGTAACGCGCCTGGGAGCTTTTAGTCGTCCTTGATGGACGATTAAACGACTCTGAGTACGGCAGTTAGTATGTGTGTTCACACCCTAAGCGCATTAACCCTTTTACCAGTATAGGATTTTAAAATGATCATTGCTTTTGAACTTTATTTTAGAGCATTAAGGTGTAAGGCTGTAATAAGGGCTAACTAGCGCCACCAATGATAAAAAAACATTGCTTTTTTTATAGCCCCCTTTTTGAAAAAGTTAAACAACAGAGTTTTCTATATTACTAATAGCAATTTTCAGCATCAGCCCAGAGCCGAGACCCAGGAATCTAGGCTACAATTTAACTTTTGGCAGAAACGGCCGTTTTTAGCATAAACGAAATTGTAGTCTAGGTTGTTGTTCCTAGATTGCAGGTTGTAGGTTCTAAAAATTGCTATTAGTAATATAGAAAACTCTGTTGTTTAACTTTTTCAAAAAGGGGGTTTTTATCATTGGTGGCGCTAGTTATTCGGCCACTACCAGGGAAAGAAGAAATCGCTTACGTCCTCGCTCGCGCACTCTACAACCCATTTATTGACTGAACTAATATTTCTTCCACAGGCGAATGTTGAGAGACCGATCACCATTTACAGCATCTCATTTTGTGGAAGAACCTTCGACCAAAGAACAATCAAAGGAATTCGAGGTCGCAGATTTGTAACATTTCATGGAAAATATGATGGCTGGTGCACCTGGGAGAATACGCAAAAGCATTTGATATAATAATTATTTACTGGTTTTAAGCTCAATACATTTTTCCTTATCGTTTAAGGCGTGGTGCATAGTAAATAGCCCGCGCGCCACGAAAAATGCACAAAATCGAGTCCTGTATCAAATACACTAAACTAAAATTTTCACATATCAAACCCTAGAATTAGGTGAGACCTATCTAACACAGCCAGTTTTGTGTTGAGATTCGTAATGGTTTTGAAGATATTTTTGATGAAAAAAAATAGGCGGCGCACTTTTTTTCAAACAAAATATCTTGCAATCTGTTATGGATATCAACATGAAACTGGCTGTGTTAGATAGGTCTCAACTAATTCTAGGGTTTGATATGTGAACATTTTCGTTTTTTTTAGTGTATTTGATACAGGAATCGATTTTGTGCATTTCTCTTTGCGCTCGGGCTAATTCACTATGCCCAGCGCCTTAAATAAAATATTTGAACTGATTTGATATTGATTCTCTCTGGGGGACCCAAAAGGGGCACAACGTTACATGAGAATCATGAAATCGTGAGTGGCCATTAGCTACTGTATTAATTAAGAGTAAGATGTAGCCTGTACAATTGTACATGTCCCACTAGCTGGGCAAAGGCCTTCTCTCAGAGAGAGAGTTCGAGCTTAATCACCAGCTACTGTATTAATCAAATTAAATGTATGAGTTTTTAAATTAAATCCAACAGTTATTGACGAATGGATTTATATTTATTCAGCGCCAAACTTTTTTCAAATTTCATAACACAGAATAAGTAATTAAAAATATTTCAAGCATGAAATTAAGTTATTTCCATTTTATCACCTCATATCTTAGTAACCAAATCCTACTTTCGGTTCGCCGCAGTTAGGTAAAAAGTAACCAACTACCAATTTACAAGTTTTGTGAGAAAGTTTTACATAATTATTGGCGCAAATGAGATTTTTAACAACGTAACAATAAGAGTTATAATTAGAACATTAGTAACTAAGTTAAGATAACCTATGGTTGACAATAATAATAATAACATAGTAAAAGGAGACGCCAGCATCCAGTCATTCGTCACATCATATACAGAGAAACAATTTAGATCAGTCTTTCACAAATCAAACACACTGTGATATTTCGATCCACATTGGAACATGGTACGGTCGGCCACTGTCCCAGATACCCCATGGCAGCTCTTACCGCGCGCGGCATAAGGGCGGCAGTGGAACAAAAAGGGGTATCCTAGCGTGTGGCCGACTGTACCTATTGGGATTTTATCATCACCAGCGGGCTTATTCCCGGGTATCTCGCATTCGACACATCTCGAAAGGAATCTTACTTCATTTCGATCTAGACTGCTCCCGACTATTCGAGTCATGTCGAGTGAAAAAGGCAAACCTCTCGCAGAAACCTCGTGCCTTATGTGGAGGATGACTTCGTGAGAATAGGAGATGTGACATTTGCCGCAAAATGAGATTTTTCCTTCGAGATGTGTCGAATGCGAGATTTCCGAGAATTAGCCCCCTGTGCCCTGTGGAACTAAGTCCTATCGTAAATATTTACAAGTCAAACTCATTCATTGTCATCGTTCAGAAGCAAAAGTTGCGCTGGCGCACATAAGTGACAAAATTGCATAATTCGTTGTTTTTTTAAAGGGGTCATAATTTTTTTGCCGTCATGTCATGAGTAGTGATGACCGATTTTACCAAATGATATAAAGCAAAATGGCGCTACTCGACAAATCCGGACACCACGAAAGGATGATACGCAAAAATGTATGGAACCTGGGACCACCCTCCAATAGTAATAAGATATATGTCGTTGGATAGGTCTTTTCAATTGGAACAACAATTGTTTTGATAGCTTTGTTGTTACAATTGTCCGTTTGGAGTTATGATACTTTTCATTTCACATATAAAAGTAAAAAATAAAACACAAAAAAGATTTCATTATTTATTGTTCAGTCAGGTCTTATAATCATGGGTTATCTACAATGACCAAGAAGAATGCCAGGTCAAAAAGTCGTAAGATAGAATCCAGTGAAAATGAACAGAACGAAACGATAACTCGCAAACAATGCCAACGAACGACTGAGGTGCGGATTGATGCGGCGCCGCGCGCGCTCCTAGGTATAACCGGTTTTTGGGAAGGGTCTGCGTGTCTACCTGTACCGTATACGCGTACGCGCGATGGTACAGTGTCTAAGCAAGATAAAAGAACATGTGTTTAAAAAATATTTAAAATACTTATACTTGAAAAATAGTTTTACAAATATTTTTCTTGAGTAATTAAAAGTCTCATAACTCCAAACGGACAATTTTAACAACAAAGCTGTCATGACAATTGTTGTTCCAATTGGAAAGACCTATCCAACGACATATATCTTATTGCTATTGGAGGGTGGTCCCAGGTTCCATACATTTTTGCGTATCATCCTTTCGTGGTGTCCGGATTTGTCGAGTAGCGCCATTTTGCTTAATAAATAAGTTAATCTCATTCCCTCGGGTGTAATTGTCTAACTTTTGAATCTTTCGCGATCCTTTTCATTGTGAGGCTCGAAGGGTGCAGATAGGGATAGTGTTTGCGACTCGATTTTGAAGGGTATTGAGTGAAGAAAATAGCAAAATCGTTCACTCAATATCATTCAATTTGTATGGCGCTTTGACTTATTCGTTCTGTTGGCGATTGTGATTTATAACTTAGACCAGTCATACTCAAAGTGTGGTACGCGAACCCTTAGGGGTTCGTCATTTGATGGTAGGGGGTACGCGAAAAGATTTACGTAATGGCGGCTGGATGGCTGGCTACCACACGCACAGCTAGACAGGAAGAATATCCCGAACTCTCACGAAAAGCGGTGAATTTTCTTTTACCCTTCGCAACAACATACTTATGTGAGAGTGGGTTTTCACATCTACTTATGATATTTGGTGATTGGTTTCACTACAGAAAAAAACCCAAGTACAGAAATCGACTTAATGTAGAGCCAGAATTAAGATTAAAATTGACCAAAATTGCTCATAAAATCGACTCCATTTGCAACAAGAAACAAGCCCATCCATCACACTAATATTAAAAACATATTTATTTCTGTTTTTCTTTTTTATCTACATATGTATATTTATCTACATATATTTATTTCTTTTATTAAAATATATTAAATTAAAAAACCGTGTTAACTAGAATTTCTTATCTAATTTTGACGGACCGGTGTTAGGGGTTCGCAGTCCTTTGGGAACTTAAACAGGGGTACTTGGGGCCATAAGTTTGAGAAACCCTGACTTAGACAATATAATTACATTCTAAAGTCGCAATCACGATCATGATCCCGATACCATTGAAAGGAATCGCGATAGATTCCAAAGTTAGACGATTAAGGGTAGACGATAGCAAGGTGGCGGGAAATTCAAAATTTTCACAGACTTTTACATTTTGTAGCTAAACTGAACTATTTTTGTTCAGCGATTTTTCGTTCGCGAGAATAAAACCGTATTCTTTTCATTATTGTAAACAACAGAACAACAATAATTCAGCCGATTATGTGTTCTGGTCTACGAAGCAGTGGTAGTGCCCAAAAAACTTGTCGTAGACCAGAACACATAATCGGTTGAATTATTGTTGTTCTGTTGTTTACAATAATGAAAAGAATACTTTGTTATTTCCGCGAACGAAAAATTGCTGAACAAAAATAGCTCAGTTTAGCTACAAAATGTAAAAAACTGTGAAAATTTTGAATTTCCCGCCACGTTGCTATCGTCTACCCTTAAGCCCCTGGTCTTGGCACACATGCGCCAACGCGCCTTATGTTTTCGCTCACATAACTTTACTATCATCACAGTCTTTCACTTTAACTTAACAAGCTAATATTATTACATGTATCGCGCTCAGCTTTAAGAAGCCGCTGGACAACTGCAGCCCTCTCGCTCGCATTTATCAACATTTTAATGGATGTTGCCGACATACATGTCAACACACTTTCGACTTCATTTTTCTACAGGGTGCACTCTAAGTCGATAGCGGAACTTTATGTAGGCTATTTACTGATCAATACAAACAAGTTGCACTAGGTGACTAAAAATATGGAGCGAAAAAATTATCAGCTGTTCCATACAAAAGGTCGACTCAGTACTGCGTCAAATGTATGAAACAGCAGATATTTTTTTCGCTCCATTTTTTTCGCCACCTAGTACATGTTGTTTCTATTGATTAGTAGACAGCCTACTTAAAGTTCCGGTATTGACTAGAGTGCACCCCGTAGTTTAAAAAAAATATATTACTAAACTACTGCTGTTAACTGAAGTTCAATATTTTATCGTCCAAAGTTGAATCCATTCTCTTACAATCAATCAATTAAAAAGTTGAGAAGTGCGAGCGAGAGGGCTGCAGTAATCTAGGGCTTTCTTAACACATTTTTACATCTCTTTCACTCATGTTGCCATTTTTTTTAACACCGCCCGTTACCAATCAAATGTTATGCGCGTTTAGACTTTCCTTATCCTCCGGTGTCGTTTCAAGGGCAACTCGACGCAAAACGAGTTCAGCACGCGCAGTGCGCTCACAAACATGCCGATTTGCGCACGCAAACTGTACACACTTGCCGCTTCTGAGGGATTCGCCGATCAGCAGACCTGAAACAATGAAAGTCGGATTAATTCACGTAAAAGGTTAATCTGCCCTTTTGATATGTTATTCCGCATATAAAAACCTAAGTCTTGAACGATGCCAATAAAAAAAAAACCATGGATGCAATGACCTTTCTGTGCAGTGTGCTTTTGGTACTGAGTCGACCTTTTGTATGGAACAGCTGATATTATTTTCTCTTAATTTTTTTAAGCCATTTAGTACTTACAACTTGTTTGTATTGATCAATAGGTAGCCTACTTAAAGTTTTCGACTTAGGCCGACTTGCACCACTTTCTTAAGCTGTATGAAAATTTTAGTTAAATGTAACTTAAATCTTTCTACAAAAGTCGATTTAAATGGCGACTTACTGGTTTTTTTTTCTTTTTAATTGTTTGTTACATTTACCCCGATATTAATGTTTCGGGGGCCTTGAATTACAGTTACAATATTCCTTAATTTATAATAAAATTTCACATAGTAAATTTTGCATTACAAAATTGTACATTATAAAATTAACAATTCATAATAAAATCTTTGACATAAGTCGTAAAAGTGAGTAAACATTACGATAATTTTTCACTAGTTATGTTACGTACAGATTAAAGTTCAAGAATAAATTAATTTTGTACCTATTTAGTTATTAAGTGGCATTTAAGAAGTGGTGCAAGTGCCAAAAGGCCTATTACAGAATAGATGATTATCTAAATGACAAAGAAGTCTGGCACTAAACCAGTTCAGCGCACGATCACCACACTTACCAATGTGTTATTTTTTAAGTACCTACCTGCATTACAAAATGTATTATTTTTTTAAGCACGAGATCCTTGGAGTTTCTTTACCATGCTTCTTCTCCAAGAACGATCAGAGCTAGTGAAGCTGGAGAAAAAAAAGTAGCTAGATACTTAGTATTAGATAGTAATAAGTATCTGATTTATATAATTTTTTTACTGTAGATAATATTTTGACGTTCAATGTAAATAATTTATTTATTGCATATTGAATAAAAAATTTGAATCTGAATCTGAAATCTGAATCATACCTGAACGTTGAAGTTGCTCAGATACAGCTGGAGGGCGGCACGGTGCGGCCCGTCGAGGGCGGCCAGCCGGGGCGGCAGGAAGCCTGGCTCCGACCGCGCTAGCGCGCCGATCGACTCGGCTAGGTATTGCTGTGGGTTGGATACGCCTGCGAAGGAAACGAAAGACATGTTAGGCCTTTACTTGTCATGGAGACATCAACATCTCAAAGAAATATGAGCACTTCAAGCACATAGTAAATCCAGCAGGTGTTGTTTTTGTTTTTTTTTTTTATTTTATTTTAGAGGTGCTTGGACTTTTCAGCTGTTATAGTATTAGAAAAAGAGAAATCTTATATTCTTCGCGTAAAATTAGCACTTTATGCCCTTTTATCATTGCTCTGGAAATGCTCTCGGCCGATAAAAATGTAAAGTAAGTAAGTAAGTAAATGTTTATTTAGGCCAAAAAACTTAACATAATACAGTAATTCCGCCATGTGCATGCAGTTTTCTTATCCTACCGAAAAACTTGCAGTACATTTCGGGTCTTACGCGTCGTCCGCTTACTGCTTACCCAATTCATGGAAAGGCGACGTCCTGTGCCCTGTGTATAAGACCTGTGTATAATAATTCCCTAGAAAGAGACGGGATACACACGTAGGAGTCAAGGGATAAAAGATGTGATGAAAGTTGCACAAAGAAGCCCGTTTTATTTGCGTAAAATTAGCATTTTATGCCCTTTCAAGCAATTAAATCACACTATCATTGCTCTGGATATGCTCTCGGCCGATAAAAATGCTTCGAGTTTCAAGTGCGTGCAACGAAAACTCATATTTTTTCTTATCTCGGAAAAACTCGGGTCTGAGGCGTCGTCGTCCGCATACTGCTAACCCATTTCATGAAAAGGATACGTCGTAATATTTTCTTAGGTTTGCACGAGCATACACAGATTTTAACGGATTTAACACTCGTTTTATTAACTTTTTACATTTTCCCAACGTTTCGAGACCTTTGCAGGGCTCGTGGTCGAAACGTTGGGAAAATGTAAAAAGTTAATAAAACGAGTGTTAAATCCGTTAAAATCTGTGTTTAAATTAAGGATACGTCGTGCTAGCCACAAACCAGCGCCTCTATTATGTAAAAATTCCACTCAACCTCCGAGCATCAAAACACTCAAAAATATTGCCCTTATTGAAATGAACAATCTTTTTTTTTGACATTTAAAACCGTTGTTTTTACGGTGGATATTTTAGATAATACAGGGGCTGTGTATAATTTCCTAGAAAGAGACGGGATACACGACTCACTGGCGAGCGGATCCTCGGCGGCGCCCTTGGCGCACGTGAGCTGCGCGTAGGCAGCCTGGTAGCCGGGCGCGTCGTCCACCTCGACGAAATGATCGTCGGGAAGCGTGGACTCGTCCGTGGGCAGCTCGAACAGAGATATCAGCGCCTGAGGGAGATGAAACAATTAAAGCCGCGTTTTTACAGTCCAAAAACACTACAACGAAGAGCACAATGTACTTTGTGAAGAGCACCGTCCAAGAAATCTAAAGCCGCGTTTTCACAGTCTTATAAAACTACTAGCTTTTCGCCCGCGACTTCGTCCGCGGTGACTAAGATAAAAGGTTGCAGCTCTATTTTTCTCCCACTATCGACGTCAGTCAGGGAAAAGGCTAGCTATCGACAAAAAATGTTTTCCTCTACAAAGTTTGGTAGCCCGTTTTACCCATTTAGGGGTGAAATTTGGAATTTCCCGCGGTAAAAAGTAGCCTATATTCATCAGGGATAATGTCGGCTTCTAACGGTAAAAGAAATTTTCAAATCGGTCCAATAGTTTCGGAGCAGCGAGCGGAAGATAATTCGCTGTTTCGGAGCCTATTCAATATAAACAAATAATCAAATGTTTCCTCTTTATAATATTAGTATAGAAAACGAAGAGCGCCATCCAAGAAAATAGAAGCTTCTGATAGGTCGATCCCATCCGAGCCAGAGACAAGCCCGCTAAAATGTAAACGCTCGGATAGAATCGACCAATCAGAAACGTCTATTTTCTTGGATGGTCCTTTTGGTTTTAGTTTTATAAGAATGTGAAAATACGGCTTGAAGCAGCGTTTTCGCTGTCAAAGAACACTACAACGAAGAGCACAATGTACTCTGTGAAGAGCACCGTCCAAAAATCTTCTGATTGGTCGATTCTTCTGATATGTTGTCTATGGCGACAAAAACATACAACGCGACATACATACAGCGACAACAACATATTTTCTTTTTCGATGCGTTTTTTTGCTAAAAACGAAACACCAAATACTCAACGAGAGGCTTAACTATTTTTACCTAATGTTTAGATTCCTGTTTAGATTTTGTACTTTCGATGATTAATATATCTTTGGTTGTACCGTGGTGCTTACCTGCATGATTCTCGGCCATAGAGACTACAATGCCCAGGTGCGGAAGTGTGTGCTCTCACAGAGCAACTTGACGAAGTCGACGGTCGCCGCACTCGGCTCTCTTTCGCGCGCTTTTCATCTTTCCGCACAAGTTCCCTCCGTCATATGTGAGTCATGTCTTGTTCGCTTGCTTTTGTACCTTTGATGATTACTAGCGTGTTTAGATCCTTGGTTGTGCTGTGGTGCTTACCTGCATGAGTCTCGGCCACAGTGGCTGCAATGCCCCGGTGCGGAAGTGTGTGCTCTCACAGAGCAACTTGACGCAGCCGACGGCCGCGGCTTTGCGCTCGAGAGCGCCGCTCACCCGCTGCAGTTCGGGGATCAGCACGCGCTCGACGTACATCGCGAACATACTGCGAAATTATTTACACAGAATTAAGTAACAAAATAAATAAGGTTTAGCCGACGAACGAAAAAACATGGAAGCATTTCTTCAAGCTAACACATCCTCTAAAATCGGCAAACGCATCTACTCGCGCAGACAGCTTTGTTAAAAATATTTTAAACCAATAAGAAACTCCGTCATTGGTGGATAGTTTTCGCGCTATTGATGTTATTGGACGTATTATACTGACAGCGTCAAACTGACGTCTTCTAATCACGTCTATCGAATTACTAAAATCGTCGAGGAACCATCTGTAGACTCCGCCTATACGAGAACTATATGCATTAGGTCATTTCTTAGGGCTAGTGAGATCTCCATGTTTTCTTCTGCTCGCTGGGTTTAGCCCATAATATCCTTCTAGCTAGAAGGATATGAAAAGGCTGGTGCCCAGCTGGACACCATACATAATGGTATAATTGTAGGTATAGGTGCTGGCTAGCAGACGGGAAAAGAGACACGCTCAAGACCCAAATCCTCCCGATGGATCATTTCAGTGCGATCTATGTGGCCGACTGTGCCGCTCCCAAATTGGCTTTTTCATCATCATTATATTTAAGAGTTATCCTCTTGTCGGTGCAGCATTCTCCATGCACTTCGATGACAGGTGGACATCGACGACATCCACCTTTTAATTTGGTCAAAGTAGCTTCTCCGTGGCCTTCCTCTAACTCTCTTTCCTTCTATTATGTTGGTTATGAATTTGTCGTATCGTAGCAAGTGGCCTATCATCTTTCCTCTTCTGCATTCTATTGTCTTCATCAACGTTCTCCTCTCCCCTACTCTTTCCAGGACTTGCTCGTTTGACTCTCTTTCCGTCCAAGATATCCTCTCCATTCTCCTCCAACACCACATCTCGAAAGCTTCAACTGGCTTATTCAGCCACAATAAACAGTGCCAAAAGCACTACGCTGCATAAACCGTCCGCAATGGACGAATAAAGCCTATGACGATTATGAGGTGCTGGCTGGTACCATTTTTTATAGAATGGTTAGGTGCAGGGCAAGCCTGCTTCACCTAAAAATAACCCTGTATCGACAACTACCAATTTTCCGATTGTTCGTTGGTGCGACCTCACTGCATTGCCAAATACTGGCCACTTTTAATTTATTGTATTCGAAACGGGTCGAATCGCGATTGGTTTTTAGGCAAATTAATTACCCGACGTTTCATCAAAAGGACATTGACAGTCTTTATATGGGAGTTGGACCAAGTGCTGCCCAGAATAAACACATAGTGGATAACTATCATTAGTCCATAAAACTAAGCGGTTCAAAATCTATTCGAGGGATCATGAGGAAAAAAAAACAGGCGCGCTTGGCGAGAGATAGACAGATTTATGGTTATCGGAATGAATGGAAGCGAGACAGAACAACTCTCACCACGTGATAAGCCGAGGGTAACAAAAGAACCGGTTTTCAAGCCAACCGAGAGAGCATGATGGAAGCACTAAATCTGATAAGCACGGCGTGACATATTTTTGTGCGTAAATATTTAAAAATATAAAAAAAACCGTTTTCTAATGCCTTAATCACATGAGAAATATTCAAAACAAAATATTTAATTAACCGGGAACCCTCGAAACTATTTTTTTTATTTTTTTTATTAATAGTAACGTAAGCAACCACTTGGAAGTACTCCCACGTCTGGGCAGCCCTTGGTCCAAAGCCTGTCAATGTCCTTTATTAATGTGGCGCAAGGGGGTAAAGGCCAATACCCAGCTTTATAAAGACATCACCAGTGATCGAATAATCGGATGCATATTTACCTAAAGTTATTTTTTGGCTCAGAAATTATGGAAGCGGCTTCTTAAAACATATTTTTTAAATATAAATCCCGGGATTTCAGAAAATTCGGGAATGCAAAACTAATCGCATACGTAGCATGGAGACGACTTATTTAGCGTGTAGTATTATGAATTTAAAAAACCCGGGACTCTGGTATTACATAATTATTTATATGTGTCTTTGTTTAAAGTTTATTTTAGCCTCCGATGCAAGTATGTATGTGTGTGTATGTAGGGTGTAACAGGAAAAGTAGTGTGTATCTATGACTTTGTTTAAATTTCAAAGTTACGTACATTTGTGAATTTGTAGTAGCCATACCACTCGCTAACGGTGAAGGAAAACATCGTGAGGAAACCCGCGGCTCAGTTGGCTCCACACGTATTGACCTGTCTTTCCTGTGGGCTTGGTCGACTAAGCTGTCAGGATGGTATAGGTGCTGGGCAAGCCTACTCCATCTAAAAACAATGTCCCAGGCACTGCAGCGCCGAGTGGTCTCTTCATCTATCTAGTGTGAGTGAAGGTGCCACTGGACGCTGTATAAATCATCTCATTACGTAGATGCAAAGGCCTTAGTTTTAGTGTGTTAGTTAAAGTTTTTTCGATACAAAAGTGCATTCCATAACAGCTAACACCTCAACTTTAGGTAAATATGCATCCGATTATTCGATCACTGGACATCACTTACCCAGATAAGATAAAGATAGATAAAAGATAAAAGATTTTTTATTATGTCTCGTTTCTTAGCCTAAATTAAAATATTTACATTTTGTCTTGGCCAGGGACGTTCGGAAAAAGACGTCTACGTCCTTTCGGATCTTACAATCTTTTTGTATGCATCAGGTGACCGTTCCTCCTAGCCCTACGAAGGTAAATCACTTCTTGGGGTCGGGTTTTAAGCCACTAGGAGAAACGTTGTGTAATGTTATTTTACATGTTAGATAATAAGCGCTCACAGCCTAGTTGTACTAGCCGTTCTTAATCGATTGGCAAAGTTAAGCAACAACGGCCGCGGTCAGTCCATGGATGGGTGACCGCTAGTGGCAATAATATCTGAGCGCTTCCGTGCTTCGGAAGGCACGTTAAACCGTTGGTCCCGGTTGTTGTTCATTAATAACAATCGTTAAGCCACGTCAGAGACCCTTTGGGTGGCCTAAAAACTCTGACACCAGGGGTGGCCACTACCTCATACGATTACCTACCTACCTGTTAGATAATATGATGCCAATAGTGACATCAGAGCATAGAAATTCTCGGAGGAACCTTACCCAGTCTGCACTGAGTCGACCAAGTCGACAAGGTTATCCGCGCCGTAGTGCGCCGAGTAGAACCCAAGGAAGGCGATGAGCCCGCGCACGTACTTGGTCGTCTTTGACGAGGAGAGCCGCTGGAAGAGCAGCGTCACCACTTGCTTCACGTATGGCTGCATCACGGACCTGGTGGCAGAAAGGGAAAGATAGATAGGATACTCTTTGTTGTACACCAAACGAATTATTGAACGAGCGAGCGAAGCGAGCGAAGTTCTCCGAGTCTACTGGAACAATCCGGCGTTTGTATGTATGTATGTATGTATGTATGTATGTATGTATGTATGTATGTATGTATGTATGTATGTATGTATGTATGTATGAATGTTCGTTCGACGATAACTTGAGTAAATTAGGTCGGATCGTTATGAAATTTGGTAGGCGAGTAAATTAAATTAAAAGAATTTTTAAGTTCGAACATGAGCCAAATCGGTCGAGGGGTTGCCGAGATATGGGGTTGTTAAGTTTATATGGGGTCGCGAGTTCACAGTTCGGGGCGAACCACTAGTTTAC
Source organism: Zelleria hepariella (assembly GCA_949319315.1). Classification (NCBI taxonomy): domain Eukaryota; kingdom Metazoa; phylum Arthropoda; class Insecta; order Lepidoptera; family Yponomeutidae; genus Zelleria; species Zelleria hepariella. The sequence goes on along the minus strand of OX439379.1, from coordinate 3,995,018 downwards.
ATAGAACTAATTGGTAGATATCGGTACAATGATTAGATTTAGAAATGGTTTATTGCCACAAAATGAACACAAAGCGCTCACAGCCTAGTTGTACTAGCCGTTCTTAATCGATTGGCAAAGTTAAGCAACAACGGCCGCGGTCAGTCCATGGATGGGTGACCGCTAGTGGCAATAATATCTGAGCGCTTCCGTGCTTCGGAAGGCACGTTAAACCGTTGGTCCCGGTTGTTGTTGATTAATAACAATCGTTAAGCCATGTCAGAGACCCTTTGGGTGGCCTAAAAACTCTGACACCAGGGGTGGCCACTACCTCATACGATTACCTACCCTAACACAAAAAAACTTATACAAATAGAAATTATCATCCGCGGCTGTGGCAAATGGACTGTTTCAGCTGTTGCTGTAGTTATATGACTAACTACAGCGCTGGTTTTCAAACAGTCCCATTCACACAATAATTTAAGACACACTGGGCGGTCTTATTGCTAAAAGGAATGTCTACCAGACAATCTTTGGATGGAGATCGAGGATATAATAAAATAGACTGAAGGTAAGTGTACAGTGTATCGTGTGCTTGTGCTCCCCTAGCTGGTATATGTAGTTGATAAAATAATAGGCTCAGTTTTAAAGCTATGAAACAGGAAATACGAAACATCAATTTCATTATAAGCCCGTGTTTCGTCTTATAACCATGTGAGAGCAACTTATGTCACTTTGTAAAAGAATGCTGCCAATTTTTCACAAAGTGACATTAGTAGCTGTCAGTTTACTCCAGTGAATTAATAATTAGACATACTCACATGCCGAATTTGTACAACATGGTCTGTATGAGGTAAAATCCCTCGTGGTCGTTCGTCTTGGATGCAATCAGCTTTTGAAACACTCCCAGCAGCGCGTTCTGAAAAGAAAATATTTTAGTTAGCTAGTTCGCCCTTCCTGTGGTTGTTCATTTTCGTCTAAGAAAGTGGCGCTGAGAAGCTAACGGGAACTTAACATCTAAAACGACACCAAAAAAATATTTTTGCTTTCTTAGAAGCACCCATTTTTGCAGTGCTAGATCAAAGTGGTAGTAAACTGAACGTACCAGCTTCCCCGAGCGCAGAACAAGATCGCATCGTTTGCCAGAGAACCTACATAATTGAACTTACTACTACATTTACTATACTTTGCTTCTTCTTTTTGTGAGTTAGACTATGCAGGGTCTGTTGTTGTTCTCTAAGCAGCCATTTGTGTAGCGCTAAATCAAAATCGTAGGCAACTGAACATACCAGCTTCCGCGACCTTAGCACCAGGTCGCACCTTGCCACCATGAAGGCGCACAGTAGCCGCACCAGCGTTCGAACGTTGGCAGCGCGCTCCCACAGCGGTGGCGCCACCAAGCAGGGAAATAGCATAGCTTACGAGCTACCAACTACGATACTACAGGGTGCACTCTAAGTCGATAGCGGAACTTTCGTTCACCTAGTCACCTAGTACAAGTTGTTTTTAGTGATCAGTAGACAGTCTACTTAAAGTTTCGCTATCGACTTAGAGTGCACCCTGTAGATGCTATAACACCATGGAATTAATTAATTCCCCAAGCGTTCAATGCACGCATTCATACATTTGATACAATCCATTCATAACATTTATATTTTCAAACACGCACAAACACCTTTGCAGTAAGTTGGATATGGATATTTGACCGGTGCGCCAAGCTCGCTTGGTTGCAGATATAGCGAACGAGTTTGCTAGAAACCCTACGTAATTGAACCTATACTTAGCTTCTTCTTTTTGTGGGTTAGATTATGCAGGGTCTATTGCGGTTCTCTAAGCAGCAATTTGTGTTCCAACTTACCAGCTTCCCCGACCTTAGCACCAGGTCGCACCTAGCCGCCATGAAGGCGCACAGTAGCCGCACCAGCGGTCGCACGTTGGCGGCGCGCTCCCACAGCGGTGGCGCCACCAAGCAGGGAAATAGCATAGCTTACGAGCTACCAACTACGATACTACAGGGTGCACTCTAAGTCGATAGCGGAACTTTCGTTCACCTAGTCACCTCGTACAAGTTGTTTTTAGTGATCAGTAGACAGTCTACTTAAAGTTTCGCTATCGACTTAGAGTGCACCCTGTAGATGCTATAACACCATGGAATTAATTAATTCCCCAAGCGTTCAATGCACGCATTCATACATTTGATACAATCCATTCATAACATTTATATTTTCATACACGCACAAACACCTTTGCAGTAAGTTGGATATGGATATTTGACCGGTGCGCCAAGCTCGCTCGGTTGCAGATATAGCGAACGAGTTTGCTAGAAACCCTACGTAATTGAACCTATACTTAGCTTCTTCTTTTTGTGGGTTAGACTATGCAGGGTCTATTGCGGTTCTCTAAGCAGCCATTTGTGTTATAAAAATCAACTTACCAGTTTCCCCGACCTTAGCACCAGGTCGCACCTTGCCGCCATGAAGGCGCACAGTAGCCGCACCAGCGGTCGCACGTTGGCGGCGCGCTCCCACAGCGGTGGCGCCACCAAGCAGGGGAGTAGCAAAGCTTGCGAGCTACCAACTACGATACCAGCTGCTATAACACCATGCAATTCATTCATTCCCCAAGCGTACAATGCACGCATTCATAGATTTTATACATTCATTCATCACATTTATATTTTTTAAACACGCACAAAGACCTTTGCAGTAAGTTGGACATGGATATTTGAGCTTCCTCGGTTGCAGATATAGTGAACGAGTTTGCCACAAACCCAAAGAAATTGAACCTATACTTCGCTTCTTATTTTTGTGGGTTAGATTATGCAGGGTCTGTTGCGGTTCTCTAAGCAGCCATTTGTGCAGTGCTATATAAAGATCAACTTACCAGCTTCCCCGACCTTAGCACCAGGTCGCACCTAGCCGCCATGAAGGCGCACAGTAGCCGCACCAGCGGTCGAACGTTGGCGGCGCGCTCCCACAGCGGTGGCGCCACCAAGCAGGGAAATAGCGCGGCGTAGGCGTCACCATCGCCACCCGAGGTGGCGCCACCGCGCAGCTCGAGCAGTAGGGAAAGCATTTGGAAGACGTATGGCATGAATTCTGTGAACAATATAAATGTTGACGTCAAATTCGGAACCCAAAGTTTTTTGTCCGAAAGTCCGTTATTGGCTTAATCTTATCTTTAGACAATATTGAGAAACTAATTTCTATATTTTTTTATTTTGGTTCTGTAGTTTGGATTTTACAACGTTTCAAAGATACGGTTTTATGAAGTCACGCGACGGTCTGCATACTGTTGGCGGTCATAGGAACAAAACATTTTAGCGCATAAAAACAAAACTACTGGACCAAAATAAAAATATTTAAATTAGTTTCTCAATATTGTCTAAAGATAAGAGCCAATAACGGACTTTCGAACAAAAAACTTTGGGTTCCGAATTCCTGTTGTAAGTAACCTCGTCTCTCAAATGGGATATCCGTGATTCGATTGCAGATGCTAAAATGTACACTATGAAAAAAATATAACGGGTCCCTGAAGTTAAGGATTCTTGGTGAAGATGAATGTTGGTTGTAAGTGAGTTTGCTTGTTGATTGACAAACTGTTTGAAATCTTGAGTTTTGATTAGTTACCTTGGACGTCGTTTTGCAGGATATCTTGAAAGATGGGGAATAGAGCGTCTTCAAATGCCGAGATAGCGCTCGGGTTCGATTTAGTGACGAGTCTGTAAAAAAATACATAATATCAGTTCAGTGAACAATGAAACGCGTAGTTGTAAAGAAAAATAAACCTGGCCACAAAGTTCATTGCAACAACGTTTTTATAAGTTTCTAAACAGAGTGTAAAATATACAGCTATGAAGGTGAAAAACAGATTGTTTTTCATCCAAAATCATCATCTATTTTTATATTGATGGCGGAGGGTCCATGCGGACGGCGAGAGACCGTGAGAAGTGGCGCGAAGGGAAAAAGGCCTATAATAATACCCAACAGTGGGCAGAAGTGGGCTGTAAATAATCGAAGAAAGACTAAAGTAAAACTCACGTGACAGCCAGCGAGAGCGTCTCGAACAGATAGTGGTTGAAGTGCGGCTTGCTCGGGTTCTTGGCGACGAGGGCTAGCATCTGGGCAAGCTTGGGTAGAGCCTCGCCCAGGTATTGCAGACTGTCTTCTTGAAGGCAGTTCAGCGTGCGTAGGTACGCTGCGAGTAAGAAAAGGTACAGTTGTTTTATCTCACACAAAAAGGATGAGCCATACTTGTAGTTGTAATGCGTATAGAGGCGCGCTCTTGTGTGCGTAACTTCATGCTGACAGTTTTTATTGGATAATTTTGGCGCGAACTGACTAGTGACTCTGCCGGCGTCGACGGCTTAATTTTGACTAAAACCAACCCGTTTTCGAATACAATAAATTCTAATCAGTTCATAGATCTTACAGGCGAGGCCATAGAACAACCGGGACGCGACTGTCAACTCGTCGCTACTGGCGACTCGCCAGCTTACCTTTCATGACATATTCGTTGTGATTGGCATTGTCAAAAGCCGCCGTCTACCGCTCTCATAAGGTTTGCCAACAGAGCCGGTGCCGGTGCGGTGGGTTGTAAAGCTTGTCTGGTCACCATGCGACCCACGATGAGTTTCTCTATCGAAACTGGCCACTATGAAGACAAATATAAAGGCCCGCTGTCATCAGAAGTGGGATAATATCGTTGCCAGCTTACCTTTCATGACATATTCGTTGTGATTGGCATTGTCAGTGCCCCCGTCTACTGCTCTCATCAGGTTTGCCAACAGAGCCGGCGCGTGCGGTTGTAAAGCTTGTCTGGTCACCATGCGACCCACGATTAGCTTCTCTATCGCGCACGCGGCATACGTGCAAACCACGCCGGGGATCTTTAGGTGTTCGACCTGGGGATTTAAACGCAAGTTAGTAAATGTGACATACTCCAAATTGAGTATCGATTGATTTTTATCGACCCTGTACTGTTATTGTACATCGTATAGATTGATTTTTATCGCCCCTTCGGACACACCGACGTCATTCTTATTCTTATCTTCTAGCTAGGGAGAGGCCTTCTCCCAGAAGATCCCAGAGATCGGACAACATTTGTGGCGTAGTGTGAAAAAAATAGCTAGCGGCCGGCCCTTCGGGCTCGCTTTAGGACCTGAGAAGACAGTACTACCTATACTGTAAAACTTTATGCCCAGTTTACATTATTCCAGCGCTGGAATGGATCGCTGGACTGGAATAATGTAAACCGGCACTGGAATGCGCTGGATTCAGCGATCCAGCCATCCATTCCAGCGCTGGAATAATGTAAACCGGGCATTACTCCATAACTGGAGATCGGCGTATAGCTAGGCATAGGGGGGGTTACCCTTGACGCTATTGCGATCAAATTTTAAAATTAATTTCTCTTTGACTTCGCATAGTAATGCATTGATTTTAAATATTTTGTAATATTTATTCAAAGGTAAGGCTGTTTTATTCAATTAAAACACAAAATGCGTCTTAATTAGTAAAATATTAAATTTTGTGAATTGTGCCATATTGCGGCAGTATTGGAAAAATGCGTCAAGGGTAGGTGATCTCAGAGGGTGAGAGGGAGGGAGGGAAGGAGAGAGAGCGAGAGTGTAGGTTTCTACACTATATTTTCTATCACTGTCGAATATAAACACAAAGATGAACATTACTTACCAACAGAGGGAGAGCTTCGACGATAAGTTCCTTGGGCAGCAAAGATCTGAACGTCATGATGTATTTGATGGCATCCGCCCGCAGTACCGGCAGTTGATTCACTGCGAAAATAGATACGAATTACATTCGAATATTATTCGCAAGCGAGGCCGAAGGCCGAGATCCATTAAACGAGGCCGAAGGCAGAGTCCCGCGTTGAGCGAAGGTTTGAGCTTCGGTCCAAACGCTCCTACTCCTAGGCCGAAAGACGAGCTCTGTTTAACGAGGCTGAAGGCCCAATTCCGCATTGAGCGAAGGTTTAAGCTTCGGTGCAGACGCTCGCTACCACCAAACAGAAACCGCAAGGCTGAAGGCCGAGCTTTGTTAAACAAGGCCGAAGGCAGAGTCCCGCGGACCGGCTCGGCAACACCTCCCATTACTCTGAAAATAAGGCGCGAGGCCGAAGGCCCAGCGGTCGCTTTTGCGAGGCCGCAGGCCAAGCGTGCCGGCAGCGTAGCCGCTTAGTCTTGTACCGGCCCTCACCATTGTGAGGGGCCAGCTCGGGCAGCGCGTGCTGCGCCAGGTCGACGAGCGGCGAGGCGCGAGTGACGTCACCCACCATTGTTGGGCTACCCACCTCGGTTCGCCGGGGTCGCTCCCCGAAGTGCTCCAAAACATTCGTGGACTGCCGGACTTCTTGGAGGAGCTGGGTTGGCAAGGACGAAAAATCCCACCTGACGCAAAATAGGCGCAAGTGGAGACGTCGAGTTGCGGAACACAGCCCGCAAATCGAACAAAAAGGGTTATCCTAGCGTGTGGCCAACTGTACCAATGGCGTAAGTTCTCAAGCCATGATATCTTGGGCCTTCCAGGTCCCCTCCTGCCTGGTATCTTCCCTTTGATCATCATTAGTAGTAGAGTATTCGACAGAGACTCAGCGCTTACAGTCACAGCGAGACGCGGCGACAAGTAGCGAGCGCTCGCGACTTCCCTAAAGTCTAATTCTTTATTCAGGATAGTAAACTGACAGATGCTAACTGTCACTTTGCAAAATAATGTTGCCATATTTATTGCAATAGTGATGCATTCCACTCGTTGTGCGATTCAGCTCAGTCACAAAAAAAAGCGAAATACGAAATTCCGTTTGGTAGCCCGTGCGTCAGGAATTCCGGACGGAAAAAAAAACGTTCGGAACGCAATATTTCCATAGATCATTTAAAAAACACATTTTTTAACGCATTTAACACTCCTCAAAAAAGTGGACCAAAACACACTTTCTCATTACTAATTAATAAGTTTTTAGTTAATTTCATATAATGAGCTTTTCATCAATCGGCCTATAAATAGATTATATCGATTACGCAATTCGATTCATGTCAAACTTTTTGTCACCACACTATTTAATTTTCACCAGAGACTGGTCACACCGTAAACGTCAGTGTACTATCTTGAATGAAGAATTAGACTTTAGCTTGTCGTCGCGTCTCCGCGACTCTGACGCCAAGTGTGCGGAGCTTCGAACAAAATGTATGAAAATTGTCGACCGTAGCCTTTCGTCGCGTCTAGTCGCCGAGCTGTCGCTGTCGCCTGTCGCCTAGTGTGCGCCTAGACTTACCATTACCACTTACCATTGTTAGGGGCCAGCTCGGGCAGCGCGTGCTGCGCCGCGAACTGCGCCAGGTCGACGAGCGGCGAGGCGCGCGTGACGTCACTCACCATTGTTAGGGGCCAGCTCGGGCAGCGCGTGCTGCGCCGCGAACTGCGCCAGGTCGACGAGCGGCGAGGCGCGCGTGACGTCACTCACCATTGTTAGGGGCCAGCTCGGGCAGCGCGTGCTGCGCCGCGAACTGCGCCAGGTCGACGAGCGGCGAGGCGCGCGTGACGTCACTCACCATTGTTAGGGGCCAGCTCGGGCAGCGCGTGCTGCGCCGCGAACTGCGCCAGGTCGACGAGCGGCGAGGCGCGCGTGACGTCACTCACCATTGTTAGGGGCCAGCTCGGGCAGCGCGTGCTGCGCCGCGAACTGCGCCAGGTCGACGAGCGGCGAGGCGCGCGTGACGTCACTCACCATTGTTAGGGGCCAGCTCGGGCAGCGCGTGCTGCGCCGCGAACTGCGCCAGGTCGACGAGCGGCGAGGCGCGCGTGACGTCACTCACCATTGTTAGGGGCCAGCTCGGGCAGCGCGTGCTGCGCCGCGAACTGCGCCAGGTCGACGAGCGGCGAGGCGCGCGTGACGTCACTCACCATTGTTAGGGGCCAGCTCGGGCAGCGCGTGCTGCGCCGCGAACTGCGCCAGGTCGACGAGCGGCGAGGCGCGCGTGACGTCACTCACCATTGTTAGGGGCCAGCTCGGGCAGCGCGTGCTGCGCCGCGAACTGCGCCAGGTCGACGAGCGGCGAGGCGCGCGTGACGTCACTCACCATTGTTAGGGGCCAGCTCGGGCAGCGCGTGCTGCGCCGCGAACTGCGCCAGGTCGACGAGCGGCGAGGCGCGCGTGACGTCACTCACCATTGTTAGGGGCCAGCTCGGGCAGCGCGTGCTGCGCCGCGAACTGCGCCAGGTCGACGAGCGGCGAGGCGCGCGTGACGTCACTCACCATTGTTAGGGGCCAGCTCGGGCAGCGCGTGCTGCGCCGCGAACTGCGCCAGGTCGACGAGCGGCGAGGCGCGCGTGACGTCACTCACCATTGTTAGGGGCCAGCTCGGGCAGCGCGTGCTGCGCCGCGAACTGCGCCAGGTCGACGAGCGGCGAGGCGCGCGTGACGCCGGCCGCCTGCGTCGCGCCGCGCGCCGCCAGTGACGTCACCAGGTACATCGCCGTGTCCTTGCCGCGCCACGCCGCCGAGCCTTGCTCCTGGTACTTGGCCAGCATCAGCTGAGGGGGAAAAAATAAAGGTTCTCAAATGTGGATACAATTAAGGGTGCAAGCCGCCGGCATCAAGCTATCAAGCTAGATACAATATGACCCACTAACACCGAACTAAATCCCATAGAATCCGCATTACGTATAAAATCACAATAAAAACTTGTCCCCACAGAAACAAATGATATCAGCAATAGAACAATACGAAACATCATTTCGACCATACGTCTAATATTCGAATGTAAACCTTATTGCATTAGTGTACAATTTTACTTTAACTGCATAGACTACGAGCAAATAAGCTCCCAAAGGCAGTTTGGACATCTATTTTTCCAGACACATTTCAGAGTTCTATGTTGTATCTAGTTTTATCCTTGATCGAAGCCCACGAAAGATGAGACACCACGTGGTCTGACATGCGCAGTGACTTTAGCGGTATAAATTGGTCACTTTAGCGGTATAAGGTCTGAATGCGGGAAGGGACCGGGTTGCATCGATGCACAACTGTTTCGAGCGACATCTGGGGAAAGGAAGAGTGGAGAGTGCATCGGGACTATACCGCGACGATTTTGTGTTAGTTGCTATGCACACATGTATGTACTGCCCAGATTTTGCCTTGATGTTCTGTTGAAAGTCCACGGCGAGCGTTTGCACCAAGTTCAGTCAAGCTCTCACCTGTATGTACTGCCCGAATATGGCCACCATGTTCTGTTCAAAGCGCACGGCGAGCGTCCGCACCAAGTTCAGTCAAGCTCTCACCTGTATGTGCTGCCCAAATACAGCCTTGAAGTTCTGTTCAAAGTGCACGGCGAGCGTCTGCGCCAAGTTCAGTTAAGCTCTCACCTGTATGTACTGCCCGAATATCGCCATAATGTTTTGTTCAAAGTGCACGGCGAGTGTCCGCACCAAGTTCAGTCAAGCTCTCACCTGTATGTACTGCCCGAATATCGCCATCATGTTTTGTTCAAAGTGCACGGCGAGTGTCCGCACCAAGTTCAGTCAAGCTCTCACCTGTATGTACTGCCCAAATATCGCCATCATGTTTTGTTCAAAGTGCACGGCGAGCGTCCGCACCAAGTCGCACGCGGCGCGGCGGCGTGTGTCCACGTCTGATCCCTCGATGTCCCGCCGCACGTATTCCTCGGGATTGTCCTCAAATAACTCCATGTCTGACTCTGTTAGGGAAAGAGAAGTATACACCGTGCAATTTTAGTGGTTTTAAAGCCGAAGGTATTTTGTTGCACTGGTGATTCTGAGCCAAATCACAAAATTTCATTCCAAAACGCGCGAAATAAAAATTCACTTCTCCATACAAATGGTGTCGATTGGCGATAGCCGTTTGTATTAGGAAGTGTTTTTTTTTCGCTCGGATTGAAGTAAAATTTTGTAATTTGGCTTAGAATCACGAGTGCAACTAAATACCTTCGGCTTTAAAACCACTAAAATTCCACGGTATATGTGACTGGGTATTCAGAGGAACGAAGTCGTGGGTAAAAGAAAAAAGGTCAAGTATGGTGCAACTGAAAAATACTGGTTTTGGATAAGGTTTGGTCTGAGCTGCGAGAGGTGCTGTCCACTGGACACTCGCAATAGCATGAAACTGGATGGTCCAGTTTCATGCTATTGCGACGCGACGTGTGGCTGCATATCGAAGAAATAAATATTTGATCGACCTTGGGCTTAAGTCTGTAACGCAATGGCGTGTGGATGGCGTACCAAAACCGAGATTGCCTCGTTTTTCTCCTATAACCAGCGAACTAATCCTCTAGAATTAGAATCAGAATATTCTTCGCTGTGCTACAAAAACATTAAAACGACCGACAGCATTAATAAATCGTAATTGAAGCCGCCAACTGGGTCCCCATTTTGGCACCATTGCCTTACAGACTCAGGCCTCTGTTCGACCGAAATTTTGAATATTACTGTTAGGAGTGACGATTTAGTTTTAGGGAGTTGGTAAGCGTTTTGAAGACTTCGTGTTTTGTCCGTTTGTGTTAAGTTTGGGGAGTTGCCTCTAACGTATATACCTCTAAACTCCATGTTTGGTATGACGACCTTTTCGCAGATGCTGCTGAGCGTAGAAGGGTCTTCAAACAGCGACTTGTATCGGTTCTTGTCAGCTACCTTGGCGAGGAACGTCAGCGCATTCGATACCAACTGGAAAAGACAGAGGAAAATCTAGCAAGAACTTAGCGGTGGTGTCTACAATAATGAAGAAACATGTCGCAGGAAATGTCCCGAAATCACACGTACACAAGACACGCTTCCACGCGTGCACTCTATTCAGTTATGTTACGGGCGACTTTGCAACGAAAGTGTAAGCGTCAAGTCGCCGAACGAAAAAAAAAACATGGAAGCATATTTTTTTCAACCCAACCCATCCTCTAAAATCGGCACACGCAGACCGCTTCGTTAAAAATATTTTAAACCAATAAGAAAACAAGAAACTCCGTCAATGTTGGATAGTTTTCGTGCTATACTGACAGCGTCAAACTGACTTCGTCTTCTCTAAGTCACGTCTATCGAACTACTAAAATCGTGAGAGGAACCATCTGTAGACTCCGCCCATACGAGAACCATATGCATTAGGTAATTTCCCAGGGCTAGTGAGATCTCCATGTTTTCCTTTGCTTGCTGGTCTAAGTGCTGTCTTGTGTACAAACACAATGATCACGGGAGTAATTCGGGGAATGTCGAACATACAATAATTGCTTGTGGAAACCGATCCTTTCTTTCGGCAGTTGCTAGTTTTACGTTGCCGAGAAATGGCCCCATATTCATCTCTGGTCGTCCGAAACTACTGACTTATTTACTCGTACGTTGCGTTATACACGCTTGTCATAGACCTGTAAAACAATGCTGATTCTTTTCGTTTTGTTGAAATCTGGTTGAAATTTAATATGTTTTGACAAAAACTCAATGTTATGTATTACTTTTGTGAAATTTGAGAAAACATTGCCATTATTAGAAATAGTTGCCAAAAAATCCGCAAAATGGTGAGATATATTTAGTTCCTGGACGGGCTAAAGCCCCACATTTCATCTGGATTGTCAACACCCACCGCGTCGTATTTAGGCTGCGGTCCGGCGCTCAGCAGCACGGTCCAGACGGCGGTGACAAAGGGCGGCGCGTGCGGCGCGAACTCCTCTTCGTATTTAAGAGCGTACTGAGAGGCGATGTCGCACACTTCTGTGCGCAGTTGCTCCATCACGCCCGGTTTCTCGTCGTCCGTCTATGGGCAGAGCATAAATGTGTCGATTAAACTACTAAGGCCTTTTGCATCTACGTAATGAGATGATTTATACAGCGATTTAAGGCGCCGTGCATAGTGAATCGCCCGCGCGCAAAGAAAAATGCACAAAATCGATTTCTGTATCAAATACACTAAACAAATTAAAATGTTCACATGTCAAACCCTAGAATTAGGTGAGACCTATCTAAAACAGCCAGTTTCGTGTTGACATTCATAAACGTTTTGAAGATATATTGCTTGAAAAAAAAAAATAGGCGGCGCATTTTTTTTTTCAAGCAAAATATCTTGCAATCTGCAACTGGCTGTGTTAGATAGGTCTCAACTAATTCTAGGGTTTGATATGGGAACATTTTCGATTTTTTTTTGTGTATTTGATACAGGAAACGATTTTGTGCACTTTTATTTGCGCGCGGGCTAATTTTAAGTTTTTTTTAAATATATTTTTTTGCTTCGTCGCGTAAATCATCGCCCCTGAATCGGGTGCCACTTTAAAGGCCGTTCGCTATCATAGTGTCACTTTGATATTTGCCGCCTTGACGCGCGGCGGCTTTTCACAAAAGAAAGTAAAGGAAGCCGACGTGGCGCAAACACGCCAGTGAGTTTGGCTCGCCGCTCGTCATTCTATAAAGAAGGGTCGTCGTATTGAGAGGTTGCGCTTGTAACTTTTGACTTAGTATTTTGTATTGAGTGTCGATCGCTGCGTGTAGATAAAATGTGGGAGGACAGCGAGGTGCCTCTAGACGAAACCTCGAATGACCCAAAAATTTAAAGACGAAGGTTTTGTAAAACATGTTAGCAAACTCTAGTTAATGTCCATCAGCAGTGTGTTGAAATGAATTTGTCTGCGCCCATCACAGATACTACAAAAATAGTTGGTATCCCAAGAACCAAGATTGCCGTCGTGTGTACCGACACTATCTAAGCGAACGGACTTTACAAAATAACTCCTTGAATAATGAAACTTACATCGCCCTCCAAGCAAGGCACTTTGATCTGCAGCAGATTGAGCAGGTTGGGCATCCAAATGGGCATGTTGTCCTCAAAGAACTCCGGCAGGTCCTGGCTGTTGAGCGAGTAGAACACCTTGCAGATCAGCACCAGCGAGCCGTAGATGACTTGAAGCGCTTGAGGGTTGTCCGCGTGCTTCGTCGTCAGGTCTATCGTGGCCTGGTGGTGAGGAGAAATGGGGTTAGGCCTTCTATACACGTGTTACAAAACTTATAAAACATCCCGAAATGGGGTTAGGCCTTCTATACACGTGTTACAAAGCTTATAAAATATCCTGAAGTGGGGTTAGGCCTTCTATACACGAGTTACAAAACATCCTCAAATGGCGTTAGGCCTTCTATACACGAGTTACAAAACTTACAAAAAAACCTGAAATGGGGTTAGGCCTTCTATAAATGAGTTACAAAACACCCTGAAATGGGGTTAGGCCTTCTATACACGTGTTACAAAACATCCTGAAATGGGGTTAGGCCTTCTACATATACGTGTTACAAAACATCCTGATATGGGCTTAGGCCTTCTATACATGAGTTACAAAACATCCTGAAATGGTGTTAGGCCTTCTATACACATGTTACAAAACATCCTAACTATTTTTACAGGGTGTAACCTACTAGTCAACAGAATGTCAAGTCCGTAAAAAAAAATTGATTTTAAAATAAAAATTGTTTTTATCAATTTTTTTGCCTAACATTTAAAAATTTTCATAACTTTTTGTTTTAGGTATTAGCTGAAATTTAAAAATATATTTGTTCACCTATTTGCATAGCTTTGAGTTGTTAAATAAAACATTGTGAAAGTCAATGAAAACTTGGCAAGGAACAGAAAAGAATATGAAGAGCTGACGGCCAACCTTCATTAGCGAAGAGGCACGCCAAGAAGAACTCACCACAAACAAATCAGTGAGTGGCTTGGCAAACGTGTCCAGAACAAGTTTGATCTCCGTCCAGAGCTTCTGTGACTGGAACTCGTACCGGTAGCGCTTGAACAGGGAGTGAGCCGTGCGGAGGATGCCGTTTATCACGTGGAAGTCACCTGGTGGAGGATACGGTTTGGTTGTAAGAATTTAAGATATTAATTCGAACTACAAACTAAGGCATCTACGTAATGAGATGATTTATACATACAGCGTCCAGTGGCACCTTCACTCACACTAGATGGGTGAAAGGCCATTCGGCGCTGCAGTGCCTGGGACATTGTTTTAGATGGAGTAGGCTTGCCCAGCACAAAAAAAAACGTTTCGAAATTGGTTCACCCGCTTAAGAGCTACTATGGTGCCACAGACAGACACACATAGCGGTCAAACTTATAACACCCATCTTTTTGGTTCAGGGTTTATTAAAATAGAGAAAAAAATGACTTGTGAGCTTAGAACTCACTATGCAAAATCTCACTCGGCAAGCGTAGCATAAGGCTGGGTTAGAGTGTATCTATGGGTTTATAACTATTGTATCTAAGGCTGGGTTAGAGTGTATCTATGGGTTTATAACTATTTGTATCTAAGGCTGGGTTAGAGTGTATCTATGGGTTTATAACTATTGTATCTAAGGCTGGGTTAGAGTGTATCTATGGGTTTATAACTATTGTATCTAACTATTTTTTTTGACGAAGAGGGGGATAGGCAGAGATACGCTCTAACCCAGCCTTATGCTACCCTTGCAGGATCAAGCTTTCTCAGCCCTCTCTCAAGCAAGGTGTTCTAATACCTGTCTGGAATTTGTCGACCATCTCTGGAATCAGCGTGGGCCACTTCTCCGGGAAGTCGCACTTCCCAATGATGGAGACGGCATCGCTGAACTGCCTCTGAATTGCCTCCGGAGACTTAAGCATCAGGGTGACGATCAGGGTCTTGATGGTGTCCCGATCCTGGGGATGGATTCTATCCACGCTGTCTTCCTCCTGGTGGCCAATGCAATACTGTGAGGTGATAGAATGGTGACGGTGTGATGGGTGATGATGGTGCTATTGGTGATGATGATGGGTGATAGAACATGAATCATGAATGGGTGAACACTTCAACAGTGATGGAACATGTTGCAAATATGTTATTTTTTTCATAATCACTATGATAATAAATGCCCTAAAATGGTAGCCTGGGCTTTGTCTATATGTTACTGTAAAGATATTGTGTAAAAATATACAGGGCGTTGTTTTGGTTAGTGACACCTGACTCAATGACAATAGTTAAAGATAAAGATAAAATAAAGATAAAGGTGAAATAGTTTTGTTTTTTCAAATATTTTTTGGTTCATTAATTATTTTCTTTTGTTGAATTTGTTTTATACATATTGCAGAAACAGACAAAGAAAGAAAAATAAGATAAGTCAAAGAGCGTGCGCGATGTGGCGCCTGATATTGCGAGTGCGGCCGCAAGCGATAGTAATTAGTAAGAAAGGCCACAATTTAAATAGAGAGATCATCTTAGCTAGGCAGTAAATAAAAAGCATGGTAGCACATACCGGAAACCTTCACTGTCATGAATACGAATAGCACATACCACAGGCCAATTTCTCTTGACATAGTTCTTGAAGACGATGGCCGCAGCCACTCGGATGGTCAGGTCCACGGTCTCCTTGTCAATGAGGTGGAGCAGCAGGATGGCATAGTTCTGGTTCACTTCCACGCCTTCCAGAAACTTCTCCGCTAAAAGTAGATATTGAAGGTCCATTTGTGAGTAAAAACACACAAAAAAATATATAAGTCACAATTGTCATACCAGTGACGGATTTTTTATTTTTTTTGGATTTTATGGGTTGATTACTTGAATAAACAGTCTTTTATGATTTTTACACTTAAACTTTCGTAAGCACTGCACATTTTGTAAACATTTACTTACTTGTATTATGTTGGTGTAGCTGACTAGTTTCGGTTCTCATTCATAGACCTTAATCATCTACTACTCAACTGTCTACTAATCAACTAATCGTCATAATACAAGTAAGTTTAACCGTTTACAAAATACAAAAAGTTTTTGGTACAGTTCACTCTTTTTTTTTAACAAAGAGGATTTATAATGCCTCTAGTGAGGTGATAGGTAAAGTGACTGCTATGAAAGCACCACGCAAGCTCTAAAGTGCCTGGGACATGTTTGAGAGTACGCGACTGACAGAAATAGGGGTCAAACCTAGAACACCCGTTGTTTATCGGGTCACGGTCAACTGATATTTCAGCGTAGCCTAAAGGCTTTCACGAGCATGATTCGTAAGGGTACTGGTTCAACGGCGAAGGGAGAATGTGCATTGCACAATATTTGATGCACGTTTTTAGGTTATGCCAATACTAAGCTTCGATTTCTCGAGTATTACACACATAAATTACATTCTTCTACATTAGCTTCAAGGCAAAAGCTACATTTGGCACTGTGGAGTAGTAGAATATGCGAATAATCCCGTAACAAACGTTAGAAAACAGCACTCACCGGGTCTTCGGACGTTCGGATCAGGGTTCAAAGTTTGCTGTAAATAATTCGCCAAGGTGGCCAGATTATCATCGGTTACTTCCATTGTGATATTAGCTTGGCTCTAATCGTCCGAAATCGTCTGAAAACGCTAGATAACTCGATTTATTCACAAAATATGAAGAGCCCCAAAACAAAAGCGAAAAGATGACGGTTATTTTGACCACAGATTAAATTCTGTTCTGTCTGACCACAGGATAGGATACGGTTTGACAGAGCAACGCCCGACCCAACCATCCAACCACAGCCTTCTTTATCTCTCCAACGGATTGACCCCCGAACAACCAAACTGGCGTGTCAGTGTGGAAAAACTAAATCCATTTTTTAAGGAGCATGCGTCCGTCCTCCCTTCCATTTGGACGTATGGTGCGATTGGTGCGTGAATGAATGGCTCATTGTTTCTACAGGGTCCTTAGCCTGTAACGCAATGGCGGGTCAATGGCGTCCCGGCAGAAGGACAAAACCGGGCTCTCCTCGTTTTTCTCCTACAACCAGAGAACTAATCCTCTAGAATTAGAATCAAAATATTCTTGGCTGGACTACAAAAACATTAAAAGGACGATCACCTGACAGCCCATTTTGGCACCATTGTGTTACAGGCTAATAGCCTGAGCAACGAAGACCAAAAAAGGCTGAATAGAAAAAGTAATTCGTGTAAAGCCAAATTTTGGCAGAGTTGAAGAGGAAAGTGTCCTGAACAACATACTAAAAGTACTGATGGGTAGGGGGGGAGCTAAGGGGGGGAGGGGGGTTTAAAGGTCCCTTTTTTCAGTTTTTCGTGAATAACTCAAAAACTGCAGCCTATAGCAAAAAATGACCAATTACTGAATTAATCTACATAAAATTCTCTACAAAATGGGTTAATAACATTTTTTACTGGATCGATATAATAAGGAAAAATGGCGGGGAAATGAGATATTTTGTCGCTTTGGTATAGGCACGATTTGTAGCGAAAGTGCGACATCGCCCTGGTGTCGTGAGTTTTGGCACTACGCAGTTGATTGGGGTGTCAAAAGACGCGTCTTGACAAGGGCTACAGAATAAAAATAAACTTAAAAAAGTCAAAAAAGTTTTGTTTTTAATCGAAAAAATTAGAAAAATGCTGTTGTTTTTCGCCCGGTTTTGATGAGAAAAAAAATTATATCTCAGAAACGAAACAAGATATCGAAAAAATATAAAACTCTTCTAATAGTTATGATTTTGGACTATATTAAAAAATATATTGGAGGTGATGAACACTGATGAGTTCTTCAGAAGTTGTACCTTCATGACGCGGAGTTGAGTGCGTGAGCGCGGTAGTGACGGTGCATTTGACCTAAATACTTACAGATACAACAATGATTCGGCAAATCTCCAACACCTACCTGATGGGGTTGGACTAGAGGAGACGATGCTTCTAAAATCAGTGACCACCAACGACCCTGCGGCACCTGACTCCATTCTCAATACCATATTTAGAGCTTTCCGCGCGTTAACTCCGCGTCATGAAGGTACAACTTCTGAATAATTCATCAGTGTTTCGCACCTCCAATTTTTTTTTTATATCGTTCAAAATCATAACTATTAGAGGATTTTTTTATTTTTTCTATATCTTGTTTCGTTTTTGAGATATGATTTTTTTTCTCACCAAAACCGGGCGAAAAACAACAATATTTTTCTAATTTTTTCGATTAAAAACAAAAAGTTTTTGACTTTTTTTTTAAGTTTTATTTTCATTTTGTAACCCTTGTCAAGACGCTTCTTTTGACACCCCAATCAGCTGCGTAGTGCCAAAACCCACGACACCAGGGCGATGTCGCACTTTCGCTAAAAATCGTGCCTATACCAAAGCGACCAATATCATTTCCCCGGCATTTTTCCTTATTGTATCAATCCAGTGAAAAATGTTATTAACCCATTTTGTAGAGAATTTTATGTAGATTAATTCAGTAATTGGTCATTTTTTGCTATAGGCTGCAGTTTTCGAGTTATTCACAAAAAACTGTGAAAAGGGCCCTTTACACCCCCCTCCCCCCCTTAGCTCCCCCCCTACGCATCAGTACTTTTAGTATGTTGTTCAGGACACTTTCCTCTACAACTGTGCCAAAATTTGGCTTTACACGAATTATTTTTCCTATTTTTCGTTCGTTTCCTGGGCTATAAGGGCCCAGAACGTGGTGCAGTGTTATTTTGAGCATAAAGCTGTTGTTTTTGTTTAGCTCGATTCTCAAATGTCTCGTTGTCTAGTACTGTAACTGGTTGATAGCACGTGACTGCCCACGTGCCCATACGGGCTTTTGCTCAAAAATAATAGGTGGATCATGATGGATGTCGCACTTGGGTTGGGTCGTCGCCCGTCGCGCTGCTGTGATTTTGGTCTGTGGCGTATCAGCTGACAGCTGTCAGTTCCGTCAGTAGATAGATTGACAATTTGTCATCATTTAACGAAAAATCTTTCGATAAAAAATATTCTTTTGAAAATAACACTCTCTTTTCTGAGTCGGTAAAATAAAATAAAAAACAAGGGCATTTCCCAAGAAAGAATCCAAACTACAAACTTCACTTCAGTCACTTACACGGACAAAATAGCCGCGACACGCAGTTTTAGTTTCGTGTTTTTGTTTCGCCGTAACTTTGGTCATTTGAACGAGAAGATGGCCCAGCAGCCACGCCTGGCCCCTTGCGTGCCTCTGCCCTTGGACAGTAAGGTGTTGGTGTCCATCGTAGAGAAGGCCAAGGACTGGGCCTTGATGCACGGAGTCGGGATGCGCGACCGGAAACACTTCACCAAAGACTCCCTTCAGGTTGGTATCTCAGAGGATACAATGGTGGTATCTGGTATCTTGAAACCGGAGGTTCTATTCCTAGTACTGGCATGTAATTATATTTCGAACAAACAAAAGTGTATGTAAAGAAAACATTGTGTGAGACAAAGGATTGTTTACAATCGGATATGGATATTATAGTCACAGACTTATAAAAAACACAGACGGATTGTCGCATTGAGAAGGTGTGAAGCATGCTAGGTCCTCTAATTTCGTGTGCATTCACGACCCGCACTCACACAGATACACCCACTGCCTCTAATCCGCTGTCAGTACGTTGCGCACGTCAGCGCTAGTAAGATGCTCATTTGACTTTAGCCAAAATCATGAAATATGTCTTTTTGTGTAGTGAAAGGTTGCAAAAACTATATGAAAAAATGTAAAAAGGCTCAAGGAATCTCCTACCATAGGTAATTTATGAGGTTTCATGATAAATTTTCATATTTAAGTTTTATTTACTTTTGTCGTAAATCGGGATAAAAATGACAGCAGTGTTCCCAGTTTTTTCTTCGGGAAAATTTCCCTGAAAGTGGGGAAATTTGTATTTTTGCATAATTTGTGATTATCAGATGAAGTCACACATTTTTAGGGTTACGTACCTAAAAACTGACACTAATTACAATTATTGACAGCTTTTTAGGTTAATTACTTTATGATTTTTGATAGATTTCCTCGAGACAAAAACAGAAAAGATGATTGGGTTCAGATAATACGCAACTGCAGAGATGAAAACCAATGGAACCCATCATCTTCTAGCACCATATGCAGTGCACACTTTTATGATGAGGATTTTAGAACAACTGCGACTTTAGAACTCGCTCGCTCGTTCAAAAATCAATCCAAATCGGTTTCAAAATTATTTTATCGTCGATTAAATTAGCTCCTATTTCACCCATGCCATAGGGGCACTTTATAAAGACTCACACTGTGTAACGAATTGATTTTTCATCCAAATTAAACATACAAATAAAATGGGAATCAGATTACTTCCTATACCTACTTATATTTAGGAAACATTATTTTGATGGATCTAACAGACAAAAAAAGTGGGCAAATGGATAATTTATCTGGCAACCCCAAAAGCACGCACACATCTTTATAGGGCAGCCATTTGCTTGCTTCACCCGTTGGTTAAAGAAGGTTCTGTCCGTCTTTTTTTTACGTCCGTGATTATAGTACAGTCGCTCGAAACGGTTTCATTTACGTCAAAGGTTACCGGCTGCCGTTTTGATACGTAAAGTATAATTAATTCTGCGTATAAAAACCGAATTGTAGCAATTCCTAACCTGCCGCAAAGTTAAAAGACAATTTTGTTAAAATACAATTTTATTAAAAAATCCCATACTTTTTTTGCATCTTTTTAAAAAACTAATATTGGCATAGTAATATTCTACAGACTCAATCAACAAAGGTAACGTAATAATAACAAAGATAAAAAAAAGGGTTGAATTGAGTACCTCCTCCTTTTTTTAAGCCGGTTGAAAAGAAATAAATCAATAACTTCACAACATTATTGTTACAGATTGCTCCGTTTGTACTCTTCCCGTCACCATTTCCCAGGACAGAGTTCTTGAAAGCCGTGGAGCTGCAGCCGATGCTCAATGAGCTGATGCACAAGGCGAGTATCTCATTTCAATTCTTTAAACTACTCTGTCTAATAAATAGTAACCATAATTCAGTACGCAAAGTTTTTTGTTTGAAAGTCCGTTATTATCTTAAACTTATCTTTAGAAAATATTGAGAAACTAATATAATTTTTTTTATTTTGGTCCATTACTTTTGTTTTTATGCGCTAAAATGTTTGGTTCCTATGACCGCCAACAGTATGCAGACCGTCGCGTGACGTCATAAAACCGTATCTTTGAAACGTAAAATCCAAACTACTGAACCAAAATAAAAAATATTGAAATTAGTTTCTCAATATTGTCTACAGATAAGATTAAGCCAATAACAGACTTTCGAACAAAAAACTTTGCGTACCGAATTTGAACTTGAAAGCTTCTATTTAATTTGAACATAACAAGTCCAAAACAACTGGAAGTTTTGGACTAGATCTGCCATTTAAAGTTAATAGATCTTTTCCAATTTGTAATGCAATTTATAAATAGCACTTTTTTTTTAATTTATATCGCAACATTTTATTTTCAAAGTCAAAATCATTTGGTAATTCATTAGTAAACAAGTTACACGTAGACATAGGTAGATAACTCTTTATTGTACACTAAAAAATATTTACAAGGGAAATTCTTAAAACTAATCAGTAAGGCGGCCTTATCGCGATCATAAACATACTGTCAATGGTAATTTTATTATTAGTTTGCATATTTTAGCAGGACTTTAAGTTATGCTAAAAATAACTTATGCCAATCATAATGAAACACTAACAAGCTGATAAGCGGCTGCCAGTCGTTTTTTTTCTATGCACTTTTGACAACTGACAGCTATTGACAGTCGATTAATAGCGCGTAGTGTATGAGAAATCAGGGTTTCGTCACTCAATACTTGACTATTTCTAATGAAAACTTCGAATTAGTGCTTACCATTGCAGCGATTACATTGTATTGTAGATATCTTTATTGTACGCCAAGCGAATTATTTACATAGCATTTTCTCACAACTAATTAGAAGATATAGGTACAATGGGCGGTCTTATTGCTAAAAAGCAATCTCTACCAGACAACCTTTATTGTATGGGTTTAAGTTGCTAGCTAGTAATTGGTATGTTTGTCAAATTTCCAGGTGTCCCATGACGCGGAATTCCTTGAGCAAACCCTTCAGAACGCCCTGCAAGTGGATGAGTTCACCAACAATCTGTACAAGATATGGGTGAAGGTACAACAAGAAGGTGTTTCGCAGGTGAATATGGTCTTAATTATCTAGTCTAGCACATATCTGTCATTAATTCCAAATTAGTATGTTTTCTTTGGGCATTCATATGACTTGCAAAATGTAAGGAGGAATCCATAGCTGCCTGAATCCTCAATGTGTGTGGAATTCGAGTGTGAGTAGTAAGCATTATTGTTATTCACTTCTACAAGGGTGTTTCACAATGTTCATGTTTGCTTACAGAATGATTTTATCATTAAAGTCATCCACTATTTGATTTGCCCTTTCCCAAAATCAACCCTTGGACCATCCCACTATTTAACGTTGGGATAGCAAGTAAATGATGTCGGATTTCTTTAAGCTGCGGCATATGGAAGTAATGTTGGGGCTGGGCATGTGTTGTTCATATTGTATCAACATCCAAATCCTGTATCAAATCAGCCTTTTCAAACATCATCCGCATCATTCCGTTAACTTATACCGCCCCAAAAATCTGGTGAAGCTAAATGAGTTTGGGGTTCCACAAGGATGCGTCCTAGGGCCGGCGTTGTTCAAATCTGACGGATCCTTGCAGCTTTAACTCTTTCACCGTCCAAATTCAGCCTTAACGCTTGTAAATAAGCTCGCATTTCTCTGGGCCGGCAAGCCTTTATCGCTAGGCATGCTACGCTCGGACATCATGCTCGACACGCGGTGTCCGCACGTGGAGAAGGAGAGGCAATGCGCCAAGCACACGCCATACTGCTCGTGGAAGCAGGTCGAGATTAACAGCATCGCTTCGGGGTTCGGGCACCTGGGGCCCATCTCCAGGGAGATACAGAGGTAGCGGCGCCCGCGGCGATGCAAACTACTGGCCTAGCGCGAAGGGCCGTATCGGTGATAGTTGCCAGATTGTACACATCAGGAACAGGCTATTTTGCTACGATATGCTACCAAGATTGCCTTTTCGCAGAGTGTCTGTGTATACCAAAAGTGTAAAGCCACTTTTATAAACAAGTAAAGACACTTTTGTTCGGGGACTAAAAAGTATTTATAATCCAATCACCAGTTAATGAGCAGGGTTTGACAACGTTTTTTATTCACTCATGAAACAGATTCTACAGATAAAAATGTATAATAACTGTCTAAATTTCCTAAATAGTGATTGGAGTATAGTTTGCATTCAGTGTCCAAACGCGTTATGTTTTCGCTTATCGTTTTAGGCGTCGCTGCAGTCGGGTAAAAAAAAAGTCACGTGCAGAATTAATTTCAATAGCTAAATGTAGAAGGGCACTTGGCCCAAATATGTTTCGAATGATTTAATCAAGCCCGATATTGCTCTTCGTGCTAGACGCACTGTGCCCTAAACGCGAGTGTTATGATACGACAACTATTTGAAAACCAGGGTTCTTTTAGCGATGCTATTTATAAACACACTTCTATTGTATCATGATTTGGTTCTAAACGGGTCGAATCGCGGTTGTTTTTGGATCGTTGAATAAAACAAAAAAATATAAATTTTGTGTCCTACTACTGCAGGGCATGTTTACAAAATAAAAATAAAATAATTATTTATATTTTTTATTTAAAATTTATCAATTTAATATGAGTGGATGTCACGAATAATTAAAAGCTACTTTAAACTAGAACTTAGAAGTTTATAACTGTACAAGTTTTGTGTACCAACGACATCTCTAAAATACTCTCGCCCTTTTACTAACTATTAAATTAATGTAAAACAAATAATTAAACATTTATAATGAGATGAAAAAAATCACTCGGGAGTCGGGACAGGATTTTAATATTCCCTAGCATGGGTTAGTGCTTTAGAAAAAACAAAAAGTGAACAAATAAATGTTTAACGACAATAGTCACTTGGAGTTTCAAATAGTAATCGTAAAATCAACATCGCGTTGAGTTCACTGGTATCATTTACTGATAAAATAATCAACGCTTTTCATTAGTACCTAAACTCTAATTTTTAAATCGAGTCCACGGAATGACAGTTGCTACAAAGGCTTTATCTGTCAGTGGCATACTAGCAACTGTCATTCCATGGACTCGAATAAAAAATTAGAGTTTATATTGTCTTGCTTGCCACTGCTTAACACATGCTAGCAAGGCGTGTAAATCCCGAGTCAAATTAAACCTTATTGCGTAGAATTTGGCAGGGTTTTCCGTCCCTGCTATCATGAGACGAAGGCAACAATGAAAAGTATGAAATTCTTCAAAAGTAACGCGTGTATTATTAAGAGTTGTCAGCATTTTTATTATTATTATTTGTCTTTTTATACACCCAGTAATCTTTAATAATCTTAATTAAATGATGTTGTGAAAAACAGGGCAAGTCTCTATCTAAAATCTTAAAACTAATTAAACATCACAAAATGTCGAAAACTTTAATCAGTTTTAAGAAATTATAAATCCAAGATGTAAATATAATTAAAAAAAGAAAGAGGCATGCTCGTTAGCGCGTTACTTTTAACAATATCTTACGTATACAACGTGTTACAAAACATCCTAACTCTTTTTAGAGGGTGTAACCTAGTGGTCAACAGGATGTCAAATCTGTAAAAAAAAGTTGAAAAAATCAATTTTTATTTTATAATCTCACAATTCGGAAGGCAAAGTTTTTTGTTCGAAAGTCCGTTATTGGCTTAATCTTATCTTTAGACAATATTAAGAAACTAATTTAAATATTTTTTATTTTGGTCCAGTAGTTTTGTTTTTATGCGCTAAAATGTTTTGTTCCTATGACCGCATTGACCGCCAACAGTATGCAGACCGTCGCGTGACGTCATAAAACCGTATCTTTGAAACGTTGTAAAATCCAAACTACTGAACCAAAATAAAAAATATTGAAATTAGTTTCTCAATATTGTCTAAAGATAAGATTAAGCCAATAACGGACTTTCGAACAAAAAACTTTGCCTTCCGAATTAAAAAAAAAAATACCTTTTTTGTTTTTTGTATTAGCTCAAATTTTAAAACATGTTTGTGTGTGTAGGTGCATTAACATATCTTTGCGTTGTTAAAACATTGTGAAAGTCAATGAAAACAATATTTTAAAAATACTTTTCTCCCGCCACGGCGTTCACATTTTTTTAATTTAAAAATCAACGGATCGTCATATAGCAAAAAAAATATTTAGGTTGTGATCCCTATCACCGGGTGTTGTAAAAAGAGTTTGGTACTTTTGTAACACCTTGTATAGTATAGTATAAACCTAAAAATAATAAATAAGTTAAATGGCTGAAATTGTAAAGCATCATGTTATTATTCTGTAGTTTGTTAGAAAGTTACCTATACTGTATTTTGTGATCGTCTTTATTTACTAAAACCATAACTTATTAACCGTTACAATATACATAATATGGTTTTAAAAACGATTTCGTCTAGGTAGGTAAATAAATCTGTTTATAAGTATCACATGAGATTATGTATAAATAATGTGTATATTATTTATCATCATCTTTTGACCAACATTTTAAATTAATATACTGTCTGGTATTATGGGTGGAAATATTATTTTGACTATGACGAAGTAGAAGTATTGAACTACTTATAACCTTTAAACCTACCTATTATTTTTTATCTGCACAAGAAAATGAAATCATGAGACAGCAAAAGTAGTATTGAATCAAGTTTATTTTATTAACTTTTACACAATGACCTTTTGAACACTCGATCACAGTTGTAAACTTGTAACCAAGCAACTTTGATTGGACAGAATACCCTTTAACTCTTATCTAAAAATACATCTTATGTACTTAATAAATAAACATGTAATTTAGAGATTTATCTGGCGAATCGGCCCTTTGAATTTTATAATATTGCTATGTATTTTTTAACATTTATGTACATGTACACACGGCAGCACGTAGTCGCTTACATTTTCTTTGCAAAGTCGCCCGTAAAGCATGTAAGCCTCTACGTGCTATCTTGTGTCCTTATGTATTTTGATTCAACTTCATACTTAGTGAAGACAATCATAACTCAAGTATACACCCTAAAACGGGTGGATACCTGACCTGGGTGGGTATACACCCAAAAATAGTACATATCTGGGTACGTTCCCATCTCTAATCAAAACAGAATGGAGGGTTGAATAAAACACGAATAAGAAGGCCCAATTTATAAACTGAAATCGCCAGATAAATCTCTAGCCGTACCAATGTGCTTTCCAGTCGGTGAGTCTCGGTCTCTTCCGCTCCGATTACCTCATGCACGCTCCGGACCTGAATAAGATGAAGCAAGTGGAGTTTAACACAATTGCGTCGAGCTTCGGCGCCATGACGTCCTATCTGCCCTCGATGTATCGGTACTGACTGACTGACGCTTTTGGTGTCCGTGACGTGTTTGGAAGCGCCCTCTAAGACCTGAATTTTAAAACAACACATTAACCGCCTGTAGACGCGTATTCTTATTTGCTTAAGCTACGGGCGATATTGCAACAAATATGGCAGTTGATATACTGCGACTGTGAAGTAAACACGGTAAATTTCCGTTCTAGTTGCTCATATAGCTGAAGTGTTAATTATTATAAGTTTGAAAGACCAGCCCCATCCGGGATGAATTTTTATATCACCTTTATTCATGATTAGTACAACTTAACTAGCCAAGGCACTGGTCCTGCCGAGTTTATAGTTTTTTTGTACGTGTTTTAATAGAATTAGGGTCTCAGAAGTTCGCCTCTTATTAGTTAACATCTCTCATGTGACTTTTGCATCCTGTACGCACGCTATTCACCCATCTCTGTCACTCCACACGCGGTTTTTTTATTTGTTATTTTTATGTTTATTATTGGCTTTTGCTTTTTATTCTTCACCTCTATTCAAGTCAAAATTATTGCTACACGTAAGTAGATATTTTTTTCATAATTATGTAAGTAAGTATATATTTTTGAGTCATGAATACCTATAATATTTTTTTCAGTAAATCCACTTGAAATTCGAATAGACATAGTGCGTGCATGTGTGCTTTTAAAAATAGAGATTATATGCTTTCGCAACAATATCACTTGAGAGATGTTGCCTTACCACGCCTCGAAATCGTGTCAGTTTCGATAAAAAGATACAGTCATTTTGTTTTGTTAAATGTGTGTAATTCTGTCCAATCGTTGCTGGGTCTGGCCTAGGGTACACATCTTTCAAACACATTTGTTTTGTTTGGCTTTCACCACATAGAAATATTTCGTAGCAGGACACACTTTCAAAATAAAAACAAAAAAACGCAAACCATTTAAAACTATAAGGCAGTGTAACAAAGTCCTACCTTTTCTTTTTTAGTGTGATATTGCAAATTGCAGTGTTTCTTTTAGTTAAAGAAAATATATTTGTTGCCTTGATTGTATTTAGTTGTATACTCACCATTTCACTTGCTTGGTTAAATAGTTAGCATGTAAAAACTAATGTGGCTCTTCATTTCATTCCATTATACTTAGCATGTCTTGAGTGATTGTTTGCATCGAGTTCCGTGTGTTTTATTTAATCAGTATTTTTTTTCTATTTTGATTAGGTACCTTATATTTTTGGTGTCAGAAGAAATAAAAATATTGTAATATTGTGGCTTTTCTGTGGTGTCTACGATCACCAACAACCCCTACAATATTTTTGTGTCTGGACGCTTTTTTATTAAAACAATATTAATTAATTTCTACTTTCCACAGCTACATTCTTCGCCAACTGGGCCATGGTGAACTGATAAAAAATGTAAGTAGGGAAAACATGTACCTATGTGACATAGGCCCGGTTTCCGAACTGAGAATTTTGTGCTCTTTTGTGAGAAATCTGCAGAGACAGAACGATACTTACCCATTTGCTTAGTGAATTTCTCAATTCAGAAATCGGCAGATAGTATAACTAGGCTATAACATGTTCCAGGGACACCAGTTTTTTTTACATAAATGCACCGTTTAAAAAGTTGTGTAGGCAGTTTATTTAGTCAATATTTTGGACAATACACCTAAAAACCATGCCCTCTCACTGCTAACTGTCCCTCCCAAAACATAAGATATGTGAAAAAGATGCTAAGATTAAGGCGCTGGGCATAGTGAATTAGCCCGCGCGCAAAAAAAATGCACAGAAACGATTCCTGAATCGAATACACAAAAAAAATAGAAAATGTTCACATATCAAACCCTAGAATTAGGTGAGAGCTATCTAAATTTTGCCAGTTTTGTGTTGATACCCATAACAGATTGCAAGATATTTTGTTTGAAAAAAAGTGCGCCCCCTATTTTTTTTTCATTAAAAATATATTCAAAACGTGTATGAATGTCAACACGAAACTGACTGTTTTAGATAGGTCTCACCTAATTCTAGGGTTTGATATGTGAAAATTTTCGATTTTTTTGTGTCTTTGATACAGGACTCGATTTTGGGCATTTTTCTTGGCGCGCGGGCTATTCACTATGTACAGCGCCTTAAGAAATTAAAAAAAAAAATTATGAAGTCAAGTTGTCAAGTTCTACAGCAATATGAATGGATGATGAATGCATCAACAATAATAAAAAAATCCTTTATCAAAACCAATACCGCAAAACCGCATCAGGTTTTTACAAATATGTAGGTAGGTATGTAATTGATAATTTTGCATGAATGAAACATTCATTCAGTGATCGTCCACCTTACTTGCGAATCGCCTAAGTGGTGAGGGGGGAGCGGGCATTGCCGAGCAAATAAAACAATTAAAATCCGACTTTGAACCTCATGATCTCGGAAACCGATCATTTCCCAGTTATAGTTCCTTCGGCAAAGATGTTCGCTATGCTGAGGACAATACGTGGTTTCCCGCTTTGTTGGTGATCTTTTCACACCCTGTATACAATTTTTTATGCAAAATGTCGTTTTAAAAGTGACTCATCTGTCAAGCGTAGTTTCCTCCTCCACGAGACAGGCTATGCCTAGTGTGGGGGTCAGCAATGATGTAAACCACTCCTCATTTTGCCAATAAATATTTTCATTTTCATTGTGATATGCACCTGCTCAGATGCCAGAGAACCGCGCCCTCTCGGGCCTCTGCGCCGGCATCATAGAGGCTTACGACCTCTTCGGGGTCGCAGGGGCCGTGGTCCTGTTCGTGGTGGAGGAGGTCTCCTACAACATCTGCGACCAGCGGTTCCACGAGTTTGAGATCTCGGAGAAACGGCCCGACATACAGGTCAGCTTTGATACAGGGTCATTTTTTATTAGCTTTAGTAATAAGTTGCGTTTTTGCCTGAGTCGTAGAACAAACGTTGTCACATTTACTCTTGGACATTTTACAAATTCCTCTGTGTAATCCCTGTATTATGTAACTGTCTGTCGAGCCTGCGAAAGTTGCGTCTGATTCACTATGCCCTCACATCCCTTGAATTTGTTATGCCTTAATGAGGACAATAAAAGGTTTGTAACATTTTTCGAAATGGCTGGGCTGAACTGTGTATTTTTTTACGTTTTCAACCCCCATGTCTGTTTGAAAATATTCGAAAAACTGAACCGACCTACCATTGGTTCTGGCGAATCAACCAGGAAGTTCAACCCCATGTGCTTTTCGTTCTTTCAGATATACCGCAAGACACTCGGGGAAATATACGAAGAAACAGACATGAATGATAAGAAACAACTGATATTGTGAGTTATATTATTATATTTATATTTATTTCATAGGGAAGCTGGCGGCTCACATAACTAAATAGTTAGTTTTACATAAATGAGCGAATAGTTAAACTTAAAAAACAGAATAGAAGCCCAAAACAAAGAGAAAAATTTAGACCTATAAATTAACAATGGGCTGTCTCTTAGAGCTAAAGGTTAGCTTCCACAGGTAGTTAAATAAAGTAAGTCAAAAAACTGAGAGCTGTGTGACATTGTCACTATAAAAATATTAAAATTAAATTAGGTATACAAATATTTAAGTCCAAATATTTAAACCGCGATGCCACCCTTCAACTGCCTATACAAATGATGTTGTGCTGCTTAAAGTATCTGCCCCTCTACCCTTGACGCGCTTTTCCAATGCGGCCGCAATATGGCGCAATTTACAAAATTTAATATTTTACAAATTAAGACGAATTTTGTGTTTTTATTGAATAAAACAGCCTTACCTTTGAATAAACATTACAAAGTATTTAAAATCAAAGCATTACTATGCGAATTCAAAGATAAATTAATTTTTAAACTTTTTCAATTGGATCGCAATAGCGTCAAGGGTAGAGGGGCTGTTCATACATAGTACATATAGTGTTCTGTACATAGTTCAAATGAATTAAATTTTGGGTGAATAAGCAATCATCTAAACCTTTCTGAATTCACCCCTGAGTCGGGTGTCACTATACAAAACAACACCTTGTATAACTTATTCTTACTCACAGAGAGGACAGGCCAGTGGCAGTGGTGTACTACCGTTCGGGCTACGAACCCGCTCAATATCCTTCCGCGAGAGAGTGGGACGCTCGCCTGCGCGTGGAGAGATCAACGTAAGTATTATTTTGTGACGTCCTGCCTAAAGCCTAACGGGGTCCACGGGGGAGTTATAATAAAACGGTTCGCGTAATGTTTGTCCGTCAAAACATAGGTCAATTACAAGTGCATCGAATAGCGCTAAAAAAAAACTAAGGCCTTTGCATCTACGAGAGATGATTTATATAGCGTCCAGTGGCACCTTCTCTCACACTAGGTGGGTGAAGAGACCACTCGGCGCTGCAGTGCCTGGGACATTGTTTTAGATGGAGTAGGCTTGCCCAGCAACTATACCATCCTGACAGCTTAGTCGACCTAGCCCACAGGAAAGACAGGTCAATACGTGTGGAGCCAACTGAGCCGCGGGTTTCCTCACGATGTTTTCCTTCACCGTTAGCGAGTGGTATTGCTACTACAAATTCACAAATGTACGTAACTTTGAAATTAAACAAATAGCGCTAATATCGCAGTAAACGGTCTGCGGACTTTTGTCCCTCGTCTGTGCAGGACTTTGACTGCATGATCAGGGCGTCGGTATCTTATCTTAGCATATGGGGCACTTCGACGCGCTGCGATCTCTTGTATCACCCCCATATGGATGGGGGGATATGGAATATGGATTCCTCTTCATAATGTTCAAAGGCCGTAACATGGTGGTGGTAGACTCTGATTTAGCCAATGCTTGCTTTTGCGATAATGTATGACCATTTTGATGCAATTCTATTCAGTTATTTCCATTTAGCCGTGTCTTGACTCGCCAAATATTTCCTTTGCAGAGCCATAAAGTGCCCGTCGATCCACTACCAGCTGGCGGGCACTAAGAAGGTGCAGCAAGCGCTTGCGGCTCCAGGCGCGTTGGAGCGCTTTATGGGAACGGACGGGGCAGCGGCGCGAGTTAGAGATATCTTCACTGGGCTATACTCGCTGGACTTTGATGACAGCGGCGAGCGCGCGCTTGAGATGGCGTTAGCTGATGCTGATCGGTAAGACAACGCTCTAAATAGGTCTCCAGCACTTGGGGTTAAATAAAGGCGCGTCGGAGCGCTTTATGGGAACGGACGGGGCGGCGGTGGGAGTTAGAGATATCTTCACTGGGCTATACTCGCTGGACTTTGATGACAGCGGCGAGCGCGCGCTTGAGATGGCGTTAGCTGATGCTGATCGGTAAGACAACGCTCTAAATAGGTCTCCAGCACTTGGGGTTAAATAAAGGCGCGTCGGAGCGCTTTATGGGAACGGACGGGGCGGCGGTGGGAGTTAGAGATATCTTCACTGGGCTATACTCGCTGGACTTTGATGACAGCGGCGAGCGCGCGCTTGAGATGGCGTTAGCTGATGCTGACCGCTAAGATAACGCTCTAAATAGGTCTCAAGTACTAGGGGTTAAATAAAGGCGCGTCGGAGCGCTTTATGGGAACGGACGGAGC
Organism: Zelleria hepariella; assembly: GCA_949319315.1. Lineage (NCBI taxonomy): Eukaryota > Metazoa > Arthropoda > Insecta > Lepidoptera > Yponomeutidae > Zelleria > Zelleria hepariella. The sequence goes on along the minus strand of OX439379.1, from coordinate 3,963,310 downwards.
GGCGGCGCGAGTTAGAGATATCTTCACTGGGCTATACTCGCTCGACTTTGATGACAGCGGCGAGCGCGCGCTTGAGATGGCGTTAGCTGATGCTGCCGGTAAGATAACACTCTAAATAGGTCTTAAGCACTAGGGGTTAAATAAAGGTGTGTTGGAGCGCTTTATGGGAACGGACGGAGCGGCGGCGCGAGTTAGAGATATCTTCACTGGGCTATACTCGCTCGACTTTGATGACAGCGGCGAGCGCGCGCTTGAGATGGCGTTAGCTGATGCTGATCGGTAAGACAACGCTCTAAATAGGTCTGAAACACTAGGGGTTAAATAAAGGCGCGTTATGAGGACGGACTGCCACAAAAGGATGAAACAGCTAATATTTTTTTCGCTCCATTTTTTTCGCCACCCAGTAAAAGTTGTTTGTATTGATCAGTAGACAGCCTACTCAAAGTTCCGCTATCGACTTACAGTGCACCCTATAGTTGTGCCTGGGTTATCGCCTTAAATTAAAAAATACTATTCAAAGGCAACTCAATTTTGTCCGCAGCTTCGTCCTAAAGCCGCAGCGCGAGGGTGGCGGCAACAACGTGTACGGCGCAGAAATCCGCGAGGCTCTACTGCGCATGCGCCACAGCCGCGAGCGCGCCGCCTACATCCTCATGGAGCGGATCCTGCCGCCCCTCGTCAGCGGCTACGTGGTGCGGGCGGGCGGTCCGCTGCCGCCCCAGCCCGCTGACCTCGTGTCTGAGCTGGGAATCTTCGGCGTCATCGTCGGGTGAGTTTCATTGGCTCACTGGACCGCCATTTTGGATTTTCAACGATATCAAACAGTGACAGTAGATGGCAGCTGAGAATGACAGAAGGGCATGTAACTAAATAGCTTCGCTTGGCTAATGAATCTCTGGCTGTCTAAAAATATTAAATTATTCATATCGTCAGTGTTTGATTGGCTATCTAGACCGCCATTTTGGTTTTGTCGAGCTCAAGAGCGCAGTAAAAGCAGTCTCGCAGTAGATTGTCGAAAAGAGTTACTCGTATCTCATTTGGTAGCGCTTTTGAGCTGGATGATAACGCTTTTGGTTGGTAACTGGATAGCATCGTACCACGGGGCTGTGGTATTCGCTAGATAAGTCGGGCTGTAGTAGACACATCCTCATGGAGCGGATCCTGCCGCCCCTCGTCAGCGGCTACGTGGTGCGGGCGGGCGGTCCGCTGCCGCCCCAGCCCGCAGACCTCGTGTCTGAGCTGGGCATCTTCGGCGTCATCGTCGGGTGAGTTTCATTGGCTCACTGGACCGCCATTTTGGATTTTCAACGATATCAAACAGTGACAGTAGAAGGACTAGTAACTAAGTAGCTTCGCTTGGCCAAACTTAATACTGGACCGCCATTTTGATTTTCTTCGTTAGAACATAGTAATAATCAGCCTACATAAAGTGCAGAGGAGTAAAATGCAGTCTGTCCTGCACTAAGTAAGTAGTTAAATATAATGATTAATGATACAGAACTCATTTTTTTCGCGATCTTGAGCTCAATAAAACAGCGCATCATGGGACCTCGTGTGCTGGGGATCTTCGGCGTCATCGTCGGGTGAGTGAGAAATCCCAGAATGTTCACCGCCATCTTGGATCTTCAACGATGTAAAACGGTGACAGCAGAGGATTATAGAAACTGGGCATCTTCGGCGTTATAGTCGGAATGACTAGTATGGCCTCTTAAGACCTCTTATGGCCGAAACAGCGTTCATGGCAATCTACAAAAAGCAACGGTCCCTGCGATACAGGGGCCTTAGCCTGTAATACAATGGTGCCAAAATGGGCTCCCTGTTGATAGCTTCAATTACGATTTATTAATGCTGTCGGTCCTTTTAATGTTTTTGTAATACAGCAAAGAATATTCTGATTCTAATTCTAGAGGATTAGTTCTCTGGTTGTAGGAGAAAAACGAGGAAACCCCGGTTTGGTCCTTCTGCTGGGACGCCATTGACACGCCATTGCGTTACAGGCTAAGGTCCCTGGTTTGCCTAGTGCGGAGACCATCATCAGCTGATTGGTTGGTCCCTTTCTTTATTGGAGTTCCCACATTTGTAAATAATTATTTATCGATCACTTTGTATTTTACTTTTCTTTTTGGTAAATAAACTTAGGCCCGGTTTCCGAGTTGATAATTTTGGTAAGCAAATGGGTAAGTATCGTCCTATCTCTGCAGATTTCTCACAAAAGAGCGTGACAGAGCGATACGTAAGTACGTGCTTAGTAAATTCTCAACTCAGAAACCGGGCCCTATTGTATTATATTGACTAGGAGCTTTTGTGAGCTCCCTGAACACTAACAACTGGTTTTCTTTTCCCTCAGGACGAAGGACAAGATCTACCTGAACCGGCAAGTGGGTCACATGCTGCGCACCAAACTAGCCGAGGCGAACGAGGGCGGAGTCGCCGCGGGCCTCGGTGCTCTCGACTCGCCTTACCTGGTCGACTTGTAGCCAGCACGCTTGGTCCTAAACTCCAATCATCCAGGAGTTTAGAGAATAAAATTTGACAGTTATTTTAAATTTTTAACACATTTGCTGCATTTGACGCGTTAACGCGTCATCGAGACATTCGAGTGTCTTCGACGTAAGTAAACGACCATAGCAAGTAGACCACACGTACGCTAGGTGCCTTTCAACGCGTATTTGCGTCATACACGTACGCAAGGAGATTTCATAAATTCCACAGTTTAAAAATGTAAAATAACTGTCAAACGTTACTCGATTGGAAGTATTTTGCAGCCAGGGGAATGGAAGAAATGGGTCACAAAACTCAATATAACTTGAAAGATATTGGGTAGATTTCGTTCACTCAATATCCTTCCTATTTTAACTGAAACATCAAAGCCTTTTGCAAGACCTTTAGGTGGTTTAGAAAAAAACTGCCTTATTCATAGCTTTCATTTGTAGGGACAGTCAGAAAAGTTACTTGAGTTGCTAGTAAACTTGCTACACAAATGATTGGTCTTTAGATATTTACCAAATAACTAAAATAATGCGATAAGTATTGGAGAGACTGAAAATAAAAATTGAAAAATGTTGAATGAATTTATGATAAATACTTACTTAAAATACAATATAAAATAATTGTAAATGTTAGAGTGAATGAAGATGAACCGTCTTGTATGAGAACAATTAGTTTGAATTTCGAAGCGCAAATTTTATGTAACTTGTACGGTCGGCCACATTTACTACGCACGTATTTTATAGCTCTTACTGCGCGCGGCATTAGGGCGCCAATCGAATAAAAGAGGTATCTCAGCGTGTGGCTGTCTGTACTTGGACCTAAGCCGCTTTGTTATCAGACATTGTATTCTATCATTACATTAAGTACGGTTTATTCATATTAATTCACGTAATAACATATTATTTTCACCTAAATGAAGTTTGCATGTGCATTATGCATTTAGTTACCAAATAATGTTGCTTTAGGACGCCGTACGTCTCACAACTAGCGCCGCCAATGGAAAAAAAAACATATCTTTTTTTGGATGCGTTTTTAGCAAAAAACGCTCCTGCGATTTCTCAACGCGAGGCTTAACTATTTTTAGGACCTAAGGTTTGGATTCCAGGATTGGATTTCCTATGCAATCGATTCTCGCCAAAAGTGGCCACTTTTGGCGAGAATCGATTGCATTCTTAAGTTCTAGGATCTGGAATCCAAACCTTAGGTCTTAAAAATAGTTAAGCCTCGCGTTGAAAAATCGCAGGAGCGTTTTTTGCTAAAAACGCATCCAAAAAAAAGATATGATTTTTTTTTATTGGCGGCGCTAGTTGAGAGTCGTATTTCATCTTAAATTATTATGAATACTGTTAGTAAATTTATGTTTATTGATATTTACTATTAGCATACATTACATTATTATTTATTGATTCTGTTAACATTCCACACCTCACCGTTATTTATTTTTTGTAAGTTTTTACTTTTATGACTCAAAATATTATAATAAAAAGCTTGAGATAAAAATATGTTATTGGTGCTGTAATCGTTTGAAAGATTGTATTTTCATAAATAAAATAAAAAGTTTTTACATTTGAATTGACTTACTTTAATTCACGAGATTTATGAACCTTATTTTCAATATTGTGTCAGGATCGTCTGCAACAAAACTGCGTCAATTTCACATACTTAACACATTCAGTGCCTTGGACGCGTTAGCGCGTCGATAAAGGTAGTGAACTTATAATAAATGCATGTAATTTCCTGAAATGATGGCAGTCGATCGTGACACAATGTTGTTTTCAGATCGAGTAACAGGCGAGTAGGCTCACCAACATCTATATACAGGGGCCTTAGCCTGTAACACAATGGCGTCCCAGGTAGAAGGACAAAACCGGGATTTTTTCGTTGTTCTTCTACTCAATTAGACTCGTAATATTCTTTGCTGTAACTACAAAAACATTAAAACACTGGACCGACAGCATTAATAAATCGTAATTGAAACCGTCAATCGGGAGCCCATTTTGGCACCATTGTGTTACAGGCTAAGGGCCCTGATGGTGGGTCTACAGTGACACTGGCATACGGGGGGGATTTTTTTTATGCTACCTGGAGGAAAATTACTCTAAACAATGAAGATAGCAAATTTCACTCAAAATACAATTTCATTTCATACAATTTTTTTTTAAGTTCCAATCGATCCTGATTCATTTTGGGATCAAGACTCTATGGAGCCTAGTGAAGTTTGAGTTCCTACTAGAAATCGCGAAAAAATATTGTATTTTAGTACCTATTTTCTTCGCTGACTATACATCCAAAATCTATAATGCCACAGCCTTCGTGATAATGCAGATTTGTTTATTAAAAAAAAAAGGAATCTTTCCTTTGAGTGAAATTTGCTATCTCCATTGTTTAGAGTACTTTCCCTCGAGGTGGCATCAAAAAATTCCACCCTGTGTATTATTTTTGATTGAAAGTCATGTGTATTATCAGAGATGAATTATAAAGTTGGTCCGTTTAGTTGATCGGAATCGAACAAGGGAAATGAAACACTAAACTAATTTATAAACATTTACAATAATTTTATTACCATACATAAATTACCAACTACGCATTATCAAGTTTGTTACAGGGATTCACTGTACTTGGGCAAATTGTTCTTGAACATTAAATTGCCGTCCTTCTTGTTGTACCCTTCCAGATATTCGAAGTCGGGGTGGTTGTGGATTACCTGAAAGAGAGGAATCTCAAAATTGGTTCATCTTTTTGGGAGCTACCAACTACCTATACTGATACATAAGTTGAGTTACAACGATAGCAGCGTGGCGGGTAATTTAAATTATTCACAGCTTTTTTAAATTTTGAAGCTACACTGAGCTATTTTTGTTCAGCGATTTTTCGTTCACGGCAATGAAATAGTATTCTATTCATTATTGTAAACAACGGAACAACAATAATTCAGCCGATTATATGTTCTGGTCATAAACTAGTTTTTTGGGCAGTGCCACTGCTTTGTCGCGATTGCGAATCCATATTGATGTTTCAATCAAAAAGTAAAATCTAAATGGAAATCTGCTCACCTTTTTGGGAGCTACTAACTTCCATACTGATACACAAGATAACCTTATAACAACATTTTTTGGGGTTTAAAATCGCGACTGCGAATCCATATCGGTGGATGAATCAAAGAGAAAAATCTGAATAGAAATCGGTTCATCTTTTTGGGAGCTACTTACTAACTACCATACTGATACACATATCTGTTGAAAATCTGTTGTCGTCTCGCGTGCTTAAATACTGAGCGAAAGGGACAACCTGTGGAAAATCTACAAAATCGGGATTTCGTATTCCCCACTTTCCTCTATAGCATCCATAAAGAAGATTTTTTATTAGCGGCGATAGTGTGCCTTTACCATCACCTTAGCATGCTAAGTAGGTAGGGTCAACATGAAGAGGCCTTTAGTCAGCAGTGGGTGTTAACGGGCTGATTATGTTGATGATGATGATGAAACATACCTGATCCCGGTGGAAGGCGTCGTCGGCGCTGATGATAAGCTCGGGTACGTCTGTACGCGCGATGTTGAACATGTTGAGCATATAGGCCTTTTGGTTGGTGAACACCTGAAATTTAAATCGTTTATTGGTCACACAAAGAAATGCATCGAAAGCTATTTTCATTGGTTGGTAGAACAAGCCTTTGTTAGATGTTATTAAAAAAACGCTCGAGCCCTTTTATTTGACACCAATATGAAAAAAAATAGGCGGCGCACTTTTTTTCAACCAAAATATCTTGCAATCTGTTATGGATATCAACATGAAACTGGCTGTGTTAGATAGGTCTCAACTAATTCTAGGGTTTGATAATGTGAACATTTTCGATTTTTTTGTGTATTTGATACAGGGATACAGGAATCGATTTTGTGCATTTTTCTTTGCGCGCGGGCTAATTCACTATGTCAAGATCACATACCTGTCGTTTGTCCGCCCACTCGACCTCGCGCGGCAGCCGCCAGTCTTTCATCTTGGGCTCCTCGCGCTCCACGTATTTGTCGAAGTCGATACGCTCAATGTCCTCTACCACCTAGGAGGTTGGAATGGGGGTCAGTTTTGCGAGGGTTTTCGGAGTGCATACCAAGTAAAGTGTGTTAGATGGCTTTTTTACAATGAGCCATTTTATTATTAACTAGCTTTTTCCCGCGACTTCGTCAGCGCAGACATTGTTTTTTTCTCGTTATCACAATAAAAAATAGCCTATACAAACATAACTACAAACCTTCCTCTTTATTTTGAATTAGTGTAGATCTGTGCTAAGCGAAATTTGACAGCCGTATTCTGGTTCTTACAGGTGCAATAATTTTCATAGATGGCATAGATTCTAGGCAGTAGCTACGAACCAGTCTGAAAAGTACCTACTGATAGAAAATCTGCAGAAAACGGCTCATTCTGCAGCCACTCATATTAGTTTTTATGTTCATCAAAGCCGTAAACTTTTGGGTAACTGCGAGTCAACATTTGGTATTCACAGCAGGTATTTGGCATTTGTTATATAGCGCCACCTTGGCATACCAAGACTATCTAAGTCAATGGACTATACAATACAAGAGATCAGGACATAATCTAAGGTTTTATTTCTTTATTTATTTAGCAAAAAAGAACCTATTTAGCTATTGCTAGCTTACCACTTCAACTTCACCACCACCGGTCCAGTCGTACACCAGCAGCTCGGCATGGGTCGAGATGTCCCGCAGGTACTTGTCTTTGTACTGCCGTTCCACCTCTGCGAGGAACGGTTTGGTCAGGGCCTTGCCGGTCACCTCATGCGGCAGGTTACGGCTCTTGACATTGTTCTGGACCTGTAGCCGGTGTGAACAAAGAGTTAAAAGAGTGTAAAATTTTACATTTTAAAATTTTTTTGTCCCTTCAAAGCTTTCTAGTGGTATTTATAGTTTAGCTTTTGTACTGCTAGAGAATAGGTATGTATATTATATTTTAAAAGTAATATCTGAATGTTGGAAATAATTTGATTTGAAATAGGCTAAAAATAGCTTTGTTACAAAGTTACTACTTAGGAAATACTTACAGCATCAACAGGCAGGTCCAGGTAGATGACCAGGTGTGGCCTCATAAGCTCCTCAAGCGTGTTCAGCCTAATATCGTAGTAGATTGAGCGGGCGCCCTTGCTGATATACTTCTGAGAGTAACACGCCTCCAGGAAGACAAAGTCCGAGTACGGAGAACGTTCCAAAACCACCCCCTGTCCGGTGTTAAACAGGTGAGCCAAAGCATCAATGTACTGTGCGTAACGGGCTTCATACATCATAATTTGGAACGCAGCCACGTTGCGGTGGAACGGATCCTTGTTAAAATTGGTATGGTCAAAGGTTCTTGTGTCCTCAGGGATATCCGGGTCAAACATGCGCATGTCGTGGCCGTTCGGGCGAATGTAGTGGTAATCCATGTTTGCTTCGGGGAAATGCAGCATCCCGAGGTCCTCAGCTAGACTTTTAGCGAAGGCAGTCTTCCCAGCCGCCACTGGGCCCTCCACGACGACCACTTTCGAGTTCTCGTCCATACGATGAGTCGTTCTATCGAAGAGACTGCGGAGGAGAGTATAGTCCTTGTTTACGTAGTCAAACGGGGCTGGCTTAGGAGGCTTCGGCGGGAGGGACTCGCGCAGCGCCTTACCGGATATGTTCCGGTTCTGTATGAAGGCGCATGCCGAGATCTTGCCACCCTGAGATGGGCTGATGATCTTCACCAAAGCTGTGCGGACGAGCGTAGCCATTTTGACCCGAGGTATCCAAGTGTTACGTGATACCTGGAACGGAGAATGGTCGCTGGTAGTCTAGGATCGATTTGGAACAGTGAATAGATTGTTTTTGTGGATACTTACCTCAAATCAATACATAATATCAAAATTCAAGACGAAAATTGTGACATAACCACACAGAAAAGTGACAGCTGAATTCAGCTGGTCGGTTTGATACAACGTTGGAGCGTTGGAGAATTTTGCAACCTTGCAACACCATCCTCACTGATTTGTTGTATAATGAATAGGCACTATTTTATAACTTTTTTTTAAAGTCAGTGTTGCTATTATTTGGTGTGGTTTTAGACGAATCGGAACGTTCCGGTTTTTCTTTTGACAGCTCCTGTCATTCGTGAACCATGTGTTGAAATCTCCTTCCCAAAACAATAACACAAAAACTCAGTTTTCCTTGTGTTTCCGTGGTCGAAACATTACAAAACTCATCATGGAGACAGAAAACATCAACGTGGACGCGTTCCTCCCAGCAAAGAACCCTGTGAAGCTGAAAAATGTGAAACGTAGGGCTGTTTCGGAGTCTGGTGAAACCATGGAAGTTGAGGAGCACAATGGGATCCAGGGCAAAGCTAAACACAGTCGGTCGAAGGCCAAGAGATCGAAGAAGGCAGCAGAACCCAATGAAAGCAAAGTAAACATGAGGAAAGTCCCCGTTCCCGCTCACAGGTACCTAACCTCAAAAGATAACCTATTTTGTTTGTAAATATTCTTCCACCTTGTTCTTCTCCTATTTTTGATACTTTTTAATTTCTCAACATGCCTGAGTTGAATTTTATAGCACATAACCAGGTGCTTGTCTCCATTCTAAATTTTTTTCTAAGTAACAACGTTCTAAATCTTTGTCTATCAGATACACGCCATTGAAAGAGAGCTGGCTCAAGATCTTCACCCCCATCGTGGAGCACCTGCTGCTGCAAGTGCGCTTCAACACGAAAACGCGCAACGTCGAGATCAAGATTGGCCCCGAGACACAAGACATTGCTAATTTGCAAAAAGCCGCTGATTTTGTCAAGGTACAATACATTTAGTATAATCCGTGCGGAATCAGAATGGGATAATACCTTTTGGAACTGAATCGAAAATGAGAGATCTCGAGTAGCGTCAGTAAAAAAATTGTTAGTTCTACGTTCTATCATAGGGTTATGAAATTGGAAATACACAAAAATGTTTAATGTTTGTAATCTAAAAGGATTCAATGTTATTGTATTAATTGAATAAAACATGATAAAACTCGAGCAGACACCCACGTGCACAGAAAACACAAGCAAGTTTAGACCCGAGTTTGCCGAAATGCTGACGCTACAGGACCGCGAGCGTCTCAATTCCAAAAGGTATTATCCCATTCTGATCCCGCACGGATTATATCTATTTATATCTGCCCAACAGGTGGGCAACATTCATGGTTCTGTTACCCACCTGTTGAGCAAAGGCTTCTTTGAAACACCAACCTTTCTCATGCATCAAACATAATTTGGTATTTTTCCTGATTTTACTGACATGCAATATAATTTATTTGGATAGGTAGGCAATCATATGAAGTAGTGGCCACACCTGGTGTCAGAGTTTTTAGGTTTATTTACTAACCTTTTATGGGCCTACCACACGCACAAGTTTCATTACAGAATTGCCCGCGCAAACCAAATTGTTTAATTAACACTGCGCGTGTAGTTGGTAAGACGGTAGCATGCGCCAGAGTGTGGACGCCCAATGTTGAGCGTACAAGCTAGCTTGCGCGGCAAAACTATGGTGAAGCTTGTGCGTGTGGTAGGCCCATTATCTGCACATGAAAAATTAATTTCTTTTTGTATAATTTTCAGGCCTTCATCTATGGTTTCGAAGTGGAAGACGCCCTCGCACTCCTCCGGTTAGACGACCTCTTCGTAGAGTCCTTCGAAATAAAGGACGTAAAGACCCTCAACGGAGACCATTTGGGCCGTGCCATCGGTCGCTTGGCTGGCAAGGCAGGCCGCACCAAGTTCACGATAGAAAACGTCACGAAAACCAGAATAGTATTGGCAGACTCCAAGATTCACATCCTAGGAAGCTACCAGAACATAGCCCTGGCTCGGAGAGCCATCTGCAACCTGATTATGGGATCCCCACCGTCCAAAGTGTACGGTAATCTAAGGAATGTTGCTAACAGAGTCGCTGAGAGGTTTTAGTTAATAAATGTGTTTATCGGTTAATACTTTGGTGTTTTTATACTGAGATTAGTAAACTTGTAGAAATGAAACAAGCAGTTTGTGGAATGCAGATTATGATTTATAATAATATCTTTCATAACAAATAAATAATTAGGTATAAAATGTCATTTAATTAATTCGAGCTTATCATTATAACGAATTACAATTATTATTTACATTGTGAACTTCATCAGCGTTTACTGCGGCTTCAACACAGCTTTGTGAGTTCCTGAAATCTTATTGCAATGGGATCAAAAATTTCGCTCAAGACAGATCAACCTGCGACCTCGCTTTGGGAAAGTTACAAAGATGGGTAAGTAAAAACATAAACTTCAATATTATTAAGACTACACAAACGGTTAACCATAGGGCGTTTAAAGCAGTAGTTTGTACTTAAAGTGCCGCGGCACAGTTGACAGCACCAGCCTGGCGTCCGAGCTGAGCGAGGCGAAGCTCCAGGGCTCCGCGGCGCTCCACTCCGCGCAGTAGACGGAGTCCTCGTGCTGTTCGTACGACTGGAGGACGCCGTCTTCGAGTCTGGAATGGGAACGGATTAAACTAGCCTTTTTGGTTTAAACTGTGATTGATCTTACGGGCCTTTATTACACTTGTCGGATTTGTCAGGAGACACCGGGGCAACACTGCGACATTGCGGCATGCCACAAGGCCGCATACTACAAAATAAAAAAAACTCACATTGTGGCAAGAACCGTGCGGCATGGCAACACCTTGATCTTGGTCTTTACTAAAATCGGTTTATCTATGAGCTAATTTGAAGCTAAAATATCCGGGGTACTGTAAATATTAATTTTGTATAAACCCATAGCACAGGGAATCCTAGTTTGGGAGCCAGAACACTAATCTGTATCATTACCGAACCTGGGCCCTTAGCCTGTAACACAATGGTGCCAAAATGGGCTGTCAGGTGACGACTTCAATTACGATTTGCTAACGCTGTCTGTCCTTTTAATGTTTTTGTAGTACAGCAAAGAATATTTTGATTCTAATTCTAGAGGATTAGTTCTCTGGTTGTAGGAGAAAAACGAAGAGAGCCCGGTTTTGTCCTTCTGCCGGGACGCCATTGACCCGCCATTACGTTACAGGCTATGGGCCCTGGGTACAGTTACCGAATATGACGTGATGTTCATATGGAGCTCCCGAGCTGCCCGTAGGCAGGAGTTGCTCTACTTACACATCGCTGGCCTTTTCGTCATCGCTGTCGCGGCAGACGCTCGCGGCTGCCGTAAGCAGCGCGCGCGCATCCGAGCTGCCCGTAAGCAGGAGTTGCTCTACTTACACATCGCTGGCCTTTTCGTCATCGCTGTCGCGGCAGACGCTCGCGGCTGCCGTAAGCAGCGCGCGCGCATCCGAGCTGCCCGTAAGCAGGAGTTGCTCTACTTACACATCGCTGGCCTTTTCGTCATCGCTGTCGCGGCAGACGCTCGCGGCTGCCGTAAGCAGCGCGCGCGCATCCGAGCTGCCCGTAAGCAGGAGTTGTTCGTGGTAAGTGTTGTAGCGGACCGTCCATACCCTGTGATGGGAAGCATGGAATTATTGTTATTTTCAGGGGACCGAGGAGGTTGACGTGCCAAAAAAGAGGCCTAGCTATGCCCAACAGTGGGCGAAATTCATGAGCTGGATATTGTATAGATAGACAAAACATACAAAAACACTTGACCTTTGAGAGCACAAACTCTTAGCATCAAAATTTCATCAAAATCCGTTCAGTAATTTTGTGTGAAAGAGTTACCAACATAAAAACATTCAAAAATTCATCCATCCATAGCCATAGCCAGCGTGAAGCACAGGGGCCTGAGTCTGTAATGCAATGGTCCCTCGGTAGGCTCCCAGTTGTAGGGTTCAATGAACATTTATTAATGCCGTCTGTCCTATTAGTGTTTTTTCTAGTACAGCAAAGAATATTCCAATTCTAATTCCTAGAGCATTAGATCATTTGTTTCATCGGTTCAGCCGTTTAAATTAGTTATCATCGATCCGTCCATGCCTCATTTGGCAGACAAATCTAAACGTGGATTACATGGATTTCTACTTGTAAAGGCTTTTAATTGGCTCTCTGTTTCCAAAATTTATTATCTACAATGTATCTCTAAAGCTGTTAACCTTCCAAAAATAAATAAAAAATTAGTGGTTCGCCCCGAACTCTGAACTCGCGACCCCTGTTACAGACGTATAACATTGCTAACGCCATTCACGCAGGCGCGCGCGCTTAGCATATTAACTGTACAACCCCATATCTCGGCAACCCTTTGACCGATTTGGCTCATGTTTGAACTTAAAAATTCTTTTAATTTCGAGTACCCGCCTACCAAATTTCATAACGATCCGACCAAATTTCCTAAAGTTATCGTCGAACGAACATTCATACATACAAACATACATACAATATGTATACCAACGCCGGAATGTTCAAGTAGAATCGGAGAACTTCGCTCGCCCGTTCAATAAATAAATAAACTAGTGGTTCGCCCCGAACTTTGAACTCGCGACCCTCTATCTCAGTAACCCCTCGACCGATTTGGCTCATGTTCGAACTTAAAAATTCTCTTTGCCTCATTTACCCGCCTACCAAATTTCATGAAGATCCGACCACATTTACTCAAGTTATCGTCGAACGAACATTCATACATACATACATACAAACGCGGGATTGTTCCAGTAGACTCGGAGAACTTCGCTCGTTTCGCTCGCTCGTTCAATTAGTGTTTAGGAGGAGCGGGTGATCATGCTCCTCACTATAAAGGGAAATTTCCCGCCAAGCAGATGTTGTGCTTGGGGACCGGCCGGGTCCAACTTAACATAGTTGGACGTTCTATATATACTCAGCCACGAAAGATATTTTGCTGGCGCGATGCAGGATTGTAGCGAGTAGCGATTGACAGCTCGAGTATGTAGCAGTTTCCTGAGCGCCCGACAGGGGTCGCTACAAGTGTGATTTCGTTGGTGGCGCTGGTGTTGCATAGAGCACGGAGGAGACCTTACCAATGAGAGTGGTCACTCCTGGTGAAGATGGGCTCCTTACTGTTCCTGTAATCCCAAATGTTGAGCGCCGCGTCGTCGCCGCAGCTCGCTAGCTGGAACTGTCTGTGGGAAGAAAAAACCAGGGGGTTAACCTTGACGCTATTGCGATCAAACTGAAAAAGTTTTAAAATTAAATTCTCTTTGAATTCGCGTAGTAGTGCTTTGATTTTAAATGCTTTGTAATGTTTATTCAAAGGTAAGGCTGTTTTATTCAATAAAAACACAAAATGTGTCTTAATTTGTAAAATATTAAAGTAAATTGCACCATATTGCGGCCGTATTGGAATAATGCGTCAAGGGTAGAGGGGCAGAGGGGTTACCCTTGACGCCATTGCGTTCATATTTACAAAGTTTGAAAATTTATTACTCTTTTACATCGCATAGTCATCCTAGAATTTTATATACTTCGTAATGTTTATCCCACCAAAAAAATTCTGTAAAAAACTAGCCAAGTCTCGATGGAGCTGCTTGTTTATCTCTAAAAAGTAATGAAATCTAGACAAAGTCGTGCCAAGTCTAAGGTTCCTTACTGCGATTTCTTTATTATTATAGTTAATGTTGTGTGACTTGGCCGTTGAAGGGTACACAAGGGTACAAAACCAGTTACTCCATGACACCATTGCACCAATCTGACATCAGAACCGCTTGTGAACCCTTCAACGGCCAAGTCACACAACATTAACTATAATAATAAAGAAATCGCAGTAAGAAACCCTAGACTTGGCACGACTTTGTCTAGATTTCATTACTTTTTAGAGATAAACAAGCAGCTCCATCGAGACTTGGCTAGTTTTTTACAGAATGTTTTTGGTGGGATTTCACTTCTTTTTGTAGAAACGTGTTCATATTGATTTATTTTTTTAGATTTTCTTATTTGACACAGTTTTTTAATTTGTGTAATGTTCGAGTAGAATAAAGTTAATCGTTCGACTATTTCTTCTTGTTAACTTGTAACTATAAGTATAAAAGCCAGTCTAGTCTTATCCAGTACGGGCAGCATGGTAAGCCCGAGATAGGCCCTTCTCTATGCAAAACTGTCAACTTGTCGGTCGGGCTCGAGTTGGCTCTACGCCAACATGGGGATGGAGACAAAAATACAACATTTTTATTAAAATGGAAATACCCTACTTTTTGCTCGACATGACCCTAATCTATTGCCATCTAGAGTCCCGCCTGCCATGCTCGCACAATAGACATGGCTCGTCTGTTACTGGAGTTCGAGAGAGTGTCAAAACGACCATGCTAAGCATACTGAGGTTTCTTTTAATTTTATTTATATGCATATTAAAAGCAGAAGGGGAGGCATTCGGCCAGCAGTGGGACGCTATAGGCTAGATTAAATTAGAAGATGTGTCCCACTACGCTGGATTTTTGCAATGACAGTCCATTTTTTTATGTAGCAATAGTAGAAAGGGGCATTACCATATCTCTAATACAGCTGAGACCAGCTGAGGGTTCTTCATCAGATACTTCAGACCTTCGATTTTTGACATCAAATGAAGCGGCCCACCAAGTTGAATATTTTTTGTAAAGGCGGTATATGTCGATCTATAATAGTTTGGTTGGGCTCTTGAGTTTTCTAATCAGGGTCACCAGGCACTCCAGATCTTCGATTATCCTAGTTTTTATAGTTTTCCCTTTATGTGGCCATTAAACCCTAACTCTGTACCAAATTTCAGCTCTCTGAGTTTATGAGAAGTACTAGTTCTATTCTGATGATCATAAGTGAGTGAGTGGTGAGTGAGTGAGTGTCATAAATGCGAAACTTTGCTTTCGCTTAACTTCGGAACTAAATGACCTACAGACTTGAAATTTTGGATTTAAAGTATGTGATTATAGCTTACTGGATGACGAAAATTTCTGCGTTCTGGTCTTATCCAGAGGTTCTCAAATAGGGGCTTGAAAATGAGGCGAAAGGGTTCCAGTAGAGGATGGTACGGCAGTGTTTGCTTCGCGCTCGACCTGGCGGGGGCACTGCCGTGCCACCAGATCCAAAGGTAATACTATTTTGTACAATAGTGTTTTTTTTAATAAGAGCGCGCCGCGGATATTTTGTCCGCCACTGTCCGTCGTTTGCGCAGGCCTTTAGGGCTGACGTCAAGATCTCTCACTAGCTGCCGGAACTCCGATTCTAGTCCCTATGCCTCACCTGTTAGGGTTAAAGTCGAGGTCACGCACAAGCTGTCGATGCGCTCCTTCGATGCTCCATGTAGGTTTCGTAGCGTCCGTGCGTGTGTCGAAACACCGGATATGCGTGTCTTGGAGCACGGCGAACTGGAAATAAAATTAGGGTGTCTTAATAAGTCTTTACTTACTTTACTAAAACTATTTAGTTAGGAAAACCAATCCAAGTGTCTTGCCGCGCAGCGCCATTCCAAAAACTAGTAAAACTAGTTAAAACAACAAAAAATATAGGCGAACGAACATTGCTGGCTTAGTACTAAGTGTCATTTCAGTTACCTTGCATTTGACACTAATATAATCCGCGCGGGATCAGAATGGGATAATATTTTTTGGAACTGAGACGCTCGCGGTCCGCCTGTCAGCTGTAGCGTCAGCAATTCGGCAATCTATCCTATCTTATCTATGGCAAACTCGCGTCGAAACTTGCTTGTATTTTCTGTGCGCGTGGGTGTCTGCTCGAGTTTTATCACGTTTTATTCTATTACTGCAATAACATTTAATCCTTTTAGATTACAACCATTAAACATTTTTGTGTATTTTCAATTTCATACATAACCCTATGATAGAACGTATAACTAACCATTTTTTTACTGACGCTTCTGGAGAACTTTCTTTTTCGGTTTACTTTGACAAGGTTCCATCCCATTCTCATCCCCCGCCCGATTATAATAACGATTGTCGCTATTTTTGTCCCGTTCCTACACTTTTTGCCAACCTGTGAGTCTAACCAGCTTGCTGCAGGTCTCCCCACCATGGTTACCTGCGTGTGTCCCTGGTGCGGGTTCCACTTTAGAGGTGTGTAGTTCGCGAATGAATGCTTCGATTGAATGCATTCGTTATATGAAACCATTTATTCATTCATTCACTACCAATCTTTACATATCACATTCACTCTAGTCCACGTAGTTCATTCTTCAAGAAACATTCTTAAATCTACCACACTAAGAACCAAAATTCTGTAACTCATGTGTCTCGCCTTTGTCACCTTTGTCACGGACTACCGTGAGTCAAAAGATACGTGAACGAACTACTGATCTATGAACTATAAATGAGCTATGAACTATGAATGAACTGTGAATGAACTATGCATGAATTATGAATGAACTATGAACTATGAATGAGCTGTGAACTATGAATGAACTATAAGTGAACTATGAACTAAAATAGTGAACTAGTTCTTCTTCTTCTTCTTGGCGTGCCTCTCCACTAATGGAGGTTGGCCGTCAGCTCTTCATAGTCTTCTCTGTTCTTTGCCAAGCGAAATAGATGTTCGACGCTGGCTATCTCCGTCCATTCCTTGATGTTTCTGAGCCACGACTTTCTTCTTCTACCAGCACGCCTCTTCCCCTCAATCTTGCCCATCATGATCACTTGAAGAAGTCGGTACCTGTCGTGGCGAAGCACATGTCCTAGGTAGCTTATCTTCTTCTTTTTTATGGTCAACATGAGTTCTCGGGAACGACTGACGCGTCGTAGGACTTCCACATTCGTGACTCTATGGACCCAACTTATTCTCAGCATCCTTCGGTAGCACATCTCGAATGCCTCCAGCTTCTTGCAGGTCGCGTCCTTTAGGGTCCAGGCTTCGCAACCAAGTGAACTAGTTCAGTGAAGAAAATTAACTATATCATTCTTTTCTTTTCACTGAAGCGTTTCGCGCACCTCTAATCCACTTGCCGGCGGTGCAGGTGAGGCGCGCGCGCGGCTCCGCGGCGGCGCCCAGCGCGCGGCCCGTCGGTGGCTGCAGGTCTCCCCACCACGGTTACCTGCGTGTGTCCCTGGTGCGGGTTCCACTTGCCGCCGGTGCAGGTGAGGCGAGCGCGCGGCCCGTCGCCAGGCCGTGCACAATGGCGCCACCGGACACAACCACAAGCGCACAAGTAGGTACTCTACATGCGGGTGTCTACGCTAAGACTACGCCTGCGCTCTACATGCGGGCGTATTTCCCTACGCTCATAAATCATCCAAGTGTCTAGCCGCGCAGCGCCATTAAAAAGTATTTAGGGAAACCAATCCAAGTTTCTTTCCGCGCGGCGCCACTCAAAACTATCTAGCAAAGCTCTAGTGAAAACCACAAAAAATTAGGCGAACATTGTTGGCTTAGTACTGACGTGTCATTTCAGTTACCTTGCAATCGACACTAGGTATTTTAGGTTTCTAGACTCTTTTGCCAACCTTTGAGTCTAATCAGAGTAATCAATTTGCTGCAGTTGGGGACCAGGGCCCTTAGCCTGTAACGCAATGGCGGGTCAATGGCGTCCCGGCAGAAGGACAAAACCGGGCTCTCCTCGTTTTTCTCCTACAACCAGAGAACTAATCCTCTAGAATTAGAATCAAAATATTATTTGCTGTACTACAAAAACATTAAAAGGACAGACAGCGTTAGCAAATCGTAATTGAAGTCGTCACCTGACAGCCCATTTTGGCACCATTGTGTTACAGGCTAATGGCCCTGTTTACCTGCGTGTGTCCCTGGTGCGGGTTCCACTTGCCGCCGGTGCAGGTGAGGCGCGCGCGCGGCTCCGCGGCGGCGCCCAGCGCGCGGCCCGACGCCACGTCGTGCACGGTGGCGCCACCTGCCGTCACGACGCACACGCGGGTGGCGTCCGTCGGGTGCCACTCGGCGCACCGGATCTCCTCGTCCAGCTTCTGGTGTGGAGAAAGAGCAGCTAAGTCGATCTGTCGTAATGTCGTAAGCTATTCGATATAAGAATCCTCGCCATCTATGCATATACCTAATGTAATCTAAATTCCAGGGGCACGCTGAAATACAGCGTCGCTAACTGTGTGGCGATGTATAATGTGCGTCCTACTGGGCCTTAATTGGTTTTGTTGAGATCATGTTAAAGTTTTATTGGTTGTTTATTGCCCTGGGTAGACGTCTCTGGGGGGTTACCCTTGACGCTATTGCGATAAATTGAAAAAGTTTTAAAATTAATTTCTCTTTGAATTCGCATAGTAATGCTTTGATTTTAAATAATTTGTAATGTTTATTCAAAGCTGTTTTATTCAATAAAAACACAAAATGCGTCTAAATTTGTAAAATATTACATTTTGTAAATTGCACCATATTGCGGCCGCATTGGAAAAATGCGTCAAGGGTGGAGGGGCTGTTCCGCCTTACATAATTATTATGACGTTGGGAGTCGGATGGAACAAAGAAAGATATCATTTTGCTTAAGGCTGGAAGATAGTAGTGTGGCGGGAAATTCAAAATTTTCACAGTTTTTTACATTTTGTAGCTAAACTGAGCTATTTTTGTTCAGCGATTTTTCGTTCGCGAGAATAAAACCGTATTCTTTTCATTATTGTAAACAACAGAACAACAATAATTCAGCCGATTATGTGTTCTGGTCTACGACAAGTTTTTTGGGCAGTACCACTGCTTCGTAGACCAGAACACATAATCGGCTGAATTATTGTTGTTCTGTTGTTTACAATAATGAAAAGAATACGGTTTTATTCTCGCGAACGAAAAATCGCTGAACAAAAATAGTTCAGTTTAGCTACAAAATGTAAAAGTCTGTAAAAAATTTGAATTTCCCGCCACCTCGCTATCGTCTACCCTTAAGCGGGATAGAATCAAGTTTGGATGGCGAAGCCAACTGACTCATAATAATAAAATTGGAAATAAAGGAGCGGGGTAGTTCTAGCCACTTACTTCAGGTCTGATAGTGATGAGGAGCTCCATGTCTTCAGCATTGCGACCCTGTATGGCACTCAGCTCATCCAGGTCCTTTGGTATCACCTGCAGAAGCGAAAGGAAAACCGGATGAAGGATGAAGCAAAAATAATGTAAACCTCTTAGTTTAAAACCACCGAACTAAATCCCATAGAATCCGCATTACGTATAAAATCACAATGAAAACTGGTCCTCACAGAAACAAATGATATCAGCAATAGAACAATACGAAACATCATTTCGACCATACGTCTAATATTCGAATGTCGACCTTATTGCATTAATTGCATAGACTACGAGCAAATAAGCTCCCAAAGGCAGTTTGGACATCTATTTTTCCAGACACATTTCAGAGTTCTATGTTGTATTTGTATCTAGTTTTATCCTTGATCGAAGTTTAAAACCAACTGCATAGTGAATAGCAAAGCAAATGTACATAATCGATTCCTGTATCAGGTAGTATGTAGATGTGTGTAGTGTAGACACATAAGTGTTGCATGGAAGAAATTGCTATAAGCAATAAGGCCGCCAATTGTACCTTGTTTAGTTAAGTTTTTATCTTTTTCTGTATTTATATTGGTGTACACTAAAGAATATACAGGGTGTTAAAAGATCGCTGACAGACCCGAAAAGTACGCATACAAAACACCAAAACAAAGTACTTTTTCGATAAATTATTGCCGGGAAATGATTTTGGTTTTTTAGGTTATAATTTTGGAAAATATTTTATCACGCAATGGAAGTGTAACGCAGAGAAGTCATATTGCACAAGCGTTGACCTAAAGTTGTGTTACTTAAGCTCGAAGTGCCGATGTTTAGAATACATTGCGGGTTGCAATTTTAACGTCGTTTTATGCAAGAAATATTAAAAATTTTGATATGGCTTCTTGAGAAGAAATGTTGAGTACTTGATACTGAGCAAATTTCTGCAATAAAAAAAGTTTGAAAAGTCCGACTTTGAACCTCATTATCTCGGAAACCGTTGATTTCCCAGGTATAGTTCCATGGGCAAAAATTTTCAGTATGACGATGCGTGGTTTCCCGCTTTGTTGGCGGTCTTTTAACACCCTGTATTTTATCTTCAGGTTATATCTTTTTTTAAATATATTTTTGGTATTACAATAACCTCACCTGAGTGGTAGGCAGTTTGAATATGGACACGCCCATTGTGCACTGGGACGTGGCGGGGTCGTAGGAGTTGTGTGTTGTCATCAGAGTGGCCACGTCATGCGGAGAGCAGCGTAGATGCCATATCTCACCGATCTCGTGTTTGAACACCTGGGGGAAAAAGTACCTAATCCATGAATAACTAAGATAAAGAGAAAGATACAGGGTAACATGGACAAGCACATAGATGAGAGAAAAATTGTGGAAAGACTGGCCTAAGCTATCCCTATTTTTGGTCTCCAGGCAACAGTGTAGCTACTACTAAATTAATTAAAAATACCCCCTACATTTTAGCTTCAAATTAGCATATCTCATAAACGGCTGAACCGATTTTGATCAAACATAATTATGAAAGAACACTCGCAGGGAAGCCAGCTACAATTTAAAAAAAAACGCATCCAATATGGTTCAACTGTTTAAGAGCTACGGTGCCAAAGACCGACACACACAGTGATCAAACTTCACGTCTGCCTGCCGGGTACTGACGGAAGACCAGCGCTGGAGTGGTTCATCTCTCCAGCACACGCTGAGTCAGAGCCCCTTTGCAATTGCCACATCCACATTTCTGTCCAGTACTTAGTTTGTTTTCTGATAACTCAATTTGTCATAACTCGTTTTAAGTGTAATGTTTTTGTGCCTCTATGTTGTCTGTTTTTCTGCTGTACAATGTTTTCTTTGTTTTACTCTGTATTCTCTGTAATGTGTGTGTGTTATTGTAAATAAATAATATACAAATACAAACTTAAAACACTCCTATTTTTGTATCGGGGGTTAAAAACTTTAAATGCATAAAAAAAAAGGAAAATAATAAACTAGAAAATTTAATTTTGCCTTTACAGAGTTATAAACTAGACATGCGCGAAACAGTGCACTTCGAAGTCATGATATATTTCATGACATTTCATACCGCGTGATATTACCTTATATCATGGCACCAAACATGACACATGACATCATGGTATTTCTTCATTGCAGACATGAAACATGACATCATGGTATTTCTTCATTGCAGACATGAAACATGACATCATGGTATTTCAGCACACTTTCATTGCAGTACGTACAGTGTGCTGAAATGCCATGTGTAATGTTTCATGTCATCTAGTGTAATGAAATGCTATGTGCCATGCATTATTCTCTCGTGTAATGTGTAGTATTTCATGACACCGTTGTGTAATATGTCTTTTGTAATATTACAAGCATTACCTACACATGTCTATTATAAACTTCTTCGCAAGTCCATACCTTCGTGTGCAAAGCACCGGTGTCTTCCTCCAGCTCTACGACATGCACCTGGTTGGAGTGCGGCTTCAGGCTCTGCGTGCCGATGAGGAACCGGATGGCATCGCTCTCCGCGAACTGGGGAGACAGCGCTCGCGTCTGGAAGCGGCAACATTGGGTCAAAAGTTCATTAACATTAATTATAGCCACGGAATTTGAACTGAGCATTTCATCTGTAAGTGTGTATAATTGCACAGGATTATTAGTACCTGGGGTGTTTTGCAACTACAGGGGTGTTTAACAACACTTTCAAGAATAAAGTAAAGAAAGATTTTTAAGCAAAATCTATGCCTAATGTTCAATAAAAACGTTACGTGTCTATGGTCAATACTTTTTTTATTAATTCTGACAACACTACTTGATGACAGCTGTCAAAGTAAGTAAAAAAAAATGGCCATTTTGAAACTGACAGTTTGCTAACGAAATTTTGTGGAAAAAAACTTTATTGTTTTCGGCAGGAAAAAGGGCAACAAGATCAGTTTTTCTGTGGTATTCTATGGCTTTTGTTCATCGTTAACAGGATACGACAAAGAGATAAGCTTTACATTGAGTATTTTAGGAGTTTCTGTACACTTAAAATTAGAGGGTAGTATTTTATTGCCAAAAGGGTGATTAACAACGCGCTATGGGGTCACTAACAACGACATGTGGGGTCACTAACAACGACATGTGGGGTGAATACCAACGACTTATGGGGTCAATAACAACAAAGGGTGATTAACAACGCGCTATGGGGTCACTAACAACGACATGTGGGGTCACTAACAACGACATGTGGGGTGAATACCAACGACTTATGGGGTCAATAACAACACATCTCATACATTTTGAAACTGTTGCTAATGACCCCATATCTCGTTTTTATTGACCCCAGTCAAAGTCTGAATTGCAATACGCAATCTTTTAATGGATAATTTATTCAAACAAATTGTTTAACGTATTGGGGTCACTAGAAACGAAAAAACTATCCAAGACTCGCATCTATAAGTTATTACTTGAAGGATTCAGCTCGGGTTTGCAAAAATATATGGCATTAAACCTTGAAACATGTTGTTATTCACCCCAGTTTACGTAGTATTTTCTCCAAAGCAGACGGTGCCACATATGAGACTTTTATTTAAATTTTATTTTCATTTTCTAATAACAATTAATAACAGTCAAGGAGTAATTTTATTGGTTTTTGGTCTATGTCAACTACATACATAAAACACGTGTCATTAAAGGAAATATTTAAGATGAACTTCAAAACACTCGCCTTCTTGCTCTAATTAATACAATCAAAGCGAGACAACGCTGGTTTTGAAGTCCATCCTCTGTTTTCTTTAATGACACGGCTTATATTATAAACTCACACACACCCCTAGATGGGCATGCAAAGATTCATGAATGTGGAGGAAGCGAAAGAGGTAAGTATGCAAGTGGCAAACTATATTTCAGTAAACTTGACACACTACCACGAGTACCACGGACGTCACACTACCCTAAAATACCAAACCCTAATATTATGCCTGGCATAGTAAATCTGCTTACCCCTTTCCGAAAGATGGCCGTGATAATAGGCCACCAAATGCAGTTTTTTTTAGATAAAATTGTTTTTAAAAGTTTGGATGTTTTGATTCGTTATTTAGGAGCGATTTATGGGCAAGTGACTCACCTGGTTTTCAAGCCCGTAGATAATGGAGTTTCCTTCGTCCATTACAAAGGTTTTTGAAGATTATTACCCAACGAAAACGAGAGCTTTCCGCGATTTGCGATGAATTTTGATGTTTGTTTACATTGGACACAGATTATGAAACGTCATGATTGTCATCTGTCAAGTTGGCACTTTCTAAACTGTGGAAAAAGTATCGGTCACACGAAGCGAACATCCATCGCTTCATAGGCGAGCGAGAGAAAACGCTAGTGGAACTGCGGAAATAATATTTTTTGCGTAATATTTCCGCAGTTTTGAGATAAGTGAAAAAAAAAAAAACCTTTATCTATGAGCTGTCCCTCAAACCGACGAAACCAATACTAAGATTACAAAGCCTAGTTCTTTAGTTAGAGTGATTTTTGTTTCGTGTGACCGATCCTTCATTGTATTTTTTTTTCTTTGCTGCCATAAAAAAAAATGGTTTCAGTATTGCTACTAATAAGAGGTTTATAACTCATTAAATATAAATCGGCAATAGTACAGGGGCTCGCTCAAGCTTTCCGCTCTCATCAGATTCTAGTTAGTTAGATCCTGATTCTGCAGCACCGAGTTGTTTCTTCACCCATCCAGTGTGAGTGAAGGTGCCACTCGACGCTGTTAACCTGTTAAATCATCTCATTACGGAGATGCAAAGGCCTTAGATCCGGATGTACCCTGTCCGGCCTGTCGAGGTTTCCATCTCGCTAGGTAGGGATATTTTCCGCTAGATGAAAAGAGTGGTTTTTGTGTCGAGTACGGCGTTCTTGTTATCATGCTCGATATTTACAATGAGTATCATCATTTTTTGTCAATCAATCATGTAAATTATAGCTCTTGAAGGAAATAATTTAAATAAAGTAGTAATTTTAGTCAAATTACGGATGAGCGATGTTAGTGTCAGTAAGGCGCCGGGAACATAATAATTATAGTAATTCAAACGCCTGGGGCCTGGGGCTTTTCTGATTCTAATTCTAAAGGATTAGTTCGATTGTTGTAGGAGAAAAACGAGGAAACCCCGGTTTGTCCTTCCAATGGGAAGCCATCGACACACCATTGCGTTACAGACTTAAGGCCCAGCTGTTAGGCTACTAAGTAGGTACCTACCTCATAAACCAAAAATGTATAACAGCTGTTAACTTTATTGCCCCATTTTTGTGCCCAAAAGGAAAAGTTGTATTTATGAGTCGAAAGACTTCTTTCGACCTGTAGGTATCTACCATAGACTTCTATGGTAGATAGAATATCTACCATAGAAGTCTATTAGTCCATAGAATTCTATGGTATCTACCTTACAATAGATCTACCTACAGACAGCACGCCATTATGTCGGCGTCTCAGTGATTATTAAATACCCCATTTGCAATCCTAGCGGAATCCAATTAGAGATCACAGTGGAATAAAATGCACGATTCACAGTTACTTAGTTACATAAGTAGTTGAGTGCTAGGGGTTAGCGCGAGTCAGGACTTAGATGTAACTATCTCTCTAAAAGCCCGATCTGGGGTAGGTAAATACTTATTATAATTTACCGCTTAAGTGGTAAAGGTAATGATTAGATTGGTACACCTATGGTCGGTCGGCCACAGTCACAGCACAGATGCCCCATGGGCCCCATGGCAGCTCTTACCGCGCGCGGCATAAGGGCGCCAATCGAACAAAAAGGGGTATCCCAGCGTGTGGCCGACTGTACCTACGGCCAGCTATGCCCCGAATCTCAAAAGGCCTTGATGTCATGCGGTAAAGCCTGAAATCCAAAATTACTTCATGTTGGTACCTAGCCTGGCCTCTAACGCGCTCAATCGAACAAAATGGAGTATCCTAGTGTCTCGCTCAGCTCACTGTATCAACATCACGTCGACCCATACAAGGTAGCATTTTATTCGGATACGTTACGGGTGATTTTACAAAGAAAGTGTACACTCTGACGTGGTGTCGTAACTTGAACAAAACTCGCGATAAAGGGCCGTGCCATCATTGATCATGATGTAACTGTTACATTGTAACTTGTAATTAGATGTGTTACACAATAGCTAGCCTTAACAAAGGCTCACCTTGCATTTGCCGGAACTTCAAGATGACATGCGGAGATCTAAGAACGTCGTTTTCCTACATAAGTACAGGGTGAACCGAAAACGGAACACCCCAAGAAGTTTCTTCTAAACAATCAATTATTATGCCCCCAAGTAAAATAATTGATGGGTAAAACCATAGAATTAACTATGGGTAAAACTCGGACGCTCTACAGGGTGCACTCTAAGTCGATAGCGGAACTTTAAGTAGGCTGTCTACTGATCAAACAACTTGTACTAGGTGACGAAAAAAATGGAGTGAAAAAAATATCAGCTGTTCCATACAAAAGGTCGACTCAGTACTGCGCCAAATGTATGAAACAGCTGATATTTTTTTCGTTCCATTTTTGTCGCCACCTAGTACAAGTTGTTTGTATTGATCAGTAGACAGCCTACTTAAAGTTCCGCTATCGACTTAGAGTGCACCCTGTAGTGCCTGTGGAAATTGTTATGTTTTGAGATAAAGCTCAAAATATTCTTCTTTTGAGCTTAGAATCTGAAAAAAAAAACGGATTTTATTACAATTACTATTCGTATTAGAGATGCCGACCAGGCAAACCAAACGCTCGCTGGAGCGACGCTATACAAGGTGTTACAAAAGATGCTAACTCTTTTTACAGGGTAATAGCACCCGGTGATAGGGATCACAACCTAAATATTATTTTTGCTCTACGATGTTCCGTTGATTTTTAAATTAATAAAATGTGAACGGTGTGGCGGGAGTAAAGTATTTTTTAAATATTGTTTTCATTGACTTTCACAATGTTTTAACAACTCAAACCTTTGCAAATGCACCTACACCCAAAAACATATTTTTAAATTTGAGCTAATACCAAGAACAAAAAAGTTATAAAAAAATTTCAGCTTTGAGGTTATAAAATAAAAATGTTTTTTTTCAACTTTTTTTTACAGCTTTCACATCCTGCTGACCAGTAGGTTACACCCTGTAAAAAGAGTTATGATGTTTTGTAACACGTTGTATAAATGTATGATGTACAACTTGTACAACCTATTTATGTTAAGAAATAAAAGGCTATTTTATTTTATTTTATATATATTTTATTTTATTAGAGATGTAAAGATCAACGTGCTATCGACTGTACCTAGGGCAGGTACGGTCGGCCATAGTGACAGATACCCGATTGATGGGAGCTCTTACCGCGCGCGGCATAAGGGCGCCAATCGAACAAAAAGGGGTATCCTAGCGTGTGGCTTACTTTACTAGGTACTAGGTAAGGTAGGTACCGTAGGTACGTATCTATTAACCTAGTCAGTGTTACCTACCTAATTATGAATCTCAGTGGCGCCTAGAATAGAATAAATTTAAAGTTTTCCTCATACATAAGCATAAGTTTTATGATCACGATGATCGATCATCGATGACTAGCCTAGGTACCTATTAAGTGTAAATAATAAATGACTAACTTATTGGACATATCACACGCTTCAAGTTTGCTTAAGACATCAACATTGATTTGTTGTTTGACTCTCAGTAGGTAGATACCTAATCTCAGTAAAGAAAGACTGGGGTACACGATTCACGATTACCTATAAAGTCAACTGGCATACTGAGTACTTTTCTGTTTCGAGTATACTCTATTAAAATTTGGTAGGGTAACTGTCTACACTGTACGGTGGGCCACAGTCACAGATACCCCATGGCAGCTCTTAACGCGCGCGGCATAAGGGCGCCAATCGAACAAAAAGGGTATCTTTGGGTGAGGCCGGCTGTACGTAGACCCTTAGACGCGTGCACTCTATTCTGTTGCGTTACGGGTGACTTTGCAACTAAAGTGTAGGTAAGCGTACACGTGCTTTCTTGTGTAGGTACGTCTTTGGTAAAAGGTTCATAGTACCGTATTTAAATCCGTCGTGGTCGTACCAGGAAGTATCTCACCTAAAAACAGGCTAAAAAGGCTACGGTAACTTCTCCACTCTATCCTCCACTCACTCCACTCACAAGTAGCTTTTAAAGCATTGTGGACATTGTGGTGTAGTTAGTAACTTTGTAGCATCGTAATTCGTAACTAGTACTCTACTCCGTGCTACTCTAATGCTTACTCTAACCGTGTAACCGAGGCTTAAGAATGGGCAGATCCGGGATAGCAGATTGATTAATTAGTAGCCTTAACAGCCATTGAGAAAAGGCCTCTTTATTTCTTACATCACAGCCTAGTTGTACTAGCCGTTCTTAATCGATTGGCAAAGTTAAGCAACAACGGCCGCGGTCAGTCCATGGATGGGTGACCGCTAGTGGCAATAATATCTGAGCGCTTCCGTGCTTCGGAAGGCACGTTAAACCGTTGGTCCCGGTTGTTGTTGATTAATAACAATCGTTAAGCCATGTCAGAGACCCTTTGGGTGGACTAAAAACTCTGACACCAGGGGTGGCCACTACCTCATACGATTACCTACCACCATTTCTTACATTACCAAGAGGTAGGGTAAACCGTCCAGTAACTGACAGTTTAACGACCGTCTCGCAGATATGTGCCTATAACTACGTCAATTTCAAAGATTTTTTTAATTTGTAGACGGAATATAAGCAAGGAAGAATGAGGCTTTTAAAACTGGTATGAAAGACATAAGCCAACCTGTATTTTAAATTAATTAATAAATACTTAAATAAAATCATGTATTTTACCAGTAACTGACCACAAAAATCCAAAAACTGACCGCGTTCAAGCCAATAACTGACCGCCTGAATTAAACGTCTATTTAAACTGAAATCGAATGTTTTTGACCACAGGCACTTTTACATGCCTTTGTTTAACGAAAAGGAAAAGATAAGGATACGAAATATTTTATAATAGAATGCAATATCTTTAAAAAATACGAGATATGTCAACACTTGGGAATAACACTTGGGGAGCTAAAAATCGTGAACTCAGGATTCTAAATTATACCTTGCTTGGTAGCTGAATGCCTATATAACGTTTAATATGATAGTTAAACATTTTGTCGTATCGTTAATGGATTTTAGAGACAAGCAGGGCATGTTTTTAAATTTTGTGACATGAATGTGAGCAAAATATCTCAAACACTAAACGTTTATCAATAAACATTCAAAGACAATTTGTAGTTAATTTAATGGAGAACATTTTGTCCATTTAGGGTTCTCTCGTAACATTAACAGTTCTCGCGAAAAATAAAAAAAAAGGTCTATGAGTGACAGTGAAAATATAAAAAAAAAGGAGAGAATGGGTGTTTCTACTTCTAGTTCGAATCCAAAAAAAAATCCTTTTTCCTGGGGAATCCACGTTGACGTAAACTTATTAGATAAAATTGTATCTGGTCTTGACTTAGATTTTGTTTGGGGTTAGCAATTTTATAAATAATTTTGCTCCGAAACGTTTTTGCTGCCAGCCGAACGGAGCCTTGTTTATTTTGCACAAACGCTATAGCGTTATCAATGCTTTTTTTGGAGTATAGTCGCTTCTACATCTCTGCTAACCCTGTGAAAAACCACAATCATTTCATGGCCAGTAACTGGCCAGTACAAAATTTAGTAACTGGCCACCCATGTCAGTTATTGGAAAACTAAAAGATAAATACCTGGATTTTTGGTACGTGAAACTATGACTTACGATCTAACACATAAAGTTAATTTTAACTTAAACGGGCGTATTCGTTGATTTGACCATAAACTGACATGGGTGGTCAATTTCTGGAAAAGTGTTGTTTTTCGTTCTAGTAACTGACCACCCTTGCTAAAACCACAAATAACAAAACTGCTTTCAAATACAAACAATTCCAGTGTATAGCACAATATTTCAAACCAAACTGAAGTGTTTTTTATACAAAATAAGCCAGTTTTCATGAAGAAATAAAATAACGTAAAATACACTCACCTTAAGAATTTGCTAAGGCGTAAGTGCGCTGAGTGAATTTCACACCGCGACTGGATTTGACATGTCCATCAAAGTCCACCTGGTGTTAAAAACTAGGTACTTGTGCACGAAGCAGACTGCCAACATACCTTCTAACTTAATTTATTAGTAATGGAGGGCATTGCTTGTCTCAAAGCCTTATTTTTTTAGATTGAAATTTGTGTGGTCAGTTATTGGTGTATGGCCAGTTACTGGATGGTTTACCCTAATTTAGAATAGAATAGAATAGAATTTAAGTACTTACCTAAGCGTTTATTTACTGACCACTATTTCACAACTTATAGTAAGGTCCAGATGGGTGGGCGAAAATTGTCACCGACTGGACCCCACAAGATGGGCACCGGCGCCGCGGCAGACCGAGACGGAGATAGCGGGACGACCTCACAACCACAACCTTTTTGCCGGGGTGGCAAGAGGCAGCCGAGGATAGAGATGAGTGGAAGAAAAAAGGGGACACCTTTGCCCAGCAGTGGGACATTATGGAGGCAACATACGAAAAAAAAATTAAGGTAAGTAGGAATCAGAATCAGAATCAATAATTTTTATTCAATATTCCATAAGTAAATTATTTACATTGAACGTCAAAATATTATCTAAAGTAAAAAAAGGTATATAAATCAGATACTTATTACTATCTAATACTAAGTATCTAGCTACTTTTTTTTTCTCCAGCTTCACTAGCTCTGAATGGCTCTGATCGTTCTTGGAGAAGAAGCATGGTAAAGAAACTCCAAGGATCTCGTGCTTAAAAAAAATACATTTTGTAATGCAGGTAGGTACTTAAAAAATAACACATTGGTAAGTGTGGTGATCGTGCGTTGAACTGGTTTAATGCCAGACTTCTTTGTCATTTAGATAATCATCTATTCTGTAATAGGCCTTTTGGCACAACGTGTGCCTTACACATTTTTTGAATCGGGCCTCTGGTAAACTTAGGATATCTGTTGGGATCTTATTATAGAAGCGTATACAGTTGCCGAGAAATGAGCTCCTAGCCTTCTTAAGCCTAAGAGTTGGAATTGTAGGCTTGTGCTTATTCCTAGTATTTATATTATGATGGCTACCTAATGTATCGAACTCTGCAATATGTTTTTTAGTATTGTAACAATGTTGGCATACTTATATATTGACTTGCAACTGTCAGGATGTCAATTTCTTTGAAAACGACACTACTACCTAGTCTATAGATAAATCGGATGGCTCTCTTCTGCAAGATGAAGATGCTCTCAATATCTGCTGCCCGACCCCATAGTAGTAAGCCATATTATTATGACATACATAATACTATGGAAGTAACTAAAGTAGACAAGCCTAGCAGTTGCGATGCCAGTCAATTCCCTGATTCTTTTTACAGCATAAGCTGCAGAACTGAGCCTATGAGATAATTTTACAAGGTAGGTACCTATCTTACTTAAAAAGCCTACCTACTTTTACAGATGGGACGACCTACACATACCTGCGTAGTGGTCAGTTTACATACACAAATTCAAACATGAGTACCTAAAGCCCATTTCTGTGTAGGTACGGTCGGCCACATTCACAGATACCCCATGGCAGCTCTTACCGCGCGCGGCATAGGGCGCTAATCCGTGGGGCCGACTGTACCTATAGGCCTTTTCCTTTTCAAGTCTACCCCCAAGCCTTCACAATATCATCAACCCAACTTATTTTTATTGATGGTGGAATAATCCGGTTTGAGGACCGCAAATAAACCGGTTTTGAGGATTAGCAACTCTGTGCGGATTATTTTTACAGAATAAGCTCACTTTGTATCGTGGCAAGCGTAAGAAGTCTTCAATGCTGGCTACATCCCTCCTTGACGTTTCTAAGCCACTTCCTTCTCCTATCATACTTGAAGAAACGTCTGTATCTGCCGTGTTTAAGGTAACGAATTTAACACTCGTTGAAATAGTTTTTAAAATTATTATGTATAGGTACACACGACAGCACGTCAGACTGTACACTTTGGTTGTAAAGTCGCCCGTAACGTAACCGAGTAGAGTGCTAGCGTGTAAGGGTCGACTTACTGTCGCGTGTATACGTGGTGCTCGTGCAAACCTAAGAAAATATTAGGTAATCTTCTTACTTTTATTGGCAAAGTAAATTCTCTGAAATGCTTGACGCGTCATAGTTTTTATAAACTAATTAAGTAGTTTCTGATATCAGTAACTTAAATGTGTACTTAAATGTGTCATTATTAATAGCTCATATACTCGTAATAATGACACATTTGTTCAGGGATATCCTGATAATAAATAATTATTTCACAATAACAGATTTTGCAAAGCCGCAACGCACGCATCGCGTAAACATACGAGTAGGAAGTACTTTGCTAAGGATGGGAAGCGGATATTTTTATGTAGAGATAGGTAGATGGGAACACGGATGGAATCGGGTGGTTTCCTATACCCGTGGGAACCAAGCACATCCTGTGATACTCTGACTCATTATTCGGTATTGCCGACATTGTACAAGGGAAGTGCACAAGGAAAAAGCATCACTTTAACTCGCGCGAGGGTTGATGCTGCTACGATTTCCAATTTTTCAACTCCACTTTTGGCGATAAACGATTTCATTCGTTCGTAGTTCATTCGTAGGTTCTAGGATTTGGAATCTGAACCTTAGGTCCTAAAAATAGTTAAGTCTAGGGATTATATCATTGGACGCTTCGTTTTTTATCAAAAAACGCATCCAAAAAGATGATATGATTTTTTTTCATTGGCGGTGCTAGTTGTGTGTGTGCCTATAAATGGGCCTATGGGATAACTACGAGATCACATTTACGATTGATTGATCGATTTTACTCTTTTTCTAAGTCGCAGGTTGGAAAAGTGGCCATTTTTGGCGGCGGCGGAATTTATTCCTTGTTGATGTGCCGGCAACCTGCATTTTTGTAGGTAATCAATCAGCAATTGCTTAAGCTATGTAGCTCGTGTTTAAAAATAAAAACAAAAGAGAACTATACGATACCTAAAAGAACGAGTCTACATCAGATTCCACGCCAAATTCCCATGGGCGGGCGTAACTTCGGCGAAAATCAACAAGCAAGGTCGAGGCTAGTGGAGGCATATAATGGCCAAAGAATCAGGGGCTTAAGTCTGTAACGAAATGGCGTGTCGATGGCGTACCAGTAGAAGGACAAAACCGGGGTTTCCTCGTGTTTCTCCTCCAACCAGCGGACTGATCCTCTAGAATATTCTTTGCTGTTACTACAAAAACATTAAAAGGACCGACAGCATTAAGAAATTTTGGCACCATTGCGTTACAGACTCAGGCCCCTGGAGGAATTTCCTACTAATATTATATATGCGAAAGTTTGTAAGTGTGGATGGATGGAAGGATGGATGGATGGATGGATGGATGGATGGATGGATGGATGGATGGATGGATGGATGTTTGTTTGTTACTCTTTCACGCTGAAACGGCTGAACGGATTTGGATGAAATTTGAAATAGAGATAGCTTAGACATCAGAATAACACATAGGCTACATATTATCACGCTTTTACACTTTGGAGCATAGTAAATAAATATCCTTTTTCTGTAGTCCACGCGGACGAAGTCACGGGCAAAAGCTAGTGTGATATAAACAAAAGAATAAGACACCGGCCATGACAACAGGCCTGGAGGCCCGAATGCAAAATATAATAAAAAGCATAGAAAGCGGTGGCCGCGGCGAAAAATGCGAATTCTAAATTTAATCGACCACCGTAACCTAATGTACAGTCAGAACCACTTTTCGATCCCCCTTTGACAGTTCAAAATGACTCCTAAAGCGATTAGGCATAAGGCGGTGCGTGTGTAGAAATGTTGCCAATGAGCCGGTTCCAAATAAAACAAGTGTTCAAAGCATTTTAACTGGAACCCGCGCCCGCGGCTGATCGTAAAAAGGTAGTAAACCGTTCGAGCCAAGCCTTTGAGTTGCCCGCCAGTATTCGTACAGTGGGCCACAGAGTAACTTTCATACACAATCATCTTTGACAGGAGACAGTTTTTTTTAAATATTTATTTATTTCAACATCATTCAAATAAAATATTTTAGAAATATTAATTTCAGAATAAAAACAACATAATTCAAAATTTAAAAAACCGCCGGCATTTTAATTTCAAAACACAATATCTCGTAAAAGGCTGTTGCTAAACTGAGATATATATTTATTTTATTTTAAAATTGCTCAGTTTAGCTACAAAATTTAAAAAAATACTGTGAAAATTGTGCATGCCAGTATGCCCCACTACTGTCAGTTTCTGTATCCACGCCCCACTGCTTTGTCTGAGGCAAACAGGGCCCTTAGCCTGTAACACAATGGTGCCAAAATGGGCTGTCAGGTGACGACTTCAATTAAGATTTGCTAACGCTGTCTGTCCTTTTAATGTTTTTGTAGTACAGCAAAGAATATATTGATTCTAATTCTAGAGGATTAGTTCTCTGGTTGTAGGAGAAAAACGAGGAGAGCCCGGTTTTGTCCTTCTGTCGGGACGCCATTGACCCGCCATTGCGTTACAGGCTAAGGGCCCAGTCGTACAACAAAAAACGTTGAAAAAAAATTGCTCAGTTTAGCTACAAAATTAAAAATATACTGTGAAAATTGTGCATGCCACGATTGCCACGCTACATTCAGTTTCTGTATCCCCGCTGCTTTGTTTGAGGTAAACTGTACTGCAAGCGAAAGCTCAGACGGAAACATTTCAGTCAGATTGTTCGGCGCGGCGGCTTTTCACAAAAGTTTCACCTACCGATAAGGCAACGTGTACACGTGTACAGAAAGGTCCTGCCACACTGTTAGGTAATGAGCCACTTTTTTTGCGGACAAAATATGTTAGCGAATAGTCACACACGTGTTAGTCTAACCGCGATTCGACCCGCTTCGAACCAAAATTAAATGTTATTTCAGGAACTACGGTTATTTCAGGAATTTAAATGCACATTGCATGATTGTACGAGTATATTCAGTTTTCATTTTAATTTTTATTTAATGCACGGTTTTGAGAACTAGCAAATGTGCGGATTTTTTAATAGTATAATTCATAATGTGATGAGCGTCTAAACTAAAAACAAAACTGTCAGAGATTTTCTCCCTTGATGTCAAAGTTTGGCCCACCTTGACGCTATAATTGTGATATTATTATTTTACTACAGTTTGTTGGCGTATCTAGTTATTTACGTTGAGTCAAACAAAGTTTAGTAGAGGTCACTTATCTTGATTTTTAATTACGTCCAGTGGCTGCCTGCTGATTAGCTGCCTAAATACTATCTGAAAGAGCACGGAGACAAAGCAGCGTGCACCCGCGAGCACGGATACCAGCGCCTCTTTTCTCTAAAAAATCCACTCAAACTTTGAGCGTCAAACACTTGAAAACAGCCCATAATGAATTTAACATTTTTTTTTTACTTTTAAAAACGGTTACTTTTACGGTGGATATTTCAGAGAATACAGGGACAGGACCAGGATCAGGTCTTGACAGTGACAGATTTTAAAAAGGACGGACTTGCGCCAGTCAGGTTTAGTCAACTAACTCTGAGTTAATTTGACATTTACATACAATGGAGAATGTCCGTGGGTCTGCTAAATCACTTGAAACTTTATGACCGTGTAGCCTAAAAGTTAAGAAATATGCCAGTTTTTGTTTCTTTCAAATCGAGCCAGTAGTTTTAAAGTTACGACGGTTTTAGTTTCTGTCCTTTTGGAGTTTTTCGCGCGAGCGCGGCAACCTCGCGTGACGTCACTAAACAGCTGGCACCCGACACATACACCGTAACACTCATTCAAAGGGCTGTATCTTTGGAACCGTACTAGGTAGCCAGTTGACATTTTCAGAGATTATGTTTTATTATAGTGGATTTCCCAAGGAATAATAAAAATAAAAATATATTAATAAATAAGAGGGGTTCCCACACAAAAAACGTTGTTTTATACTTTTTGGTCTATAGAAAAAACGGTAAGGCATACAAGCATCAAACTTGGTATGATAATAGGGCTTACTCCATAGTATAACAAAAAAATATTAAAAATGGTCAAGCGCGACTCGGACTCACGCGCCGAGGGTCCGTATAAACAGTTTTTTTATTGTTTGGCGGTACGGAACTCTCAGTGCGCGAGCTCTACTCGCACTTGGCCAGTTTTTTTGTGTGTTCAGTCAGTGTTACAGTAGTGTTTTAATATAATATTAATTATTTATAACGTTAAAAATTCACTAGGGACAGTTTTAAATCCGCAAGCTATTCCCTAGCACGGGTTAGTTAGTGCTTTAAAAATAACAAAAAATATATTATTACTTAGCTATGGATGTGGATGACGGCTTTGAAAAATGACAATCCGATATAGTTTTATGATATAAGTAAATTAATATTAATAAGTAATAAAAGTAGTATAACTAGGCATAGGTACATTTTTACTCATAAAAAAATTGTGGGCAACCATTAACTCGTCTTTTTTAGGTAAGTTATCGGATTGTCATTTTTCATAGCCGTCATCCACATCCATAGCTAAGAAATAATATATTTTTTGTTATTTTTAAAGCACTAACTAACCCGTGATAGGGAATAGCTTGCGGCTTTAAAACCTGTCCCTAGCGAATAAATAAGTAATATTATATTAAAACACTACTGTAACACTGACTAAACACACAAAAAAAACTGACCAAGTGCGAGTAGAGCTCGCGCACTGAGAGTTCCGTACCGCCATACAATAAAAAAAACTGGTTATACGGACCCTCAGCGCGTGAGTCCAAGTCGCGCTTGACCGTTTTTTATATTTTTTTGTTATACTATGGAGTAAGCCCTAAAATCATACCAAGTTTGATGCTTGTATGCCTTACCGTTTTTTCTATAGAGCAAAAAGTATAAAACAACGTTTTTTGTATGGGGACCCCTCTTATTTATTAATATTTTTTTATTTTCATAATTTCTTGGGTAATCTACTATAATAAAACAAAATCTCTGAAAATTTCAACTGACTACCTATTACGGTTCCATAGATACAGCCCTTTGAATAAGTGTTTCGGTGTATGTATCGGGTGCCAGCTGTTTAGTGACGTCACAGCAGCTGACGATCGCGCGCCCGTCGCACAGCTAGTTTAAAATTAAATATCTCGAGCGAGAACTATAAGTCGTATCAAAAAAAATTTTTCACCCAATGTTTCCATTTTTAATAGAGTGTATGGTAAGATAAAAATCAAAAGTTGATGGTATTCTTCATTACTGAAGTTTACTCAGAGTTACCCTCTAACCCTGGTTGTCACAAGTGGACCTAGGTGTTTGGTTCCTACACTCCTTGGTTCACAGTAATTTTACCTCTAAAAGTACGCTACGCTTTATTAATTATTTAAACTTTAATCTAAAAGTACGCAACGAAGATTCTTAAACCTTGGGTTTAATCCTTACTAAGTAAGTAAACTTTGTAGGTACCTATGAATCCCAAGCAAGGGTTTTAGAAAAATGTATCAAATGGCTACAGACACTGATGCCTTGGTCTCCAGTGTACGACGTATCATTTGTAATACGCAAACTTATAGTCAGGCAGTACTGACCTAAGCACCGCGCGGGCTGGTCAACTCACGCCCATAAACAATTCCGTTTTTTGTAAAATATCTTAGTGTTTAGTGGAGACGGTTGTGAGTGAACAGGATTTAGTGGAAATGAAGTGGTTAATGGCTGGATTCCTGATCTGCCTAGTGAGGCAAGGCAGTGCTGGAGGTGAGTGGCCGGGATTTTTCGCGAATTTCCTCTTAAAATACTCGGAGATTTTGTATAAAAAAACACTAATTTTTGGACAAATAGGTGACATGTTATTGAAACTTTTGTTCTTTCTTTTGGTGTCTTTTGAAGTGCGTGGATTAAAAAATAATTATTATACTATGTCCGAAGTCTGTCATTCTGCACAACTATGTACCTTACAAAAATAAAACGTTAAAGTTTTAGCAACTCTGTATTCAAGCTTTTCTTAACCCAGAGCGCCTGTTAAAAAGTTAAAATTGGTAATTTTTTTCACAAAGAGTGTTCCAAGAGAAATACAAATGAAAGCTCGATTGATTGAGGCCAATTTAAAACGATTGATTCCAATAATAGGATCGGTGGCCATCGATTAAGACGGTAGATTCTACACAGCTCCCGAGGACGAATTGTTTACGCAAGTTTACAGCGAGAGCACGGCACGAGTAACGTGTATCTTCCGTAGAGATGTCAAAATACCAAATAAGAATAAAAAAGTCTATTGATACTACTTCAAATAGTGATTATAAAAAAAAAAAAAAACAATTGGCCACTAAAAAGAATAACTGAACACGGAAGCATTTTTTTAGCCATTCATAATTGTATATATATTTTTTATCTGTTTACTTACGACTTACGCCCAATATTGGCGCATTTTTTGTTCTTTCAATTATTGTTTTGCAATCTCCGGACGTTAATGAGTTTATTAAGTAAATACTAAAAAAAATCTACCTAAACATTAATGACCGAGGAAAATACAAGACAAATATCAGATAACTAACTATAGGACAATAAGTAATGATCGTTTAACGTTGTTAAATTATACAAGGTGTAACCAAAGGTCCTAATTAGGTATCTACCCGGCGATAAGGATTACATCCCAAATATTTTTTGCTACATGAAATGTTGTTGATTTCTAGATGAATAGAATGCAATGTGGCGGAATAAAATATATTTTTATAATGAGTCCAAACAAAAACTTCAAATTTGCCTATCTATACCTAGGTAAATAAATTTAAGTAGGTAATTCCATTTTCACTAAATCTAAAGAAATACTTCGGTAAAATTTTTGTTTTTTTTTTACAGAAATTTTCATCTGGCAAAAAGCGTGGAGACGTTTGAATTACACGTTGTATAAATTTTTTTTGAGGAAATCACTCGAATTCTCCAGATAACTGTAAACAACAATGTTCGAGATATTTTTCCACATGACATTGATCGAATAGCGGCTGCGGCGTAGAATGATCAAAGATGTACAATTAACTATGGGAAAATGTAAAATGCCTTGACCTTTGTTGTATACAGGGTGCTGTTATTTTTCCAATAGTCCAATTTGACAGCGATTCTAACTAACTATCGCTTAACTAAATCTGTGGTTTATATGGAAACCACATATGTTTATATGGGTTATTTAAAGAAACTACAGATTAATAGACTCATTTGACAGGAGAAAAGGATTATTACAGTCGGTGCAAACCACTCGCTAACTGCGAAGGAAAAAGGAAACCTGTGTGCTTATTCTGTAAAATAAATCCACAAAGTTGCTAGTCTTTAACACCGGTTTATTTGCGAGAAAATAGCTGTTATCGAAATAAAAAAAAACTTATGTTTCGAAAAATATACTGAAGCAGCAATTTCCCATACAAACGTAGTTCAGGTTTAATTTCTAAACTACAAGCTGGATTTTGCTGAAACTTCGTTTATATCAGTCGATGATCAATATGGAGGTTTGCGAATAGTTTTTCTAATAAAAAAAAATGCCTGAAAGAAATTAGAGCGATGCGTTTTTCGCGCGCTTGGCCGTCACTGAGTTCCCACGGTCCTGAAGGGGCCTCTTAAATAAAATTATGCAAACTCGCGTCTTTTATGCTCGGGTTATGACTGTGTCTGTTGCGAGGACAGGGCAGGCTGTTGACCCAAACTAGTCGAGCCTGTAGCACCGTATACACGGCAGACAGGTAGGCATTATGCGCGCCTTGATCTTGATTCTTGACTTGACACTGGGTGGCAGAGAAATAGACGAATTTTTAGCTCGACTTGGTGACGACAGATAAGACGAATTATTATTTTTCATTCCATGGACGAATTGTTATTTTTCATTCGTGTCTACACCCTTGTACGGTCGGCCACAGTAACAAATACCCAATGGCAGCTCTTACCGAGCGCGCCATAAGGGCGCCAATCGAACAAAAAGGTGTATACTAGCGTGTGGCCGACTGTACCTAGTTACCGACTTCAAATTGTCTTTGACTTTTTTTGAGTCATGTCCCAAAGAAACATCAGCCCGCGTTTCATATAAGTGACATACATATTTTATTTTCATTGATAGGTCGGTTTGTAAACAAACCTTTTTTGTAACCTCATCGGCTGCACAAACTTAAAACACTGAATACGCCATTTTTCAAAAAAATTTTTTTTTGCATTTTCGGATATTCCTTGTTATTTTGCACCTAAATCAAAGACTCTTTTTTACTTATGACCGCTCATTCTACTTACTTTAGGTGCAATAAACACTGAATATCCAAACAAAATAATAAAAAATCAAAAAAGCAAGCTTAGATCACTGAATATCACAATGACCAATTAAGAACACAGAATATCCTTGGATATTCTGGGTTTTATGCTAGTTAATTGGATATTCTGTGTTATTTGTCAGTTCTTCTTATACCACACATGCCTAAAATTAAAGATGCGTTTTTCATCAGAGTAGCATTTAACGAGACATTCGCCTCTTTAAAGAAAAAATCTATGGCCTACTGCATTTTGTGGCACGAGGGCATGGCTGGGAGAGACGCGCCCCAAATAATTGACGCTATAACGACTTTTTTGAGAGAGGAAAGGGATGTTTAAAACTTCGTTATTTGGATGGACAATTGCTGTGCTCAGAACAATGGTTTTTGTTCACTGCTATGGTAAATATTTTAAATTCCAGTATACAGGGTGTTAAAAGACCACCAACAGACCCGAAAGCTACGCATACTAGACACCAAAACAAAGTACTTTTTTGATAAATTATTGCTGGGAAATGATTTTGGTTTTTTAGGTTATAATTTTGAAAAATATTTTATAAATCAATGGACGCGTAACGCACAGATGTCATATTGCGCAAGCGTAGGTATAAGTTTTTGATACTTAAGCTTGAAGTGCCGATGTTAAGAATACATTGCGGGTTGAAATTTTAACGTCGTTTTTTGTAAGAAATATTCATAACAAGATATGTTAAGAACTAGATACTGAATACATTTCTGCAAAAAAAAAGTTTTGAAAAGTCCGACTTTGAACCTCATTATCTCGGAAACCGTTGATTTCCCAGGCATAGTTCCTTGGGCAAAAATGTTCCTTATGATGAGGACAATACGTGGTTTCCCGCTTTGTTGGCGGTCTTTTAACACCCTGTAGTAGGCCATAATCTGCAATCGGTCACTTTCAAATATTTAACCAAAGGCCACACTCATATGAGTGCAGACGGGGTACATGGTAATATAGAAAAACAGATAAGAAAAACGAATTTGTACAATTTCCGTGTAAACGTGTACGATTTTCGTGACCTGATAGAGACAATGAAAAAGGCCAGAAGTAATATCCACCGACTACTAAAAGGCTTAAAACAAGACCTGCTTATCCTTATAATAAACTCATCATAAAATTAATCGTAGTCGGAGGCCATCGGTTTATCAAACGCGAAAGTGGTGTCCTCCGACTACGATTAATTTTATGATGAGTCTATTATAAGGATAAGCAGGTCTTGTTTTAAGCCTTTTAGTAATCGGGTTTTAGTTTTTAACTTCTATTTTTTTTTTAGCTGTTTAGTAAGTCATTTTGGACGATCATCCAGAATAGAACCACGGAGGGCAAAAAAAAAACTCATTTTGGTATTTTTTGTTCTATTTGTTATGTTGACGCTACATGTGTTAGGTATACATTTTTGAAAAGGTCTTTTATAGCCCTTTCATTTGATACCCATGAAGATGGTATCCAATAATTTTTATATTTAGGTCCGCCACTTTAGGGCG
This sequence comes from Zelleria hepariella, assembly GCA_949319315.1. NCBI lineage: Eukaryota > Metazoa > Arthropoda > Insecta > Lepidoptera > Yponomeutidae > Zelleria > Zelleria hepariella. The sequence goes on along the minus strand of OX439379.1, from coordinate 3,922,133 downwards.
CAGCACAGCCGCCATCTTGTTTTTTTTTTCAACATTTAACTATCCTATGTTACCTGGGTGATTAAGACAAATCCAACGACACCTCATTTGTTGAAATCGGCGAAATTGAAAAAGTAGTTTAGGCTCTGCGAGGGAACAGATGAACACACAAACATACACACATACATACATACACACACACACATACATACATACGCTGCTAAAATCATAACCCTACTTTTTTGCTTCGCGTAGTCGGGTAAAAAACAATAATAGACAAACTCGTCAAATTAATGCCAACAACCAGAACTTCTTTCTGGAAAAATATAGCTGAAACACAAAATGCAGTTGATTTAGTTGAAGGCGGAGAATACATTTGTGAAAACGGTGAATAAACATTAAAATATACCTATTAAATTACGTCTTTTATTTTACTCAAAGTAGATAGGTAAGTAGTGGATTTTTCTTGTAGTTCGCTAGATCCTTTGAAGGTCATGTAGAACAAAAACCATTTAAAAACACAGAATAGTACGATTCAGTGTTTTAAGAAGGTTTTTTGTTCTAAGGAGTTACTAAATACCTATAGTTTTTATTAAAATACGTTTTTTTTTAGATTACCTTTTATTTTTCTATATATTACCTTCATGGAAAAATAAAGTCGACCATTTCTCATCTACTATTCAATAGCTAAACGATATATATTTTCGCAAACCTTTTATATTAACAACTACACTAAAAACGTTCTACTGTAAAATTTTATAAATGGTTGATTCAGTGTTTTAAATAAGTGCAGCCGTCATGTCAAATCGACTACGCAATCTATATCGAATTGTCATAATAAAATATTTATGTCAGTTATATGAAACGTGCACCAGGCTTGACTTACTGTGAACTTCCAACGCGTTGTTCTCGAAACTACATTTTGGACTTACTGTGTTCTTCCTTTTGACGGCAGTTTATCCTGTTGTTCCATACTAAAATGTTCAAACAAAGTGGTAAAGTGGTAAAAGTGCGTGGCAAAAAATGCACAATTTTCTCAGTTTTTCAAATTTTTTAGCTAAGTAAGCTGAGAGATATTTTTGTTCAGCATTTTTTCTTTCACGACAATAAAACAGTATGCTTTTCATTATTAAACAACCAAACAACAAATAATTCAGCTGATTCGTTTTCTCTCAGTTTAGCTACAAAATTGGGCTTTCCCGTCACCCTTTATTTTATTTGATGATCCAGTTAATTACCTACTGTCAAAGAAAAAGCCCCGTAAAATATCTCAAAAATCGTGTCCGATTTCCCCGTTTCGAAGTGTAGATTCTATATTCAAAGCATCGCTTTATGCTAAGGACGAGATCACGAGACTACCAACTGGATCTTGAGTTGTCGACCTGAATCCCAGATGCCTTAGCCAGGTCGACTAACGGTGTTTGAGTACTTAGGTACCTTTATAACAGGGCCCTTAGCCTGTAACGCAATGGCGTATCAGCCCCTCTACCCTTGACGCATTTTTCCAATACGACCGCAATATGGCGCAATTTACAAATATTAATATTTTACAAATTAAGACGCATTTTGTGTTTTTATTGAATAAAACAGCCTTACCTTTGAATAAACATTACAAAGTATTTAAAATCAAAGCATTACTATGCGAATTCAAAGAGAAATTAATTTTAAAACTTTTTCAATTTGATCGCAATAGCGTCAAGGGTAACCCCCCTGTGGCGTCCCAGGTAGAAGGACAAAACCGGGATTTTTTGGTTTTTCTCCTACAACCAGCGAACTAATCCTCTAGAATTAGAATCAAAATATTCTTTGCTGTACTACAAAAACATTAAAAGGACAGACAGCGTTAGCAAATCGTAATTGAAGTCGTCACCTGACAGCCCATTTTGGCACCATTGTGTTACAGGCTAAGGGCCCAGGGGCCTGAGTCGGTAACGTTATGGTGCCTCGATAGGCTCCCAATTACAATTAATGCTGGGGCCTTAGCCTGTAACACAATGGCGTAATTGGCGTATCAATGGCGTCCCAGGTAGAAGGACAAAACCGGGATTTTTTCGTTGCTCTCCTACAACCAGCGAACTAATCCTTTAGAATTAGACTCATAATATTCTTTGCTGTACTACAAAAACATTAAAAGGAGCGACACTGGACCGACAGCATTAATAAATCGTAATTGAAACCATCAACCGGGAGCCCATTTTGGCACCATAGCGTTACAGGCTAAGGACCCAGTCTGTACTTTTAATGTTTTTGTAGTACAGTAAAGAATATTCACTGATTCTAATTCTAGTGGATTAGTTCGTTGGTTGTAGGAGAAAAACGAGGAAAGCCCAATTTTGCCCTTCTACTGGTAACCTATCGACACACCATTGTGTCACATAGTCTACTGAGAAGTTGTTATTAAGTAATACGAGTTTTGGAAAACTTTACGTTTATCAAATGTACGTAACTTTGAAATAAACCTAAGTCGATTTGCCATAATTATAACTACTAAATAAATAAAAAAATCCCCCGACATTTTAGCTTCAAATAAGCATAAGCTCATAACCGGCTGAACAGATGTTGATAAAATATATCTAAGAACACTCGCTAGAAAAACTGTTCTAAAAAAAGCCTTACCCTTTACAAAGTAGGTACATAATTATAAAATCAAAGCATGCGAATACAAAGATAAATTAATTAAAAACCTTTGTCAATATGAACGCAATAGCGTCAAGGGTAACTCTATATTATATTTTTTTCTAAAAATAGAAAAAAATCCTGAATGATATCATGAAAACTCTTGGAAAAGTGTCAGAGGAAGATTAAAATAATTGAAGCTATCTAATAGTTTTACGTTGAAGAGTTCCTTATTCATCTCAACATGCGATCTGACTCTGTAATTACTCGAAAATAGACAGAAGAACTGCAACTCTAGATTTTTTCTAGCAGATAGCGTTTTTTTAAGCGGATAGCGTTTTTCTAGCGGATTGCGCTGTAGATAGAGTAGGTCTTGCTTTCAGCAGGATACCTACTTACCACGCCTATATTTTTTCTTTATAAAATATTTGTTTCGTTTTACTCATAATTATTTTACAGACGAACATTTTTTTCTAAGATCCATGCAATCATCATAATTGAACGAGCGAGCGAAGCGAGCGAAGTTCTCCGAGTCTACTTGAACAATCCGGCGTTTGTATGTTTGTATGCATGTTTATATGTATGTAGGTATGTATGTATGAATGTTCGTTCGACGATAACTTGAGTAAAAGACGGATCGTTATGAAATTTTGTAGGCGGGTAAATGGCGTAATAGTTAGAGAGCTGGTGACCAATCGAGATATTTTTTCGTACAAGGCTAGGAGTTGGTAGGCTGATAGAGTAGACTTCGCTGAATCTGGGAAAAATATTTTTTTGGCACGGTCGCGGTTGAAAGTTAGATTTTTTCGACTTTGAAAGTTTAAATGTATGGGTTCAGTATTTTTTTTTTGTCGTACAAGGCTAGAAACTTCTAGGTTAGTTGTTGAGACTCCGTTGAACAAGAAAATATTTGTTTTTTTGGCCGAGCGTGGTTGAAAGTTTGATTTTTATAACCCAAAAATTCACACTTTCTAGGTTATAAAAAACAATATTTCTACCGCGTTTGGCTAGTAATAAATAGTGATTTCGTGATCAGCGGAGACTAAAAAGGCAGCCTAAAAACTCCCAGCCTTGTAGACAAAAAAGAAATGACTCAACCCATACATTTAAACTTTCAAAGTCGAAAAAATCTAACTTTCAACCGCGACCGGACCAAAAAAATATTTTTCCCAGACTCAGCGAAGTCTACTCTATCAGCCTACTAACTCCCAGCCTTGTACGAAAAAATATCTCGATTGGTCACCAGCTCTCCAACTATAAAGACCATTTTTAAGTTCGAACATGAGCCAAATCGGTCGAGGGGTTGCTGAGATAATATGGGGTCGCGAGTTCACAGTTCGGGCCGAACAACTAGTTGAACGAGCGAGCGAAGCGAGCGAAGTTCTCCGAGTCTACTGGAACAATCCGGCGTTTGTATGTATGTATGTATGAATGTTCGTTCGACAATAACTTGAGTAAATTTAGTCGGATCGTCATGAAATTTGGTAAGCAGGTTAATGAGGCCAAAATAATTTTTAAGTTCGAACATGAGCCAAATCGGTCGAGGGGTTGCTGAGATATGGGGTCGCGAGTTCATAGTTCGGGGCGAACCACTAGTAATATAATAGAGGGAGCCCTTCCAGTGCTTCGGAAGGCACGTTAATCTGTTGGTCCCGGTTGTTTGTTGTTGATTGAACGAGCGAGCGAAGCGAGCGAAGTTCTCCGAGTCTACTGGAACAATCCGGCGTTTGTATGTATGTATGTATGTATGAATGTTCGTTCGACGATAACTTGAGTAAATTTCGTCGGAACGTAATGAAATTTGGTAGGCAGGTAAATAAGGTAACTAGAATTTTTAAGTTCGAACATGAGCCAAATCGGTCGAGGGGTTGCTGAGATATGGGGTCGCGGTTTATAGTTCGGGGCGAACCACTAGTTAATAACAATCGTTAAGGCATGTCAGAGGCCCTTTGACACGGGTGGTTACTACCCCATACGATTACTACCTACCAGCACCATCATAGATTATGGTGTGGCCGTTTTGTGTGGTTCTCTTTTGCTTTCCAACAACAATGCAATTAATTAGAATGTGCCTCCTCCACGTTGTAGCCGTTTCCTACATTAAAACGATGGTTTCAATTACTACTTCATCTTTTCATTTACGTCGTGGGTAAAATTGATGATTTCCCTTTCGAAACACGGGGCTTCCCACGGCTATGCCACATGGAGGGAAAAAACTAAGGCCTTTGCATCTACGTAATGAGATGATTTATACAGCGTCCAGTGGCACCTTCACTCACACTAGATGGGTGAAGAGACCACTCGGCGCTGCAGTGCCTGGGACATTGTTTTAGATGGAGTAGGCTTGCCCAGCACCTATACCATCCTGACAGCAGAAAGCAGCAGATGGAGGGAAAGTACCTTGAATATTGTACACAGAACATTTTACTACCTGCTAATGCACAAATGGAACTTTGGGACGGACCCGAGCTGCATGTGCGGGGGGGGTTCAGACGATGTCCCACATCACCGACGACTGCCCGCTGTTCGCCATCCAAGGCGGCGTCGCTAAGGTGCATGAGGCTGACACAGACGTAACGACATGGCTGGATGGCTTACCCTTCACCGTATAGCATTTCGAGCACAATGCCATTCGCAAAATAAATAAATAACATTTTACTGAAAGAAGACATTACTTGAATTTAAACTGCATTCATACAATTCAAAAATTTAAACTGCATTCATAGATATTTCAATAATTACATGGTTGAACCGGGAATCGAACCCGTTACATGAGAAAAATAATTAGGTACCCTGTAGTTTTATCATACCAATCGCAAGGCTTCATCATAAAAGGATTATTTTTTGCTAATAAAAGGAAGACCATGAATTTTAACATTTTTAATACAAAATTAATCAATATATCAAATGCTGTAGACTCGTTTAGAAATAAAGAAATACTTATTTTCGAATAAACCGACTATCCAAATCTACGGTAGTCACAATCATTGAAGGGGTGAGCGAAGTTCTCCGAGTCTACTGGAACAATCCGGCGTTTGTGTTTGTATGTATTATGTATTTATGTTTGTATGTATTTATGTTTGTATGTATGTATGTATGTATGTATGTTCGTTCGACGATAACTTGAGTAAAGTTAGTCGGATCGTCATGAAATTTGGTAGGCAGGTAAATGAGGTATAATGCGTGCGGGATGAGAATGGGATGGAACCTTGTCAAAGTCAATCGAAAACATACTGTATTTTACTTTGACAAGGTTGCATCGACGCGAGTTTGCTTACCGCGCGCGTCTCAGTTCCAAAAGGTCGCACATCCCATTCTCATTCCGCGCGGATTATAAAGAGAATTTTTAAGTTCGAACATGAGCCAAATCGGTCGAGGGGTTGCCGAGATATGGGATTGTACACAATAAGCAAAGCGCGCGCGCCTACGTGAAACTAGTCGCCGACCCGGCGTGAACGGCGTTAGCAAAGTAACACAGACTAATTTGGGTCGCAAGGTCACAGTTCGGGGCGAACCACTAGTTTTTAAGTTCGAACATGAACCAAATCGGTCGAGGGGTTGCTGAGATATGGGGTCGCGAGTTCATAGTTGGGCGCAATGGAGAACTCTACTCTCTGCCACCTTCAATGATGGTCACGATCCTCAGCATTGAGGGAACGACTGAATGGATGGATGGATGGAGTTCATAGTTCGGGGCAAACCACTAGTTATCTTCAAATTCGTTCAATAAAATCGGAATTAACCGAACTGCCCCTCTACCCTTGACGCAATTTGCCAATACGGCCGCAGTATGGCGCAATTTACAAAATTAATATTTTACAAATTAAGGCGCCGTGCATAGTGAATCGCCCGCGCGCAAAGAAAAATGCACAAAATCGATTCCTGTATCAAATACACTAAACAAATTGAAAATTTCACATATCAAACCCTGTGTTTTTATTGAATAAAACAGCCTTACCTTTGAATAAACATTACAAAGTACTTATTTAAAATCAAAGCATTACTATGCGAATTCAAAGAGAAAATAATTTTAAAACTTTTTCAATTTGATCGCTATAGCGTCAAGGGTAACCCCCTGAGGTCGCAACACTCGCAACCTCCGCATCTTTCGAGTAGCCAGGGAACGGGAGCAGCCGCTGCTCCATACAAAAAGGGAGACCTGTTTCCTCCCTGGATAATTATTTTAGAGAAAATATGTTTATGCCATTCAATTTATATGTACCTCTGCCATGTCCCTATGTTTTCCTTTTTTTCTTATTTTAATTATTTTAATAAATAGAGACCTTTCAAAATTGCAAAATTTGGCCACTTATTTAAAACGCCTAATAAACATATTTAACTAATTGAAAACAAAAAATAGAAAACATACAGACATAGCCAAATCCCTTGTTATAATATATTAAAAATAAATTTTGAAATCGGTTCAGTTTTGGAAGAGGAAATAGGTCTCCCCCAGAAGCTGTTTTCGTCACTTTTTAATAGGTATTTTCTGTCCAAGCTGCAGTTCTCCCTTTTTGTATGGAGCAGCGGCTGCTCGCGTTCCCTCTTAAAACACAAGACAGCACAGTCATCCTCTCGTAGTGGATGAGGTGACATCACAGTTATATCACTTCCGGTCGAGGCCAAGAGTTTTATCAAACAGAATGCATATTACAAAAGTTCCTCTTCAATAAAATGCGCACCTTCAATCATATTGTAAAGCTTCAGGTTTTAAAAAAATAAAGCTTTTAGAGCAAAGTTAGCAAAGCAAAGTCTCTTAGAGTTAATTTCTCCATTTTAGACTGACATTTTCAGGCCCAATCAGGTAGTTGGTATTTTTTGACTTGATAAAACCCAAACATTTAGTTGGGTCCCCAGTTTGTTTTTTGCCCCAGGGGCCCTGGTTACCTAGCTACGCAACTGGGGCCTTAGCCTGTAGTGCAATGGCATGTCGATGGCGTCCCAGCAGAAGGACAAAACCGGGGTTTCCTTGTTTTTCTCCTACAACCAGAGAACTAATCCTCTAGAATTAGAATCAGAATATTGTTTGCTGTACTATAAAAACATTAAAAGGACCCACAGCATCAATAAATCGTAATTTAAACCTTCAACTGGGAGCCCATTTTGGCACCATTTCGTTACAGGCTAAGGCCCCAGGGGCCTTAGCCTGTAACGCAATGGCGGGTCGATGGCGTCCCGGCAGAAGGACAAAACCGGGGTTTCCTCGTTTTTCTCCTACAACCAGAGAACTTATCCTCTAGAATTAGAATCAAAATATGATTTGCTGTATTACAAAAACATTAAAAAGACAGTACAGCGTTAGTAAATCGTAATTGAAGCCGTCAACTGATAGCCCATTTTGGCACCATTGCGTTACAGGCTAAGGCCCCAGGTTGGCTGCAGGCAGTTGCCGCTGTTCAGATTGGATCTTACTTGCGCCTAACGGAAGTTGCCAGTTCCGGGTTTAGATTTCGAGTTTTCCTGCTCCTATACGGATTGATGATCAATGCCTGTATTGTGTGTGTCAATACTGTTGAGGTCCGTATCCCCATTAGAGGTTAGGAGTTCAACCAGGGGGTCTACCGGCTAAGACGAAGCCGATTACCATTGGCGAAAATCGAAGTTCGATTTATGAAAAATGAACAGGGCCCTTAGCCTGTAACGCAATGGCGGGTCAATGGCGTCCCGGCAGAAGGACAAAACCGGGCTCTCCTCGTTTTTCTCCTACAACCAGAGAACTAATCCTCTAGAATTAGAATCAAAATATTCTTTGCTGTACTACAAAAACATTAAAAGGACAGACAGCGTTAGGAAATCGTAATTGAAGTCGTCACCTGACAGCCCATTTTGGCACCATTGTGTTACAGGCTAAGGGCCCTGGGGTTCGTATAATGAACTGGGTGGAAGATTTTTTTTTTAAAAATCGAACTTCGGTTTTCGCCAATGGTAATCGGCTTCCTCTTAGCCGGTAGATCCCCTGAATTACCTTAGTGGGCTTTTACGATACGAGTATCTCAGTTGAATAGAGGATATTGCTATTCCTGGGGCGGTCACCCACCACACACAAAACTTAAGCCTTTCGCCACTCAATGGTGAGTGTAGTCTCTTCCATTGTACTCCATTATTTTCGGTCTTGCGCTTTCCTCAATCTCGCATTCGACACATCTCAAAGGAAAAAACACATGTCATTTCGATCTCGACTGCCGAGACAACAAGAGTCATGTCGAGCGAAAAAGGCAAACATCTCGCAGAAATCTCAAATGCCCTATGTCGAGGATGAGTTCGTGAGAATAGGAGATGTGATATTTTCCGCAAAATAAGATTTTTCTTTCGAGATGTGTCGAATGCAATATAATAATGACGCATTCGAGATTCTACGAAGAAAACCGAGCCGAGAATTAGCCCCCTGGGGGGATGTTTCTGCGAGATGTTTCCCTTTCCGCTCGACATGACTCGAGTGGTCGGGAGCAGTCGAGATCGAAATGACATGAGATTTTTCCTTCGAGATGTGTCGAATGCGAGATTTCCGAGAAATAGCCCCCAGAGTATTTCGTCGTTTCGCACACATCGAGTGCGACCGCTCTTTTGTCTCGTATTCACTGAGCGAAGTGCATGAATGGAGCCGACCCCCGACCCCCAGATAAAGCGCGGCCCTGTGTGTGACGCGCACGCGACAGTTCTTTTTTTTTTTCAAGATAAGAATTTCCGTGGCCGTTTGTGGAGATTAGTCGCCGGCTGGTGAATGGAGGCCTTTGTTTCTTTGCCGTAGAGAGATAACGCTCGCAGTTACACTTACACAAAACCCGCAACTCCAGCAAGCTTAGCTTAAGAATGGGTTAGTTAGATCGACTTAGACCGTGAGTATGGGTTTCTCTGGGTAGATCAAGATAGTGAGATAAATACAGCTATAACCCATTCTTATGCTAATCTTGCAGGCAAACCTGAAAACCGCAAAGTTAAAAACTGATCGATAAGTCCTTACTTATCTAGACACGCGGTAGCGTGTCAAGCCAAGTTCAAGGAAAAAACTGGCGAACGCACCGTGTGTATATTTACCCGAACCATTTGGCCACACTTTTTACCCCTTCATAACTTTTTATCTATTTTACATAAACACATGAAATTTGGCACATTGATTGAGACCCCTGAGATTAACTGTAGTTAATCTCAGGGGTCTCAATCAATGTGCCAAATTTCATAAATACAGAAGAAACGGTTATTGAGATATTAATGTCCAAAAATCGACATTTTTAATACTGACCTATAGACAGAAACTAAAATCCACTTCCAGATGACCTAGAAGGTTGAAAATTGGCACTCAGCTCGGTTATTGTATGTAACCAAAGGAAAAAGTCCGAAAAGAGTGATTTTTTACGAGAATTAATCAATTTTTATTAACACTTCGCCTTTCAAAACATAATAGCAACAAATCACACCGCACGGAGTTACGGCCGTTCGAAATACTAATAAAAGCAACAAGGAGTAGGTACGTGGGAGTGGTATTACCTACTCTATTTTAATGCTATAATATTACTCAAATGAGTTATAATTCATACTATCAATAAATAATCCCTACTAAGGCCTTTGCATCTACGTAGTGAGATGATTTATACAGCGTCCAGTGGCACCTTCACTCACACTAGATGGGTGAAAAGACCACTCGGCGTTGCAGTGCCTGGGACATTGTTTTAGATTGAGTAGGCTCGCCCAGCACCAATACCATCCTGACAGCTTAGTCGGCCTAGCCCACAGGAAAGACAAGTCAATACGTGTGAAACCAACTAAACCGCGGGTTTCCTCACGATGTTTGACCACCGCTGGGTACCTAATTACCTATAGGCATTGTCCCTTTCATGTCATCCTCCTCGGTCTCTCTACGGACGGACCCGTACTTAGATGTTGGAAAACGTAACAATTTGGTAGGCGAGTCTTTGCATCTTCGTAATGAGATGATGTTATACAGCGAGGCACCTTCACTTCCATTAGATGGGTAAAGTGACCACTCGGCGCTGCAGTGCCTGGGACATTGTTGTTTAGATGGAGTAGGCTTGCCCAGCACCTAGGTATACCATCTTGACAGCTTAGTCAGCATAGACCACAGGAAAAACGAGCCATTACGTGTTGAGCCAACAAGCCGCGGGTTTCGTCACGATGTTTTCCTTTGGTTAGCGAAAATTTTAAATTACGGACGGACACTACAAATTTACAGATGTACGTAATTTTGAAAAGAAATAAAGTCCGTACCTACATGCCCCCGCCGAGAATCGAACCTAGGGTCTCTAGCTTCAGAGTCCAATTTTCTACCACTAGGCCACCACCGCTGCCTAGGCGAGTGAATGAGACAAAATATTTTTAATGGTGCTAATAAGCAATTTTTTACAGATATCGAAATTGAAACAATCCAACTCTTTCGATATTAGTTTAGTTTTGCAGCTGGAACACTAGATGGCGCTAGCGGGCTGCATCGCGGTATGGTTTTGTCTAAGTCTTAACTATAAAATTAAATTTAAAATGATCCTTGATACGGCGATATATTTTGCGAAACCTATGCGATAAATACTGCGAATACTACTGAATAAAAGATGCGATTCTGCGAATGTTGCGATAGCTATAACAGTTAACTAACAATCTAAATTAATAGTAATCTATTAATATTAAACAAATAATTAACTAAATTAAATTGATTGAACTTTATCGTTCGATTCGTTCGTATCGTATCGATCGAGCTCTGTTTAATTTTGTATGTTTTGTGTCTTGTTATTATTACACTCTTGGTGTTGTTGTTATTAATAGGTTATATATATTATCACGCTTTTACACTTAGGATCAAAGTAAAGCATCCTACTTCCTACTCCTACCTACTAATATTATATTTGCGAAAGTTTGTAAGTGTGGATGGATGGATGGATGTTTGTTCCTCTTTCACGCTGAAACGGCTAAACGGATTTGGATGAAATTTGGAATAGAGATAGCTTAGACATCAGAATAACACATAGGCTACATAGTATCACGTTTTTACACTTAGGAGCAAAGTAAAGCATTCTACTTCCTACTATCCTACTAATATTATATTTCTGAAAGTTTGTAAGTGTGCATAGATGGATGGATGTTTGTTACTCTTTCACCCCGAAACGGCTGAACGGATTTGGATGAAATTTGGCATAGAGATAGCTTAGACATCAGAATAACACATAGGTTACATATTATCACGCTTTTACACATAGAAGCAAAGTAAAGCTTATATTTTTTCTGTAGTCCACGCGGACAAAGTCGCGGGCAAAAGCTATTACGCATAAATATAAAACGCGTAAAAAAGTTTGCAGATAATGAATGGGTTATGCACTCCAATGTTTTGAAAGTTCAAGAAAATGTAAAAATTGCACAAAAAATTAATCAAAACCACGTAGACGCAGGAAAGAATATTTATTTCTATGTAAGAGGTATGTAATAATATGTATTTCTTTACAAAAAGATATGATATCCCACCAAAAACATAAAATATGTGAAAATTTTGGAGCCAAGTTCAAGTATACTACTTATGCGTATACTACTTAAGTATACTACTTATCGATTTCAGCGACCAAAGAATTGAGATCTAAATGGTGCCAAGTTCTTTAGGTTATCCTGTAATTGACTTGTTATTTAACAGTCGAATAATTTAGGTACACAATAGAATAAATAGAACCTCAAAATATGACGCGGCTAGTTTTTACAGGCAAATACATAAAAAAAATACATGTTAAAACTAGCCGCGTCATATTTTGAGGTTCTATTTATTCTATTGTGTACCTAAATTATTCGACTGTTAAATTTTAACAAGTCAATTACAGGATAACCTAAAGAACTTGGCACCATTTAGATCTCAATTCTTTTGTCGCTGAAATCGATAAGTAGTATACTTAAGTAGTATACGCATAAGTAGTATACTTGAACTTGGCTCCAAAATTTTCACATATTATATGTTTTTGGTGGGATCGAAATTACACTCGGCAAAACTAGTAATAAAATCCAAACATTCCGGCGGCGTGCATATTGTTTCAATTCATGCGGAAACAAAACCGGACCAATTATGCGGCCCCGGTACCGGTACTGTCCAGTTAATGGGCATTATTGCAAAAGAATTGAGATCTAAATGGTGCCAAGTTCTTTAGGTTATCCTACCTAAAGAACTTGGCACCATTTAGATCTCAATTCTTTTGTCGCTGAAATCGATAAGTAGTATACTTAAGTAGTATACGCATAAGTAGTATACTTGAACTTGGCTCCAAAATTTTCACATATTTTATGTTTTTGGTGGGATATGTATAGCTTCTTGCCAACCGATTTTCAACAAAATCTCAGATAAATAGCCACTAGCGGTCAGTGGTCACCCATCCATGGACTGACCGCGCCCGAAGTTGCTTAACTTCGCCAATCGATTAAGAATGGCTAGTCCAACTACTAGGCTGTGAGCGCTTCCGTGCTTCGGAAGGCACGTTAAATAGTTGGTCCCGGTTCAGGGGCCCTTGGGCGGTCTAAAAACTCTGACACCAGGGGTGGCCACTACCTCATACGATAACCTAACCTTACAATCTCACACAAAAGTCCGAAGTAGTTATCGTTTTCTATTCTGAGGAACGGTCATTTGCAATCATTACAAAGCAAAGCGGCGCGCTCCAAAAATAGCCTCAATAAATTATCATAAACGAAGTGATAAGCGAGGGTATTTATAGAAATAGAGAATGTAGCAAGAATCGAGACCGCCCAGGAAGATCGTATTCGTCGGTAAAGTTTCATCTTTACTTTTTAATTCAAGATACCCTATACAAGGTGTTACAGAAGATCCCAACTCTTTTTACAGGGTAATAGAACCCGTCGATAGGGATCACAACCTACTTTCTTTTTTTTTTCTTGATTAGGTATTAAAATTTATAAAATGTGAACGATGTGGCGGGAGAAAAGTATTTTTAAATATTGTTTTAATTGACTTTCACAATGCTTTAAAAACTCAAAGCTACGCAAATGCACCAACATAGACAATCATATTTTTTAATTTGAGCTACTACCAAAAACAAAAAGTTCTTTTTTTTTTTGTTTTAAAATATTTTTTTTTTTTTTTATTTACAGAATTACCATCTTGTTAGGATGTTTTGTAACACTTTGTATTATAGTACACCCGACAGCACGTAACGTAACCGAGGAGAGTGCTAGAAGTGCTAGCGTGTAAGTCCGTTCGCTATCATAGTGTCACTTTGATATTTGCCGCCTTGGCGCGCGGCGGCTTTTCACAGAAGAAAGTAAAGGAAGCCGACGCGGCAAACACGCCAGTGAATTTGGCTCGCCGCTCGTCATTCTATAAGGAAGCGTCGTCGTATTGAGATGTTGTGCTTGTGACTTTTAACTTAGTATTTTGTATTGAGTGTCGATCGCTGCGTGTAAATAAAATGTTTTTTTGTCCGTGGGAGGATAGCGAGGTGCCTCTAGACGAAACTTCGAATGAACCAAAATTAAAAAACGAAGGTTTTGTAAAATATGTTAGCAAACTCTAGTTAATGTCCATCAGCATTGTGTTGAAATGAATTTGTCTGCGCCCATTACAGATACTTCAAAAATAGTTGGTATTCCAAGAACCAAGATTGCCGTCGTGTGTACCGACACTATCTAAGCGAACTAAGCTGTATGTACCGTAAATTTAAATATTCCTCTGTACCAGCTGGCGTAGCACAAGAATGAGAGAGGCAATATCTATGGGTTTATAACATCTATCCCACTCTTTGTAGAGCATAATTTATACTAAATTCAAAATTAAAAGAACCCCCGACATTTTAATTTACAAATTACTTAAGTTATGACATCACACGGCTGACCCGATTTTGATAGGGGAATTAGGTAGCACCCGGCGATAGGAAACACAGCCTAATTTTTTTTGCACTATGACGGTCCTTTAATTTTTAAAGACTCTGCAAAAAGAGTTAGGACCTTTTGTAACACGTTGTATAATGATCACCTTTTTGAAGCTTTAACTACCTACCTAAACATCCAAAACGCCAGTTTCCCATGAAACGCGTCACGTACATACACAGTTGCTTCGATGGGTCGTCAAATTGCCCTATAACCCAAGCAATAAATTGCACATGGATCTATTAATAGACACAAACAGTGGACTGGTAATTATGTTCGTATCGGAGAGCCACTGAGCGCTTGATTGCTGCAAATGGGGCAGCCCTTTCCTGCGGAAAAGGTGCTGGGTACCTATGGACTTGCTTCCCTTGGAACGCGAACTTGGGACTTAGCCTGTAACGTAATGGTGCCAAAATGGGCTCCCAGTTGACGGCTTCAATCACCATTTGTTAATGCTGTCGGTCCTTTTAATGTTTTTGTAGTACGGTGGGCCACAGTCACAGATACCTCATGGCAGCTCTTACCGCGCGCGGCATAAGGGCGCCAATCGAACAAAAAGGGGTATCCTAGCGTGTGGCCGACTGTACCTACAGCAAAGAATATTCTGATTCTAATTCTAAAAGATTAGTCGTCTAGTTGTAGGAGAAAATAGAGGAAACCCCGGTTTTGTCCTTCTGCTGGGACACCATCGACACGCCATTGCGATACAGGCTAAGGCCCCAGTTTCGTAGCTAGGTACTAACCAGGGCCCCTGGGGCAAAAAACAAACTGGGGACCCAACTATACTGTTTGGGTTTTATCAATTAAAAAAAATTAGGATAGGCTGTACAGTCCACAACAGCACATCGTCCTTTACAAGTACCGTTCAATAAGCAATGAGGTTGAGATATAAATTCCTCAAAAAAAAAGAAACTGGCCGGCATAGATTAATAGAATAATAATGTAAAAAAATATTGATCTTGTTTTGTCTTTTTTAATAGAAGTCATTTGTTTGTGTCGTCTCAGAGCGAGTTTTCAAGCGTGGAGAAAATGTATTTAGTTGAAACCTCTCTAAGAACCATCGCTAGAAATTCTGCTTTCAAATAAAAAATACTCATCTAAATCGGTTCCACAGGCAGCAGACAGACACACATAGCGGTCAAACTTATAATATCACACTTTTTAGGTCGAGGGTTAATATAAACAATTTTTAACAAAATCTGAAAAAAAAAACAAAAACCCAAAAAAAAATATCGTAGGCCCGTTTGCTTTGTTTGATGATTTTATTTATCGAATTGTTTTTGTTTCAGCAATAAAATGTTTACCATCGAGTACGGACCCAGAGTGTGCAGTCAAAGAACAAGGTATGTAGAGGTATGTTCAGAGGAGTAGGAGATCCGAGCTGGGACTGTTTCGGGATTTATTGTTTTTTTTTGTCAGAGTTATGCCAGATAGGTCCAAAACGTGAGTTTATAAAAATGCATCACCTGATAAATTAAAACTAGATTTTGCCCCTTTCCAGACATTCCAAGCCTTGCAAAAGAAGACGTCCGGCAGGATCCAAAACTAGAAGCTCCCACAAAGCCAGACCCCGTGACCATAACGGAAGTCCTCCCTCCACCGGAAGCTGTCACGAGACCGGAAGTTTTCACGGAACCGGAAGTGGTTAGCAAACCGGCTGTCGAAGACGCAGAATGCCTAGCTGGAAGCGAGTGGGAGAGTCAATGCTTTTCCTGCAGGTGCTCTGCTCTTAGCCTCGCCGAGTGCACGAGGATTGAGGGATGCAAGGAGTCACAAGGTTCGTATTTTTTTTCATTCGTATCAGTAGACAGCCTACTTATAGTTCCACTATCGACTTAAGGGTAGACGATAGCAAGGTGGCGGGAAATTCAAAATTTTCACAGACTTTTACATTTTGTAGCTAAACTGAACTATTTTTGTTCAGCGATTTTTCGTTCGCGAGAATAAAACCGTATTCTTTTGATTATTGTAAACAACAGAACAACAATAATTCAGCCGATTATGTGTTCTGGTCTACGAAGCAGTGGTATTGTCGTAGACCATTGTTCTGTTGTTTACAATAATGAAAAGAATACGGTTTTATTCTCGCGAACGAAAAATCGCTGAACAAAAATAGCTCAGTTTAGCTACAAAATGTAAAAAACTGTGAAAATTTTGAATTTCCCGCCACACTACCACAGCCTTAAGAGTGCACCCTGTAGTATTCGCAGAATTAATTATACTATAAAACAACCAACACTATTTTTAGCTAACCACACTGAACCCACCACAGAGCCCTAAAGACTGTTCCAATAAAAGACATCCGCCATCTTGTTTCCAGAAGCCAAGCCGATCCGTTGTAAGCCTGGCTCGACGTTCCAGCGCAGCTGCAACACCTGCACCTGCCTGGACAATGGCCTGGGACTGTGCACCATCAAGGGCTGCGAACCACCTGGTTAGCTTCTTCCAGTTCTAGACTTTTTCAGCTCAAAACAGGGGGCTAATTCGGAAGGCAAAGTTTTTTGTTCGTTAGTCCGTTATTGGCTTAATCTTATCTTTAGACAATATTGAGAAACTAATTTAAATATTTTTTATTTTGGTCCAGTAGTTTGGTTTTTATGCGCTAAAATGTTTTGTTCCTATGACCGCCAACAGTATGCAGACCGTCGCGTGACGTCATAAAACCGTATCTTTGAAACGTTGTAAAATCCAAACTACTGAACCAAAATAAAAAATATTGAAATTAGTTTTTCAATATTGTCTAAAGATAAGATTAAGCCAATAACGGACTTTCGAACAAAAAACTTTGCCTTCCGAATTCTAGGGAATCTCGCATTATTCAACACATCTCGAAGGCAAAATCTCAGCGGCAAATGTAACATGTCCTATTCTCACGAAGTCATCCTCGACATAAGGGACGAGATATCTGCGAGATGTTTGCCTTTTTCGCTCGACATGATTCGAGTGGTCGGGAGCAGTCGCGAGCGAGATCGAAATGGCATGAGATTTTTCATTCGAGATGATTGTGACTAATGCGAGATTCCCGAGAATTATTATTAGCCCCCAGAACCTTTTTGAGACCCTACACTGTCCATAATTTCAAGCAGTCTCCTGGGTCTGTGCACTATCAAAGGCTGCAAAACACCCAGTGGGAATTACGGGCGACTTTACAACAAAAGTGTACACTCTGACGTGCTGTCGTGTGTAATGTTCTTCTTTTCTCTCCTTACAGCTTCAGTGCCAGCAGTGCTGCCTTCAGGCCGCGACTGCGCCCCCTGGACCATATGGAAGAGCCAGTGTAACACCTGCACGTGCTCTGAGGACGGTCGAGCGGTCTGCACGGAGATCGGCTGCCTTGATCAGGAAGAAGGTACAGTCGGCCACATCCTAGGATACCCCTTTTTGTTCCATAGGCGCCCTTATGCCGGGCGGAGTAAGAGCAGCCATGGGGACTGTGGCCGACCGTACGATGAGATAAGATACACTATTGGTTCGCCCCGAACTATGAACTCACGAGTGTAACTTTTTGCTAACTCCATTCGCGCAGGCGCGCGCTTTGCATAAAACTGTACAACCCCATATCTCGGCAACCCGATTTGGCTCATGTTCGAATTTAAAGATCCTTTAAATTGTATTTACCCGCTTACGACATTTTGTTACGATCCGACTATTCAAGTTATCGTCGAACGAACATTCATTTATACATACATAGGTACAAGCGCCGGATTTTTCCAGTAGACTCGGAGAACTTCTCTCGCTTCGCTCGCTGGTTCAAAAAGGTGTCTAATAAATGGGCGAGCAGTATGCAAGAAGATCATAAGACTTCATCCCTCCAGCGGTATAGGACGGCTTATTACCCACTTCAAGTAATGCAATTTTTCCCTCCAAACTCACAGGAGAGCTCTTTAAACCCCAATTGTATTTCATCAACAGAACCACAAATGCTGTGCGCGCCCAGAAGTGTATGGATGAACGACTGCAACAAATGTTGGTGCGACGATAGAGGCCTACCCTCATGCACCAAAAGGGGTTGCTTCTCTAATGGTGAGTGTAGGCCAATAATTTTGTCAATAGTTTTCAAAAGTATAACAACTTGCAGCCACCTCCTCAAATATCAGGTGCTCCATTCCATGTCTCATTTGGTGCAAGGCCTTGATAACCGAACGTAAGTACATAATGAAAATGAAAATGAAAATGAAAAATATTTATTTTACAAAACACACGTTATATACAGCAGTAAAAGTTTACAAACTATTTATATTTACAAAAGAGGCTGCAATATTTTAAATTCTGTACTCCTCACACTAGGCAAGCCTGTATCGTGAGGAGCTGATTATAATTTAACAAATAAAAGATTCGCCGTATGGTTGACATTCAAAAATTTTGGAATTAACATTATATTTATAATTGCTGTAGGTATCTATTATTATTTATTTATTCATAATTTAATTTTATTATCTAAACTATCACTATTTATATATAATAATAATAAACATACATAAATAAATAATTAGGTATTGAATATGGGATTCTTGAGCTTCACAGTATTTTCCATAATTTCTTCCGTATCTTCGTATGATAGGGTTTTTAGCCATTTTGTTAGAGTATATTTAGCTTCATGTAATGACAAGTCTTTAATGTCACAATTATCTAAGGCCGCGTTATAAGTGTGAGCCGATACAAAAGGGTTAAAGCGCCTAGCAAAGGCCGTGTCAACTTTAGGTAGCCGGGCTCGAAAGACACGTTTTTCGAGCATTTCCTTATAATCTATGGAATTTAATATTAACTTGTGTTTGAATAAGCAAGTCCTTAAAACAAAAAGCTGCCGGACGCTAAGCGCATCACTTTCCTGGAGTACTGAAGTTGTAGGATATCGGTATGGTTTTTTCAACATAGTCTTAAGGACTGAGCGCTGAGCCCTTTCTGTATCAATTAAGGTTGTCTTAGCCGCACTACCCCAGCATGTGATACAGTACAATAAGAGCGATTGACAAAGAGTACTGTAAACAGTTTTAAGGGTGTCTAGATTTGCCACATTTCGAAGCGTCCGCATTATGTTACACACTCTACGAATTCTCCCCGAGAGGGTCGCGATGTGATGTTTGAATTTAAGTTTTTCGTCTATTTGGATACCCAAATATTTAATTATGTTAGTCCGAGCTATATGATCACAAGTGCAGTTTTCAGAATTGTCCTGACATTTATGTATTTTCATATCTGGTAAAATGGGCGGCGCTGAGGCATCAGTTTTATAAAAACAAACATATTTAGTTTTCTTTGTGTTAAGCGTGAGTAGGTTATATTGGAGCCATTTAGCTACCACCGACATACCTTTTTCTGACTCGGAAAAAGTGTCCACCCATGTCGCACCGTGATACAGTATCACCGTATCGTCAGCGTAGCACAGTATTTCTGCCCTTTTAAGTGGAAGTTTATGGATGTCATTCATGTATAGAATGAAAAGTGTCGGTCCTAAGATGCTCCCTTGAGGAACACCAAAACGTACCATTCCTGGATCACTGATGGACCGGCCAACCCTCAGGCACTGTCTCCGCTCCGTCAGATAGCTTTTGAACCAATCAAGGGATACCCCGCGTATGCCAATTGAGTAAAGCTTTTTAAGAAGTATGGGAATGGAGACAGTGTCAAAGGCCAGATCCAGAAATACACCAATACATTTTTTACTGTTATCTAAGTGCGCGGATATTTCCGTCGTTAGGAGGCGTACCGCATCCTCTGTGGACATTCCTTGCCTAAAACCGAATTGCCTTGCTGAGATCAGTCGCTGTGATTCCACGTAACTAACCACCCTCTTATTCACAAGCTTTTCCAAAAGTTTTGAGAAAACTCCTAACAGTGATATCGGTCTGTAATTGTCTGGAGAATTTTTTGGCCCATTTTTATAAATGGGACTAACCAGAGCGGTTTTCCATCGGTCAGGGAACTTTCCGGTTGAGAGACTCAGGTTGAAAATGTCTGTCAAGGGTTGAATTATAAAGTTTTTTATCGACTTTACAAGTAGGTTATTGAGACCATCTATTCCTGGTGTCTTCTCTTACTGAGTGGCAAGTTAATTGTAACGAGATCGGCGATCAACTTCCAGTTCCGCATACGCTTGCTATGGATGACAATAGCTTGAATAAGCTAGATCCGAAATCTCAGGCGTTTGATCGCCGATTCGATTCGCCGAAATGAAGGACGCCATATTGTTATGTTTGACAGGACTCCCGTCGGTACAATCACGAAGGAAAGTTTTAAGATGATGTTTTTTTTTTTCAGTCAATATGTTTTTCGACGACAAGGCTCAAGAAAAGGACGAAGCTCAAATAGAGAAGGAGAGTCAGGAGGAAATTGCGGCAAAAAGTAACTTAAACGGAGCAGTAAGTACGAAACTTTGCAGTCGAGACACCGGCACTTTTGTAACATAACAATTTACATGTTTTTTGTAGCACTGTTGGGCTTTTAGGGTTATCAACAAACGAGTATTGTGTGTTAAAAAAATCTTAAGGCATTCACTTGTTTACAGTCCCCTTGACATGCATCGAAAAGCCGTTTTTTTTTGCGCTTTCGTTGAGAAAATGTAGGTAGCGGCTCGAAAAACTGACACTTCGGAGTGTCGACGAAAGTCCTTCTCAGGAATGCATGTTATGGGGACCAGTTACTGTTTTGACTTAAACTTTCAGGGTGAAATAAACTCCGTGTTTAGGTAAATTAAGTATCTATTTACTTACTTATCGGTTGTGTGTAAAAATAAACTCACAATTTTTCTGCACTGTAACTTTTTATGTTCACTGTTACATTGTGTTACACCTACAAAAGTATTAATCTTGGAATTATTGTAAACACTGCACAAATTGGTTCGCATTCGCACCTGGGATATTGGTGAATATTGGTAAGCAGCTGTAAGGTAAGTAATCTCATTTTTTACTGACTTATTAAGTACCTTGGGCTTGGCTTTGAATAGTGTACACACGACAGCACGTCGACCCTTACACGCTAGCACTCTACTCGGTTGCGTTACGGGTGACTTTACAACAAAAGTGTACAGTCTGACGTGCTGTCGTGTTTACCTCTACTACTTCAATCACTAGATATTGAGGAAATATTGGCAATTAAGTTCAATTAAACAGCTGTCAACCTTCATCAATAACTTTTAACTTAGCGATTGGAATAAGGTTTACGTATACCTTGATTCCATCACAAAATGTGTCTTGCTAACGTTTTTATTCATTACACTCTACAAAAACATACTCAAGTACTTTTCCCATAACTCCCGAATCAAAATTCCAAAATTCCAGGACTGGTCGGTATCACACAACGTGGTGCGACGCTCGCAGGTCTGCAAGCCCAATGAGGACTTCCAGTCGGATTGCAACGTTTGCAAGTGCGCCGGCGACGGCCTCACCTATCGGTGCACCCAGAACGAATGCATGGACAAGGAAGAGGGCGTCGACAAGGAGGTCGAGGTCTTTATGCAGAGCGAGGTCAGTATTTTTATACCTCTAGTCTACTTAACCCGTCTAGTGTGAGTTAAGTTGCCACTGGACTCTGCATAAATTATCTCATTAGGTAGTACATCCCAATGGGCAATATTTAGGGGAAGAAGCGTGTTGGTAGATGAAGAAGACTAAACGAAAACTTCCAGTCAGACTGCACCACATCCAAGTTGTAAAGGAAGTGAAGCTCTTTATGCAGAGCGAGGTTAGTATTTTTATACCATTTTAACTTATGGGCCTACCACACGCACAAGCTTGGCCACAGTTTTGCCCACGCAAGCCAAACTCTTGTACGTATTGTAAATGTATAAATTTAACGTACACATGTCCGGTAGTTGATCAATTTACGGCGTCTCGCGGTAAAATGATCCGACGAACGCGTGGTGTACGCTGATTGGTTGAATGTCTCACTTGCTTTTACCCCGCTCCCCGCCAGCCGGCCGCCGCCGCCTTTACCTGTCTACGAAGTAACAACCGATTTACGTGTTTTTATTTTTAATGGTTATACAATAGGCGCTCTGTTTTTCCAGGGCGTGGACCACATAGAGCGCCACTCCGTGTGCCGCGCACAAGGAGTGTTCTACATCGGCTGCAACACGTGCCACTGCAACTACGACGGGACAGACTTTGTGTGTACCAACAAGCCCTGTCCGCTGCCCGACGACGTCGAGCTGTTTCACGAGCTCACGGTGAGAGAATAAAAGTCTTTATTGTGTTGCGGCTAAGAGCTATATGCCAAATTTGGTCAACCAACCAACAAAATGTAAGCAACCGTTACCGGATACACTGGTGGTCTAGGTGTGTAATGAATGATCCACTGCATAAACAGGGTCTGGGTGTTTAGGCCATACAGTTGCTGAAATCCAACCAAAATATATTTGTAGACCTAAGTCCTCGTAACTAGTGGTTCGCCCCGAACTACGAACTCGCGACCCCATATCTCAGCATCCCCTCGACCGATTTGGCTCAAGGTCGAACTTAAAAATTCTCCTTTACCTACCTACCAAATTACATGACGATCCGACTTAATTTACTCAAATCGTCGATCGGACATTCTTACTTACATTACTTACTTACATACAAACGCCGGATTGTTCAAGTAGATTCGGAGAACTTAAGTTAGACTTTAAGTGTTTTTTGTTTGTTTCAGGAAATGAAGCCAATAGTGCCGTTGAAGGAACACCCCGATATTCATAAAAACGTGCACACCGTTGATGACTAAGAGGATGCAGATGGATTGGACCTTTATTTTAAGTTTGATAATGAAATAAAAAAGTAATTTAGTACAGTCGCCGACTAGCTAATAACTTACTCTTTTTTATTCGATCGACGCACATATGCCGCTTGCAATAAGACTCTGGGTATCATATCATGTCACTGGCTGGTATACTGGGCGGATTGGAGACGTTTCCACATAATTTTATTGAAGCGTGGACTAAAGACCTATTCCACACAATCAATGTAAACAATTGAAAGTTTTATATGAAATCTGTCCCCCCGAATACCTACCTACGTCTATAAAAATAAATAGTTACGACAAACAATTGCCTTTTTCTTAACTCCTTGGTTGGCCGATGTTCTTCTTTCAAGCCTTCATTATCAGTGGTCGTCTGCTACTGCTGCTTGGCAGCGCAGTAGTAGGTCGCGGGTTTTCATTTGGCACTCTTGTCCCGTGCATCTTCTCCGGAGGCATCAGCCCCCGGGTCTTAGGTGTGCAGTCTTGGCGATATGGTCAGTGGGGCTCCGAGCTGCTGGAGTCTTGCAGCTCCAGGAGCTGCCGCGGGTGCGGACGTCCTTTATCTGGCCGATCGTAGTTGGGGGCGATCTGGTGAAGATGCCGGTGCGGCCCGTTGTCAGCGCAGTGGAACATACGGCGCGACAGACGGACCACAAACTCCTCCACACTCTCCACATCTTTCAAGTCATCAAAATCCACCACCACCCATGTTTTAGGCAACCAAGGCGGCTCAGAACAAGACGGTGGTGTGCGTGGCCAACCGCATGTTCGTTAAGGACTGCAACACTTGCTGGTGCAACGAAGATGGCACAGGCTTCTTCTGCACCAGGAAGGTCTGCGTGCCAGAGCTGCCTGAGGAGGCTGGCTTCGACTTTGACAAACCTGAGGTAGGTAAACAGACTTTGTATTTATTCTACTAAAACATTTACCTATACTAGAAAAACATTTAAGGCGCTGGGCATAGTGAATTAGCCCGCACGCAAAGTAAAATGCCCAAAATCGATTCCTGTTCATGATGAGTTGATACTCAAAAAAAAATTAAAATGTTCACATATCAAACCATACCTACATCTACAAGGTGAGAGCTATCTAAAACAGCCAGTTTTGTGTTGATATCCATAACAGATTGCAAGATATTTTGTGTGAAAAAAAGTCCGCCGCCTATTTTTTTTTTCATCTAAAATATCTTCAAAATGTTTATGAATCTCAACACAAAACTGGCTGTATTAAAGGTCTCATCTAATTCTAGGGTTTGATATGTGAAAGCGGGCTATTCACTATACACGACGCCTTAATGATACTCGGAAATACGCTCGGAATACGGACTAAATTAGTCCAGACTAATTTCTAGGGCTCGCTCGAAAAATTGGTTCGGATCGATAGACCACCTTATTGATATAGCGCCAAGTACACATTTGTATGTATTCCGAGCGAGCTGAAGTAATAGTCGCTCATGTGCATGTTTTTACTTACTTCCTCACTTACTTACTTACTAGGAGCTGCGCGTGATAAAGCGCACCTGCCGCCCCGACGAGGTGTTCGAGCTCGACTGCAACATGTGTCGGTGCAACCCGGACGGACAGTCCTACTCTTGCACGCGGCGCGCGTGCTTGGCCGAGGACGCCGTGCCCAGTGAGGGCATGCAGTATGAGGCTAAGGTAAAGAATCATAATATTAAACAGATTTATAATATCAAACATCTTCAAGCGAGGTAAAATGTGCAAGACAAAAGCCGCGTGCGATTTAAATTAAAATCATAAATCAAAAAATTGAAATATGCAACCTAAACAAACCAAACTCCTTCGCTCATCACGGTCTGTTTTAGAAGAAAACTGATTCTTCCAACAACCTAACTCTATCTAGCTCTCTCGCTCGTCGACTCCCCCGCTCTCTGAGCTCGACTGCAACATGTGTCGGTGCAACCCGGTCGGACAGTCCTACTCGTGCACGCGGCGCGCGTGCTTGGCCGAGGACGCCGTGCCCAGTAAGGGCATGCAGTATGAGGATAAGGTAAAGAATTTATAATAACAAAAAAATATTTCTGAAATCAAAAATCTTCAAGCGTTCAAAAAATGTGACGGATAAGCAAAAGTCGCGAGCGATTTAAATTAGAGATGCAACAAACTAAACATTTCATAAGTGCAACCAAAACAAAATAATCACCCTGGCGCATTACAGACAGTTATAGAACAAACATTTCTCTACTGATGCGCGCTAGAAGGTTCCTACTATACGATCTATCTCGCTCTTTTACTCATCCGCTCTCTCGCTCACCGAGCTCGACTGCAACATGACACACTGTGTCGGTGCAACCCGGACGGACAGTCCTACTCGTGCACGCGGCGCGCGTGCTTGGCCGAGGACGCCGTGCCCAGTGAGGGCATGCAGTATGAGCCTAAGGTATTGTGCACTGTGATGATAAGTTATGTAAAAAAAGGCAACGAAAACAAATGAAATTCGAGAGCAATAATAAATACAAAAAAATAAGTTTTGGGCGCAGTTGAGTATAAAAATTACATTTTAATAAGCCCTCACTACATAAATAAACTTGTGGAAGTTGAAATAAAAATAAAACTGGCCAGTGTTCAGACCAATGATGTTGCATTACCGAACACTGCGGTCATATATACCCGTTATCTAATGCTCAGTTTGGGGGCAAGTGATGGGGCAGTTGCGATAATCAATGGCTGGAATGAATGTCTAGAGTCTAGAAAATAAGAATTTTATTTTGATAAACAACCCTTTATAGATAAAAATGAATCGACAAATAATGTGAAGCAACATTACTATTTTCCCCCAAACTGAGCATTAGATAACGGGGTGTAGACTCATACATAACAGAACTACAAAAGCAAGGGTCTACTCGTAGCAGTGGCGTAGCATCTTCGTAGCACATAAATGCTTCAACACAAAGGGCAAGGCTCTACGGCGTAGCCGCGTAGCATCTTCGTAGCACATATCCTTCAACATAAAGGGCAAGGCCCTACCGGTAGTCGCGTAGCATCTTCGTAGCACATATCCTTCAACACAAGGGACAACGCTCTACGGCGTAGCCGCGTAGCATCTTCGTAGAACATATCCTTCAACACAAGGGACAACGCTCTACGGCGTAGCCGCGTAACATCTTCGTAGCACATATCCTTCAACACAAGGGACAACGCTCTACGGCGTAGCATCTTCGTAGCACATATCCTTCAACACAAGGGACAACGCTCTACGGCGTAGCATCTTCGTAGCACATATCCTTAAACACAAGGGACAACGCTCTACGGCGTAGCCGCGTAGCATCTTCGTAGCACATATCCTTCAACATAAAGGGCAAGGCTCTACCGGTAGCCGCGTAGCATCTTCGTAGCACATATCCTTCAACACAAAGGGCAAGGCTCTACGGCGTAGTCGCGTAGCATCTTCGTAGCACATAATATCCTTCAACACAAGGGGCAAGGCCCTAAGGCGTAGCCGCGTAGCATCTTCGTAGCACATATACTTAAACACAAAGGGCAAGGCTATCAGCATAGTCAAAACAAAGGGCGAGGCTATATGGCGTAACCACGTAGTGTCTTCTAGCACATATCCTTCAAAACAGACTACGGCGTAAAATCTTCTTGGCAGATTTCCTTCATTATTCAAAACAAGAGGCTGCATCAACTGGACTCGGCTGAAAGGAGCTAGACACTGCCGCGCAAGACCGCGAAAAATTGGGATCTCTTCTTCGAGCCCTAATGTCCCTATGATGTATGTCATCATCATCATTCAAAACAAAGGGCAAACTCTACAGCGTAGCCAAGTAGCCGCGTAGCAGCTTCGTAGCACATGTCCTGGAAAACCAAGGGCAAGGCTCCACGGCGTAATTACGAGGGACCACATTGGATTTTTTAGTTTCCAGACCTATGACGATTTAGTAAAAGATCAAACAATTGTAGAAGAGAAGCTTGCATTTGTAAAAGTTACCGTTTAATATTTATTACTTGATAAATGTGGTCCCTCAGTCCGCACATTGTCGAATCTTTGAATGTGGTAAAGATATCCTCATAAGGTAAACGACAATATTGAGCAAAGCATTTCTTAAAACGAATTAGTTCGATGTAAATAAACCCTTCTTGCAGGCAGAAAAAACCTACAAAAATGAATTAAAAGTGGTCCCTCAGAGGACCGTTAGCACATATTTGTTTTATTTGTAACTTTTAATGTACAAAGCACAAAGTTAGGTGTCTTCGACAAGTATTAGTTAAATGTTAAGCTCTATAATCGTATGACTCGATTAGTTTGTATGCATCTTCGTAGCATCACGTAGCCCACACTTACTTCACATTTCTCTTCTATTTGGACCTAGTTCTTGGATGGTAATTCTTCATCCTAAATTCTTTAATCTTTACTAAGAGAAGGCCTTTGCCCAGCTGGTGGGACATGTACATCTTACTTCTTCATCTTTTATTTTTTACTTGCCTGGACCATGAGAGGTTGCTTGAAGGGCAAAATGATACATCCAGCAGGGGCCAAAGATGGGCTGATGATAATAATTACTTGCCTTTTTGTTTCAGAATGCCTCATTGTTCAGGAAAGTTCGAGCAGTCTCACAGGTAATATCAGCATCATAATTTTTTTCTTTGGGATAACAATCTTTTTGCATCTTCTAGGTACAAATCTGGCCTTCTGGAACAAAAAGTCATTGCTAGGCTAGACCGATGGTTTAAAATACAGTGTGCTTTGCTTATTCTATAAAAAAAACCGCACAGTTGCAAATAAACCTGTTTTGAGGACTAGCAACTGTGCGTTTTTTTTTACAGAATAAACATACTGAGCTTCGATTTCGTTTTTTGTTCTAAGTTCTTTTTAAGCCCCAAAAAGTCAACAAGAGGCGGGTAACGTGTTATAAGTTTGACCGCTATATGTGTGTGTGTCTGTCTGTAGCACCATAGCTCTTAAACGGGTGAACCGATTTGGATGCGTTCTTTTAAATATTTGAAACCAGGTTTTCTAGCGAGTGTTCTTAGATATGTTATATCAAAATCAGTTCAGCCGTTCAATAGAAATGCTAATTTGAAGCCAAAATGTCGGGGGTATTTTTAATTTTTACTTTATTAGTTATCAACTGTTACCCAGGGCCTGATGGTTAACCAGTTTCTTAATTCGTTCGCTCGTTTATTTGAGTTCGATAGTTCGTTCGTTCGTTCATCCGCCCGTTCGTTCGTTCATACGTTCGTTCGTTCGTTCGTCCGTCCGTTCGTCCGTTCATTCGTCCGTCCGTTCGTCCGTTCGTTCGTTCTTTCGTCCTTCCGTCCGTCCGTTCGTTCGTTCGTTCGTTCGTCCGTCCATCCGTTCGTTCGTTCGTTCGTCCGTCCGTTCGTTCGTTCGTTCGTTCGTCTATCCGTCCGTTCGTTCGTTCGTCCGTCCGTCCGTCCATCCGTTCGTTCGTTCGTTCGTTCATTCATGAATGATTTCATTAAAATTTATTGTATAGTCAGTCGGTCGCGCAAGATATAATGCCCTGTCTGTATCCAGTAGGAGCCGCCGAGGAAGGCGTGCGAGCCGGGCCAGGAGTTCCGCATGGACTGTAACAAGTGCCTGTGCGACGGCCGGGGGCAGGACTTCTCCTGCACCAGGATCGACTGCCGCGCCGTCAACCCCCCGGGGGGGACTAGGAAGAAACGAGGTATGGGTGAAGAATAATACATAAGTAAATGGGGCAAAACAAGAAAAAAATATAAGCGATGGCAATCAGTGGGCAAAGTGCGAATAAAAAGTATGGTTTTAAAAAAGGGGGTAAATCTCTACAAGTACTATGGGAATCACACTAAGGCCCGGTTTCTGAGTTGACAATTTTACTAAGCACATACTTACGTATCGCTCTGTCACGCTCTTTTGTGAGAAATCTGCAGAGACAGGACGATACTTACCCATTTGTTTAGCCAAATTCTCAACACAGAAACCGGGCCTATGGCCCGTAAGATCAATCACAGTTTAAACTCAGACCTTAGATTAAACCTCGCATTTTTTATAAAAATAAATCGACAGATAGGGTTTAAAATAGCCTTTTTGGTTTAAACTGTGATTGATCTTACGGGAATAAGGAGGCAAGACCCGAACAGCCCCTCTACCCTTGACGCATTATTCCAATACGGCCGCAATATGGCGCAATTTACAAAATTTTATATTTTTATAAATTAAGACGCATTTTGTGTTTTTATTGAATAAAAAACAGCCTTACCTTTGAATAAACATTACAAAGTATTTAAAATCAAAGCATTACTATGCGAGTTCAAAGAGAAATTAATTTCAAAACTTTTTCAATTTGATCGCAATAGCGTCAAGGGTAACCCCCCAGGCCGTCTTGACTTACTTACTTGACTTAATTCCTGTTATCCCTCAGGATTAGTCAGGAGTGACATATAGGGCTCGAAGAAGTTTTCTCCACTTGGGACGATCTTGCGCAGTTGGTTCAAGGTCGTTCCAGTCCAGACCGCGACTCACTGGTGACCGATCGGCGCCACGTGGATTTGGCGACCCACTCGACGAATAATGTAGGGATTATAAACATGATGTAAAGTAAGATGTAGCCTGTACCATTGTACATGCCCCACTAGCTGGGCAAAGGCCTTCTCTCAGAGAGAGAGAGAGAGCTTAATCACTACGCGTGCTCAATGCGGGTTGGCGATTTTTGCGTTGAGGGTATAATGCCTCATACGCTCAGGTTTCCTCACGATGTTTTCCTTCACGGTCAGCGAGATAAACAAGATGATTTATGTCATAAAATGTAACTATTGATTTTTCATAACTTGTACTTGTGTGTGTTTCTTCTTTATGTGGAAAATAAACTATTTCATTTCAATTAAATTCAATTCAAATCATCAAGGTAGCATCAAAGCTAACATGGCAGGCGTAGACTGCTTTTGTCAATATTTTTTAGACTATTGATATTTTAACCTGTTCCATAGATGGCGCCTACATTTCATAGATGGCTGTAAAAATTTGGGGGTTACCCTTGACGCTATTGCGATCAAAATGAAAAAGTTTTAAAATTAATTTCTCTTTGAATTCGCATATTAATTTGACTTGACCTAGTTCGAAGCTTATAGTTATATATGAGATAGGTGTCATCGTTCCCGCCTATAGTGCTTTCTCTTTCTACCCTATAGTGCTGTCTCACTCTAGTTGTCCGACCACCTAGGCAGGAGGGGCGAAGTCAATTTCGAAAATCGCTGCGCGCTCGTTCGTCATTGGCGTCGTGTTCCCCGCCGTGAACGGTCGTGCAACGAAGTGCGTCCGTAAAAATAATTTGAATTTAAATTCAAGGTGTTCAAAGTAATAATTTTATTTTATTATTTTATTTTATCATTTGGATTTGTGCTTACCCCTCTCTGGGGCGTAAGCTCAGGTGAGTTTTTGCATTATCTGTAAAGAAAACTGCCTTTTTTAACGGTTTTTGCCGTTCGTTTTTTGAAAAAATTTTACATTTTCTACCCTGATTGTTTTAATTTTAAATCATCTAGTGCGATGGGTAATGAGGAAGTGGTAAACTGCGGCGAAGCGCATACAGGGCCGCCGGACAGGTCGCCCCATGCGCGCCAACCGCCGGACAGGTCGCCACGTGCGCGCCAACCGCCACGGGCGCGCTCGGCCTCGCCGCCGCCGTCGCCTCGCCGGCGGCGGCGCGCGCGCCGCTCAACATCTTCCTCGAGTTCTAGTAGTAGCTCTTCAAGCTCTTCGGATTCTGATTCGAGAAATAAGAAAAAGCGTCGTCGCTGGCGCCGTCAAGAAAAAAGGGGGGCCAAACGTTCTAAACTTAATGACCGAAAAATAGACGAACTTACGCAACAAGTAAGTGATCTCCGCGAAAAGCTATCGGGTAAAAATGCTGACGATTTTAGCGGTAACGTTTTGGAAGTAGGTCAAAACCCCTGTTACGAATGCGAAATACGTTCGCCGCAGCTGACACCAACACCAACCGTAAATAATGATGATTCAAACGGTCCAAGGTTTCAATTTAATATTGGAACGAAATTAAAAGAACCTTCTGTTCCCAAAACTTCTGAAAGCGATTTAAAACAATTGCATGACGTGCAATTATTTGATGACAAGAATTGGTGTGAGTTGCGGTATGCGGATACGCAAAAACAATATAATCACGCGCCCGGCTTCACCGACCTCGAGCCCAATGAAGAAGTGAAGGCATATGATACCTTGCGGCACCTGACGTACGCAGATAAAGCTTATGCTGCACTGACCTTATGCATGCTCAAGCAGAGGCAGGCTTTACAAGGCACTCTCCAAGAGTTGCTGTTCTGGGCCAAAGGCATGGAAACGGTAAATTTTGATGCATTAAATGACAAAATGGCTGAACTTTTTTCCGAAGGTGAGTTTCAAAAGACTTCGTCTGATCTTTTACAACTGATTTGCGGTCATCGCGCTGAGGTAGTACAGATGCGTCGGGATGGAGTTTTGGCGCACGTGAAAGATCCTTTGATGAAAACTACCCTCCGAAAAATACCGCCATCTTGTCATAACCTGTTCAACGCCGACGCGTTTACTGCCGCAGTGGAAAAAACTGGAGGTGTTATGAAATGTTTTTGGCCAATTCCGAAAAGAACTGCCAATGTCCCTGCCTCGCAGGCGGGGCCTAGCAAGGCACCCAACAGCTGCCCCTCGCAGGGGAAGATACAGCATCCTATACCCTCGCAGGGTACAAACTGCCGGTCATGTGCTAATGTAAGTAACGCACATGCAACCTGCACAAACAACCCACCCTCGCAGGGTGGTCAAAATTACGCAGTCCCTCCGCAAGGGCGTGGCAATTGGCAAAATGCACCCAACTCGCAGGGCAATAACTTTCGGGGGCAGAACCTCCGACCTGGGCAGAGGTTCCAAGACCAACGCCAACAATACAGAGGTGGCAAGCGTCCCTCGACCTCATTTGGCTACAGAGGCAATAAGAAACGTAAATATTGACTCGAATCACTTCAGAGCGGGTCGGCTAGTAGATTTTTACCAGCAGTGGCAATCAAAGGGAGCACCAAACTTCCTTCTTCGAATCATACAAGGGTATCGCATACCCTTCTTGCAAAAGCCACCCCTCATTCACCCGGATTTACTGACCCACAATTATCACATCCAAGAGTCGGACGACATGAATGTTGTCATAGACCAAATGAAGGAGCAGGAAGTCCTAGAACTGGCTTCGAGATCTCCAAGTTTTCTGTCCACGATATTTTTGGTGCCCAAGAACGATGGGAATGCGCGACCCATTTTCAATTTAAAAGCTCTAAACCAGTATGTCATAACAGAGAAATTCAGCCTTTTGAATGTTTATCGGATACCCGATTTTCTACAGCACAAAGATTGGCTCTGCAAAATAGATTTGTCTCAGGCATATTTTCATTTGAAAATCTCTCCAAGTCACAGAAGATTTTTACGCCTAATTTACAAAAACGAGCTGCTTCAAATGACTTGTTTACCGTTTGGGTTGAGCACAGCCCCAAAAACCTTCGCTGCTCTTACGAATTGGGTCGCACAGTACCTTCGACAACAGGGCATCAGAATAATCGTATACTTGGACGATTTCTTGGTGGCGAACCAAGATTTCAGCATTCTTCAAACTCACATGCATCTGGCATTAGAAGTTCTGGAGTCCTTGGGTTGGATGGTGAATTACGAAAAGTCTCAATTAATTCCGCAGAGAAGCCTTATATATTTGGGCATTTGTTGGGATCCTTGGACAAATCAGAAAAGTCTACCAGAGTCCAAAGTATCCTCTCTAACTCTCAAGCTAAATCAAATTTTGACATCGGAGAGGACGACTCTGAAAGAGCTTCAGAGTTTAGTGGGTCTCCTAAACTTTGCCAGCTTTGCAGTTCCAAAGGGCCGGTTACATTATCGAGCTCTCTTGAACCTATTAAATCTGCTGATAAAAACGAAAACCTCATTTCATCACCAAGTCCCATATTGTGCCATGAAAAATCTACAGTGGTGGCTGGTACATTGCCACGAGACCTCGCTAATTCATTACCCTCCGCCGAGTCATTTTCTAACCACGGATGCGTCAGATCTAGCATGGGGGGCGCAATTGGACAACCTGGCCCTGTCAGGGTCTTGGACCGACGCAGAGCATCCATTACATTGCAACCAAAAAGAAATGCTGGCAATTCTAAAGGTGTTAAGCGATCATTGTCTGCTCCTGCGTCGGTCCACGGTGATGGTTCAGTGCGACAACAAGACCGTCATCGCATACCTCAGAAACGAAGGTGGAACCAGGTCACCCGCTTTGTTAGATCTGACATATCAAGTTTTCCAGGTCCTAGACTGTCATCAGATTCATCTGAACCTATTTTACTTACCGGGCAAGTACAATGTACACGCAGACCATCTTTCAAGATTACGTCTGCCACCGGAATGGCATCTGAACCCTGTATGCACAGAGAAAGTGTTCATGAAATGGGGTTTACCTGTGATAGATCTTTTTGCGTCGGAAAGGGCTCATGTAGTTGCCAATTACGCAACCCTGGACTTGACAGATCGCCAGGCATTATTTCACGATGCCTTTTCTCGCACGTGGAACTACCACTTGGCGTGGGTATTCCCACCCCCGTTTTTAGTGCCCAGAGTGCTGGCCTATCTCAATCATGCGTTAGGCACTTACCTGCTGGTGGTTCCCAGGTGGGAGAAGGTCTTTTGGAGAGCGGATCTCCGACACCGGGCCATAGCTCCCCCTTTCACTCTTTGGAACCTAGACAAGGTACTAGTGGATGTAACGACAGGCCTTCCACCTCCCAACGTCCAAGACATGGAGCTAGAGGTGTGGAAATGTGGGGGTGGACAGGGGATTTAACAAGCTGGAGCGATGACCAGGTACAGCTGTTAGAATCTTCTTGGCGTCCGTCTACACGCAAAACATACAGCGTGGCCTGGAGGAGATGGGTGCAATGGTGCCAAACCAATGATTATGACCCGACTTGTCCTAATGGTAATCAGTTGGCTAAATTTTTAGCTGATTTACATTTAATTCATAAATTTGCGTATAATACCATACTTCTTTACAAATCTGCTGTTTGCACATTATGCAACGTTAATCTGTCAGGGCAATTGTCATCCCACCCTTTAGTAAAGCATATTATAAAATCGATTGCTCTTAAAAAACCTAAGACTCGAAAACCTCCAGTCTGGAATATTGATCAATTGTCGTTGTATTTAGAAGATTGTTTAGTTGATTCATCCAATATTTTTCAAGTATCTCGTCATGCAGCTATTTTGCTACTTTTATGCTCAGGAAGAAGGATCCATGATCTGACTTTACTTTGCATTGATGCTAAACATTGTATTAGATCAGATGATTCTATAATTTTTTGGCCAACCTGGGGATCAAAGACGGATACTTCTGAATATCGGTTGGAAGTTATTATCAAATTCAAACTGTAGAAACCTCAATCCAGTTTTTTGGATAAATCATCTAATAGAATTGTTAAGTAATCGAAGAAATGTTTCTGATTGTAATAAATTATTTGTGACGTTAAGAGGAGAATCAAAAGGAGCATCCCGTGCTATCATAGCAGGCTGGGTCAAATCTCTCCTAGTTGAAGCAGGTATTACAGCAACACCAGGTAGTGTGCGTTCAGCTGTAGCGTCTAGAAACTGGCTAAATAATTATCCTCTCGAGGAGATCTTGTCCAGAGGTAACTGGCGTAGCGCAAACACGTTCAAAAACTTTTACAGACGTGAGGTAATGCCTGCCTCAAATAGTAGGAGTATAACTAATTTATTCTCTCCAGTTGATTAATTATTAAAAATAGATACCTATTATTATTGTAAACTATCAAGTGATTGGTTAAATATACAACTACGTATGTAGCTAGTGATCATGTTATTCGGTACTATTATTTTTACTACCTACCTACATTTTAATCACATTGGCGTCCAGTTGCATCCTACCACCAGGCGATAACAAACACGTCTCATATATAACTATAAGCTTCGAACTAGGTCAAGTCAAATTAATAGAAGCGTTTTACCTACCAATAAAACGCAGATTAATTTACTTACCTAGTTCGAAGCTTATAGTATAATTTCTGCCTGGTTAAATTCGACTCAATGACGAACGAGCGCGCAGCGATTTTCGAAATTGACTTCGCCCCTCCTGCCTAGGTGGTCGGACAACTAGAGTGAGACAGCACTATAGGGTAGAAAGAGAAAGCACTATAGGCGGGAACGATGACACCTATCTCATATATAACTATAAGCTTCGAACTAGGTAAGTAAATTAATCTGCGTTTTATTGGTAGGTAAAACGCTTCTAGTAATGCTTTGATTTTAAATACTTTGTAATGTTTATTCAAAGGTAAGGCTGTATTATTATTCAATAAAAACACAAATTGCGTCTTAATTTGTAAAATATTAAATTTTGTAAATTGCGCCATATTGCGGCCGTATTGGAAAAATGCGTCAAGGTTAAAGGGGTGTGCTAAGCGAAATTTGACAGCCGTATTCCGGTTCATCTATGGCCACGCCTGTAGGCGTCAACGAATTTGTGCTGTAAACGGCTCATTGAATCCCTGTGCCTTCCAGACGTGACCCAGCTGGAGACCGCGCCCTGCGTTCCCGGCTCAGTGTTCGACCAGGGCTGCAACGTCTGCCGCTGCAACGACGATGGGAAACACGCCACCTGCACCCTGAAGACCTGCTCCAAACCGCCGGCGGACCAGGACGAATGTAAGCCACCTGTAGGAATTAAGCGATGTAGGGCAGGGTTTTCTTCAGGCTCTGTTCTACATGAGCATCGCTCTCCTTTTAATCATCGTGAGATCTGTGATGGTAAAATCTCAATCGCCTGTCATAAACATAGAAGCAACTTCTTGGATCTAGAAGATTATAATGGACATAGAAGCAACTTCATGGACCTTTACTCACTGTTTAGTGAGGAGAGAAATAATAATTGTTGTTTCATAACTGTAGCCTGAATATAAAAGGAATGTACACAGAACTCAATGATAGGTTGAGGTGGTAACAGCAAAATATGATTTATTCATTTATAGATTTTAATTTGGATACTTCGCACACAAGAACATCGTAGACCAGGCAAACAAGATAGAGTTACATCATTACTAGACAGAGTGCGTTTACGAATACAACTTGAGATAAAGCTACGAGAGCTTTTAATGAGCCGTTTTCAGCACAAATTCACGAAGCATTTCATAGATGGCGCCTAGAGGCGTGGACATAGAAGAACCGGAATACGGCTGACAGCTGTACTCGGGTTTTTCTATGGCCACGCCTGCAAGCACCATCTACGTAATGCTTTGTGATTTTTTGCTAAAAACGGCTTATTCTTAACCTACCCACACCAAGTACCTAATTTTATAAGTGTTTTAATACTATATTTTTATTATTAACACATAACAGTAACAGTAAATAACCATAACAGTTAACATCAAATAAACATTTATTTAAAAGTCTTGTTTTATTTCTAATAGGAACACTTACATTACATACCATATCTTATACTGAGAAACATAACTTACCAATTAACTTTTAATTATCACGATTTTATCTATTACAAAGTTATGTTTTTCTCTTGTTAAAGGCAGTAACATTCAGCTTCTGATTGGTCGGTTTCATTCATCCCATCAAAGCCCACTCAGTTGAAATAAAATTGCTCATAGAAGCTTTTACTTAGTTGACTTAAACGACGCGCGCACTACAGGGTGTAATTAAATTCGATAGCTAAACTTTAAGTAGGCTGTCAACATCACTTGTCACGTCAATCAACTTGTACCTATAAGGTGGCAAAAAAATGGAGCGAAAACAAATATCAGCTGTTCCAATACATTAAAACTTAGTGTACTTTATCTATAAAACAGCTGATTTCCGCCTAGTAAGTACAAGTTGGTAGTGTAAACAGCTACTTTAAGTTCCGCTATCGAATCCGATTGCACCCTGTAGTAGTTCTAACTAATAGCGGCCACAAGTATTGGACGAAAGCTTTCACAGATTTTGTATCGTATCGACTAAACTGGGCGATCGAGAGGCATCTTCCACAGACATGTCTATTGTTCGCAGTGCCGGAATCCGACCCGAACTTCCGCTGCTACCCTGGCGAGCAGTTCAAGCGTAGTTGCAACGACTGCTCCTGCTCGGCGGACGGCAAGAGTGTCTTCTGCACTCTACGCATCTGTGACAAGGACCTCTCTCCGAACTTTTAAACTGAGAACCAGTGGCAAGCAAGCTGCGGCTTAACAGGGCCCTTAGCCTGCAACACAATGTTGCCAAAATGGGCTGTCAGGTGACGACTTCAATTACGATTTGCTAACGCTGTCTGTCCTTTTAATGTTTTTGTAGTACAGCAAAGAATATTTTGATTCTAATTCTAGAGGATTAGTTCTCTGGTTGTAGGAGAAAAACGAGGAGAGCCCGGTTTTGTCCTTCTGCCGGGACGCCATTGACCCGCCATTGCGTTACAGGCTAAGGGCCCTGGGGCCTTAACCTGTAATACAATGGCGTATCAATGGCATCCTAGGTAGACGGACAAACCCGGGATTTTTCGTTGTTCTCCTACAACCAGCGAACTAATCCTCTAGGATTAGACTCATAATATTCTTTGCTATACTACAATAACATTAAAAGGACCGACACTGGACCGACAGCATCAATAAATCGTAATTAAAACCGTCAACCGGAAGCCCATTTTGGCACCATTGCGTTACAGGCTAAGGGCCCAGTCTAACTTTTGAATCTATCGCAATCCCTTTCAATGGTATCGGGATCATGATCGTGATTGCGAATTTAGAATGGAAAGGTGACCATCGGGCATGGGTATGCTCAGTTGTTACACTAGTGTGACAAAGCAGTGTAAACATGGGTCTGAACCGGAATTCGCAACCCATAGTTTTTGGTTCGAAAGTCCGGTATTGGCTTATTCAAAAGTTAAACATTTAAGTCCTTGGACGGGTAGAGTAAATGGCTTGTAGCACAAAATTGTACCGACTACAGGCATAGAGTCGTGCAAAGCTAACTTTGCAGTAAGATAAAGTGGCAACCCGAAAAAACATTATTACTGCAACACTCACTAGCTGTCAATTCAGTGGTACGTAAATGTTACGTCAGTTATTGTCGGTTACAATTTTGTTTTGTGGAATACATTGAAAATATGGTGAAAACATACAAAAGCGACGTACGGAAATTAAGTACTATTTCGGATGCTCCACTGCAAAGTTAGCATTGCACGAGTCTAGCTCTGATCCCGGTAGGTTCCTGCGATAGTGAAAGGAGTGAGGTCTCACCTGTCCGACTGAAGTCACGCATCAATGAAAACACACCCCCACACCGCTCCACTACCGCAGGCACCTCCTCAGTTAAGCGCTATAATCTACCAATGGCCCGTTTTCAGAAAAAAAAACGTAGTTCTTTTTTTATCCACTGATGGCGCTCATAATACGGCAGTCATTCGAAATTTCACCAGTGTTGCCAACGGTGCGACAAATTGCCGTATTCTGTAATAATCATAACCAGAAACACGTATGCTCACAGTATGCTCTTGCCATCGTTTGAAAGATTCTATGAAAAAGTTCGGTCAAAATTCAAAACCGCCTATCAAGAACCTACCAAGAATAGAAGAACTGTTTTTTTTTCTTTCTGAAAGCCCTACACTAAGCTGTCTGTGGCAGTTGTGTTTTTGAGTATACTCGTACATTTTAGTACCTATGTCTTGTTATATGAAAATGTTAACATAATGCAAACTTATTTAATTTGCGACGGCCGAATGACTTACCGTACAACTCAGAAAATGTGTGTTAAAATGCACAATTTCCACTACAGGGTCGCCCAAGCAATGTAAAAAAAATTAAAAAAAGATCAGTGGTTAATGGCACATTTTGAGTCAACCTTGTATAAGTGTCACCCTGTATAATAATTTCGTAACAAAACGTAAATAATTTGAATTACATAATTGAAAAAAAAAAAAAAAAAACATTGTCGATAGCCGCCCCATATCGGCCTTTATTTTTTTGTTCATGCTACATAAATTAAGCGTTTTGTGTATTGTAGGTATAAAATTAAAATGATTGAAGCGTAAGTAATTCGGTTGTTTGTATTCGTTCTGTGAAACAAAAATCTGTATAATTTTGTCGTTGTAGAGTAACCACCTACTATAGTTTTTTTAAAGATTAAATCTTAAGACATATCTGTTCGTTGTGAGTGCCTAATATTTTTGAGTGTGTTTGTTTCGTTTGTGCGTTAATTTCGTCCATAATTTTCCTAATAGTTTTTTTTATGTTTACCTACACTTCCGTTAGGTTTTTTTATGTATAAATCCATTGCTTTTGTTAAATACACCGGACTTAACAAACCCATGCTCATAAATTCCCGAAAAGGTAAGTCTAGTTCTTATAGAAAATATTTCATAAAATAGATTTTTACTATTTTGACGGGCTAGCTAGAGGTAGGTAGTGATAATTTGAATAAAATAATTGCAATTGCAACGTTAGCTTTACGTGAGTGTGAAAGGCTAACATGGCTGTCGTATTTTTTTCAACCCTGTATTATTCTGTGTCTTTGTAGCTCAGTTTTTTTTAATTTTCATTTCATTTGCCATATTAAATAAGTTTGACCTTGTTTGACCTTTGTTCGTGTATTTTATTTGTTTGTTTGTTTTCACTTGGTGGTAGGATTTTTGTGCGTTACAATTTTCTTTATTGTAGTTAGTGAATTACGTTGTTAAGTAATCTCGTACCTACGAGTATCATCATTGTATTAGTTAATTTAATACCTAAATATATAGTAATTAAGGATCTTGGAAAATAAATTAGTTTTTCACGAAAGGCAATGTTTTTAACTCCACCAATAAAATTGTTTTAACTCAGTCTTTTGAAGATAATAATGATGTGTACGGTCGGCCACAATCTCAGATACCCCATGGCAGCTCTTATCGCGCGCGGCATAAGGGCGCCAATCGAATAAAAAGGGGTATCTGAGCCTGTGGCCGACTGTACCTTGTAGACTTAGACGGCCAGTAGGCGACATCTCGGACAAAATATTTTCGGACACTTTGTCCGAAATGTCGCTTTATTATTTAATATTTTTGAGGCGACATCTCGGACACTTACAAATAAAGCTGTTTTGTACAGTCGGATAAAAAACTCCTATCGATCTTATTTATGAGGAGACTAATAAAAATGTTACAAATTCACATGAAAATAATATCTTGTGTACTTATGCAGTCTTCAATATTTGCTCTCCCACGCAAGGTGTCGCGAGCGACACACATTTTATTTCATGATTTTTTTTAGACGTAGCGTAGGGTAGCGTTAAATCAAATCATTTTTGATGAAAAAGTACTAGTCTTACATAAGGTGGTAGGAGGATCACCACCTCAGTTCTCACATCATTACGCGGGGTTGGTTAGGAACAAAATGATGTGAGAACTGAGGTGATGATCCTCCTAGCACCTTATGTAAGCCTAGTACTTTTTCATAAAAAAACGAGCCGAACGCGATCTGAGTGCTTAAATTCAGGCTTTAACTGTCAAGGAAAACGGCTTATTTAAGCCGCTTTAGCTATCCTAAAATAGGCAGCTGTGGAAACGTTCTTTCTCTTTATATTATACTAGCTTTTCGCCCGCGACTTCGTCCGCGAAGACTTATAAGAAGTTGCCTGGGTACATCTTTCACCATTATCAAATTAGCATGAATAGAGTCAGGGGTGTGTATTTTTGTAAGCTACCTATCTCTATTCCAAATGTCATCCAAATCCGTCGTGCAGATTCAGCGTGGAAGTGTATGTGTGTGACCAAATTGGTAAAGATCAAATGAATCCAACAAAAAAAAACATACTTTGAACCTTTTTGGCCGTTTTAGGTGTATCATTTTTATTGTTTTCTTCATGCTTAGTAGATTTGCTATAAAACGCAACTGTAGTTAAATGTTCATTGAATAGTTGTAGCTTTAATGGTTCCGGCATTGTTATTGATACTACATCAGGAAAACTCTTAAAATGTTTCCACCCTTTTTGATGCTGAAACATGTGTTTTATTATTATTTCTGATTTAATACACGACTACTTAGTTTCAAGGTAATCTGATCCAATAAAATGATAATTTCATACAAATTTTGAACCCCGTTTTGGCCGTTTTAGAGTTAACATTATTACTTTTTTCTTCATGGTTGGTAGTTTTGCTATAAAACGCAACTGTAGTTTTTCAAATTTGTAACTTAAATGGGTTGGGCCCAGCATTGCTACTACATCAGGGAAAAATATTCAACGTTTCCACCCATTTTAACCCTTCATTCGCTGAAATGAGAAAAATTCTGAAACACGTGTCTGATTATTTCTGATTTAGCATACGAATACTTAGTTTCAAGTATATCAGACAAAAAAAAATGTATTTCATACAAACTTTTAACCCCGGTTTGGGCATTTCAAGGGTTAACATTATTACTTTTTTCGTCATGGTTGGTAGTTTTGCTATAAAACGCAACTGTAGTTCAAATTTCAAAGTTCTAACTTAAATGGTTTGGACCCAGCATTGCTACTATATCAGGGACAAATCTTCAACGTTTCCACCCATTTTAACCCTTCATTCGCTGAAATGAGAAAAATGCTGAAACACGTGTTTAATTATTTCTGATTTAGTATACGAATACTTAGTTTCAAGTAAATCGGAACAAAAAAAAATTTTATTTCATACAAACTTTGAAACCCGGTTTGGGCATTTGAAGGGTTAAAATTATATTCTTTTTTTCATGGTAGGTAGTTTTGCCACAAAACACTACTGCAGTTTCAATTTCATAGTTATAGCTTTAATGGTTTAGGCCTGGCATTGATACTACATCAGGAAAAATCTTCAAACTTTTCTACCCCTTTTAACCCTTTAGTGGGCAGAATTTTGAAAAACGCTGAAATACGTGTTTAATTGTTTCTTATTAAATTTACAAATACTAAGTTTCAAGTAAATCGGACCAAAAAAAAAATTTTTTTCATACAAACTTTGAACCCCGGTTTGGGCATTTGAAGGGTTAAAATTATTTTTTTTTCTTGATGGTGGGTAGTAATGCTATAAAATGCAACTGCACATTCAATTTCAAAGTTGTAGCTTCAATGATTTGGGCCCAGCATTGCTACTACATCAGGAAAAAATCTTCAACGTTTCCACCCATTTTAACCCTTCATTGGCTGAAATGAGAAAAACGCTGAAACACGTGTTTGATTTTTTCTGATTTAGTATACTAATACTTAGTTTGAAGTAAATCGGACCAAAAAAAAATTTTATTTCATACAAACTTTGAACCCCGGTTTGGGCATTTGAAGGGTTAAAATTATATATTTTTTTTCATGGTAGGTAGTTTTGCCACAAAACACTACTGCAGTTTCAATTTCATAGTTGTAGCTTTAATGGTTTAGGCCTGGCATTGATACTAAATCAGGAAAAATCTTCAAACTTTTCTACCCCTTTTAACCCTTTGGTGGGCAGAATTTTGAAAAACGCTGAAACACGTATTTAATTGTTTCTTATTAAATATACAAATACAAAATTTCAAGTAAATCGGACCAAAAAAAAATTTTATTTCATACAAACTTTGAACCCCGGTTTGGGCATTTGACGGGTTAAAATTATATTTTTTTCTTCATGGTGGGTAGTTTTGCTACAAAACGCTACTGAAGTTTCAATTTCATAGTTGTAGCTTAAATGGTTTGGGCCCGACGTTGACACTACATCACGAAAAATATTCATACATTTCAACCTCGTTTAACCCTTAAACGGCTAAAATTAGAAAAAAGCTAAAACAGGTGTTAATTTATTTTTGATTTAATATACGAATTCTTAGTTGCAAGTAAATCCGGCCAAAAAAATTTTTTTTTTCATACAAACTTTGAACCCTATTTTTACCGCTTTAAGGGTTAAACTTGAAGTAAATCTATCTTAACCCGTAGCGTGTCCACAAATTACAACTATTGTCAAATTATCACTGTTGTGGCATTAGCGGTTTTGTTCCAGCATTGATCGTAACTGGTGAAAAAAATCGAAAAACTTTAGCACCCATTT
Organism: Zelleria hepariella; assembly: GCA_949319315.1. Classification (NCBI taxonomy): domain Eukaryota; kingdom Metazoa; phylum Arthropoda; class Insecta; order Lepidoptera; family Yponomeutidae; genus Zelleria; species Zelleria hepariella. The sequence continues at coordinate 3,878,947 of OX439379.1, read as the reverse complement.
TAACCCTTAAGTGCATAGAAATGAGAAAAAATCTGAAATAGGTGTCGAATCATTTTTAAATAAAAGTACGAAAAACTAAGATTAAAGTACAAAAGACCAAAAAAAAATTTTTTCCCATACACACTTTCAACCCGATTTTGACCCACTTAAGGGTTAAATAAAAAAAAATCGCTTCTTAAATGAACCCTCCACCATATAACGCAACTTTTGTCCAAATTTCATACTTATAGGTTCAGCCGTTTGGGCTGTAGCGTGATGAGTCAGTCAACCTAAGCCTTTTATATATATAGATTTGAATACTTTAGTATCTGACTGTACGATAGAGGTTCAATATTTTGAGAGTGTCCGAGATGTCGCCTCAAAAATATTAAAATTACAAAGCGACATTTCGGACAAAATGTCCGAAAATATTTTGACCGAGATGTCGCCTACTCGACACGGCTACGGCGAATGCTTTTGGTATGATGGACCACTACTACCATTACTATGTAAGTACTTACAGGGTACTTACATAGTAATGTCAGTACTTATCGAATAGCTCGACACATAGTTTAGGTGAAAATTACAATGATGACTGATTTACTTCGACAGCAAAAAAGGTCAAGATTCTGGAGGTAAAGTTCTAGAAAATATATCACAATGCCTTGGGAAAATTATACCCACGCACGAGCCAAGCCGTGGGCAAGGCAATGCAACGGCTAGTACCTACCAAAATAGGTAATAAAAACAGAATCAATTAAGCAACCCAATAATTCCAAACCTCCGATTTTACTGCTACATTTACGATTGGCCGCTAGAAATGGCAAATGCATCAAAAACGAATCAATTTGCGAAATCACTTTACTAAATATGTTCGCTTCTAGCACCGCGTTGCTCACTATCCTTTGGGTAGTAAATTCAGAGGCCAATTTTGGTAAGTCGTTTGCTTGGTGGGAAGATACCAACGTGGCGGGAAATTCATTCACAGTTTTTTTACATTTTGTAGTTAAACTAAGCTATTTTTGTTCAGCAATTTTTCGTTCGCGGCAATAACATAGTATTCTTTTCATTATTGTAAACAACAAAACAACAATAATTCAGCCGATTATACCAACACTGTCAAAAGTGTCGCGATCGCGTCGGGAACGTGAAGCTCCTTGATCGAAGGAAGTTTCAGTCAAAATAAGCACACGCGAATAGAGGTCTTGTTGTTGTTGTTTTAAGGGTGTTTCAGTAAGGTCCTGTCGCTGTCATACTTGAGGGGGTCGTTAACTGATCAAACGGTGTGATGCGTTGTGATTTCCTTCCATTAGGTACATTTTTCTTGTCATTTCTAAAGAAACGTATTTATACACCGTGCAATTTTAGTGGTTTTAAAGCCGAAGGTATTTAGTTGCACTCGTGATTCTGAGCCAAATTCCAAAATTTTACTGCAAAACTAGCGAAAAAAAAAACACTTCCCAATACAAACGGCTATCGCCAATCGACACCATTTGTATGGAGAAGTGAATTTTTTTTCGCGCCTTTTGTAATGAACAAAATACCTTCGGCTTTAAAACCACTAAAATTGCACGGAGTATACAAACTCTAGTATAGGTACAGGTGATAATAAGTATTCGAGAGATCTAGGAATCGAGGCAGGAAATACGTACGGTCAGTCACAGATACCCCACGGCAGCTCTTACCGCGTGCGGCATAAGGGCGCCAATGGAACAAAAAGGAGTATCCGAGCGTGTGGCCGACTGTACGAAGGTACATTCCCCATTTTATGACTAGATTCCTTCCAGGCAACGCAAGCAGCCATGAACTCCCAGTCTTACGGTCGGGGCAGATCTGCACGCCTGGCAAGGCTTACAGGGTAGACTGCAACACTTGTCGGTGCGGGCACAACAACATTCTCCTCTGCACCAAAATGACCTGCCTCGACCGCGGAGCTCTGGCAGTCCTCATGAAGAAGCGTCTCCTAGAGAAAATAAACGCGAAAAAGTATCAGGGCGTCAGGTGAGCGACATTGGCCCGATTTTTGAATTGAGAAACTCGTTAAAAGCAAGCACTTAAGGGTAGACGATAGCAACGTGGCGGGAAATTCAAAATTTTCACAGTTTTTTACATTTTGTAGCTAAACTGAGATATTTTTGTTCAGCGATTTTTCGTTCGCGAGCATAAAACCGTATTCTTTTCATTATTGTAAACAACAAAACAACAATAATTCAGCCGACTATGTGTTCTGGTCTACGACAAGTTTTTTGGGCAGTACCACTGCATCGTAACCAACCCCGCGTAATGATGTGAGAACAGCCCCTCTACCCTAGACGCATGTTTCCAATACAGCCGCAATATGGCGCAATTTACAAAATTTTATATTTTACAAATTAAGACGCATTTTGTATTTTTATTGAATAAAACAGCCTTACCTTTGAATAAACATAACAAAGTATTTAAAATCAAAGCATTACTATGCGAATTCAATGACAAATACAATAATGAAAAGAATACGGTTTTATGCTCGCGAACGAAAAATCGCTGAACAAAAATATCTCAGTTTAGCTACAAAATGTAAAAAACTGCGAAAATTTTGAATTTCCCGCCCCCTTGCTATCGTCTACCCTTAAATATCGCTCCGTCTCTGCAGATTACTCACAATAGTCACAATAGGACGAGACAGAACGATAAAAAAAAAAACAATTCAGAAACCGGGCATTGATCTTAAGTTTCAACATTGGCCGCCAAATCGTGACATTTTTATGATGGTGGACGGTTACTATGCCAGCTGTAGACTCGCATTTAGTCTATAACCATATAACCTATAACCATGCGAACCATAGCCATGAAAAAAACCGACAGTGAGTTCTTGTTCTGGCGACATTATGATCGGCAAATATTGATGGAAATACGCGTAGGTAGAAGTAGAATAATTTGTACAGGGTGTTGTTTTGGTTAGTATAACACCGGACTATTTTTTTTCTAATTATTACCTTGAACTTACCTTGTTCAATTAGTTCTTTAATAACGCGACGTGCGGACACCACCGGAAGTCTCAAAGAGCGCGCGCGATGTGGCGCCCGATATTGCTAGTGCGGCCGCAAGCGTTAGTATAATAGGTAGTAAGAAAGGCCACAATTTAAAGATTTTTGTGTATTTTCCACCGATTTGTTTTTTTTTTCCATTAGTATAAGTGTAAATAATCATCCCTGCGTCACTACAAAACAACACCCAACACCTTGTATAATAGCCGCGGAGCTCTGACAATCACATTACCAAGAAGATCTCCCACATCTCTGTCATCCTCTACCTCTAACTACAGTCTGCTCTTTTACTTACCTATATATTTCAGGCATCACGCGAAAAGAGAAGGCAAGCCCAACGTCGCAAAGGAACGAACGCTGCTATATCCAGAGCTGCCAGTTGGCAACTGCAAGCCGGGCAAGATATATCAAGTCGGCTGCAATAGGTGCTTCTGCACTGATGATAAGGAAGCCATTTGTGCGAAGATTGACTGCGATAATGAAGTCAATTGTGAGCATTTAATTTTATTTTTACAAAGGCCATTTTCAAATTCCTGAAACTACGCTCGTTTATCTACTTCACTTTGAATACAGATCAATGATCCATGCCTCCATTCATCCAGGTACACACGGCAGCACGTCAAAGCAATTTGGTTGTAATTCGCCCGTAACGTAACCGAGTAGAGTGCTAGCGTGTAAGGCTCGAGGTTCTGTCTTGTGTACTAGGCAACTGAGGGTGGACTGAGTTAATATACGTACTTTCCTTCCTCTAATTTATTTGGTGGTACCTAGGTACAGTAAGAGCTGCCACGGGGTATCTGTGACTGTGGGCGACCGTACTTACTTTTCATCATCAACGTCTGTATAATGTAGTTTTTATCCAGGATTGGAAAATACCGAAGTCTAAAGTATGGATGAATGGGTGATGTCCATCCATGACACTAAAAAGTTGTCTTTCAGTCCGCCCCGCCCGCACCCCGAAGGACGTCCGACCACCGTTCACGAAGCCAGAAGCCGATTCCCTGCCCTCCCTCAGCCATGCTGCTGCCAAGTGCCAGCCTGGCAAGGCCTACCGGGTTGACTGCAACAGCTGCTTGTGTCTGGCCGACGGAAACACCCTCTGTGGAGACCTGCTCTGCGTCAGCCACGAGGATATGAACAGACTTCTGGCTAAGAAGCTGTCGGGTACCTAGATCCAATTCCTCTCAACGTTGAGTTTCTTATTACTGACACTTTATTCCAACAACTACGAAATATTTCCAAGATGTCGGTAGGTACCTTATCGTAGGCCGTCAAAAATAGAAGATATTGGGCTTCGACAGGCCACGGGATCTACAAGGCCCAGTCCCCGTAGCATGACTTTTATCGAGGCGGATTTATCCAACAAAATGGCGGTGTATCAGCATTTTTGACGTCTATAGTGGGTTATATATCGTCGAGAGCGATATATAACCCACTATAGACGTCAAAAATGGTGATAAACCGCCATTTTGTTGGATAAATCCACCTCGATAAAAGTCATGCTCCCCCCGCAGATATAGGCACAACTAGCGCCGCCAAAGGAAAAAAATCATATCTTCTTTTTGGATGCGTTTGTTGCTAAAAAAAAGGCTTCATTAAGTTCTCAACGCGAGGCTTAACTGTGATAGAACCCAAGGTTTAGATTCCAGCTGGGGAAGCACAACTTCGAGATAAAAGTTTTACCCCACTATCGGGTAGCGGCGTCTCGCTTCACGCGGTGAAATAAAGCAAGATGGCGATAGCCGATAATGGGATAAAACTTTTATCGTGACATTGTGCTCCCCTAGCAAATTGTAGAACCTACGACCCTTTACCGCTCAAAGTGGCCACTTTTGTCACTGGCCACTGTCTCCCAAGCTCAGGGGGTCCCCTTGGACCAAGATGTTTACGCATAAAATAGAAAAGAAAACCCCGGCCGTGGCTTTTGACTTGATAAAACCTAAACAGTTTAGTTGGGGCCCCAGTTTGTTTTTCGCCCCAGGGCCCCTGGTTACCTAGCTACGCCACTGTCTACTACCGCAGGGACCTACTTACTTTTAAACTCTAATTTTTAAATCGAGTTTACGGAATGACAGTTGCTACAAAGGATTTATCTGTCAGTGGCATACTAGCAACTGTCATTCCGTGGACTCGAATTAAAAATTAGAGTTTAGGTAGGTTAGGTACTTGTCTTTCTCACATCGTGTTAAACTTGCAAGGTGGCCCCTGCAATGAAACCACGAAGCTGCTGATCGGGAAGGGTTGCGTGGAGTGCGCATGCGTGGCCGGCATGCAGCAATGCCGCGACATCACCGACTGTGCGCCGGAGGTGCTCCGGTCGCTACATGGAGCAGTCCCGAAGGCTTTGAACCGCCAACCTCGTAGCTGCGTGCCGAAAAGTGTTTACAAGTAAGTGTTACGCTAAACGTGATTGGCAATGTTGTCCTCCATAGAAGAAGGCAGGTCCTTGCCAACTTCATAACTCCAGCGGTATTTGGGACGGCCAACTGGTCTTCGACCGCTAACTACAGGCAGACGACTGCAAGGACACCGCGCAGGGCCCTTAGCCTGTAACGCAATGGCGGGTCAATGGCGTCCCGGAGAAGGACAAAACCGGGCTCTCCTCGTTTTTCTCCTACAACCAGAGAACTAATCCTCTAGAATTAGAATCAAAATATTCTTTGCTGTACTACAAAAATATTAAAAGGACAGACAGCGTTAGCAAATCGTCACCTGACAGCCCATTTTGGCACCATTGTGGTACAGGCTAAGGGCCCAGGACGCTTAGGACCAGTGAGTGACGAGGCCACAATCCGTCTTAAACTATGTAGTGAGGGCCCTTGAGCACACAATTTTTTTGGAAAAAAGTCCTTAAATTCTTGTGGCGAAAAGGGAAACTATTTTTTTTTTTACATTTTAATGCTACGTTTTCAATGTCGTTGGCTTTATCACTGCTCACTGTTACTGTGGCTGACCCTGACTGGCTTTGTGGGAGAAATTGTTGGTTTTTTGGGGCCCCCTGAGGAAAGGATGAAAGGATGTAGAGACTTGACCGCGCCTCCCCCCCGCTATGACGCCCGGTCCCGTCCCGCACTCAGATCTCTCATAGCTAAAGAGTACACCTATAAATCGCATGTCAAGCCAAAGCATAGGTAGCTTTTTCTCTTACCTTCTTCATTTCCAGGGAAGACTGCAACCGCTGCTACTGCCAGGCGGACAAATCGATGCGCTGCACCCGAAAGAAATGCCTAAACTACTCCCAAGTAAAGAAGCTGCAGCAACTCCGACTTGCACTGGAGAAGACTGGCCATTAAACGCTTAGTGGCAGTTTCACCGTTTCGGGATAGAAATCCAACGCCACAGATTCCGGATTTCGCTTGAAAACGCATGCGAATGGCCAATTGATAGCCGATCGATCCCAAAACGATGAAATTGCCTATTTTTTATAAATAAATGACTTATTTGACCGTATGATGACTATGGCCCGGTTTCGGAATTGCGAATTTTACTAAGTAAATACTTAACTATCGTTCTGTCACGTTCTTTTGTGAGAAATCCGCAGAGGCAGAACGATATTTAAGTACTTGCTTAGCGAATTTCTCAAATCATAAACCGGCAGTATGACTACCAATGAATAAGACGATGGAGGTGCAAACAGACTAACGCGAACGTCGGTTTCATATCTGTTGCACGAAAAAAATTGAAACCGATGTCGACTAAACTGTGTTTAGTTGTAAAGACCACAAAATTGAGAAGCAGTTGTAAGGGTAAAAGTTCTGTAAAAAAATCCACATAGTTTCTAGTCCTCAAAACCGGTCAAAATCTGAAAGGGTTCACTCGGTAAAATAATATTATGTATACTGTAGCGAGCTAATACATTAATTTTATTCACATTTTATTGTACGAGTATGTAGTATCTAATCTTTATCTTAAAGTGCTTAGTCCTATGCAATATTTTGTAAGAGGTCGTGAAAAAGCAAGACATTTAAATAAATGTACTAAAATAAAAGCACTTTAATTACATAATAACCGACAAGCTTTATTTGTCGGATTGACGAATACCATGGGTATCCTATCATGTCGGTAACAGCACAATATTTTTTCTGATTCCCAAGAATATCTCATAGGCAGCAATTTTCTACGATAGGTATAGGTAGCAAATAGTAGATATCACGATTCACGTATCAATTATTAACTGAACCCTCATAGCCCAACGCTGGCCACCATACATTCTGACGCTTAATATATATCCAAGTCTGGTTATTGAGTGATGGCGAGGTCTTAATAGTTTCATTGTGGCAAAGCGGTACTGTTACCACGAGTCCGCAGTGAAAGAGTTACGAACGCAAGGTTCGCGTAAGTTACTCGTATGATAAAATTCCGACGCCTAATGGAGAAATCACGGATGACTGAACTTTAATCACAGTACGGAAATACTTAGATTTGGAAATAAAATGAATACAAGAACAAACTTTCTATTAGGAAACACACATCAACCGTGAAATTATGTTGACATAGCTACCTACTTAAGTATTTCTAAAAGAAAACATTATAATTAGTGTAGGTAATTAGTAAAGATAATGTTTCCAACTGTGACAGTTGTAATTTTACTGTCACAGTTGCCTTTCCAGGTTGTCACATTACGTAAGTTTCTGCCACCCCTTTCTAAAAGTAAATCATAAATATCCATCGTTCTTTCGTTACTCTTCTTAGAGTCTTGCGTAAAATACTCTGCTTAAATTCCATGATAAAGCCCAGACTCTTGCACCTTACCGGCCATTTTGTTTTCTTCTTACAAAATGAACATAATCAGTTTATCACAGTAAATAATTAGTCCACCATCAATATCAGGAACGAATATGCACTTTATCCTCCCACCGTTATATTTTTTTCCACTAGAGGGCTGCGTGCCAAACAGGCAGTTTTTCTCGAAAGGTTTATCGTGTCCGTGCGACAGCCTTGGCCAGTGGCAAGAGGCAGACTGCCAAGCCATACAGACCGGCCAAACCTGCCAGCCCGACGATATCATAATGATAGGCTGTAGCCGTTGCATCTGCGAGAAAAATAACCACTTAGCCTGCGACTACCGCGAGTGCAACCAAGATACAACAGCCGCCGATGCCCGAAGACGACTCCACGTTATTGGACCACGGTGTACGCCTTTCAAGTCCTACTACGTAAACTGCAGCGTCTGCGTTTGCTCGGCATCAGGGAAAACCACTGACGCCCAATGCGTCAGAGACACTTCATGTTCACTTCCCACGTCAACGAAGCGAAACATCTGTCTTCCTAAAGTTTTGTATCTGTTCCCTTGCCTCCATTGCGTATGCTCCGACACTGGCTATTTTGAGAGAAAGAAGTGTGTTGAGGTCTGCCAAAAGGATCCGTTGAAGCAAGGCAGTAGATGTAAGCCAAATAAACTCTATAGAAAAGACTGTAATGTATGCTTATGTCCTGATAATGGACTGAAGAAAGATTTACTGTGCAGCAATAGCTCATGCCACAATGTGGTGAGGTCTGAAAAGTTCAAGACTTTGCAAGGAACAGATGAAGAATGTCTGAGACACAGTTTCACAAAAAAGAAGTGCATCTACTGCGAGTGCACATCAGATGGAAAGATTGATGAAGACGTATGTATAGAAGCGGAGTGCTTGAAGCTAAACGCTGTAGATTACGGCATGCCTAAACCCACCTGCACGGCTGGAGAGATCGTGCCTTTTTGCACAGAATGCTTCTGCCTAAGCAACAGAACAAAAAACGAAAAGTACTGTTCAAAGTCATGTTCGTATCGGAGTAAATTTTCCATTTTAGAAAAGGTCCTTGAAGATAATAGTGAAGACAATCTTCTCATAAATCAAGATACAATTGAGAAGGTGACTAAAGAAACATGCCGCCCGAATCTAGTCTTCTTGAAAGACGAAAAATACTGCTTATGTGATGATAGTGGTGTCTTCAATGAAAATCTGTGCAGGACCGAGAAGGAGAGAGTAGAAGCCAGCCTGCACAACAGTCAGTTCCACAAGTTGAACACCACCTGCAAACCAAGCACGTTCGTAGAATTCGACTGCAACACGTGTTTCTGCTCCAAAAACGGCACCATAGACCCGAAGTGGTGCACATACGACGACTGCGATAGCAAAAAGTTTATCGAGGAAACGCACAAGACTCTGACAAGAACTTTAAACGAAAGTTTTAACACGTCAATGTGCATACCAGGTACCATCTCAAAAGAAGACTGCAACTTCTGCATCTGTTCCGAATCAGGACTTGTGAAAGAACGTGCGTGCACGAAAAACCATTGCGAGGACTTAGAGTCCCTCAACTCAGTCATAGACAAATTTATTTGCGAGCCTCTCTCTTACTACGAAGTCGACTGTAACATCTGCTTCTGCCCTAGGGATGGCCTGAAGAACGTCTCCAATTGCACCAGAAACACTTGCGAAAAGAACTTTCTACGATCCAACGTTTGCGTGCCCGGACAGCTCTTCATCGATACTTGCAACGTCTGTGTGTGTCCGCCCAACGGTGATAAAAACGACAAAGCGTGTACCAAAAACAGCTGCCCAGAGTCTACGTTGAAGAGAACCTTGGCCGTTGGTAACCATCTGGTTGACAATGTACGGAAGAGGAATCTGGGCCATTGTTTCCCGGGCGAGGAGTTCTTTATGGGGTGCAAGCTTTGCGTGTGTCCCGATATGGGGCTGAAGGCGTATGCGACATGCAATCTGATACTGTGTGATGAGGAGCCGGTCTTGGAGGGAGATTTGAAGGTAATTAGTTTGGTCCCTAAAGGGTTTTCAAAATTATGTATACCTCATCATTACTACCGGTTTAGGTGTTGCCTTTTGGGACTTTTTGTGGGGGCTAAATAATATTGGGAGCGGCACATTAAAAAAATATACTTATTATGGGGCTTCCGTGAAATCTTAATTTATTTTTATGATTATAGGGTTATAGGACAATAGAATAGGGATGTGATGAAGAGTGTCTTAGGTTATTGAATTTTCAGAACTTGGACGGCAGCCATTCACGAAGAAACGTTCAAAACGAGAACTATACCCACTACCACTTGCCGGACGTCACGGATTCCTTCTCCCCACCATGCCACAACGGCAGCACCTATATTGTCAAGTAATAAGTTAGGTTTATGTTAAAAAACTTTAAGCAAAGTTTCCGTGGACAATCGTAGTAGCACATCAGCAAACTTAAACGTACTATCTATGCCTCGTACGCAAGTACGTAACGGAAACGGTGCCCGCTGCAGCTGGGGCCAATTATCTGGAATCTCGCATTCGACACATCTCGTAGAAAAATCTCATGTCATTTCGATCTCAACTGCTCCCGACTCACTCGAGTCATATCAAGCGAAAATTCCTTCGTGATGTGTCGAATGCGATATTCCCGAGAGTTAGGCCCGGTTTCTGAATTGAGAAATTTACGAAGCAAATACTTAAGTAGGTATCGTCCTGTCACGCTCTTTTGTGAGAAATCTGCAGAGACAGGACGATACTTACGTATTTTCTTAGGCCCGGTTTCTGAATTGAGAATTTTGCTAAGCAAATACTTAACTATCATTCTGTTACGCTCTTTTGTGAGAAATCTGCAGAGACAGGACGATACTTACCCATTTGCTTAGCGAATTTCTCAATTCAGAAACCGGCAGTTAGTAAATTTCTCAATTCAGAAATCGGCAGTTAGTCCCCTGATAATTGGGTCGCATGCAGCAGAAGTGCGCAAAATATTTTATATTTAATATCATTGTTTGTTTTGATTTGTGATTCGGCTCTTTCACCTATCTTTACATCATTTTAGATCTTGTAGGCTTGTAGGTCTTGTAAAAACGATTCGCGAAGCATTTTCACTTAGCTACGGTCGGCCACAGTCACAGATACCCCATGGCAGCTCTTAACGCGCGCGGCATAAGGGCGCCAATCAAACAAAAAGGGGTATCTTTGGGTGAGGCCGGCTGTACCTACTAGCTCATTTTACAATAAAAATCTTATTGTATAAATTTGATGTTTCTTTCTAATGAGTACATAGTTGCAAGCTGTTGCAAGCAATGCCTCTGCCCACTGGAGGGAGAGAACGTGCCGAATTTCTGCCGCCCTCTACCGTCGAACCTCAACTGCACACAGCAATCCAACGGGACCATCTCATCCACAACTCCTCGAAGACATCAGTTCTGTGAGTGTCATTGTACACGGTGTTACATAAAGAAAGGGCCTGTCATACTTTAAGAGGTCGATAAACTCATCAACTCATACGACTTGTACGGTCGACCACATACTTACCCCATGGCAGCTCTTATCGCTAGCGGCGCCAATCGAACAGAAAGGGGTATCCTAGCGTGTGGACTGTACACGAGAGCGATGGTGGTCTAGTGGGAGAACAGTGGACTCTGAAGCAAGAGGTACCCGGTTCGATTCCCAGTGCGGGCATGTATCTATGACTTTGTTTAATTTCAAAGTTACGTAGGTACATTTGTGAATTAGTAGTAGCAATACGACTCGCTAACGGTGAAGGAAAACATCGTGAGGAAACCCGCGGCTCAGTTGGCTCCACACGTATTGACCTGTCTTTCCTGTGGGCTAGGTCGACTAAGCTGTCAGGATGGTATAGGTGCTAGGCAAGCCTTACTCCATCTAAAACAATGTCCCAGGCACTTAAGCGCCGAGTGGTCTCTTCACCCATCTAGTGTGAGTGAAGGTGCCACTGGACTCATCTATAAAATCATCTCATTACGTAGATGCAAAGGCCTTAGTTAGGACTGTACACACGACAGCACGTCAGAGTGTACACTCTTGTTGTAAAGTCGCCCGTAACGTAATCGAGTAGAGTGCTAGCGTGTAAGGGTCGACGTGGCTGTCGTGTGTAAAATGGGCCAACTGCGAAATATCGACCAAAAACGGCTTTTTCCCAAACGAGACTCTATTAAGATGAAAAGAGTGGAAGAGATATTTTTTTATGATATCTATGTAGATAGGGCATTCATGTTATGCACTGGTAGAGATATATCTCAAGTAAGTACCTAGTGGTCAAAAGATAGGCAAGTAAAAATACTAACAAGACAATAAGTAATTTCCACAAATACAGCACCAACCGACGTGAAGAGCCAAGCTGTGACCGAAAACGTCAGCGAACCAGCGACCAAACCTAAGCAAGTCCTGGTCACACACCCTCACACAACCCACCATTGTCCGAAACCTGGAAAAGTGATGGACGAGTGCTACATCTGCGATTGTGAAGAGAAGAACCAGGTCATCGTCCAGGAACATTGTTTCAAGAATGAGCTCAGCCAATGCGCGGAGGCTCTGGCCACGTTTTTTGTTGCAAATAATAAAAACCTGCAAGTTTGATGGTGTTTTTTTTAAATATTTTTTATCTTCTATCATTGTTTCGTCACTTCTAATCTAAACGACAAAATACTTGTGACTTAGGGGTATAAACGACAAAAAATGGCTGAACATACATGGGGGTGATTCGGGTAGCACTCGGTGTCAGCTATCTAGATTTTCTCGCTTGACGTCTATGATTGGGCCCCCCTGTATAGGTAGATATAGATAACCAAGTAAAGTATCAAGGCAAATTAAAATGAAGCACTACACACTAAAAAAATTAACAACATAATTAATGATAAAATGTAGGCAAAAGGGGCATAAAAAAACGGATCACAGCAACAGCGGTAGCAATTGAAAATACATCGCCTGAATTTCATTTGCTGTATTCCAAAGCAATTACAGAACCATAGAATGGGTTAAGAGACCCACACAGTCATATGCCAATTCGGTACGCAGTTTTTTGTTCGAAAGTCCGTTATTGGCTTAATCTTATCTTTAGACAATATTGAGAAACTAATTTCTATATTTTTTATTTTGGTTCATTAGTTTGGATTTTATACAACGTTTCAAAGATACGGTTTTATGACGTCACGCGACGGTCTGCATACTGTTGGCGGTCATAGAAACAAAACATTTTAGCGCATAAAAACAAAACTACTGGACCAAAATAAAAAATATTTAAATTAGTTTCTCAATATTGTCTAAAGATAAGTTTAAGCCAATAACGGACTTTCGAACAAAAAACTTTGCGTACCGAATTGCACCGACCACGATAAATGGATGCGTGGATCCAATCTAAGACGACTTTTTTATGGCAAGAACAGGATAGGAAATATTAAGCAAGATCTACGTTCACTGTACCATCAAAAGTCATAAAATGAAAATTCATTACAGTGTAGTTATTGATTCCGGTCACGTGTTTGTATCCTCTGTAATCCATTTTATTTATTTCAATTCTTTTTTTTCTTTTTATTGCTCGATATGATCAATTTCTTTTTGATTTTAGCTTTAGTTACGTTTGCACGAGCATATTATTATGTACAGGGTAAGATTTTTTGGCCAGATTTTCTTTTCGTAGCATTTTAGTGTCCAGGATACCTAGCTGGGTATGGGTAAATACGGACCATTAACATTTTCAGACCCACAAAACGAAGAATCGACGGCTAGATGTAAACCAAACCACCTCTATGCAAGCGAAGGTGCTACGTGCATCTGCACAGAAGCAGGCACATGGCCACACAAATATTGCCATAAAGTCTTCGGTCCTTTGACCAGAACAGACACCAAATATTGTGACCCTAATGGCTACGTTGTCGTTGAATGTAACATCTGCCGATGCACCTCGAGCGGGGAGGTAGACCACAACCAATGCACCAAAAACAACTGCGAAGAAGAAGCCAAAAACATCTCGGAAAACAAGAATTACAGAAGACTGCAGGATGTCGTCGGGACTTGCCTGACAAACCAATGGTACTCAATGGGTCCTTGCCAGTACTGCTTCTGCGCTAACAAAAACAAGCTTCTCTGCAACACCGGAGGCGTCAGCTCCAGCGAACTACAACTTGGCTCCTACAAGCTGAGCATCTGCAAGACGGACCTCCTACAGGACATCAATGCTCTTCAACCAAAGTCTATAAGAGTTGGTGACAGCCAAGAATATATAACAACAATGGCCGAAGAAGCCGTAGCCGCTCCTAGGAACGCGCGCAAAAAACACAAAACAGTTGAAGGCGCAAGTTCCGGACCGACCGCCTGCCGTCACGAGTATGCCACTTGAGACGCAGTTTAGACCCATAAATAATGGTCGTTTCGCTTTGAAGTGTTTGGAGACTTTGTTAGTAATATAAACAAGAATGTCGTTGTATGCTTTGTCAAGTTATAAGTTGAATGGTTTCGTTTTTAATAGCTGTGTAAACAAAGTTAGTGGGAATGTCACGCTCTTGTTACAGAATATTGACATTATTACGAAATCAAGATCGATAACCTATAGATGTTTTATGCTTTTTGGAATCGGGAATAGTTGCCTGATAATACTACAAGTTTATTTCATATAGCTGTATAGAGAAAATAAAAAATAACTTGAAACAAAAAATGGTGTTACTTTCTTGGCAAGTGGTGATTGCGCGGTGGTTTTAAATTGGTATTCTGTGGAAGTTGTATAAAGTATAGACCTGAAATATATATATCATCTAAAACTAGACTATGTTAGGAATGTTACGATAAAAGATCAATTACATTATATTAAAATAATTCGAGAGAAATAGAGGCTTGAAATGAACACTAGATTTTGCCATTTTCTCCTTTTGGTTTCTATTTAGTTTTATGTGTGTTTTTTGTATGACTATATCTCTAGATTAACACTTATTTTTGAAGAATGCCTAGTTAGCTCTGTAATTTGATATGATTTTGTGTATAGATAGGACGAAAACATCGTAAATTTATCCTATTTCTAATTACCAATTTGCTGCAGGATATTTGTTAACCCTTGCGCAATTAATTGGTACTGCGTATAAAGGCCACAACACATCTGACTATTTTCTAGGTACCCATTTACTTTTGTATAAATGAAACCAAAAATGTATGTTAAGGATATTATTTAAAAAAATCCGTAGTAACCTTAAAAGCTGTGTTAAGAATATCTTATAAAAACAAAAATGTATGTAGGTATGTGAAACCAAAAATTTACTTAGGTGAAGGATATTACTATTATTATACAAGGTGTTACAAAATATAATTCCAAAAAAAAAAATTATTTCTATCAATTTAAGTAAAAAAAACCATGTAAGCAAATATTCTAAGCAAAAATTCGTTGAAGTAAACAAACATTTTTTTAAGGAAAAATTTTTCTAAGTGCAAAAAAATTTTTTTATTTCTATGAATTGTTGCGGGTCGGCCTCCTTTAGCGTCCCCATTCGTATACCCCTACGCCGACAACCCGCCACAAGTCCAGCAAGTCCAACAACCTTCGTAAGTATAATCCGCGCGCGATGAGAATGGGATGGAACTTTTTCATAGTCTATCGTCAATATACTTTAATTTACTTTGAAAAGGTTGCTTCGACGCGAGTTTGCTTACCGCGCGAGTCTCACTCACTTCCATCAAATTCTCATCCGTGCCGTTCAGTGCCGTGATCAGCCACATTAGCTACGACCCTTAGACAGAAACGCTTATGGAATAAGGGCAAATTCATATCCAAAGCATAAAGACACACAACCATCAAGTTTTAAAATTGCAATCATTTACGAATCTTTCTATAGTTCTTACCACTTTGAGGTGTAATTGATACTTCAGTAATGCGAGAACACTTTCTTACGCCCCAAAGTGGTCTATTTTAAAGAAAAATGGCACAAAATAAGTATTGAATTACTTACCTTGAAAGTACACCTCCAACTGGTCATTGAAAAATGCAAAATAACTGTATCTAACTGACTATAACTTAGTTTGTGACCTGTCACAATAACATTTACTTAGTAAACAACCTAACTACACAAAAGCAATCAATCTAAATACATGTAAACTAATGAAATAAGAACGAAAACAAAAGCACCCACGGAACACGAATCGACTTCCCGTCGTACCGTTTTGAAGTGACTGGCGTTTGAACTGCGTAGGCGATGGAACGAATCATTGTATGGACGAGTCAATCGGAATTTTGCAAGGAAGAGATAGAAACAGTAAGTCAGCCACTAGTTTAATGGGTGTGAAGGGGATAGTAAATTTTCTGGTATGTGTTGGCTATGGACATTTTAGTGTCCGTGCGCACGAAATTTGAAAAAAATGGTTGGCAAATTTTTAGCCACTCTTCCTAGGAGCGGGTAGACAGTAAACCAGACGAAACCGTGGACGAAAAAACCGATGTTGTAGATGTAGATTTTAAACTTATCGACGATGAAGACCAAACCACAGAGAACATACAAAAACTAATCTATACAACGACTTCGTCAAAGAAAGCAAAGAAGAAACTCCTGAGAAAAGTAACAGCTGACAAAACAGCCGAGCATCAAGCCACCACTAAGGTGATGCCAACATTCACTCGCAACGCTTTTTCATCTGACGACGATAACGAAAATTCTGACGACTCGGATGAGAAAATCGACATGAGCCTAAACTTAGACATGGGTGATCCACCAGATTATAAAAAAGACAATCAACAAATACAACTATTTGTATTGGGCAATGATGAAAAAGATGCCCAGCGAGAAGCACAAAGCTTCCTTAGCTCATCCGGCACATTGTCAGATATGTTAGATAAGTTCATACACTTGGCGATTCGTAAGTCGATGATGATGCTCAAGCCTGGAGAGGCATGCGTACCTGGAAGCCAGGCTCCTCACGAATGCAACGTCTCACAGTGGTCGATTTGTACGATTTAGGCGGCCAAAACTATTTTATGCTTTATTTCAGTAATAAATACGACAACAAATGCTAATCTGGTATTTTAGAGTGAATATATATGTTTATCCCTATTCGTTTCATTGAAAGCGTATTTTTCTATACAAAAAAACATTTCTGTGAAAATATTTTTGTAAATAGCGCCAATGTTTTTAAATTTTCTTTAAATCTCCCTTTGGTGTAAAATATATATATTGAGTTCATTTGAATTATCGAAATCGGCTTAGTAGTTTTTGATATTTGGGTTAAGAATTATCACAATTTGTTAAGTAAAAGACGGCCGTACATAAAAAAAAATGTTTATTCTCTACAGTCTGCATGCCTATTTAAATTTAAAATAAAATATGGATGACAAAAAAATACAGTATACACTAAAATTAAATGGTCAACAGTTATTACCACATTATTATACTAAATGTTACTTACAATGTTAGGTACCGAATCATAAACAATAAGACAATATTTTATGAAAGTTTAACATACAAATTGTTATGTTACTCTTTAAAAGACAATTCTTCCTCACCGTCACTTTCCATGCATTTATCACAAGTGCCTTTTGTATTTGGCTCTGCAGGAAGCAAAAGCTCCAAAGTTTCCTGCAAAAATGGTTTTGATCGGATCTTCTTTTTTTTTCTCATTGAACTGATGAGTGGATCTGATGTCAAGAGTAACCTGTGATAAATATCAAGGTTACAGTCTTCGCGTGAAAACTTTCGAGCAAAGTTTAGACGGTATGAGCGAAAGTGCTTATTACGAGCTTCTGCAGCTTCCTCCGAAAGTTGACCAATAGGCACTAGAGAATTTTCTATAACTTTTCCACCATGTACCAAAATTTTATGCATGGTAGGAGTCATAGAATGCCAACCATATAACTCTACATACAGTTTTGCTGTCTCCATGGCGTATTCATCAAATTTCGGGACATCTATTTTGTGACCGCTTGATATGGCTTCCAAAATAACTTTAATTCTATAAATAAAATTAAAGTCTATTCCCGTTATTTCAGCAGCCAGATGTGGGTTTTCAAAAAATCTTCTACTAGTATTGCCGTCATTTGTGTTACCAAAATTACATTTTGGCATATCTACCAAGATACCTACTTCTTCTCTGAATCTTTGCTGAATCTCTTTTTTTTTTTGTTGTTCTAGCATCTTTTCTGCTTTGGTTCTTTTTTCACGGTATTTCCCAACGGGCAATTTATAAGCTAAATGTAAAATACTCTCGAATAATCGAATTCTGGCATGTAAAGTTGATAGGCCAAATTCAAGCGATTCTGGGTGAATTTCGTTTTTTTTACTTAAGTCATTAAAGTTTTTTGAAGTGGCTCCGCATATGTAGCATCTACTCGTTGATTTGGTGTCAGTCGCCGCATTGCAAACTTTGCCGTCCACCATGGTCATTTTAAGACTGTGGCTAACCGAGAATTTTTGCCCATTCAGTTCCAATTCCGTGGCTTTTAGGGACTTCACACTGTCCCGAACGTAATTTATTTCATCTTTTGTAATGTCTGTAGACTCTTTTATAAATCTGAATCGTATCGGGCGGCAATATCGTGGTGAAGAAGGAGTCGGGTTTTGGCAAACCATTTTTGTTTTGTCTTCACCGCAAACAATTTGTAGAGGCACGAATGAGCTCAAAAATATATTTGCATCCGAGTCGGCGTCATTCATTAACTTTTGTTTGTATTGAGCTTGTTGTGAACCATCACAACCCCATTTGCAGATAATCTGCAAGGAATTTCTCTCAGTTTCTGTAAGAGTCATTAGTACTTCTTCGAGGAAAATTGATAATCGCGTGACGGTGTGATCTAACAAAGATTGTAGATCACTTTCAGCACAGGAAGCGGTCACTCGTAGCGTCTCTTTGGGTGGGTAACATTCCTGTTTAGCCTTCAACACTAATTCGTAGCACGGGTAAAAGCTTCTGTTGGTTGCTCGCACAATTTCACCCGAGGCGTAAGGGGATCTTGTGCCTTTGATTTGGAATGTCTTTTTTTACATTCGTTTGCGGCTGCAGGCGAATTTGTAATATCTTTTAGGACTTGCGAGGCGTTTCTTTTTCCTTCTTTTTGTAAAATTACTTGCGCTGCGTGAACTATCACTTCTTTGCCTACAGAGGAGCGAACTTCTTCTGTTTTCCTCCTTTTAGTTCTTTCACTACTTTCACTGAATGTTTTGCTAGGTCGTCCTGACTTATTATGCGTTTTTATGGGCATCTCGAACGTTCCTGCTAACCATGCATCATTGCTTATAAGAAATTTTTCTAGCGTGTTGCGTGCTTTGGACCATCTCTTTTTTATTTCTGTTTTAAAATATGAAAATTTATGATTTATATACTTTTTGTCTTCGTCGGAGTCCCCGTAAGACACTAACAAATAATTTTGTAAGTATTCCAATTTGTCGTTTATTGATGGAGAGTTTTCCTCAATCATCTTATCAAAAAGATATCTGCGAGTTACTACCTCCATGCCCGAGTAACTTGATGAACCTAGAACAACGAAAAGGAATTTTAACGCAAAAGAAACAAAAAAGGAATTTTTCTCACTTTCTGCCTAAGTTAATGAATTATTATTTTTCTCGCGAAGTGGTCAAAGGTGGTGGCTATTTTTTTTGTGGTTATCTGCTCAAAGAGCTATACTATTAGAAACCATAAGGAATTTAACTCGGACGGTCTCGGAAGTACAACATTTTTACTATTGAAAATAAAAAAATGATAATATTTTCTATGAAAAAGGGCGATCTTTGATACGTTGTAACTGCACTAAATATTGATATTCCTTATCTTAATTTAAATTATATTTGAAGGAGCTTACCTGAATTTTCGACTTCCATCACTTTCACTTGTAACTGAATAATATCCAATGAAATATTCACTTTAGAATATCGGTTGCGCTAAGAGTGTCGAGAACGAACGCGTACAGCTTGCGCGACGATCGAGTTCCGACTACCTGTGGGGGCGCGCACGCAGTTCTAGGAACTGGGGAGGGGTGGGGTTTGGGCAGTCGGGGTGTCTATTTTTCCGGGAATCAATTAGTTTTGTTATAAGTTAACTTTGAGAAATGGACTTTTGGCCGCCTAAATCGTACAAATCGACCACTGTGCGTCTGCTTCTGCTTGAAAAACGGCAAAATGCTCTGTACAAATAAATCATGTTCCTGAGTAGTTCCTATATTTATTTGTCTTTTGCTTGATAATATACACATAGGATAGGGATCCTTTTGTCATTCTGACCAACTAAACCGACCGACCAAAACGAAAAAAAAAAAAAAATGAAAAAATATTTATTCATACTTAAGAAAATATGTCACAGACAGCTATCTTTACATAATAATTGTTTTGTAAGTTTATTCACATGAAGAGGTTGCAAACAACTGTCCGGACCCATAAAATTGTTGCCCTGACTACCAAACTAGGTTGCCCTGTATCATGGCAGTCAGTGATTCCACCGTCTTGGTAAATAAAGCATGAGATAAAAGAAATCACGAAAAGAAAACAAATTAAAATATAAAGTAAAATATTATAAAACCTACCTAAATATTGCACCTAAACGGACCAACTATGCGTTGTAAAAGAGTGACTGTGCTATTTAAAAGAGAAATTAATTTTAAAACTTTGTCAATATGAACGCAATGGCATCAAGGGTAACCCCCCTGAAGTACCTTTCAACTAAAAAAAGTTTTTTTCAAATCAGGGGGTTACCCTTGACGCTATTTCGATCAAATTGAAAAAGTTTTAAAATTAATTTCTCTTTGAATTTGCATAGTAATGCTTTGATTTTAAATACGTTGTAATGTTTATTCAAAGGTAAGGCTGTTTTATTCAATAAAATAAAAACACAAAATGCGTCTTAATTTGTAAAATATTAAATTTTGTAAATTGCGCCATAGAGCGGCCGTATTGGACAATGTGTCAAGGGTAGAGGGGCTGCCCCTAAAGTATTTAAAATCAAAGCATTACTATGCGATTTCAAAGAGAAATTAATTTTATTTTTTCATTTTGATCGCAATAGCGTCAAGGCTAACCCCCTGATTTGAAAAAATCTTTTGTTAGTTGAAAGGTACTTCAGGGGGGTCTTCGACGTCTTCGAGTCTGGCTGGCGTCTTCGAGTAATCGAGGAACATACTCGTACTTAAAAAATATCTATAAGAAATTAATAATAATTAGAAATCGGTTAAATATTATAAAGTGAGTTATGAATTGAGTGTGTAAGGAACTGCAACAGAATCTTATAGAATTACAAAGGCGTATAATTGAACTGTGCTCAGAAAATTACACTTTTCTGCTTTGGGCCACAGAAATTAAGGCGCTGTGCACAGAGATGGGTAACGACCCGGGTTATAACCCAATCAGTGGGTTATAACCCACTTGTTACCTATTATCGCCCGGTTAAAACCCATTTAGGTGGGCGATAACTAAAGTCTGTTTGGACTGTTCTACTCGTCCAGTTTTACTGATAAAACTATTCGGTTTTCTTTTCCGTTTAGTTCTCTATTAATAGAACTGATACTGTGAAAGTATTCCGGGAAGTTCTACGATATTTAAAAAATAAAACAACAACGATAAAATATGCACACTGTCTCAATTGCAAACAAAAGTATGCCAATGAGTCCTAATCAACATTCTATTTGAAAAATATCTCTTGGTAATTTTGCGTCAAACTTATATTTACGAAGTTATTTGAGGTTACGTGATTTTTTTGTATAGGTGCGAAAACATTTTATGACATTACTCTTATACTTCACTTAGCTTCACTTTCTGGTTTTGAAAAACGGAGTAGGTATATTATTTACCACATTTCATCTAAACATACTACATGCCGCAAATTACCGCATTCAAAAATAATTAAATATTTTATGTTTTATTGTGGTTTTTACCTTTAAAACTGTTATTTGTTTACTTTACTTGACTAATTTTTCACCAAAAGTTGTTCAATAATGTAGTTCTGATGTTTTCTTAGGTTTGCAAGAGCACCATACTTATTAAACTACAGTTTTAAGAGATTCAACGCCCGAAAAAACAACAATATAACATAACATATTTAATTATTTTCAAATGCGGTACTTGCGGCATGTAGTATGTTTAGATGAAATGTGGTAAATAATATACCTAATCCGTTTTTCAAAACGAAAAAGTGAAGCTAAGTGAAGAATAAGAGTAATGTCATAAAATGTTTTCGCACCCATACAAAAAATCACGTAACCTCAAATAACTTCGCAAATATAAGTTTGACGCAAAATTACAAAGGAGACACTTTTCAAATAAAATGTTGATTAGAACTTATTGGCATACTTTTGTTTGGAATTCAGTTTATTTTTTTAAATCTGTCATTATTCGTATTTAAGTTTCAACCAGCTTTTTTATCTGATGAAAATCGTAGCACATAAGCAGGTCATCTTCATAATTATACAATTTATGGTGGGAAATAAGTTACATAAAAGTTTACAAAAATGTTTTAAATGTAAAAAAGTAACAAAAAAAACACAAAATATGTTATTACTCCCAAATGCGGTTCGTTGCGGTGTGTAGTATATTTGGGTGATATGTAGTAAATAATATACTATATCCATTTTTAAACCCAGAAAGTGAAGCAAGTTGAAGCAAAGAGTAGTTATAAAATGTCTACGCTCCTATACAAAAAAAAACATATAAGCTCAAATAACTTAGTAAACATAAGTTTCACACAAAATTACAAAGACGTACGTAAAATATAATGTTCATTAGAACTCATTGGCATACTCGAAATCGACAAATTTTCGAGCGCTGCGCGCGCATTTGTCAATTGTCCTGAGAAATCGTAATTACCATATTGTTTATGGGAAACATTTGTGAAATTACGAGTGTGTGTTTATTCTGCCTTAAGTGTTCCTGAAATATAAGGGAAAAATCTGTGATTTTTTGGCGCGCGTCGTTCGTCTTACTTACATGAAAAATGTCCATTACGAGAATATCGTAAAAAATCGTAAAAAAAGTTTTAAAAAAGTGAAAATTTGAGTGCGCTGCGCGCGCGTTTAAATTTTATACAAACAAGGTGGCCCAAACATAAACGTCAAGCGAGAAAATCTATACAGCTGACTTCAAGGGCTGCCACAATTAATGTTATTTTCGAGAAAACATCACTGAAGTGGTATGGGAAGGACTTTTTATTGACTTCAAAAACTTCTGCAAAGCCTTAGTCCTCAGAATGATACAAAAATCCTGTCAGTTTAAACAACAAAACCTTACAAAACCTAACAAAAAAAACCGGACAAGTGAGAGTTTAACTCGCGTTGAGAGGTTTCCGTACAATGAGGAAGATCGAATGAAAGTTTTCGCGTATTAAATAACTTCAAAACTGTTCATTTTACAATTATAACAAAATATATATTTGAGATCCTTAAAACGAGCCCTTTCATTTGATGTCACAAGATATATTTTATAAAACTTTTTAGTGAGTTTCCAATTTACCCCCCAAATGTGGTCCCCATGTTTAAAATTTATTGATTTACGTTACACGGCCTTGTTTGGGTCACCGACTTACACATTGTGTACCAAATTTCAACTCAATAGGTCCAGTAGTTTAGGAGCAAATTGGCTGTGACAGACGGACAGACAGACGCACGAGTGATCCTATAATGGATCCGTTTTACCCTTTTAAGGTACGGAACTCTAAAAAATGGCTGAACATACATTGGGGTGATTCGGGTAGCTCTTGGTGTCAGGTATCTAGATTTTCTCGCTCGACGTCTATGTTTGGGCCACCCTGTATAATTCCAAACCATAGTATAGGTGGGCGATGCACGCCGAACTCGATTTTTGATAGTGTTATACGTTTTACCTCTTGTAACAGAGTGTATTTAGTTATCGCCCACCAAAAAAGACGATAATGGGTTATAACTGGGTGATTTGGGTTATAACCCGGTTTTAACCCAACTGGGTCGTTTGGGTTATAACCCACTACCCATCTCTGGTGTGCATAGTGAATAGCCCGCGCGCCAAGAAAAATGCACAAAATCGAGTCCTGTATCAAATACACTAAAAAAATCGAAAATTTTCACATATCAAACCCTAGAATTAGGCGAGACCTATCTAAAGCGGCCAGTTTCGTGTTGACATTTATAAACGTTTTGAAGATATTTTTGATGAAAAAAAATAGGCGGCGCACTTTTTTTCAAACAAAATATCTTGCAATCTGTTAAGGGTATCAACACAAAACTGGCTGTTTTAGATAGCTCTCACCTAATTCTAGGGTTTGATATGTGAAAATTTTCGATTTTTTTAGTGTATTTGATACAGGAATCGTTTTTGTGCATTTTTTTTGCGCGCGGGCTAATTCACTATGCCCAGTAGGGTGTCCCAGGCTATAAGGGAGATTTTTTTTTTCGCGAAATCAGATACGCATACCCTCTATATTTTTTCTATTTGACCCTAATAACTCAAATACAAAATATTAACTTGATTGGATAATGATAACCCGTGCCGACTTGAAGCCAAAGTTTAGAAATTAAAATTTGTACTGAGCTTGTATGGGCGGATACTTGACTTCGATATTTATCTCGAAATAAGAAATCAATAATGTCTGTAATCGTATATTTAGTGAGTACCTAACATAAAAAAATAGTATTATATAAACGTCAATCAATTTATAGTAGTTTTTAGTACTTTTAAGATCAATGATTGCAGTTTTTCTCTATGGCACTGAATTTTATCAGGATCGATATTTTTCTGGTTTTTCCAAAACTTTTTAAAGAGTGAAACCTCAGGGCTTGTTGTCATTTAGCTGACTTCAGCTTCAAAACATGGCGGCAAGCAAAAATAAGCATTTTATAAAAGGGGTTTTCCGATAAGGTTCAACTAAAGTAGTGTTGTGGGCTAATTGTGGGAAATTCATTTTTTTCACAGTTTTTTTTCGATTTGGTAACTAAACTGAGCTATTTTTGTTCAACGATTTTTGTTTTACAACACTAAAACAGTATTATTTTCATTATTCGAAACAAGTGAATAATAATAAATCAACTGATAAAGTGTTTTGCTCGGAAAAACCAGTGGTACTGCACCAAAACTAATTTTTTGGCCAAATCTCATAATCAGCTGATTTATTGTTGTTCTGTTGTTTATAATAATCAGCAAAATACTGTTTTATTGTCGTGAAACAGGAATCACCGAACAAAAAAGCCACAAAATAGAAAAATCCGTGAAAATTAATTTTCCAGCCACACTACTTTAGTTAAACCTTACGGCGCATTATTTCCGTCTCTGCGTATGAATTCATGATTTTCTTGTTGGAAGCTCGTCATTAATCTGCTCAAAGGCCTCAATAGTAGCCTCTGGGATACACACATAATCTCTAATACTTAGCTGACCTCTATCTAATGCTGCTGCTAAGATATTTTTTGTTTTGTTTGCATTTTTTTGCAAGTCCTGTAGGGCTTTTTAGAAACTTACAAGTTTTTTTATGCAACTATGTATCTAGCGATACGTGCCTTTTCCCAATAAGTAATACATTTGCGAATTGAAAGGTTTGCATTGTCATTGACAGATAAATTCACTTCATGAATATTGTAAAACAATACTGCCAAAATTTGCCCATTTGAAGGAAGTTTTGAACCCGTTATTTGATGTTTTAAGTCAACAATAAAACAAATATCTCTTTATAGAACTTGGTAACTTTAGTGCCATGAAGAATGCATGAAAAAAAATGCGTTCACTAACAAAAAACTAAGCAATTGCAAGCACATCAATACTTAGCGCGCGCTCTCCATAGTGCGTAGTACTGAGAAGTTTCGATCCAAGTCGGCACGGGTTGCCATGATTCTAAGTTCACCAAACTTTATTTACGTTTGTTTTGACATCATTCGAAAAAAATAAGAGGGTATGCGTTTTAAAAAAAACACTTTGATTTTTTTGGGACACCCTAATGCCCAGCGCCTTAATTGAACTCTGAGATTTCTGACAATTATGCGAGTCAGTTCGATTTAGTATTAATTGAAAATAAGTCAAGACTACGTTTAGTGTTGTTGCTCTGTCAAGTAAGTGTGGTATTTACGTTACACTTGAATCCGAAGAACTCTTGCTTAGAAGAGGATTGACAAAAGGTGACGATAGAAGGAAAATGTACGCGGAATGCACGGAGCGCGTCACATATAAACTTGGATGCAAGACATGTATCTGTCAAAGGGGCAACAGACTAACTTGCGACAAATGCAAAACAGGAAAGGTGTCTAGAGCTAGACCACATCGTGGTGCTAACTCAATGCATTGCATTGGCAAAAAACCTGGTGGAGTGTTATGTTTTAATTGATTGTAACCTTTGTTTCTGCGATGATTACGGACGCCTAGCCTGCACAGCGAAAGCATGCCCGAAGGTCTTTTCCACTTCAAGAAAGAGTTATCCCCTAATGACTCAGTAATAAGAAGCTATCGCGAATCAGCGGGGTTAGGCGAAGCACCTGTTGACGACAATGACTGCGTCCCTGGCACATATTATAAGAAAGACTGCAATGTCTGCCAATGTCTTCTGGGGGCGAGCGGTTCTAAATTGTTAGCGTGCACAAAGATGGGCTGCTTGCAACCTGTAAGATCACAGCCTAATGCGACTGAGCTGATAGAAATGATAAAGAACGACTGTGTCGAAGGAACAGTTTACGAGGTGGACTTGCCTTTGCATCTCTGAAAATGGCATCAGAACGGAAATATGCGCTCTGAAGTCTGTATGTGACGCAGAAACTGTCAAAGCCGAGAGACCTGGAGATCTGAGCACGCTGCATGGATATTGCGAGCCTTTGCACGTCGTTTGCTCTCGCCCTCTAGACTCTAGGCTGTAGCTGAAAACCAGCGATCTGTTCTCACGAGCAGATAATAACGCTGAGATACGGCCCCTTTGTACTGCTGCGGCACACACTCTGTACCTACATAATATTTTGTTAGCTCTAAGTTTATTTGTTTTATTTTGGTCGTAATCTATATTTGTGTCCTTGCTTCTAATATTGTTGTGTATTATTGTGTGTGTCAAGAAGTACAAATAAATGCATGAATATGAATATGAATATGAATATACGTGTCAGGTTGTAACGTTTGTGAGTTTTTGACTGATGGTAAAGTCCCGAGTTGTACGTCAACAACAGATTGTGTTGTAAGGGACGACTCAGAAAATATTGAGGTGGAAATTCTGCCAGTTCACGTGCAAAATGGCCCTAGTTGTACGAGTGGAAGCTCTTATAAAGTAGACTGTAATAACTGCTACTGCTTGCCGAACGGCAATGCTTTGTGCACTGCATCGGTATGCCACAAGAAATGGTACGAGTACTTTGCAATCCCACCAAAAACATAAAATATGTGAAAATTTTGGAGCCAAGTTCAAGTATACTACTTATGCGTATACTACTTAAGTATACTACTTATCGATTTCAGCGACAAAAGAATTGAGATCTAAATGGTGCCAAGTTCTTTAGGTTATCCTGTAATTGACTTGTAAAAATTTAACAGTCGAATAATTTAGGTACACAATAGAATAAATAGAACCTCAAAATATGACGCGGCTAGTTTTAACATGTATTTTTTTTATGTATTTGCCTGTAAAAACTAGCCGCGTCATATTTTGAGGTTCTATTTATTCTATTGTGTACCTAAATTATTCGACTGTTAAATTTTAACAAGTCAATTACAGGATAACCTAAAGAACTTGGCACCATTTAGATCTCAATTCTTTTGTCGCTGAAATCGATAAGTAGTATACTTAAGTAGTATACGCATAAGTAGTATACTTGAACTTGGCTCCAAAATTTTCACATATTTTATGTTTTTGGTGGGATATCATATCTTTTTGTAAAGAAATACATATTATTACATACCTCTTACATAGAAATAAATATTCTTTCCTGCGTCTATGTGGTTTTGATTATTTTTTTGTGCAATTTTTACATTTTCTTGAACTTTCAAAACATTGGAGTGCATAACCCATTCATTATCTGCAAACTTTTTTACGCGTTTTATATTTATGCGTAATAGCTTTTGCCCGCGACTTTGTCCGCGTGGACTACAGAAAAAATATAAGCTTTACTTTGCTTCTATGTGTAAAAGCGTGATAATATGTAACCTATGTGTTATTCTGATGTCTAAGCTATCTCTATGCCAAATTTCATCCAAATCCGTTCAGCCGTTTCGGGGTGAAAGAGTAACAAACATCCATCCATCTATGCACACTTACAAACTTTCGGAAATACAGGGTGTTAATTTGCAAGCGTGCCATATTTTAGAACGTGATTATACTGCTGACAAAGAACAAAAATCAATCATAAAAGAAGGGGCGATTTTTTTTATTTCATTCTGAGACGTCACAATTTTTATCGATAAAGACAACGCCCAGCTCTAACATCGAAATATCTTGCCCATCCCTAAATTGTTGTGTTCACAAGACGAATGAAACGACGAACGGTTTGGCAACAACACGCACACATTCGCACCCCGCCCGAGCGGCATGTGCCGTTGAAACAGTAGATAGAACAAACACACCGCCGCGAGCGCACCCCCCCGCCCCCATCCCCCAACAATCAGCCTAAAGTCTAATTCTTTATTCGATAGTAAACTGGCAGATGCTAACTGTCACTTTGCAAAATAATGTTGCCATATTTATTGTAATAGTGATGCATTCCACTCGTTGTGCGATTCAGCTCAGTCACAAAAAAAAGCGAAATACGAA